>JAQMYJ010000039.1:28633503-28648421 GCA_030014305.1 Clarias laeviceps
ATTCAAGTGAAAATGAGCCGTGAAAGTGAGGCCGAAAATGAGCTTCCCCTATTTGACAGACCAGTAGCCGCCACTGACGTGCACACAGATGTTGACTATACGAGTGACACATGCGCACTGAGACTGAGCATGGGAGATGATTACCCACAATCCCACAGCGCAAAAGATAGAGAGAAGAATTATTGGCTCAGTTGTGTTTACGTGAAGCTCGGGAGACAAAGCACATGCGTACTACGGTACTTGTATATCAAGACCTTGCTCGTTTATCAACTTAAAATGTATTTTAAAAATGTGCTCGTCTTGTAAAACGCTCGCAGACCAAGTTACTCTCAATCCAAGGTTCCACTGTATACTGTTTATTGATATCAGGCTGTGTCCCTACATCAGTCTTTGCTCAAGGAACCTGACCTTGATCCTCCTACATCTAAGCTGCCGTTTCTTTCTAAGATCTTGTAGAAAGTTGTGGCAATGCAACTTCTTTCAGCTTTGATGTTGCGTAAGATTTACGCAAAATTACTAAAAAATTTTAAAAGCTGTCAACAAAAACTGCTCCTCTTATGTAATGTTATGTAAGTAATCTAATGATTTCATGATGGCTGCAGATGTGGGAAACATCTTTTTGTTTTAATGCTTTTAGATCTTACCTCTGCATTTAATACAGTTGAACAGACTAATTTGTTTAATAAAATCCATCAGTCTTTGGGTTTTTCTGGCCTTGCACTTGATACTTCATTGGTTTGTGTCCTACCTTAAGGATAGGAGCTTTTTTGTTTAAGTTTGGTTCGTTTAAATATACAGTAGTTAGTTATGGGGTCTGACAGGGCTTGCTTCTGGGTCCTGTTTGATTTTCATTACATCAGCATCATCTTGGGCAGATTATTAGTCCTTTTTTTTTCGAGGTATTTCTTATTATTTTTATGCTGATGACATTCAGTTTAACAGTATTTATCTTTCAAACCTCAAGCAACCCTAAAGACAACAATGATAATAATGATGCATCATTATTTTTATAAACATTTTTAGTTCTCTGCCATTAAAGCTTAATCTGCTTAGAGCCATGATCACTATTACACTATTTAGTTTAATGTTTTAATGTACAGTTTTCATGATGGTGTAACGTTACACTATTACATAGTATATTGCATATAGTTTATATAACATTAATAGTCTGCATGCCAGTGGGAGAAGAAGAAGTAGTTATTGAATGGTTCAGGTTAGAGCTGTTGAAAGTTTTTTTACTGCTCGGGTTCAGACGGCTAATGTAAGGGAGACAGAAATTGCATGAAAGTAGGTAAATTAAAGTTGGTATAGCTAACGTAGGTAAAGCGTGCTTAACTTATTAGATAGAGCTTCATGATATTGAAATCTGTGATTGATCATTCTGAACCATTATTATAATACACAGCAATACACAACAATATTTTTTAAAATTCTTTTGCAGGCAGCATATAAATTTTTTTACGTTGATATGTTGTTGCTTGTCTTTCTGCTATTCCTGTCAAGGGGTCGCCAACTTGTTACAGGTTTTACAGATACAGATGCCCTTAAGCTCTGATATAAGAATTGCCCCTGCTGTATTCTGACTGTTTGACACTGGACAATAAAAATGTTGATGGTGATTCTCCATTAACAGCTTTCCTTTTGCCATTATTATGATTATTCCATGTTAATGATGACATATAAGATATGCTTATAGGATAGATTCATAAAAATATCATGTAATTTAAATCCAATGGCTTTGTTTTGTTAGTTCTGATAATATTATTATCTCAAATATTATAAATATTAAATATAAACTGTAAATATTTAATCACAAATGTTTAATAGTAATTTCAAACTTAATTACGAAAATGTATTTATTTAATATAAATGATCTCTCATGGCCCACCTGCAGTACCATTACAAGGCCTACACTTTGGAAAACAGTTTTAGAGCTTTGCACTCTCATGCAGTTGAATGTATAATGGCGCTCCCTCTTCCATATTCTGTTAGTTGGTCCCTCAGGTCCAATTTGCACATTCTACTAAATTTTCCATCTACAAGATGTAAGACTGTGGACCGGCTTTTGTGACTGCAGCACCAAGACTTTGGAATGTCCCGCCTACTGATGGACCTAAGATTGGTGGTCTCTGTGGATTTTGCTGAAAACCCATTTATTCAGGCAGGCATTTGGATAATGATTGTGTGGTTGGTTGCATGTTACTCTGCTTGTTTCAAGTTTAATTGGGCTATATACATTTATGTGTGTTGTATGTACCTATTTTATTTAATTACACAAAAACGCTGTCTATTTTGTGATATAAATGTAGATTTACCATACTGCACAAACTCTCTATACAGTTGTTCTCATGTGTGTGTTTATGATTTATTCATTTCTCAGTTTTTGAACACACTTACAATATTTACAATGGAAACCCAGACTTTCCATACATCAGTCTTTCTGTAAAACCACAGGCATCTACTCCTAGTTTGGGGTTTTCCTACAAACATCTGATTAATTGAAATGTCTATGGTGGTTGACTAGACAGTGACTTTCATCATTGTTATTATTGCCTCAGTCAGTGATTATAGTTAGAGGTACTGTATTTGTAAATGCTTGGATCTTATAGCTCTAACTCACCGTGCAACACAAAATAACACACTTATTATTAGGTCTGACCTCACAGACATCTGGATCATATGTCCAATTAAGATCCGATTCAGATTTCAAGACATTTAACATTAAGATTCAATTAATCATCACATGTACTTTACAGCACAGTGGAATGATGCATATACGAGCCTGGTCAACAAGGATACAGTGCCCCTGGAGCAGACAGGGTTTGCCCAAGGGCTCAACAGTGGCAAATCATGTGTTTGTACCTCCGACCTTTCTAACCGTAACTCAAAACCTTAACCCTTTGCGCGACCACTACCCCCAGAATTAGTGCACAAACCCAAGGTTAAGCTGAGCTTACTCATTCTGGCACATAGTTGCAGGTTCCCCCAAAGATTGGATCACTGGATTCACAGACCTGAGTGCCATTACACCTTCGACATATAATTTTGGTCTGCCCGGTAGGTGGACCTAGATCAAGTCTGACACCTCTTCCCCTGGACTTTTGGTTCAAGTCCCACGTAGGAGGAGCTGAAATAGATCTGACTCCATCTGGATTTAAATCTGCAAAGGTAGAAGAAGCAAGATCAGCAAGATTAGGAAGCAACTTCCTAATCTTTGGAGTATGTGTTGATTATCACTAATTCATATTTTTTTTCATGGTTAAGTAAAACATTTAAGATTTTGCCTGTAGGTTGGTCAGAACTCTCTCAAAGCTCTCTCAATGATATCTTTATACTTTATACAATAGAGAACCCAAAACCATTTTCAGAAATGTTTCTGTCTATATGTCCGTATGTCTGTCCAGCCATATTTTATCACAGCATCATGCAAAACTGGCTGACGGAAATGATTATAATTTTTGCTGTACTTAGATATCTGCCTGAAATTTAACCTGCACCATAAATGAAATCACAATGTTGAGTAGAAGGGCAGTTATGAACAGTTTTGTTCCAGATTATAAACCCAAGTTTTGACAGCGGACTGCGCATGTGGGCGCATCTTAAATCGGCAGCTGAACAGAATTTAATGAAACTTTTGCAGCACGTAAATATCTTTCTGAAGTTTAACCTGCGTCATACAGTATATTACATCAAAATGTTGAGTAAAAGCGTTGTTATGAACAGTTACATGCAGGATTTAATAATCTACTTTAAAATAAGCTACTTGTTCAATGCAAACAAACACCTGCACCAAAAGATATTCTTTAGAAAAACTAAACTGAATATTTTAACTGGTATTAGTTTATATTTTCACTGCGCTGAAGTGGTACAAGTAAAATTTAATGCGCTGGAGTCGCTTTAAGACAAAATGTAATCTTTATACAAACTACTTTTTCGATTTCTCATCTGTGATTACCGAACAGAGAGTTCTGTCATACAGAAAGACAGGCAGACATGTACAGTACATAGGCTTCAACCTGAAATAATAATATCACAGATTACATTAGAGCTTCTTCTTTTTTTTTTTTAGCTTTAACCTTTTAACTATTTCTACCAACTCTTTTTCAGCGACGCTGGTCTTACATAAATATTTGACGTTCCTGCTGATATCTCAGTCTGTCCTCATTCCATCTGCTCCTCAGCCTCTCCCACAAGGTGAGCTGCTCTCTGCACGCGCATCCAGCCCAGATTTCCCACGCGTTCTCAGACCGACCCTGCGTCCTGCGCTCTGATTGGTTAGAAAACGGATGAAATCACCAATGCCGATTTTTACCCTAGTGAAGCGGCCCGGGACCGAGAGGAGGCGTTACTGCGTATAGGGGGAGTGTGAGCTGGAGGTAGAGCTGCTGAACAGGTCACACTGACACCACGCACGCAGGAGGAGAGGAGAGGAGAGGAGAAGGATGCTGAGAGACACAGAGTCATGTCTGATCGCCATGCAGTAGATTAAACCGAGGTGCGCACATACACACACGTACATACGTTTCTGAAATCCTCTAGCAAACCATGGATTAGAGAGAACAGCCGGTCGAGAGGACACCTTGGTGTGTGTGTGTGTTTGATCCGGATTTACGGCGTAAGATTTTGTCCTCAAGCGACCGAATCGGTCGGGACGCCATGGACGCGAACATGCGGAAATTCACGGTCAGGAGGTGGTTCTCGGGTTACCTGCGCAGGAAGTCGCGCTCCAAGAGCTCCAGCTTGTGCAAACTCGAGGTGAGCGCGTGCATGTCTGTTGTCTTTGAAGTTGCTACTCTGTTGCTATGTGAAAGTTCTAATGTCCTAATGCTGCTGCCGTGCCCAAAGCGCAATGCGTGTGAAAGTGCCCACCTCCTCCACACTGACACAGCAAACTCAGCTAGCACTGATCTCACCAGGACAATGCAATGAGACACTAATAATAATAATAATAATAATAATAATGAACTAATCCCACTTTGAATAATCCAGCCTAACCTTTATAAAAACCTACATTTCACATTCCTACCATTTTGCATGACGCCCTTCTTCTGAAGGGCCTCACAGTGGCAACAGTGTTTATTAACCACATTAATCCTGTTAGTACAGTGTGAAAAGTAAGCAAACAAGCCCTAGCATTGAGTATCTCAGATTTACACCTGACAGCACTGTATCAGAAGAGAGAGAAGGATGTAGTCGACAGGAAGTGCGGCTCACACCAGGCGCCCTCAAACTCAGGAAGACCACCTGTACATTGTGTTAACTAATGTCATTTACATATCAAGATTATTAAAGCCAGAGGGAGCTTTTATTGTTATCATTCCCACCCATCAATTCAAGTCAACCCAGGATTTTTGATTGTGTCCAATAACAGAATGCAGTTATGAGAGTAAAAACTCCCTTTATTTCTCTATGGAATCCCCTGCTACACTAATGCACTCATCCCAGTGTTTCAGTAGTGCCATACAGTCGATACCATCAAGGTAGAACGTTTTTCAGTATACGAGAGCCAAGATTGGACTGAAACGCTAGCCTCCCAGGAACCCCTTTAATGTGCCTCTCCTGAAATAAAAAAATTTGGCCTGGGTTGATCACCAAAGGCGTTCTGTTTTTGCAGGACAATGCACAACCTCATAATACCCAGAGCACCACTCCAAGCCATTTCCACTTTTTTGGGTTGCTATAGGAGTTCCTGGGAGGCCAGAGTTTCAAACATGAAGCAGGAAGTCTGGTCATGGCTCAAGCGTACTAAGAAATCTTTCTACCCAGATGTGTTTGGTTATTCCGCACAATCAAAAGTCCTGGTTTTATTTAAACACCTTTTTTTAACTTACTTGTTTTTGAGTTAATGAGGTTTGGGGTAAAATCTATTTGCATTTTAAATAATAAGAACTCAATAATACATTTAAGCAAAACATTTGGTTTAAACAACTGTATTTCTGTTTCTGCAAAAAGTAAAGAATAAAACTTGTTTTAATTATTATTATTTTACTCTATAGGAACTGACTTAGTGTCCTATTGAGTTTCATGCAAATATTCTGGGTTATGAAATTCCTTTGAACTGAATTCATCTTGGAAGCATGGTGACATAGTAGTCAAATATTTTTTTGTGGCCTCGCACCTTCAGGGTTGAGGGTTTGATCGTCAGTTTGTGTGTGTGGTGTTTGTTCTCCCCGCTTGCTGGGTTTCCTCTGTGTACTCCTGTTTCCTCCCATAGTCCAAAAACATGCAGATTGACTGTAGTGTGTGTGTGTGTGTGTGTGTGTTTGTGTGTGTGCACTGTAATGAATTGGCACCCTGTCCAGAGTGTACCCTGTTTTGTGCCTGTGTCTCCTGAGACCAGGCCCCCTATAACTCTGTACAGTATAAGTGGTATAGAAGATGATGATGATTTCAGCTGCCTTTCTTCCTCCAAAACAGGCAACATGTTTTATGACATGATCGGCCTTGACAAAGCTGCCTCACGGTGTTAGAAGTAAACCTGTCAAAGTGCCTGTGTACCTGTGATTAATATCAATAGCTGATGAGACATTTTATGCTACACAGCAAAAACACCCAGAGTGAAGCGAAAATACTCGACCTGGAATAAACCTTTGTTCATTTGTGTACAGACTTAAATAAAACCTTCAGGTGTAAATTAACTCTACTTTAAACCTTAATTAAAGGCTTAACTTTATTTATTTATTTTTTTTTTTTGGAGTTTTATTTGTAGAAGCTCTTGAGCCCTGTTTGTTTCCTGGCCTCTTTACATTTTATATTTGCATGATGCATTTATCTGACGCGACAGGATACAGTTGAGCAGTTGAAGGTTAGGGGTGTTGCTCAAGGACACAACAGTAGCTTTGTTTACATGGAAATCTGATTAAATCATTCTGCTTAGAGATTCCAACTGATTACATGAACGCTGATTTGAAAAGATGTGCATTTACGTGCTCAAAACATTTGATCTGAATATAACCTTTCGCAATTTAAGAAATTTGCTTCCCATTTAGATAAATCTTATAAATCATGTTATGATGTCTGGTTAGATGCTCTACTACATATGGAATTGTGAGCCAATCAATGCCTCTTCCTCAGCCAGAAGGAAAGTCTGAAGTGAAGAGGGACAGTTTACCGATCAGGAATGGAAGCAAAATGTCCTCTCCAGGAAGGCAGTGGCTATAAGGAATTGCTGTAGGATATTTGGAGTTCTGACTCACGTTAAGGTCGTTGAGGATCGCAATTACTTTAGAAAATTAACATTGTCTTAAAATGTATACAGAGGATCAAAGACACAAAAAGTCACCTATTTCAAAAGAATTAAGATTTTGCAATATGTGCAACACTTGAATAGAAGATGAAAAACACTTATTAAAATGCCCAATATACAGTCATCTTCGAAATTACATGCTGAAATCCCTTCAGGATTTTATAGACTTAGGTTCTTTGAATCAGCAATGGCTGTCGAAAAAAAATCACAAGAAGTCAGAAAACATTGCATGCATGACCAGGAGTCATGTAAAAACAACAGCCTTCAGGGAACTTCCATAAATATAGGCACTACCTTCCCAGAAACTCATTTCATCTCCTAATTTTACCCTCATGTGGCATAAACGTGTGTTGATAGAATAGCAGATCATTTTGTTAATTTGGAGGAATTTGGAGTTTCTTGAAAGAATCAAAATGACCAGCCAATAGAACAAGATATTTTTTATAGAATCTTTTGATACGAAATAAGCGTAATAATCTTAGTAATCCCCCCCCCACCATGTTCAATCCATTAACTCTGAATGGTCGGTGTGGATTCACAACATCTAGAAATTCTAGAAATTGTCTAGAAAAGTCAATACGTAATATGACATTCATTGTTTGTTTGATCAAATAGGATACCTGAAATGAAATGCAAAAAAGCTTGAATAATATTTTTGCTCTAAGGAAAATTGTATTAAGTCTTGTGTTCGGTTGTCCCTCATCTGTATCTCTTTGCTCTGTACAAATGGATATAATGGAATCAGGTTCATATGTGAAGGAGAAGAGAACACTAGCATAAGCTTGTAACCACAATTCCATTTGAATGTATGCCAACTATCTATTTTATATACATACACACACATACACACACACACACACACACACACACACACAGATAGGCCCAAAAAAATATACACACTTCAACATGTAAAACTTCGACACCTTTATAGCAAACATAATACTACACATTGCTGCCATAATTCAAATCGAGATTTACAGAGGGCATAGGAAACTGGTAAAGTGTGCATACATTTTTTTGGGCCCCTTTGTATATATCCTAACTTTCTTTCAGCTGCACCCTTCGAGGGGTCTGCACATTGGACCATCCGATCCGCACACAAATTGGCACAGGTTTTACTCTTTCTGACGAAACTCTCCAATTTTGTTTATGGGCTGGGCTTGGGACCAAAACTGCATGTATTTGCTGGATAGTATGGGGTGTGGCTTGAACCCGGATTCTTAGATCCTCAAATTACAAGCCTATAGCCTTAGCTGAGGCTAAGGCAAAAACGCAACACAAATCGAAAACATCGGCACCTAGGCATCGTGATGATATGGTATCATAAGGGCACTGGTGCTTCACCTCCTTAATATTTAAGCAAAGAAAAGTGCCAGGCCTAATGTTGTGTCGTAAAGACGCCGTTAAAAGAACTAAATTTTTTCCCCATTTTACTTGTTTTTGTTTTTAAAATAAAGTAAGATTTTTTTTTTAATGCAATAAATAAATAAATAAATCTACATGAAGATTCACTCGAAATATGAGTGTTCCTGATAGTTTGGGTGAAAAATAATAAAAACCTTTATGCATTCAATTTGAATACATTCGAATAAATGCACGTAGTGTAGCTGTGAATTTACTGCACTTTCAGTGCTACACCATAAACAATTGAGCGTCTTGGATGGATGCTTTTCTCAGCTTCCCTGCTGCCTCTTGATGCTTTTTATGCTTATAGATGTGTAAAGACCCTCTCTCTCTCTCTCTCTCTCTCTCCTGTTCAGTGATGTTTGGCACAATCATCAAAGCACATCAGAACCGATGCAGCTAAAGAACATTTTCAAAAAGACAGTCATCATCAAACAGACAATACTGTATATACTTGTATTACCTCGTGTTATGAACAATAGGTTTACACAGACAGTTGTTGTCAAGTCATATGGATATTTTTTTTTATATATATTTTTGACTATTTCCATTTTATAAGCAAAATCAATGTTCAATTAAAAACTAAGGATGGGGGAAAATCAATTCAATGTTACAGTATTGCAAATTTTTTTGTGGGACAGTTGGGGCATGTACAGTATTACCAAACTCCAAAATGTATATTTTTTATCATTTATTTTTATGATTTTATATATATTTTTTTCATTTATAATTTATATTGGTTTGCATTTGAGGTGGCAAAATATTCCATTCCTCAATAATTATACAGGTGGTGCGCTCTAAACTATTCCCATATTGTCAGGTACAGCATCCTGTTTGGTAGGTTTGTTTAGAATAATAATGATAATAATATTGAGTCTGGATATTTATAAAATTGTGATATTTGTAGAATCGCAATGCAAAGCGTATTATTGTGATAGCATCATATCGGGTCATTCCTAGTGATTCCCATCCCTTGAATGCACTTCATCCAGTAAGATGTAATGAAAGCAAGTTTTTTTTTTAAGTGCTCAGTTCTGCTTGTTGATTTAGTTGCAATCATATTTTACAGTGTGTGCTAGTGAAAGGTAGTACATCGAGTGTATCAGACAGCATGATGCAGCAGCAGAGATTCGGCAACCCTTGTGTTATCCTGGCAAATGGTTTCATGTCCTGGAACAAACAGAGCACCTAGTGTTGTAGAGTCTGTTAGGAAAAAAGAGCCTAAAACATATCTAGAGGTGGGCAGATTTTGTATCATATGTGCCAACAAAAACACAAAGGAGAACGGAAGATGGAGAGGAGGTGGACTTGTGGTATTCGAGAACGACAGATGGTGCAACCCAGGACACATAACTGTTAAAACACAAGTTTTCAAATTTCAGTTTTTTGTCAGACTGCGTCCATATTTTATCCCGGGGGAGTTCTACGTCGAGTAAGCTTGACAGTCTGGCAGAGGCTCGAGGTAGAATAACAGCCCTTCCAAATTCTCTTTTAAGGACATGCCCATGTCAGCTCCCATAGAGCTGCATCAAACACACCTCCTACCAGATTATAACCCGGGGCTCACCAGGACCCGCTGGTCATGTTCGTGTCCGCGCTTGCCCTTTGCCTTGAGAGCTTGTTTGGTAAAATGTAAAAACACAGCTTTTCTGAGGCCAGGAGAGGTCCAGAGAATCGGTCCTTCATTAGTCATGTTAAAAATGGTGGTCAAGGGATACATTCTCACATCATGTGCACATTGTGTTGCTCCCTTGGGATGGAAGAAGAATGGCTCCTCGTTTGCAAGCTTTCATGCACTGTAACATGCCATGCATTCAAAATGCGTTGTTCTTCACCTATTGAATGTTAGTATTAAAGGAGAAAAACAGTGAAAGAAGGAAGTATGGTTTCGTTTGTACAGGGAAGTGAAAAAGGACAGGAAATGTCTTGGCATTTATTAGGAATTTAACTTGTAAACATATAAATGTATGAAAACTTGTAAACAGTAGTAAGATGGCCATAATGTTCTCAACACATTAGGAATACACAAAGCATGTACATTTATTTATTTTTTTAAATATAGAATGAAAAGTTGTTAATGAACACTATCTATAGCAAAAAAAAATGCAAACAAAGTTATTTTTTGTGTAAAGGATATTTAAATTATATTTTAAAACCATTTTTCAAACTACTAGCTTCTGGGCACTGTTACTATTTTTTGCACAGCTCTGTGAACGCTTTTATCTCGACAGAGTAAATATGGATTGTGTCTATCACACTATAAAAATGCCACAGCAACAGAAGTCAACTTGTGGTATTTATTCCCCAATTTTTTTTTTCCCGTTCACAGAGTGATGTCAATAAGATGGCTACATATACAGTAGCATCTGAAATAAACAGCATGAAGCTTCTTCTTGTTTTACTTTAATAAACAAAGAAAAACGTTACTTCTCACATTTAAATTAATTATATTGTGTATGCAAGTTTTAGACTCAGATATATTAATATACAGACATATTTAATCTAAAACAGTTTGAGAAAGACAATAGACATCACCCCCATCTGAGTTAGCAGCCTAGCATGTTGCTATCGTAAGCCTGAAAATGGGGGTATCCGGTTTCCCACTGTATTTACCTGACGTCATTCTGTCAAATTATTGTTTAGGATGTAACCCTGAATTATATTATATTATATAAATTTCTGACTTTTCATTCCTGTGTGTATTTCATATCTCTGAAGTGACATTTCCTGTACAGTTTGCTACTTTCCCTCAGTGATGTGTTATAGACAGACATGGGGAAAAATCAATTCAGTGATGTATCACAAATCTTTTGTGTGGAAATTCCTTATTGTCACATTCACTGCAAAATCTATTTTTAATAATATATAATAAATTTTTAATGTATATACTGTATGTTGGTATTTAAGGTATTAAAATGTTGCAGTTCCTCTATAATCCTCACAGCATCCTGTGCTGTACAAGCAAATTATTAGCATTTTACATTTTTTTTCAGAATTGTAACAAAATATATATATATAAAATCTAAAATTAGGATATTCATAAAATCATGATACTTACAGAATCGAGATTCGACAATTAGGTGTCATTATAATATCGTATACAAACACACACCAAACTGAACATTATGTACTAAACAGAGGGTAAAAGAATATGTAAACCATTACACACTCATTTCATACTATTTTCAATCCTGAGATGAGGATCCACTCTCAAAAATTAGACATTAGCATATTGAGGATATTTGTTGAAATGTTTTTTATCTCACATTTGACTTGGGAACATCTGCAGAGCCCCTAGGAAGAGCTGGAATCTGTGCCGCCATCACCCCAATAAGAAGGAGGAATAAACAATGGAATAAATATATGGAAATTCTAATCAATGATGCGCTTTTAAATGACTTTAATACTAAATAAAAATGGTAAAATTAGTAGCTTGATAAATTTGATGAGTGTTTTACATAATCATGTTGTTGTTGTTTTTTCCCCCCCCGATTTTCTCCCCAATTTAATCGTGTCCAATTCCTCCCAGTCACTAGGGGGCTCCCACATTAAGCCTCTACTACCACTCAGTTGGGAGGGCCGCAGACTATCACGTGTTTCCTCCGACCCACGTGACGTCACCGACCGCATCTTTTCGAACTGCTCGCTCACACACCGTTGGGAGCGACGTAACACACTCGGAGGACAGCGCTATCCGCTCCTTCCGCTTGCGTGAGCTCACAGACGCCCTTGATTGGATGTAGAGCCGTGATTAATGTAGGAGCACTAAGTATCTCTCATCCCTCCCCAGTGAGAGAGCTCAGCCAATCAGCTCTCTCTAGGCCTCCGGCTGCGAGAGGTTACAGCATCAATCAGGGATCGATCTCGCGATCTCTGGATGATAGGGCGAGCACTTTACCACTCCGCCACTCAGAGGCCATAATCATGTTGTTTAACAAAGAAAACATGTAAACAGCTTTATTTTAAGGGTGTCAGAGCTTTGTAAGTTTGGCCAACACAAAAGAGTCTTCAATACAAAGGAGATGTTTTTATTTATATCTATTATAATGAGAGTTATTTTAGGGAACAACTTATAATGTGGACGTTTCTCTTTCTTACAGTAAGTGTAACTACAAAACGTTAAAGGCATCATGTGCATCTAGCTGAATTAACTTACCGCTACTGGCAGAGCTGGCGACCGACAGCTAGTGTAATAAAACAGGGGTTAAAATAGTTTTCAATTCTTACTGGTACTACGTACCCAAAGGCTGAGGAGAATAAAACCATGAAGGTTGTGGACAGTCCTGTAAATGTCATAAATTTATCTTTATATTTCCACTTCCGCTTTAGAATATCAGCTCTGTTAACTTTTGGGTTCCGGGGTTAAATCCCAATTAACATTAAACGGAAAGCTAGCGCACTAGGGTGGACATTTGCTCGTCCCATACTCCAAGTAGTGTGCTTGATCACAGGCTGGAGAGCGATTTGGGCCTCAGCCTTGCGTTAGAAGCTAGTTAGCTTTGTAAATGTAAATAAAAGAACATGGATGGTTCAGAGACAATTCAGAATGATGACTTAAAAGCAATTATTAACTGTTTTTTTTTATATATGATATACCATTATAAGATTTGTTTTCTTGAATATGGGTTTGGCAGGCAGCTGCTCTCTCCTCTCTGCTGTGTAACTGATGGTTATTAGAACACCTGTGACACAGAGTGTACATATAGTTAAACATTCCAGTGCTGTTACAGTCCGTTATCATCACTCATGGAATGCCTCTTGTCCAATCAGATTGTAACTGCTGGCAAATCTGTTTTATAAGCAGCTTAACACTTTCAGTCTGGATGATATTTCATCCGTTGTGCATTATTTCTTATTGTTTAGAAGATTACAGAACTAGGATTTTGCATTCTGCAGTCCTGTCTGTTCCTTTTCCATCACTAAGCCTGAACATCATTAATTCTCATTGCCTTGTATTTAAGACGTTGCCTTGTATTTAAGACTTGTTATTTATGAAAAGAAAAGATGCCCATCGTTACACACTGGCATAAACTGCACCGTTACTTCCCAGAGCTAATATTTATCACATGCTATCAGGTGTATTTTTACATCTGATTCAGCCATGATTCACACAAAGTCTGTTTACAACAGCTCCATTAGTCGCAATGAAAGCTGACAAAAACCTCTCTCACTCAGACACATGCAGGTTAATGGCAGGAGTGTTTGTTTCTCTTCAGTCACATGCTCTCTCTCTCTGTGCCATCTGCTTCCTTTGCAGGATGACAGCATCCTGAAAGAAATTGATATAAGCAACCATGTGAAGGAAGGGTTCGAGAAGGCTGACCCGTCCCAGTTTGAGCTTCTTAAAGTGTTGGGGCAGGGCTCCTACGGCAAGGTGAGCTCGAAAACAAAGCACGTCTGTTAGTCAATGCCATGCAAATACACCTTTTCATAGAAAGAACAAACATCTGGTGCTGTATGTATTGTTGATTACGTTAACGCTATGCTGTTTTTCTGGGACTCATATCTTTGACCTTTTATTGGTTGATTCAGTTCATTGAATTGACAGTTTTTGAATTCAGAATTGATTCACACATTTATTTAGCTAAATTTATGTTAAATTGACTATAATTGACGAATTTCTTAAAAATATACCACCGCGAATGCTCACGTTATGATAGAATACCATTTCTTTTTTTTTTTTTTTTTTTTTTTGAATTCATGGGTGGTTGATGCAATATTTCCCCTACTGGACTGGAGTGTTAAGCAGAAGATTGGCAGGAAAAAAATTTTTTGTGTGACATTTAAACAATCGATAACAAAAGTTTCACAGCATTAAACATTAATGCTGTTAAATTGAGTTGAATAAAAAAATCGCAATTCCATAATTCAAGCGATTGTCTTTGTTTTAGTTTTTTTTCTGCTCTACAAATTACATGGAAAAAGCTGTGGGATTATTTATGTAAAATCTACAAAAATCTATTTAATTGTTAATATATGAATGTATGTTTATTTATTTATCAGAAAAATTAAATAAAAAATTAACAGGGTAGAAATATTAATTCTTTTGTAATGTGACAGATGTTATAGTTGCCTGTGGCTTTAAGTCAGTTTGTAAATTAAGGTTATTATTGCTTTTTTGAGGAAGGGCTTAAATTATCCTGATATTAATATTATATTGTCGTATCAAACAGGTGGGGTGGCATGATGGCTTAAATTCAAATTCAAATTCAAATTTTATTTGTCACATACACAGTCATACACAGTACGATATGCAGTGAAATGCTTA
>JAQMYJ010000039.1:28672579-28704741 GCA_030014305.1 Clarias laeviceps
ATATATATATATATATATATATATATATATATATATATATATATATATACAGTCATGATACAATTACTATATATGCATATTATTATTGGGTGTAACACAGTGCCAGTATTGGATTAGAATCTGACATTGGGTGTGGTCTAAAAAGGATGGGCCACTTTCTTTTCTTTCCACCCTTCTTCATCCCTCCCTTCTTTCCAAGTCTGAGTTTCTATTCTTAACCAGATGCCCTGTGAACCTTTTTGCCAAGCCTTCTTTAAAAATACAGTTTTCCTCCTACATTTGTATGTATTTATATCTGCTTAGAACACACCCGTTTATTGCAAATAATATATATTTTTGTTCAATGTCTGATGTAGGTTTTTTTTTTTTTTTTTTAATAAAAAAGAAAGCAATATTAAAATTCAAAGAACAACGCAAAAAAAAAAAAATCTGAATGTCACTGTAAAATATTTAGTAATGCCTCTAGTCAAGATCAGCTTCCGGTTGTTTGGTTCAGTCAAACGGAAAGGCGGTAGAAGCATTATGGTAATGAATGTAGTTATGAACTGCTGTTATGCCAACACCATGCTGTGAGATGACAGAGAAAGTCGGTCTGTGTGGCAGGTTCTGAAGAAGCAAGGATACGATGCTGCGTGTGACATCTGGAGTCTAGGGATCCTACTGTACACCATGCTTGCAGGGTGGGTAATGGGCCACACACACACACACACACACACACACACATGTACTGTACACATACATACACACATGCACACTAACTCTCTCGCTCTCTCTCTCCATGTCTCAATTAAGTTATTTTGTTCCAGCAAAACCTTGTACTATTTGATGGCATGTGCATATACTGGACTATTTAATGTATTCATTGATAGCGTGTGCATATACTGGACTATTTAATGTACTCATTGATAGCGTGTGCATATACTGGACTATTTAATGTACTCATTGATAGCGTGTGCATATACAGTATTGTGCAAAAGTCTTGGCACATGCAAATAAATGCTGTAGAGCAAGGAAAGTATGCACAAAAAAGGAGGAAAAAAACTATACAGCACTAATTAATGAAACAAAGTCAGTATTTTTTGTGATGCTTTGAGGACCCTTGTCCTTGTGCAGTTTTATAAGGAAATTAGCTACTAGGTTTTACTGAGCATCCTGCAGAACCACCCACAGTTCTTTGGAGAACTTTGACTGTTGCACCTGCTTCTTTTTGGCATGCAAAATCCAACTTTCTTTTTTTTTTGTCTGAAAAGTGGTCACTTATATAATGTGCTGCTTTGTTTTCTGCTATACAATTTTTTTTATTATAAATTTGAAAAAAAATAATAGGGAAGTTTGTACTATAAAGCACAGGGCCTCAGTTAAGCCTCAGGTAAATCTGTTACTTTATAGAAACTCTAAAACGCAAGACCTTTAGCATTTAATTCTAAGTGTAAATCCCAAATCGTTTATTTCTAAAATCCTGGTTTTAGTCTCTGCATCGGATCAGATCCGATTGGTTTCTTCAGACTGTTGTTGCATGCTCTTGCATGTCCATGTTTGTTGCTATAGTAACGACATGGAATTTTCACAGGGGATTATGTTTTACATAAGGATTGTGTCAGGTCATGGTTTGGGATGACTTTACATAGAGTAAAGGTAATTGAAGTGTTTAAACAAAGTATATGAAATCTTGTGGTCTTGCCATATGACAAACTAATTATGAAAAATCTGATTTGCCTGTTTTAGCAAAGCCTTAGATAAAATTAGATTTTTTTTTTTTTCAGATAATCCACCTGTTTCGAAACTAAATACATTTCATGACTTTCACATATAAGCCCAACTTGACATTTTGCATTGATTTAGATTTTTTTTTGTTTGTTTTAAATTTCTAATGAAGTCTATAACAGCTACATGATCTCAGTCTGTGCTCCTTCCACGAGCACACCACAGCTAGTTTAAAATGAGAGTGAAGCTGACAGCTTGTCCTTGTGAGAGTGATTCAGTGCCGTCTGCCTGACACCTGTCAAGACTTTTCTCCAAAGTCCAGCACTGACCCGTCTTCTTGTAGTACAAGCAATTCGAAAATCGTTTTTCGGATCACGCATACGAATCGTGCATCATGAAAGGACTCGTTTCTGGAGCACGGTTGAAAGGATTAATGTGTAAGCTCAGGTCAATTCAGCAGACGCTGTGGAGAATCAAGCCATCCCTGAACAATGTAATGTTCCTGTCTGCTTGTTGGACTTTAAAGCTCCGTGTATCAGGGCATCTAAAAAGGCACATTTTAACTCATTTAACCGGAACACAAAGAAATAGTGTTAAGGAATTGGGGTTCACCAAAAGCACATGATCCTGAAACTCTCTATTCGAACAGATTCACGCCTTTCGCCAGCGGACCTGATGATACCCCAGAGGAAATCTTGGCTCGCATCGGCAGTGGCAAATACACCCTCTCTGGGGGCAACTGGGACATGGTGTCTGATGCTGCTAAGGTAACCAGAGTTGCTGATTGTATTCATGTGATCTTCATCCTTGGTTGTAAACATTTTGTGTTCGTAGGACATCGTGACTAAAATGCTGCATGTGGATCCTCACCAGCGACTCACTGCCCCTCTGGTCCTCCGTCACCCCTGGATCGTAAACCAAGAGCAGCTATCTCTGAGTCAGCTTACCCGACAAGACGTACACCTGGTCAAGGTAACAATCCTGGTTTATGTCACTGACATGGATATATGTGGTAACTGTACATATAATATTGGATCTAAATCTGCATCATTGGGAGTGTGTACTGATTGTCCTTTGCAGTTGTACAAGGTGCGATATTGCCACCACCTGGTTCTGTGAAACACTGCACAATGTATACAAGTGGGGTTTGAACTTTATTAAATCCAAAAGGAAATTGCTTTGTCTTGGTTACAGTTGCTTGTGTAATAAATTAGATGGGGGGGGATTACTTCAAATTCATTACAGTAAATACTGTATTAACACTATTGTGTATTTTATCCCCATTGAAACGTTGCGTCAGATCAGACCAACAAAATAAGCTCTGGTTTTTTTTTTTTTTTTTTTTTTTTAAAGGGAGCAATGGCTGCTACATATTCAGCTCTTAACCGGACACCACAGGCTCCCAAGCTCGAGCCTGTTCTTGCCTCCTGTCTGGCTCAGAGAAGAGGATTGAAGAGAGTCACATCCACATGCTTGTAGCACACACATTGTCAAACAGCACCACCTACAGGCCCTGAAGATATTCACACGTCACGCCTGGGAGAAGGCACCAGGCAATCATCAGTGCACAAAAGGGGAGTGAACCATGTGACCCTTGAAGATGAGCGATGGTTGATTTTACCCCAGCTTAAGGAAAGCGCTCGGCAAGTGAGAGCTGCTCACGTTAATGCCGAGGGCGTTGAGATTCAATCCCTGCTCTAATCCCAAAATGAGGCAAAGCCAGGGAACTGTGGTGACGGAGTTTAGATAGTATCACCAACCAAAAGCACAAATTACATAACCTGCAAGCTCAAGCTGTGAAAGCTGTCATGTGCCGTGAGCCGTGTTGAAATGTTTGGAAACCTGACTGCTGTCATATTGCACCAGATTGCTGTCATTCATTGTCTGCCTCTGGAAAGTAATACATTTCCAGAAAAAGGTGTCCACAAATTTGACGAATGTGTTGGACAGAAAGGCTGTAGTGCATGATGTAACACTAACACTAAGGCCATTAAAGGAATAGTTCTGCATGGGGGGGAATTGACATACGGTTAAGCCCAGATCTCATAGGTAAAGGCGGCATTTTAAATTTTGCTTCTTTAGATAAGCCCTAGATATACTGGAGTTAAAAATATTGATAACTTCTAACAAAGCCAGCACTCAGGCTTCATGCACACTGCATACTAAAAGCTTGTCTTAAAACACGCAGAGTTCTCCAGCAATCTTTTTCCTGCAGAACTGTTCATTCATGCCTGTTCAGTGTATCTGTAAAGGTCATTCAACATATACAAAGTCGAGCCCTGTAAAATAAATGCTTCTTTGGCTAGCTCAGGTGTTCAGCATTTGGCACATCCTTTCCCATAACCACAACAGAACAAGCAATATTAAGTTCAAGAGACTTAGTAAATAGACAAGACTACAAAAGATGCCAGCATTACTGAAAATTCTTTATTTAATTCCAACATGCATGCAAGGTAAATGCTTTAATGATTGAAAAAGTTACATATTCATTTTTAATTATTTTATTGATTAATAATTTCAGCTTTTTAAACATTGCATTTTTTTCAATTTCTTTGTTTGTTAAACACAATTCCAACAATTCTTAAGTGTATTTTTTGCTGGGAAAATGCATGAATTTCTTTTTTTTATTTGGAATAATAATTTCTTCATGTATTTATTTATTTATTTATTTATGCTTGTTTTTTTAAGTGCACCTGTCAAGGAGTTTATTTTACACCGATGCTTGTAAATAAGTGCCCAAGTTTTGCACTACTCACTTTGTTCAGAATTTTTACAAAAAATTTTACGATCTACAAAAATATGCAGACATTCATCTGTTTTTTTAGACATCCGAGATTTCGCATGTGCTTTTGCCCAACATTTACCATGCAAATGCTTGTTCATTTACAAATACTTGTTTTAGAACTTTTATATTAATTTTACAGAAAATCTTATTCACTTAATATATGACATGCCAGGAGCATAGACCTCTTATCCATTTACCTCAGTAAGAAGCCTTACACATTTACCCGAACCAATGACTTATTTGTTTCATAATGATTTTATTCTTTGTATTCAGGATTTAAAACCTAATTCTAAACTTACATGTTTTTTTAATTAGATTCTTAAACACCACAGGCAAAAACAGTCATTTTATATATCCAGTTAACATAAGGAGCAGTAATACTTTTACAGCACCATGAATTAATTTTTTTTTATATGGAGTTGGAAGAAAGAGCTTTTTCTTTGTGTTTACTATCTCACTATTATGGAAGAGGATTAGGGCGTCCATAAAAAAAAGTTCTGACTCAGAATTCCTCCTCTTTCCTCTAATAATTTAGAATTTTTACTATCAAAATTCTTTTTCCTCTCAGAATTCTGAATTTAAACAGAGAATTTATACTTTTTTTTACCAGCAATTTCTGAAACGTCTTTTAGAATTCATGCTTTTTATTTTAGAATTTTGACTTCATTCATTCTCTAAAGTTAGGAAGAAGAGTTTAAAGTCAAGAAAAGCAAGTCAGAAATCTTTTTTTTTTTATGACGGCCCTATTTATCTTCCATACACCATAGGTTACTTAAATTTATTTATTTATTTATTTATTTATTTGGTTTGGTTGGTTGCAGTTATGGTTTGTTTTGGCATTTGTTTGAAGGATATATAAAAATTGAGCCAAGGATGATGATAAATCTTAGAGTTTCCATAATCACAACAATCTTACATTGCACATTAAGACAACAAAGAAACACTGCACACTCTTGGAAAAAATGAAGATACTACACTGTACGTTTTTCCGACCAGGGTCGTGGCATTCATGCTGATGATGGCACCCCAGCCACATTGAAAACTGTGGTACTTTTATTTCTGAGAGTTTGGATCTGCTGCAGAGATGATGAATATGAACATCCAGAATCATATTGTTATTTTTCCTTCATATTGGCTTGCATGCCAGCAATTTCAAAAATAAATTGTATTGAAAAATGTGCTGTCTGATTTTGTTCTATAATGATTTCAGTCCTCTGGAAACGGTGAGTTTCGTTCAAAATAATATGTTTCTCTTAAGTACGATGTATCATTAAAACAGCCAGTATTTGCTTTGAATAAACAAAACCTGTATTTTTGTACCATACCATAAATTGTAATCATTATACCGGCTAGGGAAAAATGTATATGAGTTAGGACATGCTACAGTGGCACAATTTCTCACAAATTTCTCCCCATGCCCTGTGAAAATGTTGTTGATATAAGATATGACATTTTTACATATGCAGTCATAGAAAAAATAAAAGTACATCCTTCTAAAAAAATTATTTTTTTTATCAGGAACCATAATTAAATCCCAGTTGTGTGGTTCATACTAACATCTATAAATAAGCTAATGAGCTCAAGTGATCAACAAAATCACAACAGATTTCAATATATAGTTGTTTTTCAGACATTGAAAAATCGTCTGGGGATAAAAGGAATACAGCCTTCCGCAATCATTAAGAGAGTAATTAACAGCCAAGTATTAATTATGAAATGCACAGGAAATGTGACGAGATTGGTCATGTTTTGACTATCAGTTGTAAGTGAACCTGGATACACTTCAGTCTGTCTGACTCACACTTGCATGAGCTAAAGTTCTCAACAACCAATAAGTTTCTTTCTCTTTCTAACAAACACACATAGACACTCTCTTCTTGAATTACTAATAAACAATGTAAACAATAAAAGTAAAACTATTCAACTATAACAGTTTCCAGCTACTTAGTACCACTGTAACATCCTGTCTGTGTTCATTCAATTTAAAACAGAAGCAAAAAATAACACCCCACCACCATCACCACTCTGGTGTGAACCTACCTGGCCCTATGTGAAAAGATAATTGCCCCTAAACCTAATACTGTAACTGGTTGTGTCACCCTTGGTGGCAACAACTGAAATCAAGCATTTGTGATAACTGGTGATTTTCACTTTCACATTGCTGTGGAGGAATTTAGGCCAAATCTTTTGATAATGGTGCTCGCCATGGTTCACTGGTGTCCCATAACGCTTTCATTTCTGCTTTCAGTAGTTCACTCCAAGGATAGCTTTGATCATCAAAATTCTCAGTATTTTACCACCACAACTCAATACCGAAACCCACATGAAGTTCTCAGTTTTTATTTAGAGTTCCTATTCCCACACACTCACTGCTCATGCTCAAGAGTCATATTGTTATTTTTCCTGTGTGCACCAAAGTGTCCTGGATTAGGCTCCAAGCCCCCTGGATAAGCAGTACACAAGATGAATGAATGAACAATATGTTTCTCTAAAGCACAATGTATCATTAAAACAGCCTGTTTTTGTCTGCTATGAATAAGGAAAATCTGTATTTCTTGTACCATATTGTAAATTGTAATAATTATACAGGCTGGGAAAATATGTAATATAAGTAATACAAGTTGGGATATGATACAGTGCCACAGTTTCTCCTACACATGAGTAATGTAAAGTAAAAATCATGGTGCTGCATGCTCTTGAACATACTGTAGACACATACAGTACATATAGAGTAAAATTTAAATGCAAGTTTGGATTTATTTTCTACATTTTAGAATCATACTGGATTTTTTTTTTTATTCAGATTTTCTAAAATATGAAATAATAATGGCAGGTGGTGTCTCAATTGGTCAAGGCTCTGGGTTCCTGATTGGAAGGTTAGGGGTTCGAGCCCCAGCACTGCCAGTCTTCCACTGTTGAGCTCTTGAGCAAGGCTCTGATGCAAGACCCTATTTACTCCAGGAGGGGCTGTATCCTGACTGACCCTGTGCTCTGACCTCAGCTTCCTATACCTGGGACATGTGAAATTAATCATTTTATTGTGCTATAAGGTACATGTGACAAATAATATAATTATTCTTTTATTTATTAAATAATAAATAAAGCATTATGTAATTAATTAACAGGCTTAGTGGATAGCACTGTTGCCTTGCACCTTTAGGGTCTGGGTTTGAGTCCCGCCTTGGTGTCTGTATGCATGGAGTTTGCATGTTCTCCCCGTGTTTGGTGGGTTTCCTCCGGGTACTCTAGTTTCCTCCCACAGTCCAAAGATTAGGTTAATATGCTTTCCCAAATTGCACCATTCAGTGTGAATGCATGAGTGAATGTTGACTTGAGGAATAAACACAATGGTCATCATGGTCCAGGGTCCTAGTTGGATTACAGGGGTTCCTAGATTGATGGAATTAAGTAACAACAACAACAATCGGTTGTCATAATAAAAAGGTCAGCTGTTCTGGAACAGTTTTTTGCAAGAAAAGTATTATAAGAGTGTGTTTGCAAAACCCGTCAAGCACCATGATGAAACTGGCTCTCATGAAGACCACCAGACAGAGGATACAGTAAGTAGCAGACACATCTCGATATCAACGGTTCTAAGGAGATGATTGCACGTTATGGATGGCTTCAAGTATCATTGTTTTACAATGTAGAAGGAAAAATCAGGAATTACAGCAAAATGTGTGTCAAAACTTTTCCAAACACACACGTGTTGCTCAAGAGGTCATGTGACCTTGTGCCAGGCGAAGCTACCTACGTCAATGGTCATGTGTTTAAACTCAGAACAAAACTAATCCCAGTGTAAATTTAACAAAAACTTCGAAACAAATCAAACTTGTCACACATAGAGAATAATATTTATGTTTTTTCTTGTTCAGATATGTCGAATCAGTAATACTCGTACGGTCAGCATTGAGGCAGACTTCCAAACGTTTTCCTTATCAATACACATAGTGCACTATGTTAGTAAGGCGGTACCGTGTAGTGTGAAGTGTTTAAGACAGCGGGCGCGCTAACCCAGTGTAGGGAGCCTATATAGCACCAGCTGTGGGAGTTGAGACTCGGACATTGGCACGACTCCGGCGTCGGTAACTCTGCTTCTGGAGTTCACGGAAGTGTCACAATAATAACAATATTTCAAAAATTCAAAAGCGTCGACCATGGACAAGCTTCGGCGGGTGTTAAATGGCCGGGAGGATAATGAGGAGCTTGGGTTGACTTCGCAGGTAAAAACCCGCCTGTTCGTCTTCCACAACCGAGGAAGCGTATAGGTTTAAAACGCTTGTTTAGTCCATGGTGGCTGTTAATTAACTAATTATATACCATTTATCTAGCTCTTTTAAGATATTTATTGAGTTATATATAGATATAGATAAATAGATAGATAGATGGATATATATCTATATAGATGGCTTGGTTTTTCTTTTTACTAGTACTGCATTTCCGCTGGTCTCCTCAGGGTTGTGTCTCAAACGACATTCTGTGGAATATATCGCGCACTAGGTAGCGCTTAAATGTCGTTACGGTATACCCAATGTAGTGCGCTTGTGTAGGGAGTATTGAGTGGTTTAGAATACAGCCCTGGGTTGTGTACTTGTACGTTGTCAAACTGTATACAGAGTTTGTAACCCTGTTAACTTGCCTTACATTTACGGCATTTAGCAGTAAATGTAAACCTTATACTTATAAACAAATATGCATATAAATAAATGTACTCATAAAATACATAATTGTAAAGTAATTAGAAGTAAATATACTATACTTATAAAAAAACATACTTGTAAAATAATTAGAAGTAAATATATATAGAAGTTACTTTCTCCTTAAGCACGCACTGAAAGGTTTAATAAAATTAAAAGTTAAACAAGTTGCAAATAGTGGATGAGAATATGATTGTGTGTGTACGTTTTAATTGGTGCTACTTTGTCTTACATGCTCTGTAAAAGCGACCTTGATTCTTATGCAGGCTTCTTTAGATAAATAAAAAAAAAAAAAACAGAGCTCGTGTTGACTCACATTTCAGGTTTTATGCTTTACAGCCTTATGTGTCTATGTAAGTTTGCGTTCTGCAAGTTTTATTTTCAATTTAATTTTATATTAATATACGTGTTTGTTCCCTTAAATTCTGCAATGCTTTCAGAGGATGGGACTTGGAAGGTAAGGTCAAGGTCATCCCTTCAGTGAAAACTGGCTTATAAGAAAACCTTATCTGAATATCAATTGTATTTATTCTTGTTTCAATCTGCACAGGGACTGCGTCTAAATGTTCTGAAGTTCTTTTGCTCTGAAATCTAATCGTCTATGATGCTCATGCACACTGCACATCTCTTAATACTTACATTTATGAGCTATTATTTAAATTAGATTTTCCAGTCACTTTCACTCACTCATCTATACAGTATAAAGTTGGGTCGCGGGGGGACTGGAGCCTATCCTAGGTGGCTTTGGGTACAAGACGGGTTAAACCCTGGACTTGATGCCAGTCCATCACCGGGCACGTACACAAACACGTACTCGCATGCTGCGGGCAATTTGGGAACACCAATTAGCATAATTTGCAACCACACAAATTTAACATTTTATTTATCTTATACTAATGTATTACCAAATGGCATAATGTATATATTTTTTATTTGCTATGACCTTTCCCTCTAAGGGGACACATGTTACAAAAAGCCCCATACCGACACAGAACCACTGTTTTTCTCTTAAATAATTTGTCACCCATGTGTATTTAATGCATTTACTGTAATGCAATATGATTAGTCGTAAGTAAATGCTTTTTTTTATTTATTTATTTATTTATTTTTTTTTATTAATTTATA
Source organism: Clarias laeviceps (assembly GCA_030014305.1). Classification (NCBI taxonomy): domain Eukaryota; kingdom Metazoa; phylum Chordata; class Actinopteri; order Siluriformes; family Clariidae; genus Clarias; species Clarias laeviceps. Next base: position 28,682,891 of record JAQMYJ010000039.1, read on the forward strand.
TTGTATTCTGTATACTTTTTTTTTTTTTTTTTTTTTAGTGTTGGCTATGCATTCTGTATTTATGTCCACCATTGCAATTTGAATGTTTTGTCCATGATGCAAGTTTATTACTCCTCTGTCACTGCAATCGTGCTTATGATATGTTTTCTCACTAGGTTGAAGTGGTGTTAATCTAAAAAGAAATCAAGTGAATGCGAACATCATGGATGAATTCTTGTGCTGCTGTAAAACACTTTCAAACAAATTTGGACATTTTACATTTTCTTGAGAGAGATACTGATGTTTTATTAGAAGCAAGATCAGTTCATTTTGTCACATCTATAGTCATGTTACATAATGCTTATTTTTAATACTCTTAAAATAGACCCATGGTGGATAGTTTATTGCCTTTTGGTTAAACAAAGAGGCACAAATATTTTGCTGCATTCATCATATTAGAGGAAACCGAGGAAATTCAGATTTACTGCTTTAATGTCATAATTCTCTGTTCATCAGGCAAAGCGGTTAGTATCTTGTGCCTGGTACATCTTGCACACAAAGACTTGTATTTGTGTGCACATAAGAAGGTGACCCACATGATACACTAGGAAATGGAAGAAGAAAGTTCGAGGGTGTCCTGTTCTCAATTGCAAAGCTATAAACACTGAAAGCTCTGCAGTCACAGTCCCCCGTTGTTGGGAATTGAGCCGAACCTAAATAGAATTCCTAAATCTTTTGTAATAAAGATTTTAAATGCTCACTAACTATATATGCTGGTTTTAATGTAGTCCTGGTCAGCATTTTTTTTCCTATTGAAAGGAGCCATGTGATATCCTGCCATTGTTCCCCTCAGGTCCTGGATGCCTCCTCGCTCAGTTACAGCACAAGGATCAAATGGTTCATCATCTGCTTTGCCTCCGGCATCCTTTGCTCCATACTGGTGAGTAATTTTTCTAGGTCCTCGAAGAAATGAGGAGTTAAATGAGGGCTAACACACGTACAGGGTGTAATAATCTAAAACCAAGGCAAAGTTAAAATGCAGCTCAGAGTGTAATGAAGCTGAACCAAAAGTCAAATACTAAAGGATGGTTTAATCTCACAGCTGTGTTCATTATTCTTAAAGCTCTCAAGGAATATGACACTGTTATGGTTTATATATACAGTGTCAGCTTAAAAAAAAAAAACGTTATACACACTTCAGGAAAAGAAAAATGATGGAGTACGATGAATAATATTATCATATCAATATATAACATTAAAGCAATAAATTTAGTACTAAAACATTTATACAAGTTTTTATTTTCTTGAGTGAGTGTGTGTACATTTTTGGCTGACACTCGCTCCCTCTTTTCAATATAATAGAGTTTGCAGTAATAACCTTAGATTGTTTTATTTAAAATATAGGGAAATGCATTATAAAGAAGTTCATGAGCACACTGACTTTCTTCCTATTCTAGTAAAACCATGTTGTGTAACACAATTCAGTTTCAGCAGTCTTTCCCAAGCGCTTGGTGATTACCATAAAACCCCTTATCTGTGCACTTTAGTTTCTGCCCTTGGCAAGTGCTTTGTGAAGGTACTATATGTTAATAAGAATCATTTTCTTTTCGGGCGCCTGCTTTGACCCTGTAGCACAACCCCTAGCTGGAACACAGTACACACTTGGTTTGTAGGCGTGTTGATAACTGCCAACTGATAGTTCACACCATGTTAACCACCCTGCTGTGTGTGTGCTCTCACAAGAACATGCAGAAAAGTGCCCTCAGATCCAGGTTTCCTGTGAGGGACGTGTTTTCCTCATAATTTAGCAGGCGACTTGATGTGGGTTTCAGTTTTTTATTATTTTTTCAATTATACTTGCACTTTCTAAGTGTCATCTCTTATTGATCAGAAGGCACTGATTAATTTTCTATGACTATACATTAAAATAACTGGTTACTGATCAGACGGTCGGGGGTTGAAGGCCCAGCACTACCAAGCTGTCACTGTTGGGCCCTTGAGCAAGGTCCTTAACCTTTTCTGCTTCAGGGGTGCCGTATCATAGCTGACCCTGTGCTCTGTCTCAAGGCTGGGATTTGAGAAGAAAAAAAAAATCCACTGTGCTGACATTTTTGCCCAAGACGTCGACTTTTACTTCTTCTTCTAAGCTAGTTCATGTTTGTATAGCAGATGCTCCGCTTAAACCAAACAATTAAAAAAGAAACATGTATACTCCTTGATATGGTTCATGGAAGGAGTCCCCAGTTTCAACCTCTTGTTAAAGACAATATATTTAGAGCAGAGAAAACTTAAATGTGCAGAACAGCATGTCAGTTAAAATAAAACTAGCACACCACTAGATGGCAGGATTTAACCAATATCAGTTTTGATTCAGAAATTCCGTTCATTACTGCCTTTGTTCCACAGTACAGTAAATTATGTAATCATTTATTAAATGTTTTATTTTTACACTGCTGTGTTGTTGTGCTTTCGTGTATGATGTGTATTTTGTTTTTGGTCTAAATAGGGCACTGCACTACTTTTCCTGCCCAAAGGAATGCAGATGTTTGCAGTATTTTACACCTTAGGAAACCTTGCGGCTCTAGCTAGGTAAGATATCTTAAAAACATTATGCCTAATCTTTCTGACCTTTTTTCTTCTGCCTGAAGTTTCACTCGCTTTTTTTTTTTTTTTTAATAGCAACACCATCAGCATATCTATAAGACAGTGTTGCATAGAACCAGCACATTTTCATAGGCCTCGAGCTTGCCCAAAGCAGCTGTCTTAGCAGTTACTGATCGAGGCTTTAATAATGAATGCGCAGGCTTTACATGACTAATCCCAGGTGCTTCTGTCTGTCATTTCAGTGTCAGTCTGTGGTTTATCCACTTGGATTTGTTACTGTTGCACAAATGCCCTAAAGTATGCTAGATCCTCTCCATAGAAACACTGTCCTGTAATGCAAGCGACTCAGTAGTATGGGATCTCAACCCAAAAACACAAGCGTTTCTTGGAGTGGCCCTGATTCAGAGTTCAGGTTGTGTTTCTTAGATTCAGGTTGCTGAAATAAAACGGCCAGCATCTTGTTTGGTCGCATATTGTCTAGTAATTGTATTTGGGCTGAATATACTGCTTCCGCTTTAGCCTTACACCACAGAGTTATGCAATGTATTAATTTCATGCAGTGTTAAAGTGTCCTTTCACACAAAACCGGCAAGAAGAATCACCCACCCACATGTACGCCGAACGAGACAGTGTCCCCTTGGTTGTGTGAAAATTAAGACTTCCAGCTGAGAGCTTGCGTGCACTCTTTTTCCGATCTGCTAATGTTTTTAGGTTGCTGTGAGATCCGGCCCATTACGTTTAGTTTTTTTTGTTGTTGTTTTTTCCCAACACCATATCAGGTCTGTCGAGTTTTCTCAAATAACCGCATGATCACAGCCCTAGCTCTCATCTTCCCAGCCTGCTTTTCCCCCTATGAGGGAGCCGGTTTGGTTCCAGCCTCTTGTGCCGCCTTGCTCTTTACCGACAGTCATAAAAGGACACTTTAAACAAAGTGCAACAGCCCCCTAGTTAGCATTTGAAACGGATACGATCCCAGTGGAGTTTGTTAGTCCCTCGGCTCATCTGAATTCTTTTTAACACACAAGTGCTACAAGTTCAAACAGTGTGTCTCATCCGTCATATTCCCATAGAGCACTGGTTATTTGTCTGGCCCAAGCTGGAAAGCTACACCAGCATGTTGTGACAGCACTACACAATCAGTTATGCAGGAACCAGGAAGAAGCCTAATCATTAACCGGAGTCAGAATGCATGAAAATGCCCCAGAATTTCCCTGGCATCCATATTCATTGCACTTTGGTTGTTGTCAGCACTCTTTAGGGAGGAAAAAAAAACATTTACTAAACTTAATCTGTATGTATCCACAGTGTTGGAGTACAACAGTTGTATCCCTGGTATTTATCTTCTATCTCAATGGGTGAATATAGTGCACACTGTTTGTTTGTTTTTTTTATTCCCTGAAAAAGGTATGCGGTGTTAACAATCCATGTTTAAAATCTGTGTTCACCACATCAAACGCTTTAATCTTTTGCCTACCTGTGTTTTGTATGATCACAGAGTTTTAACATCAGTACACAAAATACAACAAAAAAAAATTACTATATATATATAATATAATATAATATAATATAATATAATGTTTTTCATCCAGTAAATCGACCAATTAAATGAGTCGACATTTGGAATGATCGGCAATTGCTGTAAGCCCCGCCCCTGCTTCCCTTGCGTTAGTAATCTTTCCGGTAATGACAACCAGTAACAGCCATGGAAACAGTGAGTAAACATGTCAGGTTATTAAAATGCAGACATGATTTTTGCTGAGACAAGCAAGGTAAATACAGGAAACCTTACAATAGGCATTTCCCCAGAACAATAATTCAAACATCATTTATTAGCCTGAGAGTACTGCATTATCTTTTATGCTTTCTTGAGCTAATTTCTTTTAAAGGAACTGCCTTCCTAACCCTGTCCTCTCAGAGGTCAAAGACGGCATCTTGGATCTGGTGGTGTACACGTTTGCTTCTGGGAGAGATGTACTGTATGTGACATGACTGCTGCTCATGCATTAGATCTTCACTAATCTAATATATGCCTCAGTTAGTCTGCTTGAGTAACACACTTTGGAAATTCTCCGCCCTCGGGGGACTAGACTCATACTGTTCCTGGTCACATCAAGAGAGAGAAAGAGTGAATAAGAAATCTCAGTGATGTTCTTTAATCTAATTTTGTCTAATATCAAATTACAATTCCCGGTGAAGTTTACCCCCCATCACCCATAAAACTCAAATAAATCATGAACTAGGAGCCTTAAAATCCATGTTTGAAATAATAAATTGTGATCTTTAGCAGTGTGTAATAAATTAGTAAGTTGTAAATATTTTATTTATTCATGTTAAATAAAAGGCCTGTATAAATTAAGTAAAGAACCTTAAGTACAGATGTTCCTAGACAGCTGCACGATATAATTATGCAGTAACATCCTGCCATACTCAGTATTGTACTGTACCACACCGGCCACTTTATTATGTATACCTTTTCATTTGCTTGTTAATGCAAATATCTGATCAACCAGACACATGGTAGCAGCAGAAGACCGCACTCAGTACCGCCCCTGTCTGCTTAGAACAGAAAACTTTGCATGGGCTCACAGAAAATTTGTCATCAAAATATTTTCGAAAGATGTTGCTTGAATTGTTGAGTCTCTTTCTACTGCAACATTCGGATGGTAGGGTCAGATTTTGGCATAAACATCATAAAAGCATGGATCCATTCTGCCTTGTATCAACGGTTCAGGCTGGTGCTGGTGGTGTAATGTTGTGGGGGAGATGTTCCTGGCACACATTGGTCCCCTTAGTACCAATGCGAGCATTGGTTAAATACCACAGCCTACCTGAGTATTGTTGCTGACCATATCCATCCCTTTATGACCACAGGATAATGCTCCATGTCACACTGTACTCGAATCACCGCCACAGTCACCAGATCCCAATCCAGTAGAGCTCCTTTGAGATGTGGTGGAACGGGAGATTGGCATCATGAATGTGCAGCCAATAAATTTGCACACAGTACGAACCCAGAATCTCTAAGGAATGTTTGCATCACCTCGAATCTATGTCATGAAGAATTAATGCAGTTCTGAAGGCAAAAGGCGTCCAACCCAGTACTAGCAAGGTGTACCTAATGAAGTGGCCATTGTGTGTGTACAGTATATAAAATGCTGAGCAGCCACAGTTAACTTTAATTTTGAAGGAAGGTGGGAGAGGGAAAGATCTGTACGGATTCGAGATTGGGACATGGTCATCTTTTATTGAGCAAATTTTTCTCATTTAAGCTCTTCTGGTGACTCCTAGCAGTTCAACACTATACTTTATTTTGGTATTTGCTTTGTCACGTTTGTATCCACGGTCTTGTTATATATTTCCAAGGTATCATCTATTTATGAATTTTTTTTTCCTTTGAAAAGCTTGTTTTTAACATTAGTGGATATATAATGTTTGTCTATTTTTTTTCTTCCTCCAGCACCTGTTTCCTAATGGGCCCACTAAAACAGCTGAAGCGCATGTTTGAGCCGACCAGACTCATAGCCACCTGTGTCGTGCTGGTAAGACTGAAGGCTATTGACTGCCTAGTATGTGTCTAACTGCATTACTAAAGTGTTTTCCTATCTCACACCTCTTGATTCAGCCGTAGTTTGCCTGGGAAGCACTAGCATCTGTAGCATGCTGCCTTAGAATAAAGTGACGCACACACACTGCTCAATGAGCCCTGGTGAGAAAGAATTAAGAAGGCATGAAATCATTAAAGGAACCTGAACCAACTTGACAGTTGTTTAATCCCTAGTAAACCTTAGCATTCAGTATAATGAGTTTAGACAGCACTTCTCTTCTCTATTCTTCACATGCAGTTGTACAATTTAGGAGCTGCCAAGAACTAGTGGTGGAAATAAAAAATGTCAAAACTGGTTAAGAGATCTAGAGCATGTCGTGTGGAGCTGAACTATGATACATCCTTCTTTATTTATTTCTGTTTTTATAAAATTTGTATTTTCCTGTTAGAATTTACATTTGAAATTACATTAGAATTTAAACAGTCCATCTTTTTGACTTCAAAGTAAATAATTTGTATAAAGGTGATTGTTATTCTGAGAATTGGAAGAACACCTCTAGACCTTCTTTGGCTGTAATGCTAAAATATTTGTTGGAAATTTGTGAATTTCAAATAAATACTGTAAAATCCTTAATACGCACACACCAGTGACCGCTTTATAGTAATTACATTTGTTATTAATGTTCCAGGTTCTGTCCAAAGCAAATTACTTGTTTATTAAAAAATACAGTACTGGTGATTTTTTTTTTTTTGATTTTTTTTTTTTTTTTTTTTATGTAGTTGATCTAATTCTATATTTAATTGTCAGTGATTTTCTAAAGGTATTAAGCTTGAGTTGGTGTGTTGCTTCATATCTTACCTCAGGACAGCCTAGCATGTGGTGATTGACTCCAACTAAGGGAAACATCCCCCAACTGTCGAATTGGAAATGTAGAAATCCTGTTGTGATGTCAAAGCAGCATGACTGCTAATAGTAAACAAAGTAGACAAACAATGTCTTGGTATCAGACACCACAGCACTCCCAGGAGGTCTGGCCCCAAGAGGCCAGAGCTGCCAGGTGGCACAAGGGCAACTTACACAATATTGTGCATAATGTTTTTGCGTTGTAATTTTATAGCTGATTCAAAGAACTTTTATTAATCCCAGAGGGAAATCACTTTGTCTTAGTTATAGTTTTAATAGCTTAATAATTAATTACTTTAATAAATAACTTTTATATAAATAAAAATAAATAACTTAGTGTTTACAATGATGATTTTGCTTTAGATGGTGTAATATATTTAACAATCGTTTATTACTCTTTAACTGGGTTGGACCAATCATTGTTAGTGGTTTTTCTTTTTTTTTGTTAGTTTTTTTCCTCCTGGCTTGTAGCTTAAATGAATATAAAATGAAAATTTAGTAATTTCTAATTTCCACTTTTGTGGTACATTAAGTGCAGCAATTAAATTAAGTAAATTAATTGCAGCAATTAATTAATTTAACAAATAAATTATTATATATTTTATAAAGCTGCTTTGGGGGCCTTCAAGTGCCGAGATCGTGCTCACCCTATCATCCGGAGATCGTGAGTTCGATTCCCGGGTGATGCTGTAGCCTCTCGCAGCCGAAGGTCTAGAGAGAGCTGATTGGCCGAGCTCTCTCAGAGGGGCAGGATGAGAGGTACTTAGTGCTTCCACATTAATCACGGCTCTACAGCCAATCAGGGGTGTCTGTGAGCTCACGCAAGCGGAAGGAGCAGATAGTACTGTCCTCAGAGTGTGTTACGCCGCCCCAACGGTGCGTGAGCGAGCAGTTCGAAAAGATGCGGTCGGCTCACATCGAGCGTGGGTCGGAAGAAACGTGAAAGTCTTCGGCCCTCCCGACTGAGTGGTAGTAGTAGGCTTAATGTTGGAGCCCCCTAGTGACGGGGAGGAATTGGACACGACTAAATTAGGGAGAAAATAGTGGAAAAATCCCCCCCCAAAAAACTGCTTTGATCATTACTAACGTTACAAGTTAACTAGCTTGTTTATAAATAAAAAAGTTCCATGTACCGCGTCGTATTGTTCTGTGGCACAGGGCTTTTCCAAAGGTTAGGGAAAAAAAGCGTGATTCTTGTCATCTAATTCAACCCTAACACCATTTTCTTGAATGCATACTTCAAGAAGCATTAAACTGTTTCTCATTTTTGAGTTCAAGGATACTTTAACAGGTGTTCGCTGTTAAACATGGTTTTGTTCTGACTTGTAAAACATTACATGATTTTATTTTGTTTTTGTTTTTTTCTTACTAGCTGTGCCTTATCCTGACGTTATGTGCAGTCTTTTGGGTAAGCAACTTTTGTATAATACATTAGTTTATCAACAGTGTCGATTCAGTAACGTTATCATTGATCTTGTGATTATGCAATTAACTCTTTAAAACAAGTGTTTTCCCTTTTTCCTCATAGTGGCATAAAAAGGGGTTGGCTATCATTTTCTGCATTTTGCAATTCTTAGCTATGACATGGTAAGTAACCTGGCGTTGATGGGTGTGCAGACTTTTGACTTGTCATATACAGTGTACAGTATATGTCATATACAGTGTACAATTTATTCAAGGCTCTCACTACATGTGTTGAATAGCACATCCTTTGCTCATTCGTAGATTGAGATTGTTCTGTTAAGAAGTACGCAGTATCCATGAGCGTTAACACTACAGCATTTACAAATGTAAAATGTTTCCTGTGCGTGAAGTCAGGAGAGTTCCTCGGAGTGTGTATGTGTGTTTTTGTATAGGTGTGTGTGTCAGTCGAGCGCTATCCAGTTAGGGAGTAAAGTCACATTCAGCCACAGCATGCCCTGCGGCTTGAAATCAACCTGGCACTGACTTCCTTTTCTGTCTGGATCACTGCCATCTCCCAGCTCCTGTGGCTAACTGTGCCTGATTCGGCTTTAATTAAGCCAGGCAGGTTGCTATTAACTGCATGCTGTTCACATAGGCAGCAGGAAATCGACCAACTAAAAATATCCAAGGTGAAGAATATCCTTAGTCATCCGTCAACATGAGGAAGATTAGGACAAAACACAAATAAAAATAATAGTTACATGCCTGATAATAGCTTTATTTTACTGTGTATATTCAAGACGTTTAAAAGTTCCAGTTTCTGAATGGAAAAGCTCACATTTAAGTGGTTGGATCCAAGAGGCAGAAAAATCTCCAAGGATCACAGTTTGCAGAAGATTATAGCTTTTTTGGTCACCCCAATCTCGAAATCTAGTTAGTTCCTCTTTAGCAATATTGGGTGCCAATAATTCTTACAAACAAATCTTAAATCTTTGCAAGCATGTGTTCTTTAAATAAGGATTGTCCTCTTTGTTCTCTTTGACCATACAAAGCTTTCTTTTTGCCGTTAAATATTTTGGAGGTGAGGGAAAAAAAAAAAAAAAGAAAGACTGCTAATAAACTGGCCCGAGCTAAGCTCCTGTTAGGATTGGAGAAGAAAGCTAATCTCTCTTGGCATGTCCTGACCCTTTCTTCTGGCCACAGTTCCAGCACAGACTGCTGGATCATGAGAGACAAATGACTAACTTTATTTGCATTCCTCACCCTCAGTATGCGCGTGTGGGGGCTCTTACACACGTCACTGGCCCGGGTTTTATTGCCAGCATAACTGTCATGATCACTGACGATACGTTCTCTTCCTCCACATCCTGAGTCATATCAGGCTAGCAGACAAGTGCCATCACCCTGGAAACTGCTCGTTGCGTACACACACACACGCTTGTGCCAACATGAACCCCACGCTTGCACAGAGATGTGCCATTTCTAATATTGAATATTCCTTGGCATAGTGTACAAGCCAAGAGCCTGCTCATGTGTGGCAGTGAGATTCCATACATGCCTGGATAGCACAGTCTGTTAATATGCTATCTAGCATGCACTGCGTTAGATGCCCCTGGAACAGATCTTTGTAAATTTTTAACTAATTTATAATCTCCTTTAACGTTTCTATGTTGAAACATTGTGTGCTTTTGAATTTTTATCTATATTTTATCTTGAGTAGCATCACAGTTCAAATTTAATTGACTGGTCATATAAAAATGAAAACGAGTATAATTAAAATAAACTATAATGCGAGGTACATTTAATCAAACCTGGACTTTTGATTGTGCAGAATAACAGAACACTGTTAAGTAAAATCTCCCTTTATTTCTCTGTATAATCCCCTGCTACACTAATGCACTTATCCCAGTGCTTAGACATAATCAGGGTTCAATGTTTCCTCAGTACACCAGAGTTTATTGTTTAATGTTTAAGATGCTGGCCTCCCAGGAACTCCTTTAATGGCCCAAACGTGCAGAAATAGCTTGGAGCGACTGTACAGGGAATGTGGCGATAACACCCAAACCAAGATCCTGTAATGTTCATGTGGTGTTGGTGAATGTGTGTGTGTGTGTGTGTGTGTGTGTGTGTGTGTGTGTGTGTGTGTGTGTGTGTGTGTACACTTCCCACAGACAGACGTGTCACTTTCCCAAGTTTGTGACAAGTTATTTGTCAGTTTTCAAGGATCAGGCATTCCACTCGCTGAATGTTCGCAGGAGCGATTTTGCACAATTCAGATGTTTTACTGCAGCTAAGAGTTTCATCTCTGTACTGTGCTTGAAGTCGTCTATAAATGCTACTCAGTTTTACGACTTCATTCACGAGATTTTATCACACGTCCTGGTTTGAACCGAACGCCCTTTATATAACTGCAATTTTGTCTCAAGTCGGAAAGTGAGGTTTTTATGATATAAAAGGCTTCAAATCTCTGCTGACTTGAATAAACTAATACACTGTTATTCATTTATATTTGTGTATTATGTTTTAATAGTTTGTGTGGTGTGCTCGTTAGAGCCACTCCATGCTGTGATAATAAATGGGTCCTTGCTAATCATTTTATTACAGAGTGTGCTCTCTGGTTGCAATAACTTTAAGAAGCCCTGCAATACTCCTACTATGAAGGGGGGTTTTGAACTGCCTAGTCTGGGGCATATTTGAATTAAGCCTATTACCTTAAGTCGTTTCATTCATTTGAAAGCCTTTAATAGATTACGAATCACTAAGCAGTGTTATCCTGTCTTATTAATAATAGTAATGTAATTGATTGTTTAGCTAAGTATCATCATCATGTGTTGTCTCCATTTCTGTTTGTTTGTGTCGGAGTTCTAATGATGTGCTGAATCATTACCTTAATGTTGAAGTGAAAAAAATGCATCAACTTAACTTACTCATTTTCTTTTCTTTATTTTTTTTAGGTATAGCCTCTCATACATTCCTTTTGCTCGGTAAGCTGAAATGATGATCTCATTTCTCTAGTTATACTTCTGTATCTAGTTATCATTTTTGTTTGACAACAGAGGCCAAATACTGATATAATAACCAATTTTGTTTTAATCATTAGTTATGGTGCCTATGAGTGGTAGCTCAGCCTTGCGAATTTACCTTTATGTCTCTTAGCACAGTGTTTTTGCCATTTCTAATTCCACACATACACACACACATACAGTTCAGGCTCCTTTTCAGTCTGCATTTGCCAGGTAGGTCTGTTCTGCAATATGGGACAGTTGGCAGATGAGCTCAGATAACGGTACTTAATTCCAACCAGGACTGAAGAGTTGACTCCAAATGCCAGTGTGTAACCTCTCCTGCTCAAGCTGGGAGGTTTGTTTTGTCTGAATAACTGAATGAAAACATGTTATTTACCCACGGATGTTCTGCTGTCCCTGACCATATGGCGCTAAGCCTCTCCTGAAGCACGATGGGGTGTCTGCCATACAAATGGCTCTGGGTTTATTTTTTTTTTGTGGTTGTTGTTTTTTCCCCATCCTCTCTCTCTCTCTGCACCTTACTTGACCCCATAAGGCTTATTTGTTTAATTTCTTAATGCAGAAGTCAAAAAGCCTGACTGGAGGATTATCCCACTGCAGACATCCCCTGCTCTAACTTTTTTAGTTAAGCCTATTCTGTAAAAGAACTTTATATGACATCAGACAGTTGACTCCTTGGAGCTCCATATTTGGCTGTTTATTCATTTTGCTTTAAAGTAAGAATCTTTAAAAGACAGGATCTCAGGATTTCTGTGAACTCAGAATTTGTAAAAGTCATGAATATTTATTTAGTTCTTGATCATTTTCACAGGATAATGAGGCTTGTGGGTGGCATGGAGCGTAGCGGTTACTACCAGGGTTTGCGGTTCAAATCTTTCTTCCGGTCTGTGTGTGTTGGTGGATTTCCTGCACATAATCGAGTTTCATCTAACAGTCCAAAGACATACAGTGTAGGCTGATTGGTATTTCAGAATTGCCCATAGCGTATGATTGATTGGGTGTGTGCTAGTGCCCTGTGTTAGTTTGGCACCCAATCCAGGGATAAGCTGCCCATGATCCTACATAGGATAAGCGCTATAGATGATGGATGGATGGAATAAGGCTTGTTGTAAGTTGTAATAATCAACTCTGACAGAATAATAAGAGCAGCTAAAAATACTTAAAAGTCCTAAGTGAACATTTATTTATTTATTTTCTGATTGATTGATTTATTCCCCTTTTGTGCCCTGTAATAGAGGCGTAATGCAGTGCTGCGGTTTCTCTCTGTATTTGTATTCAGATTTAAACCCAAAGTGTGTAATAGATTTCTGGACAGGATTATTGTTTTATTGCTTTGGCTTTTGAGCTAGACCGTTTTCCTTTAATCCCGCCAACTTGCTTTTGTGAAAAATTTAAATTGGTTCTATTTCTCGCAATTCAAAACCACAGCAAACCTGACCAGGATGTTACTAAGGATGAATAGGATGAATAAATGAACACCATAAAGGTATAATTCATGTTTGTTAATAGTGTGCATTCTGTTCAGGTCTGTTTTTGTATTTCTTTGGAACACGGCAGCTTTTTAATCTGAATACTGTATCCAAATTGGGTTACATATATTTCGTACATATTTAGGCCAAGAAAACTCATCCGTTGGTTTAAAAAAGCTGCTCAAAAAAGTGCTGCAGAGAATTTTTTTTCTCTTCTCAAAAGTTTTTGTATTGGGTAGTCGCTTGTGACCGGTTTTTCCTAACCTGATCCAATTGTGCGACATTTCCAAAGTATTATTAGCTGTGTGGTGCTTGAGAGTCAGTGTCCTCTTTTTATTTTTCAGGTTCTTGCACTTGAAAACTGATGTCCATGCTATGATATGATGTATATTCTTAGCAGCATAGGCCTAGATGCACTAGCTCTATCAGTGGCTCAGAATGTGTGAGATACGGCTTCATAGATGTCTATCAATCAACATGCAAAAATACGAAGCAGAAAATGAATGAGTTTCTGGAAAGGGGAGCAGCTGGTTTATTTGATGATGATTAGTTTATGCTCAGCATATTGTTCCTGTGCTGTTTTGTTGCTGTGTTGGTTATGAATAAAATGCCTGCTTCCTAAACCAGGACCAGTGCAATGCCTTCCAATAAAGACCTTTTTCATTGGATTAGCAGACATTGGAGCTGCATCATGGCAGCCGGTGCTGTGTTTGGAGCTGGTTTCTTAATGAGTAATGATGCATCTTGTGAGTATAGTTGTAGCACCCGTGCATGCTCCATGCCATGCCTGAAATAAGGTTTTGAGAGGTGTATAGGTTTGATGGGGGGGGCGGGGTGCAGGAGGAGTCTTTGAACATGCATTTCAAAGGTACGAGAGGAAGGAGTCACTGAGAGCCCCTCCTACTTCATCTCCCCTCTTCCTTTTAACCTTGACAGCTCTTCACACCTCCTCCTGAGTGTAGAACTATGATATAGTCTGCATAGCAACACGTTAATAGCAAGAGGGACTGCAAGAGAGGGTGGGGGAAGTGAGGATAAGGAGGCGCCGTGACCTCGTTCTGCAGTTGCCATAGTGACCGTGCGGGTTACATCATCCCTCCGCCACGTACCTGATGTCAGGGGTGGTTCGTCGGTCCTTTCCCGCCAAAACAGGATAAAATAAGTAACAAATGTCCCCCACCGTGGCTAAGAATAAAACTAGTCCAACACAAACAGCTGTGTGATAAAAGGCTCCAATGAATAAGCAAGTCAGACAGCAGATTTTCATTTACTCTAACTGCTGCATCTAATGATGCATTTTGCCTACTATGGTAATCTGTCTATTTTTATTTTTAAACCTTCTTCTTAAATTTTTTGGGAATATTGTACCACCTTGAAATTCAAATGTCACTTCCAGGCACCCACAAGTAATCATTTTTTTTTTTTCCCCTTCCAGGGATGCAGTCATAAAGTGCTTCACTTCATGTTTGGGCTAAACCTGCTTTTCTCAGCAACCCATGTAATGTCCAGGTGCATTAAATATATACAGTACATAGTCATTATGTAAAATATTTTATTGCAAAGATTATTTCATTTTATTTGTGCTAATATATACCGCCGTACTTTTATACTTTTGAAAAATATCAGACATCCTGGAGAATACATTTTGCATAAAAAAAAATTCATCAGCAAATCCTTTTTTTATTATTTTTTTTTTTATTTGCAGCATCTGTATGTGTGTATTCTGGGTGAGCAAATGGTGTTTGCCCTAAATGAACAAATATTTAAGTGTTGGTGGTGCGAGACTGCTGTTGGAAGTGCCAAAAACTGTGCCTTATTTCTCTGTCTTCTTTTGTTTATTAAATTTGTGTATTTTACACAACATATTTTTAATAATTTACAGAGTAATCTGTTTAACACTGCACTCCTTGTAATAAATGCAGTTCTTCACTATCTTGTTGATGTCCTGTCATTTATATCCACCTCACACTTGTTTACTAGTGATGCCTAATGACTCGGGGAACTATCCCGAGTCATGTGTGGTTTTCTCTTGGCTTCCAAAAATATGCCAGAATGTCGACTACTTTGTCTAAACTGCCACAAGGTGTGTGTGTGTGGTATTTTTCTATATCTCCTCTGAATCTTCAGTTCAGAGATGTACATAAATAAGTCAAACTACTCTAGGTCGTTTAAGGCAGGACGATATAATGCCATTCCATACACAAAGGTGACTCACTTTAAAAAAAAAAAAAAAATCCTTCCTTTCCTTTCCATATGCCTGCTTAGAACACGGTCCTCTCCTGTACTGTCAGAACGTGACCTTATAACGCAATACGTCTCACTGTGGTTTTTGTTTTTGCCTCGCATCGGCTGATGCGCTGAGACTGCACAGCTGCGGTTGCCATGGTTACAATGTGTATTGAGCGACCCTCCTCCACCAGCACATCCTGCACAACATGGCATGAAGATGGGATACAGAATTCAACTGTTGGTGGTATTTCTTTTCCTGTCCTCAATTTTTGGCTTTGGGCAAAAAAAAAAAGAAAATCGCATTTGAAGACTGTAAAAGATCCAGCACAATATACACACTCTGTGGCATTATTATTTTTATTTGCTTTATGTGGAATACTAATCACAATGTTTGAGACATATTTTATCGAAAATGTAATAACATTATAAAAAAAGTTTTTCATCACAGTTGCTGTGATATATAAACCCTGTTTAAGTCTGCATGCGTGTTTCGGTCAATTACAGGTCTACAAAATGCCTGCTCTGAATAACAAATAGTAGGTTTTTTTTTCCTCTGGGTATTGTACAACACCCACACATTTTTAATGCTTTAACAAATGGTTCATAACTGCTCATTAAATGCGCAATGTCCTTTACAACTATAGAAAATGATTAGGCAGTATAAACAATGACTTATTTATGGTGAAAGGAATGGATGCGCAGTAAGTGTTGCTTCTAAACCTGTAAAAGCATATTGATTTTTACTTAGTTCATAGTGACGTTCAGGGTGGCCCTTTCAGTGGGAGGGGGAAGCAGTGAAAGATGAGAACATCAAATCAGTAGGTCTATGTTAATAGGAGCATGTACACAAACATGCAAGAAGTAAATGTTCATGGAGTTCCATGATAAAAAATGCATTATGGCTACTATTTATTTGCAATATACACATCTTTAAGCATGCCTAGAAGTGAAAAGTCAATATATATATAAAATCACATTTTCAAAGAGGCCAGCATGTTGGTTAATTATATAGGATAACTTGAAATAACTTTTTTTTTTTTATTCATCTTTTATACCATTATTTTGTACAGTGTCACTGGGGGCCTGTAGCCTATCCCAGGAGACTTGGGGAACGAGGCAGGGTACACCCAGGACAGGGTGCTAATCCATTGCGGTGCACACGCACACATTCACAACACGGGCAATTTGGGAACACAGATTAACCTAACTTGCTTTCTTTGGACTATGGAAGGAAATCTATTAAGCACAGGGAGACCAAGCAAACAGACCATAAGCAGGAATCAAAGCCTCAACACTGGAAGTGAGAGGCCACAGTGCTAACTATTACACCACTGTTCTGCCATCTTGAAATACTACTTGAAGATAATTGTATTTCTATTTAAAGAGAAGGGTGAAACGTCTGTGGATTCCAAAGCTGATTGGCCTGGGCTTTCTGAAAGACGTTAAGTTTTAAGAATGACTCTCTCATTCAACACCTACATGAGTCATTGCTCTTAAAGTCACTGAAGAAAAATCAATAAAATGTTAATAATGTATTAATAGCTGAACCTAATCTGGTCAAAAACAGTTGCCGCTGTTAGGCCCTTGAGCAAGGCCCTTAGCTCTGAAAAGTCTGCTGAGTTGTCATCTTTCGAAGATACGAACATGCATTTGTGCGTGTTCAATCACGGAAGTTAGATCACATCTCCAACATACATTATCATGTGCATACAACGTGCATTCCAGGATTTCTGGAAGCAAGCGTAAAAAACGGAGATGAAGTAAGTAGTGCTAAGATTGTGCTAATTGAGAATATAGAGTGAGGTGAAAAGATGGCAGACATTACTTGTTCTTTTAACATGAATCGCTCAACCATTTTAAAGAAGAAGGACAAAATGATGGAATATGTTAGTTTTATACTGTGTATAGCAAATTGTGTTAGTATCCTAGTACCTAGCACCTCAACAACGTTTGTTGAAACAAATTAGATATATGTGACGAATAAAGGCTGAACTTAACGAATAAAGCTTAATTACAACGGTTGAACCACTAAAATAGAAATGTAGCCAGTAATGTGTAGAATGCTTGAGAAGTTATAAATGTAGCATCATGATGATGACGAAATCTTATTGCCCACTTTCAGGGGCACGTGCCTTCTCTTTGCGCTGTGGCCACGCCCCCCGTTCAGGACTCTATAAAAGCCCAGGGACGCCTCCTTCACCCGGCAGTGAAGCTCAAACCGGGGCAGGAGATACCTGTGAGTGGATACAGCGGATGGCCGGGTTCAGTTACCTGATTCACTAAAGCCTGCGTTTTTTTTTTTTTTTTTCCCACGACACGCAGCTGGTAAGAGATGCCTTTTCCGCCTATAAATCTACACTCGCGGATTTCATCGCCGGGAAAAGATCTGTTCAGGAAGAAGAAATCCGGCACGAGCGTTGTTCCTCCTCAGGCTTTGCTCAACCCTAAACCGCGCGAGGAGAAGGAAGCGGAAAAGGACAAACTGTCCACGTCCTGGCCTAGCGCCAACCTGAGACAGCTGGGAGGGAAACCTCAACAGCATTATTCTAGCAAAATTCCCACAGACTCTTCAGTGCCGAACCTCGACGTCATGGACGTGAAAAACTCGTGGCTGAACGCGAGCAAACCGCTGGCAGGCTCGTGCGAAAGCGTGCCGCGCTCCAGCTCCGGGGAATCGGCGGCGCGGCGCGCCAAAGACGAGCTCGAGCAGGAGGTGCAGTTCTCCCTCAGTCTCACCCCCGAGGCCATCCTCGTCATCCAGAAGCGCAACCTCGAAAAACAGATGCTGGCCAAGCAGCAGAAGTGCTGCGGCTCGACGGACGGCAAGCACCGCCGCGCCGTGGCGTCCAAAAGGGCGACGCAGGGCGCGCCGAAGAGCATGGGCACCGTGGCCAAGCTGGACAGCTCGAACGACATCAGCGCGATCGTGAAGATCTCGCTGCTCAACGAGCAGCACAAGTACGACGACGTCGAGTACGAGGAGGAGGACGGCGACGTGGACGAGACGGTGATGCGCAAATGTAAAGAGTGGCTGAAAGGTGTCGAGAGCGCAGCCGCCTTCAGCAAAGTGGACAAACTGTCTGCTCTGCCGCACCTCAAGAGCTGCTGATGCTGATCAAAGCCACTGTGGGGGAAGTCTTCCTCAACAAAAAATATATATCGATGGACTGAAATATGGTTTTTTTTCCTTGCTGTAGCCTGTTGATATGGCACTGTGCGTTATTGTCTCTCGTGCGGCCCGTTGGGCCTTTTTTCCACTCAGGTTGCGTCTAAATGTAGCGCCGTTCAGTTACACTCGGATAAACGAATGTCCATTAATGAATAAATGAAGCTTGGGCATCTGCGTCCAGCATGCATTGTCCCAAACCACAGGTGTCGTGCTTTTTCCGACATGGAGAGGCCTGAAGTGCGGATGTGATGCAGTTTGGGACGCAGCCCCAACACACACAGGCTTCCCACTGGCGCCACGCTTTCCTTTGTGCCAGAAATCAGTGACAAACTTTATAGTGTGTGTACAGTATTTTGTACAGTATTTATTGTAAAAAATATATTACGTTGTGTTTGTGTTCTAGCCTAGATCTTGTCATTTATATGGGTTTTTAT
Source organism: Clarias laeviceps (assembly GCA_030014305.1). Taxonomy (NCBI): domain Eukaryota; kingdom Metazoa; phylum Chordata; class Actinopteri; order Siluriformes; family Clariidae; genus Clarias; species Clarias laeviceps. The sequence goes on from JAQMYJ010000039.1 coordinate 28,701,653, forward strand.
GAAATAAAGTGTATTCAAATCCAGTTTGCATCTACACTGACTTGTTAATTTTAATTAGAAGGAAATAATAATTTCGATTTTACGTCATTCGAAAGGGATGGCATTTTTCTAAGAATGCTTGGTAAATAAAAACCACATGATGACATTAGGAAAGTTTCTCTTTTCCATACCTTCATGTTTCATACTTGTAAAGGCTTTCAAAGGTTTATGTTAAAAAAGAAACCTGAAATTGCTACAGTCCTCCCTAAATACCAGACAATTGATGTAAGAGTCTGTCATTTCATTTTATTAATTTTTCACTCAGAACAATATTAATGTTTTTTTTGACAAACTTCATCTGAAACTTTTTGCCCCTCTTTTAATTTACCCCGAGATTTGATCTCTGGAGAAATTCCGCATCTACACTGATGTTCATTTGACAACTCCTGTAAAACAATAACGTGTAATCATCTCAGTGACTGAGCAAGACAGAACATTTCTATTGTGTTTGTTCTCAGTTGGTGTCCTCCAGTCACTAAGTCTGTTATCACATTTCCAGATTTCACATTTCTGGTTGTCCTTGCCTAATCAAGGCTGAAAAAGTTATTAAAAATGTTTTTGATAACTTGAATAATTGCACACAGACTGTAGTTACAAGTAGGCTACAAATGGTGTTAACAGTGAGAACTAATGATCACCAAATCGCTTTCCGTCAGTTCCACCATGCTGTTCATTGGATATTAAACTTTTTTTTTTGCATGAGCATCTCTTTTATAGAAATCTTGCCTCAATAATGTACTCATTAAGCTAATTTCTGCTACAAAATACAATGCGTTCTTACTTAACAAGCATTGCTTTATCTAGGCGGCACGGTGGCCTCACACCTCCATGATCGTGGGTTTGAATCCTGCAGTGGGTCTGTGTGTGGAATTTGTATGTTCTTCCTGTGCTTGGTGGGTTAAGTCCCAACCAGCATTCCCAGATTGCCCGTGGAGTGTCTGTGCCTCGCAATGGATTGGCATCTTGTCCTGGGTGTACCCTGTAAGTCTTCTGGGATAGGCTTCAGGCGACACTGTACTGGATAAGTGTGTAACTATATAATTGGGAATTCATTCACATTCTGAGGGCATTTAGCACAGGTTTATGTCATGAACAATACTTATACACAACCAACATTATCTTGTTATTGGGGTCCTAGAACTTTGTATTCATTAACTTTTTACTGATAATACATTATGTACCAGAAAACTTTTATTATATTATACTATCATATTACTTTTATTTTTCAAGATACTCATATAAATGAACAACAGATCAATGATGAACAAAACACAAGGGCTAAAGCAGGTTTTGTGGGTTTGACTGACACAACCCTCCATTTGTGACCTGGCCTCTCTATAGCAACCCCTTCTCAAACACACACATAAACAAACGTACTGTGAAACTCTGAGCAGAAAGTTTCGGCTGAGTCAAACAAATCTGAGGTATGATTATTAAATATAATGATATATTGATAACTGCTATACATTGTGTTATTATTTAAGCAGTATATCAAATATTGTTTGTATATTGTATGTATTTAGTAACATTGTTATGCAATGTATTGTTTGGGAATCCTTGCATTAGGCATGATGTTATATTGAATAATTATGCATTATGCGCTTGTAGTGGGATATCACTTATTTATTTGTTTATATATTTAATCTGAAAATGACTTTCAAATGAGCCTGAGATAAAAAGCTAGTAATTTACCCTTACAGTACGTTGATCTGTGATAGCCACATGATGACACTGAAGACCAAAGATATGCATCGCACAAGCACTTTTCCATCCATTGTGGGTTCTTATCTGTATTCTGAAGGCTTGGAAGAGGTATGTGGAGTTCTGTAAAACAACTTCCTAAGGCAAAACAACTGAATACAAGAATAATTTTTATTTTAATTAGAATGATGAAAATAATAATATTGCATTCATGCCATTTGATTTTGGTTGATTAATACATCAGAACCAGTATGCAACTGTGTGATGAACTGTACTAAAAAAAACTTTTTAAATGTTTTAGAAATTCTGAACTGTATAAACTGTTTGTTATAGCAATCTGTTAAAGTATGATAACTTATTATTGGATGAATGCTTTCCCGCATTTTGGAGAAATTCTAATAACCATATGGTGGACTGAGGGTTTTACAAATCAAACTACACAAATTGAGGACTGGGTGACCTGGTGGCACAGCAGGTAGTGTTTGCATCTCATGGCCTCCATGCCTGGAGTTTAATTCTCCTCACACCTGTGCGTGTTTCCTGTCACCTCTCGTAACCATCCTCTAGGTGTGGGTGTAAAGCTCTGTGACAGACTGACTTCCTGTCCTGGTTCTATTCATGCCATGACCCTAATCATGATTAATGGGGCACTGAAGTTAAATGAATTAATAGTTAAGAGTCTCCCTATACATGTATAATGTTGCATGACCAGATCAGAAGAAGAACAATATTGAAGAATGATTAAGTAGAATATGGAGATTATTTGGCAGTTTTAATACCAGACAACAGTTTACAGTTTATATACATAATGAATTATATGGAGTAGAATTTACAAATATACATTTGCACTATAACCTGATTAGATACAAAGTGATGATGTGTAGTATAATGCTCAAAGAATAACGCCTTATTTAATCAACCTGCATACCTGAAAAGGAAGAAGAGGGGGAAAAGGGTTTGTAGGATAATTGATGGAAAAAAATAAGACTTGAAGTAATGGTAATAACCAAGGAAAATTTTGATCATTCACTGTACAAAGAAACCTATTTAAGAAACTTTACTTCAGGAACTAGGTTTGAAAAAAGCACTATTAAAAACACAACATGCACACCAATCAATCATGACTAACACTAATTAAACCAAAAAGCCAGCCTGTCCAGCCCAATCCTACTGAAGAGCCAATGCCTCAAAAAATCACTTAAAAAAAATAAATGCTAGCCACGATTGAAAGGTAAGGAAAAAATCCTCCCCGGGTGATGCTGTATCCTCTCGCAGCTGGAGGTCTAGAGAGAGCTGATTGGCCGAGTTCTCTCAGAGGGGAGGGATGAGAGGTACTTAGTGCTCCCACA
>JAQMYJ010000039.1:28710565-28725036 GCA_030014305.1 Clarias laeviceps
GGATGAAGTGCCTGTCCCAAGCCCAGATAAAATGGGAGGGTTGTGTCAGGAAGGGCATCTGGTGTAAAACCTGTGCCTGGATTGTCTGCATTGCTGGGAGAAGCCAAAAGACCAACAGCAATTTATTTGATTTGAATGAGTACAACAAACTCAAAAACTCATAGTTCCGTTTACTTAAAACTGGAAACATCACTACTTAAAAAAATTTGATGTAACTGATTTTTTTGAGTTTTGCCAAATTATTCGGGTTTACAGTGCAATACTGTACAGGATAATCAGTATAGACAATGAGTGAGTAATTTGACACTGAACTTTACTAGAAATCCCTTAATAGTAAAACCTGAACGTCTTTCCTTATATTTGAAATTATAAAAACTACAACCCCTATTGAATGCCATCGTAAGTGTGCTAGCAATGTTCCTCTGTGACGTCAGAGTAGCACACAACTGCTAACTTCTCCGGTGATTATGGAATATACATCACCAGCCATCAAATTAAAACTACCCCATACCCTCTAAATGCAATATATATGCATATTTAATGTCTTTATGAGTGGAGTTTTCCTTGAAATTTTATGTTTACATGATTTGTTCAGACAGGTAGCTTTTCTTTTTGAATTTTAATTTATTTGTCTCTTTATTGTACTGAAATATCAACATGCTTTCTTAATTTTTTGTTTCATTATAATAAAACTAAATGAAATTAAAACTTTCTTTAAAGATACTATGTCTATGTAGTCATATGTATTATGTGCTATCCACCTTAATTTTAATATTTCATCCATCACATTAATTTGGTTCCAAATTAAGTTTATCTCTAAAAACTTGAGTGCACTGTTGTGTATGGTAATGATATTCTTACACGATTGACCCCTCCACCTCCGAGTCTGTGCTCTAATACACAATTGCTAGAATCAAAGCCTTTAACCGATCTTTCACCCTCCCCCCCACACCCCCTCCCCCCACACACAAACAATGCACACAAATACACACAGCACCTTCTGTCTCCATTTAATTTCCATTCAAAGTAAACTCTTTAACCCAAATTTGGGATGTGGTGAAAAATTCATAGTTCTGTACCCCTTTAATTTTTGTTCATTATAATATACATACAAAAGTTTGTAGAAGGAAGTAGATTAACCGAAATCTGCTAATATATAAAGTATATGAATTATATGGATTTGTTCTGATAAGTTCCTGATGGCTAAGTAAGGAATTAATATGCATGTATCAAAATTTAATAATCTAAGACTGGACTGTTACTGTAATAATAAAAATCTACATGAAAGTATCGTTTTACATTAAAAATCGTATTGCCTTTGACATGCGTATAGGGTATCGGACAAGTGTTTCAAATACTTCTACAGTTAATGCAGTATAAATAAATCAGACTGTAAATTTTATACCAGTGTAGATCACAGCCTGGAGAAAAACAATGCATGCCTGTAGCTGCGTACATCTTTGAAGTGCAGGTATAATGCCTTTTAGGCTTAGAGGATTGAGGAAGCTTCTCATTTTAATATGGGAACTGGGGGCTATTGGTGCAGACTTGTGATTGACTTTGATTTTGGCCGTCTGGCCTGAGGACAATAAGGGTGAGAGAGAGAGAGTGGTGATGGAGGGTGTTTAAGGTAAACTGTCGGGGGTTGGCATCCTTAGACGGATCCTGTCTTATCAATCTCCTCCTATAAAAGCAGGCCTTCTTCACTGGGCTGTAATTGTCTCTTCTAATGACCTACACTGGAGAGGAGGACAAAGGCAGTGCTATAAAGGGCTTTATGAGCCTGCTGGTAGGAAACCTTTGGTGAAAAAAAAGTAACTGCTGAGCAAATGAAACTGCCCCGTTGTTTCCTTGGGCCAGGCCAAGAGCCCCCCCATTTGGGACACCACAACGGGGCTGGACCAAAGCAGGCAGGGTTGAGGCCACCTGCTGGGGCCTAATTGGTCCCTGCTGCAGTTAATGGCTTCCTGTGGCTGTGTGTTTACTTCTCATTTGCTTTGGGTGCTGGGATTCCCAGCCCTGCTGCAAGACGAGGTTCTTCATCATGAATTCCCTGTTCTCACTGTGCTCTGCACTTTTATTTCTCTTTTGATGCCCCTTTTCCTCATTAAGCCCTTGCTTCTGTCTTTCTTTTCATATAGAGCTCAAGAGGCCTGACCTTCCAGGAGCTCGTTGGTTCAACCCTTAAAGATAATACTGCATTCCTGAAGTCTTTACCTAAGACACGTTATTACCTGGTAAATCTTACCTGAAAAATGTTAGAGATGACACTTTATTTAATATGAAAAGTATACAAAGGTTTTTCGTCAGTTATAACATTATCATAGTATTAAGAACGAGAGTCATGTGCTTGGCTCTTCTGAGCTCTATATCCTTCATTGTCAATGTCATTGCCGTGTGATGGTTCTTTGAGAGATCTTGGAGCTCCAGAGGCAACTGGGCCAGCGTGAGTGTCTACAGGGTATCAGGGAGCAGGAGGTGTTCAGGTCCTGGGTGGACCAAAGCAAAACTTCACAATTAGAGCAACAACTACAGCAAATGGGTAAGAAGAGACTCTAGACTGGCATATTCATCAATCAGAAGTCAGATGTATAGTCTTTGATATGTTATAATTTTTTGCCATAAAACATCATAATTTATTTGCTTTGAAGTCACAACTATGGTACTATTTTTGTACTTTAAGCAAATTGTAAACCGGTTTGATTGGGAACAGCCTATAAGTTGAAAACTGATCTTAATTAAAAATAATAATAATAATAACTTTAATTATATACATTAAACTTTTTACATATCTCCTGTCGGAAGAACTTTCCAGCAAGTCTGCCCCAGAGCTGACATTAGAGCATTTGCTAAAGAAGAAATCAGAAGTTTTTCCAAAGATACAGATTTCTCATGAGGAACGTGAGCAAAAACATGTGAGTTCCTTTTAATCCAAAGCTCATTACCTTTCTTTCATAAGATGATAATAATTTACAAAAATGTCTTTTATTGATGAACTCCGTGTCCTAAGCTGCTTATTTGAAATCATAGATTTAATTCCTTATGCGTACCCCAGGATTCTCTTGATCTCTGCCCTGTCCTTTGGGATGTACACAAATGCACTTCCTGCTTTAAGCTTGTTTAGCCTGGACCTTATAGGAAGAGATGGTCAACCAGTCGCACAGCAGTGAGATGAACAAACAGAATTCCCTTTTTAGCGGAGAAGGTCTCTGTGTTCACCACAGCACAGACAAACATCACCCAGGGGTGAATGTCTAATTCATTTCACATACAAAGGAGATGGACCAATTTGGCCTGAGATGTCACATCATGCCAGAGCTTCAGCCTTTGTAGGATTTGTTTAGGAAATTGTTCTACAGGGATGTCAGACCCCTTGGTAAAAACTTTGTGGAAGCCTCCAGACAATAGAAATAATAGAATAGTTTGAACTGGGAAACAGGTTCATAAGGAAGTGTTTAGTGACTTTTATGCCAAAAAAAAAAAGAATACGTATTTCTCTTTTAAGGGGCTTTAGAACGCAGATGTCCACTTTCTGATCTGGTGACTTTCATGCAAACCTCTGAGCTAATTCATAACTCATATTGATATATATTTAACCATTCTGATTTTATATGAAGTTCTCCCAAGTTTTTTTATTTCTCTGCCAATCACAATACCTTTTTCTCACAAACATTATAGACATAAATGTGCATTTTTTCCTTTAATGTTTTAAAAATCTATACAGAGTTGAAGCAGATCTCTCCTGTGTGCTGACTGGTCTGGGTTGTTTTGTGGCGTGTTGTCTACAGTGTCGTATAGATGTGAAGTGCACAGTCATCCTGATGGTCGCAAAGCAGTTAAAATGTGTTGCCAAAATGGTCGAGTGGTGTTTGTGAGAAGATGCTACCCTGCTTTTTGACAGCTTTGAATGCTTAAAGTCTTCAGCCTCATGTGACGGACTTGACAACCTGACTGTCTGTGCGATTTCTCACCACGGCATGGACAAACATAAGCCAACCACTTGCCCTCCACACTGGCCTCGTCTATATAGCATTCTGCATCGCGGTGTGAAAAAATAATGCTCCTCTTGCCATTCAACCCAAACAGCGGCATGGATATAAAGGATCCATATCAGTTTTATCTATGAACGAATGTCCTGAATTTGTCTCTGTTTATTTCTATTTATTTATGCTCTGCTTAGTTTCCATGAAAGGCGTACTGAGTCATAAGGTCGCCTCAGCATGTTGAATTTCACACGTATTTATTTTCAGGATGGTTTAGCAAATATGGCGGCTCAGTCTGTTGCTACGTTGACTGGAAAAATAATAAGACCCAAGTTAAATCATCCTGTTCGTGTTCTGGAGCCATACAAACCAAATGCAGATTGCAGATGCACTGGTCTAACCCTGGGCAATTAAATGCTGTCAATCTAATACATTATTGGAATTTTACATTCTAGGGATGCCAGTGTATCAGTATCTCTGCTCTTTCTCTCACTGTCTGTGAACGGGCTTGATACAGAGCCGCTAGTTGCTACATGTTGATGTGAGTAAACTGTGCCTTGCTCCAATGTGCTCTAGCGGGATAGTTTGCACCCAGAAGACAAAGTGTGTCCTCACCCGGGTGTGCAGTGTTATCGGGCGTGAGTCGGGCTGTGCAGAAGCTACTCTTGAGAAGTAGCACATCATTAGGAATATATTAGCAACTCAACGCTCCTTCCATTGTCGACACACATGCACGAGCTAGGTAACGCGGTGACGGGAAACCGACGGGAATCAGATTCTACCCGTGGGATCTGGAGTGCAGGAAAAAAATGTGCTAATGTATTAGATAATAGATTGTTAATCATACATTCATTTTATATATTGCTTATTCTTGGAAGGATCCCAGGGCCCTAATATGAAAATGCACTTAGAACATGCAAACTCCATGCATCCAAACTAGAGAAGAGATTTGAACCCTGGAGGTGTGAAGTGACAGCTCTAAACTCAAGACACTATTTTTTTTTAATCAATTATTCTGTTTAACATTCATTGAAATTGATTAAAATTTAAAGCAATTTACTCCCCAACCATGCTTAAGACTTTTATTATACAGTATAAAAATGTAATATACATTTTGTTAGCATAATTATATCATTATTAATAAGTTCAGTAGTAGGAGAATGCAGCGCATGATGTTAATGTACATACTCCAATGGTTTTCATTAGTGTTGACACAAAAACAATGTAAAAGATTTGATAAGAATCCAAAATTTTAACTGAGGGGAAAACAAGAAAAACAGTGCATTTATTTGTGTCCTCTGTGTCTTCCTCTGTCTTTTCCAGCATGATGCATTCTCAGAGAGTGGAGGAGGAGAACAGATCAGCGCTCCAGTTCTCCAGGGCAAACAAATCCAGGAACAGGATGAATCTGAGCTAAGGTTTCCCAGTGTACGTGTCAAACCACGGGAGATGTAATCATGCCGAGCGGGGCCGCAGGCAGGCAAACACACCTGTCGTGGTCACATCCCACTCTTAGCTGTCTCCCACATGCACATACATACTCATCATGGTCCCTCATTATTTTTACCTTCCACAGAATCACATGTGTTAATTAGCATTTCGGGAGTCATACAGAGATTCTAGTGGTCCTCAGGTGTTATCATGCTTTAAAGCAGTGATTTCTATTTACAATCAAATATTGGTCCCATAAAGTTGGATGGAATTTGATCGATTTTGATCTGAAACAACAGGAACTATTTATTCCAGTTTAATTGTGGTTCCAGGAGATGCCACTTACCAAAAAAATGTAAATCCATGAATTCATACATATGACACACTGGTTTTCCTGATTAAGAAATAAACATTACGTAGCATATAAAACAAGATTTCCTTTACATTACATTAAAGCAGATGTTCTGAAGCAGTTTGTAGACATAGAGCACTTCCACTGTAAAATAAATTCCATATGCCCATCATGGCAAGATTATTTTATTTCATATTTCAATAATTCATTAGTTTGTTTTAGCCATAGAGCTTTTAATTCCCTCTTTCAGACAGATAAAGTCTGATTTGACATTATTTGTAGGCTGTTGTTTTTTGAATTACGAAGGTTTGATTGAATTCTGCTTGACCAATCAAACAGACTAATAATTATATAACAATAAATATAGTTAGTTTGATAATGTTAGTTTGATGGGATTTTCACCAATGTAGCTACTAAGACCCCTATCTATTCTTCACCTGAGGGTGCACAGGTCCCACTTTGAGAACCACTGGTTTAAAGTAAATTAGTTACAGATACTCAATTTTAAAACTTCAAAGCCCGGTGTCATGGGAGTATTCAGAATTTATATTTCCTTTTTGTATATACATGAAACTGTAGTAGGAATATATTTGTTCTATCTATTGCATCTATTGAGAAAAAACACCAGCTGAAAAAGGAGGGGGCTTCCTTAAGCAGACGTGCAGGGTTCATTTTTCTCACACCTCTTTGTCAAAGTGAACGTGGGTAAACAGAGAGGGGCTTGGCTGCAGGACAGAGGAAGAGAAGGCAAACAGTGGGGAGACAGACCTGGGGTGGACAAGGGTACAGAGGTATTACTCAGCCATGCCATCCACTCATGCCATCGCCGCTCAGGCGCAGAGGATCCAAACTTCATGTTGGGTTCATGGCAGATGTCATACGACTGTTTTAAACAAACATCACGGAGGAGATCACATGGTAGAAAGCAAGATTTTATACTCAGCATTTTAATCCTCTCTTTATTTTAAACTGATTATATTTTAAGGACAGTTCGGGTGAAACCAACTGAATGACATTTATTTTATAAATCAAGTTAAACTGGATATTAGTGCTGGCAACACAGCCATGATTTGGACTATAGCATGACTCTTGTGTGTATATGATCGGAGAGGTGTGTGAGTAGTCACTTCCATCAACAGCTCTCTTCCTACGTCCTCCTCCCCTCCCCCCTGACTTCTCACCCTTTGCTGTATGCATGGGCCCTGTGTGTGGTGAGAAAGTCAGGTGCTGAGGCTGACACCCAAACTGTGAGATATGACGTGCTCCTCGTCACCTCCAACCCCTGCTCTAATGTCATCCCCTGCTACCGTGACAGTCTCACTTCACTATGGTGCATTTCCATGCAGTGCCGAGGTGATGAATTTAGAATCAGCGTTTACGACTCTGTTTGACGATCCTTTCTCTCAACAGGTGTTCTTACAGGAGTTACAGGTACCCAGGGTTTCCACTTTGCAGCCTGGTTTCTTGGAAGCATTCAGAACCAACATGGTTCCTTTGGTAGATTTGTCTTTTTTTCCAAAGTTTTCAGTATACAGATTAAGATCAGAGAAAGATCTTAAAATTATGTTAAGAACAAATAAACAATACAAGACAAACCTAAAACGGTAGTCCTTATTTATTTTTCTGATTTCTTGATTTAAACAGAGAACTAATGAGCCACTTCATAAATCAAGATCTGCATCTGTAACTCAGCGCAAGCTCCATCTCATGCACAGCATGACTCTTTTGAACATGGCTGAGTCTCGCGGGTCAGTCTTTCGCACAAATACTACAACCCACAGCTAGCACCAGAAAAATAATGTGCTTATTAAAAAATATATATTCTTGTTCTTTGATTACATAAACAGTTTGCTAGTTAAAACTGGACTGGTGCCACAGTACGATAAAGGATACAGCATCCAAGACATGGTAAGTTCTGGCCATACATACAGTTAGTAACCCAGAAGATTTTAATTTTTTATTCTTTAAAGGTTTACATGGTGTTACCCAACCTGACTTGCACTTACACTTATTTCTTCATATTATCCAGATGGAGCATGTATATCCAAGCATAGTCTCAGATAAAGAACCAGGCTGTTTAAGTGATCCTTCGCTTTCACCCCAGTTGCTAAGAGATCATACAGCACCTGAATCCTCTGAATACATTAAAGAGGAAATGAATGCCCACACTGACCAGATCTCCAGGTTGATTATACTTATTGTAAATACACAGGATTATCTTAATCCACTCTATGATTTTAACATTGCTGCTTTGTACAGCCCTCAACACCATGAAGATGTGTGTAGTAGTTGCAGTAGAGCCTGGAGTGTCAAGGTTCCCCTGTCCATGGAGGATATTTATTCTCGCAGCATTGTACTGGTAAACAATGTAGAATTTTTGGGTTGTTTTTCATACCTTTTCCAAGTGTTGTATGCATATCTGATATGATATGTGTTCCATTTCAGGGTAAAGCATTTGACAAGAAGATGTGGAGCAATTATGTATAGTGAAATGATTTCAGCCTTTCAAAACTGCACCATAACTATCTCCTTTTAGAGAGGGTAATGGTGGGAGCATTTATTAGGTAGTTTCTCTATGTAAACAGACATGCAATAATGAGTCATGGTTAAGAGGGGCTGCATCGTGGCTTCATGTCCAAAATGACCAAGCTAATGAAAAAAAAAAGTAATTTGCTCATTTGGAATCTTTCTGCGACTTCTGAAGTTTTTAGAACATCATCAAGACATCTTTCAAGGACCCAGGTTGTAACTCCACTGATGTTTAACCCTTTTCTTTAAATTACAATAAGATTCAGTTAACAATAGAAGGGCATGTTTTAACATTACCAGCTATTTTCTCTGAGACTCTCATTCATCAGACTGACTAACAACTCAACCACTTTTAAAATCAGATGCTCCTTTAGGATTTTCACTTGGTGGGTGTGTCCCCAGTTTGATAAAAGGGAAACAAATATTAGTCTTATTAATAATAATAATAATAATAATAATAATAATAATAATAATGGCAATCCATTTAGGCCTAAGTACATACATTTAACATTTAAATATGTATTTATGTATTGCATATCTATGTAGGCCTAATCAATGGATAACTGTTGATGTTATAACAGTTAAAATAATGTTGCTTGAAGGTTTCTTAATTTTTTTAAATAAAGATTTTGAAAAAGAGGATGGTCTATCTCTATCTCTCTATCTATCTATCTATCTATCTGCTGAAGTGATGTGATCGGTGATCATAATTCACATAGGATAAATGCAGTGAAGTGCATGTAAGTATATAACTGTACTGTATGTGCATTTTATTTATTAGTTGATCTAACTAAAGGGTTAGAGAAGTAAAATAAATTTAAATTAATTATTTATCTAAACTTCATTTATGTGAGCATAGAATTATTTGTCAAAGAAAATGAATGACCTGTAACAAACAGATTTTTTAAAATGAAAATTGTGGCTCATTTAACTTTTTTCTTGCTTTCTTTACAAGACTTGATGTAAATGCGTGGTTGAATTCAAAACCCTTAGACTATTCAAAATACTTCCCCACCACCAAAACACCAAAAATAACACGCAGGCCACAGTTGCTTCCGTGTTTAACCAATCACAGACCCGTCGGCGCATATCAAAGGATCAGGTTAGCCAATCAGCTGCGTTCACAGCTGCGCGCGGACCGCTGGAGCTATTTATGAGGAGCCGAAACCTCTACAGTCCATCAGAAACGCGTAACAGTGAAGTGTCCTGTGCATGGCTCTGCGCTTGGACATCTCCTAGAGTTTTTTTTTTCTTTGGATAAACAGGCTGCAATAAACATGGCTTCAAGTGGGAGCGAGTGCGCAGGAAAAGCCGCCCAGTACCGTGTGGACCATCTGCTGAGCGCCGTGGAGAACGAACTGCAAGCCGGGAGCGAGAAGGGAGACCCGACCGAGAGGGAACTGAAAGTGAGTCTGGAGGAGGGCGAGCTGTGGCAGAAGTTCCGAGAGCTCACCAATGAGATGATTGTGACCAAGAACGGCAGGTATGGAGTTACATGCGAATTTTATTATCTCTTAAATACTAATACAGAATACACACAAAGCGCATAAGAGATAAACTGAAAGTTATGTAAAAAAAAATATATATATACATAAATACTTTTTTTACACAAAATAATAGCTGATAATAATAATAATAATAACAAGGGAAAGCTATTAATAAGGGAATAACAAGGGAAAGCAACTTATAAGCTACACTTATAAGTAGTGGTTCCTGCTTAAGTATAATTTATTTACATTAAAAAAACTTTTAAAATATATTTTTACTATTATTGAGACTGATTTATTACAGAGAAATACTTACATCTCGGCATTTTGATATAATTGTATTTATTTCTAATAAATATTATGATTGGCAATGAAGAACAATATTTCTGAGTTATAGTATATTCTATAGTATAATATTGAAATATATACTAATCTCGAAATAACCTTATTATACAATATATATTTTTTAAAATCTGCTTTTAAGCTTTTTTTCATAATGGCAAATCCAGACATAAGCCTAGTATCAGTTTGTCAGTATTCATTTTTAAGACGTTTCAGCTATTTGCATTTGTGGTCATGCTTCTAAATACGTAAGAAGTTTTAATTCGCTTAAGGACGCAACCTTAACGCCCGCGCGTTTGTGTGTTGTGTGTTTTGTCGGTACGCACAGGCGCATGTTTCCCGTGCTGAAAGTCAGCGTGTCCGGTCTGGACCCGAGCGCCATGTACTCGTTCCTGCTGGACTTCTCGGCGGCGGACTCGCACCGCTGGAAGTACGTGAACGGGGAGTGGGTGGCAGGAGGCAGATCCGAGCCTCGCAGCTCCAGCTGTGTGTACATGCACCCGGACTCCCCAAACTTCGGAGCGCACTGGATGAAAGCTCCGGTCTCCTTCAGCAGAGTCAAACTCACCAACAAGCTCAACGGGGGAGGGCAGGTGAGGACTGCGCGTTTTCTCAACGACACTCAGAAACAAAACAAGCATGTAGAAGATCTATCCAAGCCTGTACTATTAGTTTTTCCTGTTTTGGGGTGTATTAATATTAATTATTTATAATGACACAATGCTGCGCGTCATTTAAAGTAAACTTAATGCCATCTCATTTTTTGGATTGCTCATCAAATAAATCAGATCTGATTTATACATATTTTCTCACACATTTCATACTCATTTCCCTAATTTTCTTTTGATTCTGAAAAACTGATTTGCGACAATGACCATTGTTAAAAGTGTTATATAAATAAATATGAATTGAATTGAACTTAATCATATTAAAATCAATCATATCACTGTAAAACTTATTCAACTGCTTTCTGTTCTTAATATATTTATTCATGGCAACTTGAGTTTCAATATTGTTTCAGGTACTTTCAGTCAGAATATTTTTTATTTTTTTAAGTAATAAACTTACAACAAGGCATTTGGATAGAAAAGCAACATACATAGAATAACATTTTTTATATATAAAAAAGAAGCTTTATTTCACTTGGTGTCTTTTTAGGGTTTGAATAGTACTGTACTGCTTCTTTGTATAAAAAACAAAAAAAAACTAATTAAATTTTTAAATAATCAAGGTTTGTCAGAAGGACTTTGTCAGAAGCCTATTAAACCAAGATGATTAAAGGTTTCTTTGCACAGTTCCTTCTTTTACATGCTATTTTTTTACATCACTTTTTTGTGCTCCTCAGATCATGCTCAACTCTCTACACAAATATGAACCACGCATCCACATAGTTCGTGTCGGAGGGCCAAACAGAATGATTACTAGTCATTCCTTTCCTGAAACCCAGTTCATAGCAGTCACTGCATACCAAAATGAGGAGGTGAGTTGCATCATATATCAGTGTTAAAGCATTATATTACCTTGGTCACATCTATATGTTCATGTCTGACTAATTTTTTATTTATTAATTTTTTTCAGATCACTGCACTCAAAATCAAATACAACCCTTTCGCCAAAGCTTTTCTAGATGCCAAAGAAAGGTATATCAATGAATCATGACAACAAATGTGTTTAGTTTGGATTTTGTTTGTATTGATTTAATTGAGATATGTGTCAGAAAGGAAAACCTTTTTTTTTTTTTTTGCTCTGTAGAAGTGACCATAAAGAAATAATAGATGAAGTCTGCGAGAACCAACAGTCCGGCTATACGCAATGTAAGTTTGGATTTTTTAAATTGTTTGTTTTCATTATTGGGTATATATTTTTTTTAACGGTATGTATTTTGAATACTTTAAAATGTCATATGTTAATTTGTTTATTTCTGGCAAATCTACCAGTTTTAACACAATTTGTCTTCTCTGTGCGAAGTGAGTGGCTGGTTTCTGCCAGGAAGTGGATCCCTCTGTCCTCCTGCGAACTCTCACCCTCAGTTTGGTGGCGCTCTGCCTCTGCCGTCCTCTCATGGATGTGAACGTTACTCCACACTGAGAAGTCATCGCTCCTCACCTTACCCCAGCCCCTACCCTCACCGAACAACCTCCCCCAGTAAGAAAGCATACACACACACACACACACACACACACACATTTTTACTTTCCACTCACTGGCACACATGACCTATGACTCCATACCATTAATGAGAAACTCAAACAAATGCCACTGACTGGAGAATGTCCTGCATTCCTGAAGCCTTTGTGCACCCCGGAGCTCATAGTCGTAAACATGCATCCCTTGGTCATGAAATGTTTGGTCCACTGGCCTCAGCAATATAAATATGCATGGAAGAGCACATGAAATGGTTCAGCGAGTGATTTTTGTTGCTCTGTAGATGGCAGAGTTTATGTCAGAGATAAAGAGGTATTTTTGCTTGTTTTGCAGCTGGTTACTCGGAAAACCCTTCAGCTTGTTTGTCCATGCTGCCCGCCCATGAGAACTGGTCCAGTCAACAGATGTCCTCTCACTCCAGCATGGTCCATATGGGCCAGCACTCTCCCCCCAACTCCAACCCCAGGTCAGCACTTTCCTCCATGTGATAGTAGAAATAGGCAAATACAAATTGTCACTCTGTGATTCACAGATTATGTGATTCTCCTATCTGTATATTTGCCTCTGAAAGGTAGCAATCCAATATTAACAAGTTATCCAAAAGATATCTTTGATATGTCTTTTGCAGTATAGTTTAAATATGTTGACTCTGAAATAATGAATAATTTATTATGAAAATAAATCTTGGTTATAGATTACATTTATTTGTATTAAATAACATATTCCACTCATGTGGAATAAAATATATGTACTATTTTGGAAAATCTACACATTTCTACACAAGTTTATACTTACTATACATACTTGATGTTACACACTGACATTATGTGTAGATGTAGCTTACCACAATGCCTGATGAAACACCGTGTTGGTGTTTTGTTTATTCCACTACTGTAGGTATTATTTTAGTTTTTACCTGCCTACCCACCAATTTTGCTGGTTCTGTTTCACCAAAATATAAACAAATTAGCAGCATAATTCAAATTACTGTGACCCTGACCAGGCAGTTACTAAGGGTGAATAAATAAACATTGCACATTTATGATTTTAAAATGTTGTCATTGCTTGTTCCTTAAGCTTCATATATTTCATCTCATTTGTGAGAAAGTATGCATGAAAGTAAAAATAAATAGATAGATAGATAGATAGATACTTTATTGATCCTGAAGCAAATTCCAATGGATAGACAGATAGAGGATTTGATAGATAGATTGATATAGATGTATGTTGTATACTGATTGTCTAAGATCTCTTTCACATTCTGCTTTGTTGCAGTCAGTACACCAGTTTGTGGACTGTAGGAAACGCTCCTCTGACTCCGGTGTCTCAGACAGGTGGAATGGCGAGCAGCTTGGGTTCCCAGTATCTCCGTGGATCTGCCACTCATTATGCCGGCCTGTCTCACGCGACGACAGTGCCAAATCCTGGATCTCCGCTCTATGACAGCACACCTGCTACTGACATGCACAACACATCTCCTTACGACAGCACCACCCACATGCGGCTGGCCGCGGCCTGGACACCCATAACACCTCCTTCCTTATAGATGGCGGAGTTCCTTGCACTGATTTTTCCAGTGTCGGTTTATGAACTAGCACTCAATCTATGCAACAGCACAAAGATGTGAAGCCTGAATTCCAATGTTTATGTGCATTGAATTGAGCAAGTTCTTTACGCAGCAGGTACTCAGAGGCCTTGTCTGGGGTGTAAATATTACTGCTGCTTCCATCAGTGCCTTTCAATTTCTTTTAAATAATAATGTGTGCAACATATAAAAATATTACATGTGGGATTATTTATAGTTTTATAATAGCATGGCGAATGTGTTATGTACAGACAATCATTTGTACAAAGTGTAAATTGATTTATTTTCACCTCAGGATTCGGTTTTCAGCATAAATCATTCTTATAATATTTTTTATTTGTGAAACCAACTCAGCTGGAGCTGCACAATTGCTACAGAGCTACTGAATCTTAATTAAAAAATAAATAAAATTATGAACTGATTGAGACTGATTTCAAAAGCACTTCACAAGTGTTATATCAGCATGGTCTTTTTGAAGCTCTTTGACACATAATCATGCATTTTTTTCAAGAGCTACACTATCGTTCAAAAGTTTGGGGTCACTTGCAAATTTCTTTTGTTTTTGTTTAGTGATTTATTTTCTACATTCTACAACAATACTGGGGATTTCAAAACTA
>JAQMYJ010000039.1:28725136-28742068 GCA_030014305.1 Clarias laeviceps
TAAGACACAGAGGTCAGACTTTCTGTAATAGTTCTTGCAAGAACAGTATTGTCAAGTGCATTTGCAAAATCCCTCAATCACCATAATGAAACTGGCTCTCATGAAGGACATACCAGGAGGGCAAGACCAAAACTTACCTCTGCCACGGGAGGCCACGGGAAACCTCATTGTAGAGAAGTCTGTTTATTTCTGTATACCGAAACTGGGCCAAACTAGGGCCACACACTGCAGTTTGGTGGCTCAGGGTCGACGTCATGGGGGTCCACAGGGGCCCTCCTGCCAGACAGGCTTGCACAAAGAATCATCACCCATCCATGGATTATACAAGCCATTTATTTTTATTATTCATTCATTCATTTGTCCTTTATATTGCGTATAAAGCAAAGTGTCATATCCCAATCCCATATTCCATATTATATCTAATATGGGAGGGATATCCCAAGAGACTTTGGTGGCAATCTATCGCAGAGCACACACACACACACAATTGGGAATGCCATTTAACCTAATCTATATCTAAATAAACCAGAGTGCCCGGAGGAAACCTGCCAAGCACAAGAACATGCAAACTCTACGTACAGAGGACCGAGGTGGGAATTGAACCCTCAACCCATAGCCCACTACACCATCGAGCTGCCTATAATTTTATTAAACATATTTGTATAATCATAATAACTAAACAAATATAGAGACTAAATACTATGTGGTATAAAATAAATAAATACAGTTTATCTTAAATAAAAGATAAATAACAAAGAAAAGCATAATGACCAAGATGATGTAATGATGCTCATGCATATCATCCGCTATAACTGTCAGTTGTGAATCTCACCTAAAGCATTTGAGTGTCAATGTAATTGTTGTTATAAAACGGCTTGTTCATAGAAAAGTAACATAGGTGGAGATTCAGGGTAGGTAAGATACGTTAAATGCGTTTAAAACTCGTATCGCGCCAATCCCCCCTACCTACCCACCTGTCCTGGCGCCGCCCCTGAGGTGGCTTATCCAACTACAACAGCAGATAGAGGTAGTGCTGACACTGTAAAAGCATGAAATAACTGCAGAGGATAAAGTTCTCAATAGCTTTTTCTTATGTTTTGTAATTAAAATGTTTGAGATCTTAATAAAAGGAAAGCATGTTCATTTTTTCAAGTCTTTTTTTATATGGCACTATTTAATATCAGTAATAGTAAAGTTAACAACACACACATGGTCCAGCAACAAAGCACAGGTACTCAAGTATTTTCCACTCCTACGTATAATTATATCAAATCATGAGCAAACGCAATATAAAAGGGAAAGAAAAGAACTGGGGTGCTGTGAAAATTTTAAAAGAATTATTACCAAGGGTGTAATAGTGTTACCAGAGTAAAATATATTACTGTACATGCTTTCAGTTCCCTTTAAACTACCAGCAGGTCACCTGATCAGGAAACCTAATCACGTGACACAAAGCATAAATCTTAGTCTTAAAGTTAAGTGATAGTCTACTATAGCTGATACAACATCAACTAAAAATTCTGATAATAAAGGTAAACAATCCTCTTTCTCATCCAAATCTGGAAAGGTTTTTATCCAGTCTGCCAGTTTGTCATTCTGTGCAATAAGGTACTGAGAAACAAAGAAGTAAGTAATTAAATTAATAACAGTAATTAAGTAGTAAACTTTAAAATAAAATAAAAATTTCTCTTTATTACTCTAGATTTATTTATACCTGATCCACATGTGCTTGTGCATTTTAGCAGCATAAAAGTTTGTTTTGTATGTTTTATAAAAATCATTGCCATCTAGTTCTTCAGTGTGGACATCTATAGAGTAATACTGGAATATAACGATGCATTTACACTTTTCATAATAAATACAAGGTGGACAATATCGTGCTAGATTGGAAGAACCTAGAATCCCTTCACCTATCCTCCTGTCCACTTAAATATTCATATCAAAAATATATCTGCCAATGCACATAATAAACATTCACAAATCCTTAGACTTTGAAAGTAACAAGATTATGATCTGATGTGACAAGAACACACAACTGTTTTAACTTAGTTTAACATAGTTTTGCGTTTCCAATTAATTTGGAAAAATGACTCATCATGCTCGCAAAACCCAATATGAGACTTGGCATTGTCAACACTGATGTGATAAAATGGTCATTCACTATGTTCAGGTCATCAGGTGATTTAGGTTTATTGCCACATAGCATTGCTGAGCCTAGACCTGACCAAATGAAGCAATCCCAAATCATAACACTGCGTCCAGAGGCTGGTACAGTGGACACTATACTTGATGGGTGCATCCATTCATGCGCTTCCCTTCTTACCCTGATACAACCATCGCTCTGGGTTAGGTTCAATCTGGACTCATCAGATCACATGACCTTTTTCCTTTGTTCCAAAGTCCAGTCTTTATGTTCCTTAACTGAAGCTTTTGTTTCTGATTAGTCTCACTAACAAGTGGTTTTCTTATGGCCACACAGCTGTTTAGTCCCAATCCTGTGCTTTTGTCGCATTGTGCATGTGGAAATTCTCTTACTTCTCAGTGGAAACTACTTTTTTTTAACTCAAAGCAAAGGCTCTTAAGTATTTGCTTGTTTAAAGAATTTTTTGAAAGCCAAAAACAGACAGTGTATTTAATCAAATAGCAACACTGTGTTACACAAGCTTAAAGAGAAACACATAGTTCTGTTTGAAGTCACAGCACTGGCTTGCTCTGCCCAGTGCCATTCAGCTCTGTTTACTCTCCTCTTATGAGCAAATTCCACTCACTTAAGTGAGGAATTGCATCTATCTAGAGGTGTTTAGGACGGTCAGATTTTTAGCAGTGCGGCTATGAACAGACACAACGGAATGTCAGAGCTAACACCAAGTTCTGTGACCCTGGATTATGAAACCGTTGATTTTAATTGACACCTTTATGAGAGGGACATAACTCTACTCTGGCGTTCTTTCAATTACACCCCCCCCCCCCCGAATGGTTCCAGAAAGCTAAAAAAATTAGATAAAATTTTCTGTATCATGGCCGACCCCTGCAGTCTGACCGCAGCTATCTAACAAGCTCAGATACATGATGAAAATAATAATAATAATGTCGCTGTACTGTAAATTGTATTTTTACATGTAGAAGTAGTGCAATTGGAATGCAGTACATAAATTTACAGACAAATGGGATGTTTCATTTGCTGTTTCATATAGTAGCTAATCTGGACTGGCTGACCATTTTTTCAAGCAGGTTCTTCACATCAGGATGAGGGATTTCTTCTTTTTAGTCATTTTAACATCAAAGTAATTTTAGAACATTGAAACCCCAACAGAATGAAGTGGTATTTTTTGTTGTTTATATTGACTTCAATCGATCATAAATATAATGAAATTCTTTGATTACACTCCTGATTGTGTTTAATGGTGTTCTAAATTGCTTCTGTATGTTACATATTAATTACATGACTTGCAGGTCAACAATTGCATGTTGTCTTGAATGGTCCCAGTAAGTTTAATGTGGACTGGGGCATCATCAATTATTGAGTGAATGCTTAAAATGTTATGGATTAATTAATATATTTAACGTTGCATTTTTGTATGTATAAAGCATTTATAAAGTAAAATCGTGCTAAAGTATGCAGTTTCTCTTCAAACTTCATAGAGTGCCACCAGGTGGCACTGCAAACAAGTAATAAAATCTACCTGTGTGTGTGTGTGTGTGTGTGTATGTGTGTGTGTGTGTGTGTATATATGTGTGTGTGTGTGAAAGTGAAAAAAAGAGTTAGAGAGAGTTTGTGTGTGTGTGTGTGTGTGTGTGAGTGTGTGTGCTGCTTTATAAAGGACAAGAATCCCATTCAGTGTGTGTGACTATTTTGCTCCCATAGATTCCAGGTGAGGCGGCACAGTGGCTTAGTGGTTAGCACTGTCGCCTAGCACCTTCAGGGTCATGGTTCGATTCCCGGCCAGATACATTTCCTGCCTCTGGAGTTTGCATGTTCTCCCCGTGCTTGGTGGGTTTCCTTCGGGTACTCCGGTTTCGTCCCATAGTCAAAAGACATGCAGATTAGGCTAATTGGTGTTCCCATATTGCTCGTAGTGTGTGTGCCCTGTGATGGATTGGCACCCTGTCCAGGGTGTACCCTGCCTTTTGCCCTAAATCTGTGGCATAGGATCCAGGCTCCCCACGACCCTGTATACAGAATTGACCGGTATAGACGATGAGTGAGTGAGTGAGTGAGTTTCCGCGTGAGGCCTGAGATCCCTTGCATCTCTGTCCAGGATTGCTTCTGTTCGACTTGCCACAGAACATCATTGAGACTACATGTTTGATGTGGCACCGTGTACCATTCCTGATACGGCCTTTAAAAATTTTAATTCCAGGCTAAGGTGCACTATGTGAGTGAATTGTGAATTGAGTTCTGGACAATTAATAAAGCTGATAAATCACATAAATCCCACCAAAGAATAATGATCAGTTCAAATCTTACCAGTGCTACAGCCATGAAGACACACCGAAAGGAATTCCAGTACTTCCATATAAGTATGGTGTAACATAGCCTTAATGAAAATCTACAACGTACACCTACCTCTGGTCATCTTCCTCTTGGTGAGTTTCCTTTGGGTACTCCGGTTCCCTCACGCAATCCAATGACATGCCCACTGCATGTCATTGGATTGCGTGTGAGTGTGTGTGCGTGTGTGAGTGTGTGTGCGTGTGTGCCCTGTAGTATGTTCAGGGTGTACCTCTTCTCATGAGATAGGCTCCAGGATTCCTGTGACCCTGTACAGGATAAGCATTATCAAAAATCAATGACTTGATGAATGAACATACACCAACCTCCTAGTAGGTGCAAAATTTGCCATAAACAAACCTACTACTCTAATGCTGCTCATTCTGTGATCAATTGCTGATGCTGTTCTGCTAAAGAGATTATTAAAGCACTAACATGGCTCACTATTAATTATACAAATCAGTCAATCTTATGATCTTATGTACTCTACTGAGGATGAGAATCACCCTGTGGACCACTATTATAGTCTATTGAAGCCAAGACTCATTTTACGAGCTGATACTGAACATAATTGAGGACAAGATGAGCATCACTTCAGTACTGTTTTCTACTGAGGATTTCTCCGGGTTAGATACTGGTCCTGACTGATAGTGAGAGTCCCTCAAGTTCACCACAGAACCCATGAGATCTAATGACACAACATGACACAGCATGTAGTCTGTAGAATCTGGGTTCTGTGGCTGGTGAATTCTATGCCGATAGGCTGTAAGAGCGTAAAGGCTTGAGCAGGGCTGTGTAGCCCAACCCTCTGTCCGTGGGCACTCCTGAGTTGCCAATGATCCAGACCTTCTCTTCTCTCCAGACCTGTCTGACTCATCTTGGTGCCCTGCTTCTGGTTGGAGATCTTGTTGCATGGAGGCCCTGCGTGGTCTGCTTGGGATGCAGATGGTAACTAGAGATGGTTCCACTTGACCATGACGGTGGTCTTAGACTTGGCTGGTGTAGCCAGCTGTTCTCTGGTGACTTGTGATTGCAGTCAGTCAATAGTCCACGACTGAAATTCCCACAAACAGTTTTGTATCTGAGCCTATAAATAACGAAAGTGGACTCAATATTAACATAAAAACATACTGAACTTCAAACCTCCTAACACACAGTAGGACTGCAAATCAATCCCTGCTATCCGATATCATCCCTGCTATCTAAGTCTTGTTCCTCTCAAGGATTCTTCCTATTGCCATCGACAACCTGATTATTTTAATTAATACATATTTCCTCCCCTTTTTCAAATTAATTTCCATACTTTTATTTTGAAAAGCTGCTTTGCGACAATGACCATTGGTAAAATCGATATTTGAATAAAATTGAATTGAATTGAATTGAATTGAATTGGTTGTTCTTCCTTTGATTGAGCCTCAATGGAGCTTGTCTTCCTGATTGCCTGCCCACCTTCAGGCTGCAATTCATACAGCATCAGGGGAGGTTGCTGAATAGGCAGCAGTTTTTCCATAGTCTGCAAAATGTGCTTCCTGCATTATGCTGCAATTAGTGCAGGGCTGTGTAAGTGCTTGTTGAAAATAATCCAGTTCCAAGCATTTATGGCATCAGTCATGCTACTGTGTCTTTGCAGCACAAACATAACATCACTGTGTCCTGAAAATATGGGAAATTAGAAAAATAATTTTGCTTTTCAAATACAAAGGATATGTCCTGAATGGACAAATTCAATGAACTGCATTTACTTGTGGATCTCTCCCAGTGCATTGTATCACATGTTTGATATGTATAATATCATTTGTCGATTTCAGCACCATTTCTCCAAATTAATCCACAAATGTGCGTTTATTCACAGCATTATATATGGACATCTGCATGAATGTCAAGGCATGGAATTTAAATTATCTTATTACTTTATTTGCCAGGGTGACACGGTGGCTTAATGGTGAGCACTACCCCTTTGCACCTCCAGGATTGGGGGTTTAAATGACGTTTCTGGTCTGTATGCAACGTAGCCTGATTGGTATTTTCAAATTGTTTATGTACAGCCATGGGCAAAAGTTTTGAGATTGGCATGACATACCTGTAGGACTGTTGATTGACAGCATGCCAGGGTGAATTGCAGAGGTCTTAAAAAAGAAGGGTCAACAAGGAAAATATTGACTATTTGCATGAACTTAATGTAATTGTCATTGAAGGCCTTTGATACTTATGAAATGCTTACAATTATACTTCAGTATACCAGAGTAACATCTGTCAAAAAAATTCAAAAACACTATAAATTAATACTTGTGTCATTCTCAATTGTTTTGGCCTTCGCGGTATAGTGTATGATAGTGTGTGTGTGTGTGTGTGTGTATGTGTGTGTGCATGCTTGTTCCCTGTGACTGGTGGCACCCCATTCAGGGTGTCCCCTACCTTGGCCCTGATTTGCCTGCGGTTCCAAACCACTCTGGGACCCTACACAGGATACGTGTTATGGGTAATTGATGGATGGATGCTCAGTTTAGCATTAGTTTAGGCAAAGAAGGTCCTGTTTCCATTGTTTCCTGAACAGTAATGACACTGAGGACACAGGCTTTTTACCTGATACATCACTGGAGCAAAATTATTTGAAACCAGCAGGCAAACTTATTTTCTTTGTAAGAGACATTCCTGGAAAGGTTTGGCAGTGGAATTAAAGTATTTTGGCTCATATGTTCCTTAATATTTCTGTGGAGGTTCTGCATGATTTGCTCGGCAAATACACGTTTCCAAATAACATGCCAAGTGTTCAGAACTTTTCCATTGATGTAGCCAAAACATAAACTGATGTATTTGCTTGCTTATCTATCTATCTATCTATCTATCTATCTATCTATTGTATCTATCTATCTATCTATCTATTGTATTTATCTATCTATCTATCTATCTATCTATCTGGGATACACTCTCTCACACCTGGCAGGTCAGCACTAAATTTGATTCTCCATAGCAGTCGGTGTTCACTGTAAGGTCACTGGGTCTAGTCCAAATTTAAAGGAGTTCATGTTTATTTTTTACGAAGAAATTGTATTTGCAAAAGACTAGTGAGTGGTATAGCTTACAAAGCAGGCTAGGTTGCCTCAACACCTGCTGATTGCTTTTCACCTGAAGACATCAAGTGATACAAGATAAGCTTTTGTACAGAGCAATTAAAATCTCAGAAGTTATTACCTTGTGCACACAAGTTATTTATCTTGTATGGACGCAAGTCATTTATCTTGTGCACACAAGTTTTCTGCACTCACAAGTTATTTATCTTGGGAGAGACTTACTGTCTTATGTGAACAATGTTTTTATCTTGTGAAGAAGTTATTTATCTTGTGTGCGCAAGTCATTGTCTTATGTAAACAAGGTATACTTAGAACTATAAGGTCTTTATCTTAAGAAAACCATTTATTTATCTTGTGGACAGGTTATTTATATTGTGTGCACAAGTTATCTTATGTAAGCTAGTTATTTATCTTGTGTGTGCAAGGTCTTGTGTTATATATATATTTTATATGCAAGATATTATCTTGTGCACATAAGTTCTTTATCTGCAGAAGTTTAAGCACATACTATGCTTTTGCACGAAAACCAAAGCTGTAAGTTGTATTCACATAAACATTTTGTTGATTACTAAAATATATTTGGCACAAGAAGGCTTTCCTTGCTTTATTTTAACAGCTAATTTGCTTTGTACAAGTATGTTTCTTTCACATCTTTTGGGCCTTTAAAGACTCCATCATTTTGCTTTTCAGAGTGGTACTTTTTCTATAGGTCATCAATGCAAAAACAATGCAGTTTTCAGACATATGACCCATGAAGGATAATAGTGGAGTCAATGGTGACCCCATTTTTATTTATTCCCCATTGTAACGTCTAAATGCCACAAATACACGATATGTAAGTGCGTTAAGGGTCCTATTTGTGAACCATTTTTTAGAACGCACTCACTCTCACTCATCATCTATACCGCTTTATCCTATATATAGCGTTGCAGGGGGCCTGGACCCTATCCCAGAATACCTACAGCACAAGATGGAATATACCCTGAACCAGGTGTCAATCCATTGTAGGGCACACACACAAACATACACACACTATCAGCAATTTGGAAACGGCAATTAGGCGCCAGTATCTGCCTAATCAGTATCTGTGGGAGAAAATGGGAAAACCAGAAGAAAACTCACCAACAGGGAGTACATGCGAACTGCATGCACACAGAGCCCAGGTGGGAATCAAACCGGGGTCCTGGAGGTGCAAGAAATGCCACTGCTTCCACAAATACATGATATGTGAGTGTGTTAAGGGTACTACAAACATTTGTCAACCTTTTTTTTTTTTAGAACATATAAAACATTAACTACTGCATGTATTTATTTTCTTTTTATTTGTGTGTAAGATGTTTGTCAATCGTTCTCTGTTTATTTGTGCAACTTGTGTTATTTATTTGCAAACCGTGCGATTGCGCAACAGCAGTATTCCCTAGTGTTCACAGAATCATCAACCTTCTGTGCACTCTGTGTGTGTGTGAGAGAGAGGGGGGGGGTCAGTGCGAGGTCACTTATCGGACCTTATTTGGGCATGTTGCAAATCAGTCAATCAATTAAACAATCAAAGTTTCTTTGCAGTTCGGCTGCATGTCACGCGCGGCTGGCAAGCCATCTGTGACGCGCCTTTTCAGGCGGCGGGAGCACGCGCGTCATGCAGGCGCGAGACACTGCGACGCAAGCTGGATTCACATTGTATCACCTCGACACGTGTGCTCCGTGCAAAGGGGAGGGCGGTGGATAAAAGGGGCCTGCGGTGTTACCCCTAACGAGGTGCATTTGCAAAAACGAATTTCTGCCTAAAGCAGACGCTGTCTCGTTTCCTAAAGCCGAAAAGAATGACCAGATTACGCTTGTGTGCTTTAAAAGCCTACTTTTCTTCACACCTTGCATTATAAAAAATCAAGTGAGCAGGAAGAGAAAAAAAATCTGCTTTTCGTTTTGGAGGGGTTTGTGTGTGTGTGTGTGTGTGTGCTGCTAATCTCATTAGGTTCCTATGGGGGGAAAAAAATCTCCTTCTGTCAAAGAGAGCGCATTGACGCAAGCAGCTTTGACGTCAGTAGCTGCAGTGAATGGGGGGAGAGCAGAGCGCCAAGAGCCTGTTGGACGGGAGTGTTCGTCAGTGGCATTAGTAAAGAATTCACTGAAAAGGCAAGCATTTGCACGATACCCTGATACGCAGAACGATAAATGCAGAAGTGCAATAAAACAGGGTGTGAATTAAAAAAAGGAAAGAAAAGATAATGCAATAAAGCAGGATTTCCAAATCATGTAATTAATTACCAGCTCATGTCTTTGTTTAATTTTTTTTATATTGCTGGAGAACGAATTGCAAAAGCATTATTATTATTATTATTACAATAATTATTATTATAATTATTATTTCACGTGGAAAAAAGGTGTCAAATGTGAGCTGAGCACACATCTGGGAGTGAGGACGCACAATTGATTCTATCTGATTCTTCCTCCCCACGTCTCATTCAACAGGTGCCGCGCGCTTGCACAACTTCATACACGCCTGTTGGAATCCAGTAAGTTTGCACTTATCTTCCTGCGACGCGTCAAACGCTTATATGCTTCGTTTTCTTCTGCAGAAGATCATTAAAGATGCACTTTTTATGCGCGCACATAGATGGAACGGCTTGCGTAAAAGGCTGAAGTGAGGTTATCATTGAAGTCTGCAGCCTTGGCGCCGCTTGCGGGGGAGGCCACTGACGTCATTGGTTCGCGAACGGAAAAGCAACAACCACCCCTACACCCCTCCACACGCACACGCATATATCCATCCGTGCAAGCCTTTATTTACAGAAACTGATCGCCTTAAAAATCCCCGCTCTAACCAGTGGAAGTCCCTGAGAGTTGGCTGCTACAGGGAGATCACCGCTTGCGCTGCAAAGTTGAACTACTTGCAAGACCATGCCCGCTCGCTCAATCCGCGTTTCCCTGGCAACTGGATCAGGCAGGTCGGCGGAGAGATTGATGAGGGTGCGCGCAACGCTGTTAATTCGCCGTCGGACCGTCGATACGTGCGCAAGAGCCAAAAAAGCAGCGACGCGGTGCACAGCGAGTTGGCTGGTGTGTCCATCTAAACTGAGCACACAAGGATTTCCAAAAGCGTCACCCTGACGGCACAGGTGTCCCTTCATCTGTGAGAAAATCAGTGATCTCTGACTTGACACTGAGCTATAAAGTCGGTTCAAACACACGCAAAACAAAGATGTTCAGAGCATCCTTCTGGCATTTCAATCCACAAACCTAGAGAAAGCTCTATATCTATCTGTAATTCACAGCTGACTATGCAAATGAACGCTATGGACACGCAAGAGTGGAGCAGCAGAATAAAAGAGCGACCGTGCGCGTGGATGCGCGTGCCGAAACGAGCAGGAGCGCGAGACTTTAGCCGTGCGTTATCGTGGACGTGTACTTTTCTCCTGCTTCAGTATAATCCCGGGCACACGTGATCGAGCGAGTCACTTCGCAGAGGTATTCCATCAACATCATTTGTCTGGTGAAGCTTGTTTTTGAGCAATAGAAGTAAGGAAGGGAAAAAAAACCAAGTCTTTTATTTTTGTGTGCGTTTTCGCACTCTAAACCTGTGCGCTGCTGCCAACTTTTTCCCCCGAGCGCGCCGATTTTTTTGGACGGGGGAAACCGCTGGAGTCTGAATGCACGCAGTCGCGGTGCGCGGAGCTCTCCTAACGCATGTGCATGACTGCACAGTCCAGAGTGCCTCGCTTTCATTCACGTCTCCCTTTCGAGCTCAGAGGGCATTTCCAAAACATTGTGTCCTACCCAGAACACCCAATGTCGAAGAAACGCAAAAGTCCCGACGACGACGGAGGAGGAGGAGGAGGAAGAGGAGCGCTCGCGAGAGCAGAGGATTTCCCGCGTTCAAGCTGCGCTGACCAAGGTATGAAAACTCGAACCTTGAACCTTAACTGTGTGGTTTGACTCAAAGGGATGAGCAGTCCGCAGTGATACTGATCATTAAAAAATTCACGTACATGTTGATTGAAACTGATCATGGACAAGGGCACAAGATTAATGGATTTCCATTCAATCAAATGTACTCATTCATTCAGGTTGGGTAGAGGACTAGCACATGGAGTACACTTTGAGTAAGGAAAATATTAGGATGATAGAAATCTTATCAATAATAGGTATCATGAATAGGCCTAGACAGTGACGAAGGCTTTGAACGGCTCCTGCATGCCTACATTTCAGCTAAAATGGGGTTTAATATAACTCCATGAACAACACCACAGTGTTGGAGCAAAATATCCTATATGTTTCTGTAATTCTCCATATCGTAACACATCATTTAAATGCTAAATGAGGCAACGCAAGCTCAATCTTGAGCTTGTGTCTCTGTCTGTGTGGAGTTTTGCATGTTCTTCGTGTGTTTCTTTGGTTTTCCTCCAGGTTCACTGGTTTCCTTCCACCTCTTAATAACATACTAGTAATTGGATTGGCAATGCAAAATTGCCTCTTGTTGTAAACAAGCATATGAATGTATGTATAGTGTGTGCGCATGGGGCCTGCGAAAGACAGACGACCCTTCTGTGGTGTAATCTTCCACCTTGCACTAAACATTCCTTGGACAGGCTCTGGACCCACTGTGACCAGATAATGTGGTTACTGAAGATGAAAGAATGAATAAATGATGAAAGAATGAATAAATGTGTTGATTAAATGTCAGTCAGATCCAATCAGTATTAAGGAACATACTTAATATGTATTTTTTCAAGCACCTAGTACCAAGTACCTAAGCAAAATGCCCATGGATGCTCAATAGTCATACACTGCCTGACCAAAGAAAACATCCCTGTTTGGATTTAAATAAGCAAATACTTAAGACCCATTGGTTTCATAATTACTGCAGTGATCAATATGTTTCAGCTGCAACAATTCTTTTAGCCCTAACTGATTCAGTGAGTAGCTTCTCATTTCTTAAATAATCATGTCAGGAGATGTAACGTGTGGTCAGAGGAAATTATATAACTTTATTGTAAAATTATTGTTAAATTATTGACCTACCTCAAGCAATGAAAACTACTAAGGAGATGCCTGAAATAGTGCATTTAATAATGCACTGTCCAATGCATTATTAAATTCTGCATGGGTAGAGCCGAACCAGTGACTTTGCAGTGTGGTTGGGAAAAAGTATAATAAATGCCCATTATCAGAGATCTCTTAAACACGTGGTAAAGTTGAAATGAACAGTAGAAATCACAGCTAGATAAATCTATTTAATAATGAAAGTATGAGCATTTCCATATGGACAATACAAATTGGACAAAAAATTGTACTTTTGAGCAATGCAGAAAAGTCATGTGGTATGATGAGTCCAGAGCGATTGGATGCGTCAGGGTAAGAAGGGAAGCGCATGAAGCAATGCACCCTTCGTGCATATTTAATAGGCAGTGTTATGATCTGGGGTTGCTTCAGTTGGTCTGTTCTAGACTCAGTAACATTATGTGGCAATAAAATAAAGTCAGCTGACGACCTAAATGTACTGAATGACCAGTTTATCACTTCAATGCTATTTATCTTCATTTGTGTCCTGATGATGCAGGCATGTTAAAGAACAACAATGTCACAAGATTCATCTGGCCCAAACTGAGAAAGAGTGGTTTTGGGAGCATTGGAAATAATTTTCATACATGAATTGGCCACCACAGGGTCCTGATCTTAATGCCTTTGAAGTTTTTGGGATGTGCTAGAAAAGACTTTATGGAGTGAGTTGTCTATTCCATCAAGGTATCAGCCAGTCTTGACAGAAATAAATGTTGTGACATTGTGTAAGATCATTGAAACAATTCCATGGCAGATGTGTTCCAAAACCAAAGCTAA
Organism: Clarias laeviceps; assembly: GCA_030014305.1. NCBI lineage: Eukaryota > Metazoa > Chordata > Actinopteri > Siluriformes > Clariidae > Clarias > Clarias laeviceps. Next base: position 28,738,535 of record JAQMYJ010000039.1, read on the forward strand.
AGGCAGGTCAGTAAATGTATGAATTTTTCCCCCCAGTCTGCGTATTACCATCATCATAGTAGAATGCATCCACTGTAGCTGTATAGCATTACAGGTAAGCCCCAGACAAGATGGAAGTTCTACATTAAATTCAGTCTGCAATTTGCAATAGAAATAGACAGATTGATATATTATTTATAAAGAAAAAGCTCAACTACTGCTATGATACTAAAACATTGTTAGGCTAGTAGCATTGCTACTTTTGCTAGCTTCTTCCCAGCACTGCTGACATTAACTTTGGACATACAGTATAGTAGAAAATAGAAAAGTAGTGTCAAGGTGTGTAGCACTGTTTACGATTTACTTATTAATAATACTATGCCCTGCATGCACGCTCCATTTTAGTCACATGCCCCGTGTCTGCTACGTGGACATATAGTAATATCCAAGGCTGGCACAATCAGGCCTTTGAATAAAAGGGAGTCTGGCTGAGTTGTTTGCACACATTGTGTGACCCCGCATGAATGTTCTTAAGAATCCTAGCCAGGTTGTGTGTCTCCTTTGGCTGGGATGCAGGGAGATGAGGGCACTTCCTTTGGCCTGTAGAGCATTTCATCTGAGCATTTACATGAAATACTGCACGTACAATACATGCAAGTTTCAAAATGTCTTTAACATATAAAGTACATTTTAAATCAGATAGAATAAAAGTCAACATAACATAATACAGAAAAGCCTAAAAGAGATTGTGCCCTCCATTGTCCTTGCTAGCATTAAAAATAGATTGTGCCAGGCGAAACCTGTCATACAAAGCAGCCTCGCAAAATTGAAGTCTCTGGTCATCAGCTACATGTAGAAGTCTTGCTTTTTTCTCATCGAATCCTTATACTTCATGTTTTTTTTGTGGCCAGGAGAAGGAGCGGAGGCTTAGAAAGAGATCCATTGAGATTCATATCAGGAGCCACAAAAGCCTTTTTGTCTGTCTAACTGAAGCAAAGGCTCGACCTGTCCATGAGAGGAACTCTCCCCAGGTTGCAGACCAAAATCAGCCTTGTTTCTCACGAATGGTGAGACACTGAAGCCAGGTTTAATCACAGACTAAACATGATCATAAGTGCTTTCACAACCAAAAGTAAAGGAAATTGCAACAAGAACTAATTAACTTAACATACTTCAATGTCCTGTTTACTGAAAAGATGATTAAAGGTTAGGAATGGTTTACAGGGCTCAGATTACACTGCAATATGATGTTCATGCAGTATGAAGTTCCTTGTTAAAGGGGATTGCATTTGTTTGGCAATACTGGTTAGTAAAATACCTGGATAACACCAGCTGCTCAATGATTCTTTTATATCACAATATCATAACCATTTTTAGAAGATATTTTGTATGTTTTAGACAATGTGTCAGTGGCAAAATACAGTATATTGAATATGTATATGGTAGCATTGATGTTCTATAACTTTGTGTCTTTGCAAAGCAAAGATTAAATTAAGTGTTTGGCTAAAAGAATTGGTCAAGACCTGTAAGAATAACAGTGGCAAGTAAACTACTGCAAGTCAATTTTAGTCAGATAATCGTTTAGGGAAGAAAATGTTAAGATATTCCAGTGCTCTCTCTGGCTACCTCACACTGTCCACTTTTTAAACCAGTTTAAAAACTACTTGGTTCAGTAATAGCATTTAAAGTGAATTGAAGACTAATCCATGATTTGATAATTCATGTTATCATAAATATAGACATATAAATGGTTGAAGATAATATCTGTCTTAGGTGTGTTTATTAATAATCCATAAAACAGAATTTGCAGCCAGATTATTAGGGAGAAATTTATTGTGATGGTTTTTAGTTAGTAACCTAGTAACCCAATGTAAGGATCTGTCAAATGCCAGAAACTTCAAAGCACTTTTGTAAATCGCTTTGGATAAAAGCATATGCAAAATGCCTGAATGTAAATGTTATTGACATTTATTTACAGTTGGATATGGTGACCTTCCATATTTCGCACATATTCCTTATTGCCCATGACCGTACTGCAAACAGAGGTTTGGAATGAGTTGTGTAGAATAAGAGGTGTTCAGGCCTCTGGTGGACTATAATATAGAATGGCGACAGAGGGAACTCTAAAATGGCACCTCCCTTTAGATGTTGTATGTAAAGAAGGCCGGCCACTGATTAGCTTGGTTACTTAGACTTATATTTGCCTGTCATTTATATTCATATAGGTCTATTTCCATATGTTTTCTTGCCTGATTTCTCTTGTTTCCCAGTTCTGGTCACCATGGCAGGATGACCACTCTACTCCTTTTTCAGCAAGTTGCGTTGATTAATATTCACCATCCAACAAATGATGGAATGAACAAATGTTTGCGGGATGCAAACTTTCATTGTTTTCATCGATATTAAATCTGCTTTTGACTGCATGTACTGGTCCACCCTGAGGAGAGCAATGGAGACGGAACATGTGCCGCCAAAGATCATCAGGCTTCTTCAAGCTACTCCATCCTATTCCGCATAGGCACCATTGCCGAGTCTTAGTGCCTGATGATCAATGCAAATAGCACCAAAGTTATGACCACAGATGGATCCCCAGCAAAGGTCTACCTTAACGAGGTCCAAATCGAGCAGGTCCAAAAATTCAAATACCTGGCATTTCTTGTGCAGGAGAAAGGCGTCAGCCACAGAGATCCACAACAGAATCAGTCAGGCAATGGCAGTGTTTGCGTCACTTAAATGGTACCTTTGGAAGAAGACCGATATTACAAATAAAACCAAAGTTCGCCTCTTTTGGACTTTAATACTGCCTATTTTGGAAAGCAGAGATGAACAAGCTTGAGGTGTTTCAGATTAAATGCCTTCCCTATATTCTGGGCGTACCTGTACATCACCAAAAAGAAACAATTCGAATCTGGTGCGACCATCAAGTGGCAGTCGAAGACCAAATCGCACTGTATATGCGTCTATACCTGGAGCCTATCCCAGGAGTCCTAAGGCGTGAGGCGGGGTACAAGCTCACACTATCTTTCACACACTATGGGCAATTTGTAAATGCCAATTAGCCTAAACTGCATGTCTTTGGAGTGTGGGAGGAAACCGGAGCTCCTGAAGGAAATCCACCAAACATGCAAACTCTATGCAGACAAACCAGAGGCAGGAATCTAACCTGGAGCCTGGAGGTGCGAGGCGACAGTGCTAACTACTAATCGATTATCGATTATTTTTTCGATTAATCGATGAATCGGATAAAGAAAAAAAAGGAAAAGCATTCATTTCCAACTCTTTATTCAAAAACAGAACTAAAATCTTTAGAAAGTGCACAAACATGTTGCTCTTTGAGCTGTTATAATAATAATAAAATAAAATAAAAATGGACTAACACAAAAATCATAGACATGTATGCTTTACATCTGCCAAATATATACAGTGGAAACTTGGATTAATTCGTTCCAGAAGTGGCTCGTATATAAATTTTTAAAACCACACTAACGGAATCACTGCTGTAAAGTAAAAATAAAAAAATTAACCTGCACTTTACCTTTGAAAAGAATCGCGACA
>JAQMYJ010000039.1:28757552-28768096 GCA_030014305.1 Clarias laeviceps
CTGTTTTATCGGAAAAATAAACAAGAAATCTCTCTAATGACACTCGATTGAGCGACACACTAACGGAATCACTGCTGGAAGTAAAAAATAAAACACATTAACCTGCACTTTATCTTTGAATAGAATTGCGACAGAGCAGTGTTTCTGTGCAAAACAGAGAGAAAGAGTGTGTGTGTGTGTGTGTGTGTGTGTGTGTGTGTGTGTGTGTGTGTCTGTGAATGTGAAAGTAGGAGGGGTCTGTGTGTGTGTGCGCGGCATGGTATCCAGTGACGTGCGCGCACACAGACACACACACACAGAATGCAAAGAGCAGGTTGAGCCTTGAACAGAGAGAGAAAATGGATTGTGATACAGACACAAAATAAAATATGTTTTTACACACACACACGTGGTCACAGTGTTATAGTAAACAGTATACGTGTGCACGGATGTTGATTATACCAGTGAGAGACGAGCACTAAGACCCCGCAGGGGAGACGATTACCCACAATTCCGCAGCACAAGAGAGAGAAAAACCATTGCCTCAGTTGTGATCACGTGACACTCGGTAACAAAACAAGAAGCGCATGATACTCGGTACTCGTAAACCAAGACTTGTTCGTTTTCCAAGTCAAAATTTAGCTTTGCTCGTCTTGCGGAACACTCATAAACCGCGTTACTCACAATCCGAGGTTCCACTGTATATATATTTGTGTTAATATTAAATTCTCAGGTATTATATAAAAAAAAATTAAAAAGACATGAAGGTCAGATGTTCTGGAATAGGTCCTGCAAGAACAGTATTGTAAAGTGCATTTGCAAAACCCATCAAGCACCAAGATGAAAGTGTCTCTCATGAAGACCATCCCAGGAAAGCGAGACCAAAATCTACCTCTGCTGCAGAGAAGTTGTTTATTTAGAGTCACCAGCCTCAGAAATCACCAATTAACAACCAGCACCTCGGATTAGAGCCGTTATGAAGGCTTTACAGATCATAAGTAGCAGACACATCTCAATATCAACTGTTCAAAGGAGATTATTGCTATATTTTGGACGCCTTCAGCATTGTTTTACAATGTAGAAAGAAATAAAAATCAGGAAAGACCATGGAATTAGAAGAGGTGTCCAAACTTTTGTCTGGTTGTGTCAGCAGTGCAATGCAAAAAATTATAGAAATACAAGTCAAAAACTTCAGTTAATGTTCAACTCAAATATGAGAAAGCAAAAAAGTGTAAAAACCACTTACTTTTAAAACACTAAAGAAATATTGTCATAGTCATATATACTAAATGAATAAATGCCAGATTTCCATGTTTCCATGAGCTCTGTTTTTATACTATCCAAGTTATTGTAATGTGTGAAATCATAAGCTAGGTTTTCCATTACAGTTTTAACCCTCATAAAAAAGATGAAGTTAGTTTTATAAATACAGTGAATTATCTTTATGCAAATGCTAACACATGGTGTACTTTGTGCTTAGAACAAAATGTTCAGTACATACAGTATAATATAGCTTGATTATCATGATAATTAATTTAATGGTTGTGTAAAGATTAAAAGTAATTATGATTTACACTTTACACTGAAAAAAATGCATGCAGCCTTAGAGTTGAGATAATTAGGAAATCAAGACTTGTGTGTATGTTATATGTTAGTACAAATAAATTATATACACACTTATAAATGGTGAGGTTTGAGTGCATGTGTGTGTGTGTGTGTCTATGAATAGATGCATGGCCAAGTGTCATGCGTAACGCACCGAGCATGTGCTCAGCACTAACATCGAGGGCTTTGATGTGACGGCGCACGCTGCGTCCAGTTGGACGTCCCTAACAGACGTAAGCAGACAGCAGTGGGAAACACATGCGGGCTTAAATCTGCTGTTTGTTTCTCACTCTCTCTCTCTCGCTTGCTCTCTGCCCTCGGGGAGGTGCTGACGTCTGTCACGCACATCATCATAATCGTCTTTCGAACTTAATGAGGGCAGAGATTGAGGTTTGAGAGCAGCCTCTGTGAAGAAATTCCAGGTCACTGGTCCCAGTGGATGGAGCGCACGTGTGTGCGTGTGTGTTAACATGCATCCTGCATGATGACGCTTGGCATTCTTCAATAATAGGCTCGCTTTGACGTGGGTTTGCTGAATTAATCGTATATAAAATAAATTTTGCGGTTTGGTCCGGTAATCATTTAAACGAACCCAAGCATTTCTGTGTATACACAGCATTATTTCAATCGCAAACAGTTCCTGTGTGTGTGTGAGAGAGAGAGAAATGCCTGTAACGCACTCATCAAACTCATACTTTCCTGCTGACTCTTCTGTGATATTTTTTTTATGAATCGCAGGTGTTCCCAGGGTCTAACGAATGATCTGTGCTCCGGTGGAGTGCACGATGACGTCCTAAAGAGCGCTGTAAGGACAAGTGTTTTAAACATTTAAGCCTTCAACTGTTCTGCTTAGTGTGACATACAGTACAGTGAGGTTTAAGTGGTCGTTTCGTGGCATTATTTCCCCACCGTTTGTGAGCACAGTCAGGGGAGTGGCCGTTCCAAAAACAAAGCCAGGCACGGAGAACAAAGAGAACAGCACATCTGTCCTTGAAAATAAAAGTCATCATTATGCAGACAAGCACGAGTGAATGCATCAGCTTAAAAAGTATGCTCTTTATAATTTGTTAAAATGTATCATTTTTGTTATAATATTAGATAGTCGTCGTTTTTAACAAACGTGTAGATTTATTTCACCGGTATGGCTTTGTGTGTTATTTGGCTTAAAAAGGTCATTATGAGCGTTGTACTCAATTTTTGCAATATGGTTTCCAATTTCTTATTCTTATTTCTTACAGTATATCAGCACTGAAGCTGTTGTAGATTTGTAATCATTGGCATTGTCACTTCACACCTCCAAGGTTGGGGGTTCAAATCTCACGTCTGGTGTGTGTGTGTGTGTGTGTGTGTGTGTGGAGTTCTCTCCGATGCTTGGTGAGTTTCCTTCATGTACTCAGGTTTCCTCTCACAATCCAAACACACGTAATGTAGGCTGACTGATATTTCCAAATTGCCCGTAATGTGTGAGTAAGTGTTGGCACCCCATCCAGGATGTCCCTTGTCTCGTCCCTGGAGATGTGCTCCAGACCCTATGTAGGATAAGCAGTGATGATTAGATGATGAATATTATGGAAAGTATTCTTACTTTTAACCTTAACCTCAAGTTTAAGCTTGTTTGTTTAAGCAAAGTAATATTCAAATGTCGCGTCCTAGCGCTAGCTAGATCCAACTCTGATAAAGCTGTTACTAAAAACAAATTAATACATACATGAATATTCAGTGATTGTCAGGAAAACCATTAGAGTATCTTTTCACATTATCTTCTCCAATTAACAGCCAAATATGTCTGCGAAGAATTTCACGACGAACCCTGGTTCCACCCACTCTTGTGTTTCTTGCTCTGTCATAAATGAAGTTTTGCTAATTATACAGTTGTGAACTTCTTCGACTGTGTTAAATAGCCATGACTTCTATTGTGCTTAAATGATTATACGACACTTTGGACACTTTTTTTATCCCTACATACGAACGTTGCAATGAGCAATTTTGTGATTGAATACATACAGTGGGGCAAAAAAGTATTTAGTCAGCCACCAGTCAATGATGAAAATTACAGGCCTCTCTCATCTTTTTAAGTGGGAGAATTTGCACAATTGGTGGCTGACTAAATCTTTTTATTCCCCACTGTATCCAGTCCCTTTTGGAGCATTTTGCTTACCTTAAATACTATGGGCTAAATAAAATGTGCTAATAAGCGTTGCATAGCATATTAGCATACTAGGATGCCACTAAACAGATTTTAACATAAGGCTACATACATCTGAATGTCACAACAGAAATTGAGACTCATCAGAGTGACAACATTTTTCCAATCTTCTGTTGTGCAATTTTGGTGAGTCCATGTGAATTGTAGACTCAGTTCTTAGCTGACAAGGGTGGCAACCGGTGTGGTCTTCTGCTTCTGTAGATCATCTGCTAACTCAGTTGCAATGAGATGTTATTTGAGAAACTGTTGCCTTTTAATCAGCTTTAACCAGTCTGGCCATTCTCACCTGACCTCTGGTATCAATAAGGCATTTTCACCCAGAGAACTGTTGCTCACTGGAGATTTTTTTCTTTTTCAGATCATTCTCTGTAAACCCTAGAGATGGTTATGCATGAAAATCCCGGAAATGCTCAGACCAACCCGTCTGGCACCAACACACCTCTGCCTTTCTAAACTGCAGCAGATCATCTTGACCACATGCCTAAATACATTAAGGTGCTGCCATGTGATTGGCTGATTAGATATTTGCGTTAATGAGCAGTTCAACCTAATGAAGTGGCCGGTGAGTGTATAAGCTGTCCACATTGACTCAATGTATATAAGACATCTCCCGTCTCCAATATTGATAATATTTTAGGAGTGTGTGTGCTCACAGCACGCACAGTGACAGAATGTAACCTCCCAGTCAGGGCAGAGTATCGCAGTTTCACTGATGACTGCTTATATGCTTGTGTGACAGCTTCGATGGAACAAACGGCTTACAGTGGATAGAATGTGGTGAGATGAGTGTTACAGGCTCAAGGACATCAGGGGCAGTTTTGCCAGGTCAGAGCTTCTATGCAGTGTTGATGCTACAGTACAGAGTCATATCCTGAATGACTCACCTGGGTTGTGTAGTACGAAGGTCTTATTCATTAAGCATGGCAGGACAAAAGCTTCTTTCATGCAATATCTGTGTTTTATGTTTGAAACTATTTATTCACACGTAGCGGCAAAAAAATGTACTTTTACTATACTCAGGGACCAGTTTATTAGTCACACCTGCTTGTTCATGCTGTTATCCAGGCAGCAAATCATACATCAGCTGCACAGTGCATGAAAGTATGAAAGTTCTGGTTTGACTTGAACACATTTGTATATAAGCTGTATCCTATGCGTATTCTCTACTGTTGATCCCACAGTAGGCATGGGAATCAACAAGGGTCACCCAATACGACATTATCACGATACCTGTGGGCCAATTCGATTTGTATTGCGGTTCTGTAGGTATCAGGATTTTATAAATATCCAAATTTAATATTGATTTCTTTTATATTTTCTTACAAAACTTGCTCCTAGCACATGGGATGCAGTGCTGCCTTCCAATGTGTGAACAGTTTAACGTGTAGCACCTATAGGATTCTAGAGGAACTGTAACATTTTACCACCGCGAATGCAAACATATATAATTGAAAAAAAATAATGAACAAGAACTGACTTTGGAATCAGTGTGTCCATACATGAATTGGCACACAAAAGAATCATCATACATAACTGAAGCAATTTTTTTTACCCATCTCTACACAACATGCGAGAAGCCAGAACTAGCTCTTATAATTTAATAAAGCAAGAAAGAATCACATTGAATTATACAAACTATAAAAAATGATAAGAGCTCAAAATAGACTTCACAATTGTTCTGGTACTGATATCGACACATTCTTTGTATTCATACTAATATGTTCTAACATTCTCATCCACTTAGTCCTGTCTCCTAAATCCCCACCACAGCAGATCCTGAAACTAGTAACCTCTACCAGGTGTGGACCAGTGAGGAGAAAGCACAGGCCTCTTCTGGTATCCCTCAGGTCCAATGATATGCAGCAGTGAGATCAGTGAAAACAAGGGTCAGGTCAGGTCACTCAACACCTGCAGAACAGGCTACAGCAGAGATGCCTCGAAAGAGACAAGATGGTTTCTCAGTTTTTTCATTTTACATTGTTCAGTGAGAACGATGTGGTCTGAAAATGTAGCTTGTATATATGAATATAGAATACCAACAAAGGAGAACGTAACCGCAAATTAAATAATCTACATAAAATAAAAGAATAATGTCAGTACATTACATACAATTTTGTCACCGCATCATGCAAAACTGGCTGGACAGAATTTAATGAAACTTTGGCAGGCTTTTTGTATTTGACGAAAGTTTAACCTGCACCATACGTGAAATCAAAATAATCTGAAAAATAATAATTTTTACTAGGATTAGTTAATATTATCATATGATGTAAGGTATAGGTGAATTTTAATGTGTTTTTAATGTGCTTGTAATGTTAAAAATAAGTGAAAAAGTGAAAGAGCTGTCACAATCAGAGTATGACATCACAGTATGCATCACCTCACAGTCACTAACGGAGCAAAGGTACAGACTCAACATACAAGCACCATCTGTGACAGGGAACCACCACCTTACGGTCTCCACTATGATGTAACAGTATCGGGTCTGTGTATAAAAACCTGCGTGTGAGAGACTGCAGTCAGTAACATGTGAGACAGGGAAGCGCATCGGTATCTCAGATACACGGATGCTTTGATAATATCGCTGTTTAATTATACGAAGGACTGATCACTTGAATCTGATTACTTGATATTTGATTTAATTGCTATTGTGCTCAATACATGAGCGAAAGAATAACTTACAGTATGTTATGTTATGATTGTTATTTAAGTGGTTCCATGTATCCACGAAGAATGTAATATGTGTATTACATATTTGCTAAACGGTTTATGGAATTGTATGTGTTAAGCTTTGTTAAATAATTTTGTTGTATTTGTTGACATTTTATTTAACTAATATTTATTAGAAGTAGTGATTTAACTATTATTTATCAGAAATAGTGATGTACCTTTTTTGTGGTTTTTCATTTATGATTGTTGTATAACCTTCAAAGCTGTCAGTCACAAGAATTAAAAGTGATTCCAGAGTTGATCAAGTTTGAAGCAGAAGCTGATGTGCAAATTCCCAGATAACTTGAAAATGCTTTTAAGATAAAACTTGATCTTTATCTGATCTACTTTTTTCGATTACCGAACAGGGATCATATTTGGATGACAATGAAAGAAGTATAACTTAGCGTAAACAAGGCATAAGATACTCAACCATACAAGATTTTATTAATTTGTATTAATAACTTCAAGAGTTCTGCCGTACAGGAAGACAGGAGGACATGTACAGTATGTGTGTGGGCTTCAACCTGAAATAATAATATCACTGATTACATTAAAGATGATCAGCTTATTTTTAGCTTTAACCTTTTAACTCTTTTTAAAAGCTCTTTAACCGGTACTTCAACAACAGGTACTTCCATTAGTAAAACATAAACGTATATGTTACAGATGTTCCTCTGCTGTACTGTTTATAATTTTTACCATGTTAAAACCTTGTTAGCAGTTGGAGGCTAAAGACCTATTAGGGATTGTGCAAAACTACTGTCTGGTGACATCATCGCCATGGGTTGTGTCTCTTCAAAAGAAAGGCCTTGATATAGAAAACTGACTTCATTGTAGTAAAACAAAAGCTTTACACTACAGACGTAACACATCAGGACAGACAGGGATTGCTCTTAGTGTTTCTAACCCAAAGTGTGTGAGAAGCTGGAACCAAGTTGACAGATTAGCATGACATTTCGTTGTCCATTAATGTTTTAACCCTTCATATTATGGAATTAGCATTTTATAATATTCTCTTATACTATAATATACTTGAGATTTTTAGCGCCTAAGAAGTTTTTTTTTTGCTTCCCTATTACGATCATCCACATAAGAGTAGACGTACATATGTAAACATGAACTGCTACTGTACTTACTCGAGTGGATAAGGGCTTACTTTAGGTATGTTTTGGAAAGTTTCCAAAGGTGGTGACAGTTATTCTGTAGCTGTAAAAAAAAAAAAAAAAAAAACCTGTTTGTCTACACCATCAAAGAAGAAAGAGTGTGTTTTGATTTCGAAGCACAGTTTGAGTGACTTTAATTCTGAGTTGTTTGGTGTAGTGCTATTCTCGACATGGTTCACTGTCTCCACAAAACAGACCTGTGACGGCCTGTTGTTTGTTTCGGCATTGTAGCAGCATGGCGCTTCAAGCTCAGGGTGACTCCGGTCACCATTTTTATGAATTTATAAATTCAGCGTGAGAATTGGCAAACTTTCTCAACCTCTCAATCTCAACATATTTCATGACTGGATGGTGATGCTTGTTCTGAAAAACCCCAACACAGTAAATGTTGGATAATGGTTATTCAACTCAAGCATGTTGTGGTTGAGCAAGTAAGTTCTGGAAGAAAAGTGACACAGAATTTCTGGACTGGGAGATCACTTTGGAAGCACTAGAAGAAGACACTTGGAAGCTCTGAAAGAAGATGCAGAAGCACTGGAGGAAATCTCTGTTCAAAGATATGCACAAGCTCTGTATGTAGACACATGGAAGCTCTGGAGGGAGATGTATGGAAGCTTTGGAAGGACACACATGTGACTCAGGAGAAGGATGAAGTGAAGCTCTCTACAGTATAGGAAGACACATGGAAGCTCTGTACGCAGATGAATGGAAGCTCTGACAGGAAATGCATGGAAGTTTTGGAAGTAGACACATGAAACTCTGGATGGAGACACAAGGAAGCTCTGGGTGTAGACATGTGGAAGCTCTGGATAAAGATGAATGAAAGCTGTGGAGTGAGATGCATGCATGTAGAGACATGGACGCTTTGGATAAAAACATATGGAATTTATGGAAGCAGACACATGGAAGTTCTGGACGAAGACACATGGATTCTCTGACTTCTCGTAGTACTGGCTAGCGCTGAGTGTCCCATTCAGACGTTTTTAAAGTGGTTACACTGACTGCACCATTGTAAACATTGTTTTACATTGTACTCTGTTTTTAAACTGGAACCCGTGTAAAAACTACTATTAGAACATTGAGCAGTTTATATCATCAACAGTGAGCAAAATGAGCTGGAACTTTTGAAAGATTCCCATCTTTGGGCATTATAACCATTTGATTACTATCTGTTGTTCTGACATATGTTACCTTTAACTTGTTAACTTTGCTAAAGGACCTTCACCTTCCTTAAATTCTAAGGAAACCACCATGGCAGTCTGGAAAATGGAAGTAGAACCAAAGGTTATGTATGTAATCCCAGTTTTACAACTGAGTGGCGGACTGCCAGGCTACATGGGTTTGACGTAACTGCAGACCTTTTATTGGCCACTCGCATGAGGTCACATTCAGGCAACGATGATCATCTGTGTAATGGCTGAATGTAAATCTGGTTACGTTGCATGCAAATACTTTTTTTTATTATATTATGGATGCTTCAATTGTTATTTAAATTCTACATGCTCTGAAACTTTAAATATGGACTTATATAAGAATGTAGCATATTTTTACGGAGTTTCAGGACCTCTCGGGACGCCACCTATACACTCACCAGCTACTTTGACAGGGACACGTGGAACCCGCAAATGTGCAATCAATGAATCACATGGCATTATCACAGTGCACATCCCGGTCAAGAGCTATAGTAAATGTTCGAATCACATGAGGAATAGCCAGCAGTATAGTTTCAGCAATGGGACTGTTTGAGGTTTTTAGAAACTGATGATGATCTGGGATTTTCACACACAGTATCTAAAGTTTACACAGAATAATTGAAAAAACATCTGTTGAGAAACAGGAAACGCCTTGTTGATAAGACAGATATCGGAATAGAAAAGTCAAACCGTGTATATGATCATAAAATTTTCAGAATACAATAGAAGTCCTGAGATTTGACCTTGCAGCCTTCTGGCAGCCCATAGCCCATAATTAAAACCACTCAGGACACATTTTTAAACTGTATTTGGTTATGACAATACACACTGGATGACTAACAGCTGTTACTGTAGATTTATTGATTCATCTTTGGAGTAGATTAAAGCTTTGAACTACTTTGAGGTGGATAAAAGCGTTTTATTCTGCTCAGTTGGTGGAAATGCATCCTACACAATATGACCCAGATAACACGTTTTACTGTCAATGTTGCGAATTTAATAATGATATTTGATAACATTTACAGGTAAACACCTTAATGGTATGTAGATGAAGGTTGCTTTCAGAGCATTGTGTCTGTAGCTAAAATATGACCTTGTGTGACCTTATTTATAACAACATATTAATTAGATTTCTGCGTAATGATGTGTTGTTGGGCATTTTCCCTCTTTAAAGCAGACTGACTACTGACAACCGTGCCAATAAGAAACATGCCGTCTGTTGGAATTTTTCTTGTTTTTTTCTTTTTCCATACGGCTTATGTGTTACTATGTATACTGGTGGTCATTTGACTGAACATATGCCTCGTCATGAAGGCGGAATAGGAAGTGCATAATCAGCTGAGCCATTGTTGCCAAGATAGAGACTTCCCCAGCTCTCATTCCACTCTGAGCTTTGACTTCGTGTTTCAATTTAATATTTCCTTCCTTTTATTTACTCGCATTTAGGTTTGGATTTAATCCGAGTCGGTGCGTTCCAAAGTGACCATACACAACGCGCCTCAGAGCAGCAGACTGGATCAGTCGTGATAATATGAATAGCTTAAGCATGGTGTAGATTAAAATGCTTTGCACCTGTAGTAAAATTCCCCAATAGTGCGCCTGTGTTTGTGCTCCAGTAGTCGAAGCCGCAGCAGTGCATGCTATTTCACTGTCGTTGGGGGGGGGGGGGGGGGGGGACGTACACAC
>JAQMYJ010000039.1:28768106-28790076 GCA_030014305.1 Clarias laeviceps
CCCCCCCCCCCCCCCCGCCCCCCCCCCCCCCCCCCCCCCGGACACACGAGGTCCTGGAAGGCAACATGAGTGGCAGTAACAGCGTTTCTCCGTTCCAGCCTGGCCCATCTCTCACTGCATTGGCTGCAGCTCTGACGCAGATAGCCCACCCTCCTCCCCTCTTCCCCTCCCTCCCCCACTCCTTTTTTTTTCTCAACCTTTTTTTTTTTCCCTCGTGCTGGCTTAGATGGGTTTTTGATTCATGTGCTTTCTGCACTTCCTCCCACTGCAACGTTCACCTCTCCCTGAGAGCCGCATTTTTATTTTTTGTGGCTTTCCATTTCTCTTTCATTCATCTATTTATTCCTATTCAAATCTTTTTTTCCTATAGCATGGTCCGAGTTTTTCTCTCCTGTCTGGGTGTCCTGGACTCATCTTTTGCTTAGGGCTAAATTTGAAACCTCCATGCCGTATTATTTCAAGAGGGGTCCTGAAAAGACCCTGCTAGACATCTTGGATATAAAATATGAATGTTTGAAAAAGGCAAGAGGGGAAACTTTATTAAAACAAGTCGTTGTTATTTTATTTATTTGAACAACCGAATCGCACAGCCCTACATGGAGAGCCCTGTCCCCCTTTTCTTTCATTATGGCACCTCCTGCTCACATGCTCTTTACAACACACACACTGACTCAGCGTCACTCTAATATCCATATGCATCAGCAGTACGTCAGACCCATTTACCCATTCGATGCATTACCACATTTCAAATTGCTCCATTTTTTTATTAACGATTTTTTCCCTTCACTGTAAACCAAATATGGCTCGTTCATTATACTTACACAGAAGCAATAGGTGGACGATTGTAATGCTCAAAATAATAGAAATCCTGCATATTTTTTTTCCAGTCATAAGGCAACATGTGCATGGAGAATTGTTCATAAAAAAATTACCCATTTTGTTTTTTAATAGTGGAATGGCAGAAAGTCCCATGTGAAAAGCAGATGCTAAGCGATTGACTTCTAACAGGCAGTGCCGTTGCTGAAATAGTTGCAAGCAGCGCTGTGAGCACAAGCATAACTTTGCCGAGCCCCAAGGGACCAGTTTTTTCATACGCCTGTCTCTGACGTCAATGCTCTGGCTGTCCTGTGGATCGTCACAGCAGACGCTGAAAGAGAGAGAGAGAGAGAATGAGAGTGAGTGAGAGAGAGAGAGAGAGAGAATGTGTGTATCTGGATATATGTGTGTGCGTGTGTGTTTGAGAGTGTGCTAGGACTGCAGTCTACACTCGAGACTGTAACCTGCTGCAATAGCACCATATTGAAGAGATACATTTTGTTACAGAGCTGTAGGTGTGTGTGTGCTTTATTTGGGTGTGTATATTTCTTTGTGCTGCGGTGGAACAACAGAGTGACAAAGCATTCGGGTGGCGCTTCAAACCAGTTGATTCTGATGTCTTTGGTGTGTTCGACATTCATTACATAAAACACGCAGTGATGAGGCGTGGTGAGCATGAAGGCCCCCAGCAGCTGAATAGGATCAAATAGAGAAATGTCATAATCCTTTTGGGTTGTTGGCTTCCTTTTAATCTACAGGATCTTTCCGCAGTATCATTACCGCATGGCAGAAATGCATTATTCGAAATATTACTTGTGAATTTCAATGTTTAACACGAGCACCAGAGCCGTAAGTCGTTCAAGGGGCTTCATCAATACTACAGCTGCTCAGTCACCCTGATATACTGTACTATGTAATGTTCAGAATGACATTCGTCAAGATAATTCTCTTGCCATAAATAGAGCTAGATTTACAACAGTTATGTCGCTAAAGTCTTCATAAGCATGAAATAAAGTTGCTTGGTTATTATAACTTGGTATAGGTTATTTAGAGGACGATATCAATAATGCTGTATCTGTGGAAGTCCAAAAACAACATATGGTATAATATCTGTCTCTGCAAAGTAAAAAACACAGCACTGTTATGGTACTTAGCCAAAATACAGCCAACAGCTTTGCTTTGTTGGTGCTTTACCTATGAACTGAGGCTGCAGTGGTACAATTAGAAGAACCGCCAATATTATGGTAATATTATTGCTCATGGATGCAAAATAACCCCTACAATGAAAAGATATATTTTTGTAAATGATCAGGTTTCAATATATTTAAATTAAGTACACTTAAGTAAAATACGGTACGTAAGTTGCACAAAATAGAAATAAACGTTACGTTACATTAAACATAAACAAATAAGAAATATCGCATTTTTGTGCAAATAGATTTATTACACGTAATACACACACACTCAGCAATTTATGTTGTGTCTCTCAATAATGTCTTTCTTTTATTTTTTAACATTTTTTAAGGTGATGAGTAAATATTGGCAAACATCCTAATGAGATCATTTGTCCAATTATTTGCTGTTGGCCTCAATAAATATGTCTGAATACAAAATGGTGCATTTAATAGTTATATATTGCAGTTTAAAATTATCGCAATGTGATATATATTTTTTTTTATCAAATGGTGCAGCCCTACTTAAACGTAGTTAATAGAGTTACATTTATTACAGTAAAATCAATTACAGTAATCAGTAGCGCCAAATCACATCCCCCCAATTTATTTATTTATTTTTTAAGTTTTGAAGGGGGTTGTAAACTATTTTGGAATTGTAAATTAATTTTACTCACAGTTGACTAATCTCAGTCCCGCTTGCACAATGTCAATACATCTGGCTTATTAATTTTTTTTTTTTATTTGCTTGTTTGTTTGTTTTAGTGCTAATTCCAAGTAATACGGAGTATTATAAAGTATACTTTACTGTACTCTAGACAGGCACAACCCAATTGCTAACAAACACCACTGTCTGTATCTGTGTGTGTATATGTTTGTCGTGTCAGTACTTCTACCGTCTGTCACAAAAGTCTCCGTAGTCTCCATAGGAGAAATTAATTTTAAATTTAATTTAAAAAATATTTTTTAGTCAAATATAAGTTTATTTACAAAACATTCCCTACATGATTAAACCCACACATAGCCCTCTCTGCTGCTCACAATGAACACGTGGTAACACATCTGGTGTTATGCATGTAATTGCACTTTGAACGACTTCCTTTAAATGATGTTTGTGCTAAATCTTTTCCTGGTACACCATGGCCTTCACATGCCCCCACAGGTAGAAATGAAATGAGCTTAGAGAGAGAGGTATGTTCGAACCTGGTTATATATATGTGTTCAAGCCTAGTAACAGTATATACTGTGTGTGTATATATATATATATATATATATATATATATATAATAATTGGTAATTTTGTATGTCTATGTATGGAGACTTTAATGACACTCTGTATATTCAGATTGAAACCTTGGGTGTGGCATAAGTAAAATACAATCCTTTATCGCTATGAAACACTGAAAGACATTGGAAAAACCCAAGGTAAAAATTTTTTTAAAATGCTCTGGTCATCATGGTCTTTGCTCAGTTCTTGTTTTGACGTTTTTCAATCTCTAAACCATTACTCAAAATTATTTGCCCTCAACTAAAAATTAGTGCCTTTTAATACTGCTTTCAAAGTTATTCTTTTTTGTTTGTATATTTACATTTATACCTGGACCTGTGGACGTTTTACATATTAATATTATGCCAATGTTACTACAATAAATTTAGTTTGTAAATGCACATGTATGGTAGTGATGGGTCGTTTATGAACGATTCGTTCTTTTTGAACGAATCTTTAACATGACTCAGATGAATGAGTCGTCTCGGAGAGTGATTCGTTCATTTTCTATAGGGCGCGCAGGCGCAAAGCATCGCAAGACCTCCGTATGTTATATACAGGAAACGGTATTGAACGATTCTCAGCAATGATTCTTCAAGTCTCGAGTCGTTCGTTCCTTTGTCACGTGACTCCCATAGAGCTATGCGGTGCAATAGATTCAAAAGAACGAACGACTCCGACTGCATGATATGATGGTGAGCTACTCATTCTGTATATTATAATATGACCTTAGTTGCACTGTAATATTTTCATAACTGGAACTACGGGCACTGGTGGCTCAGTGGTAGATGTTTCGCCTGCCATGCGGAAGGCCCGGGTTCGATTCCCAGCCAGTGCCAAACCCGCCAGCCACTGGATGCAGTCCCAAGCCCGGATAAAATGGGAGGGTTGCGTCAGGAAGGGCATCCGGCGTAAAACCTGTGCCAAGTTGTAGTGCGGACTGGGTATTCCACTGTGGTGACCCCTTGTCGGGAGCAGCCGAAAGACCAACAACAACAACATTTTCATAACTGGAACTATAGCCAAAATTTGTGTATGTAGACGTATTGGGGGTCTTTTTATTGAAAACGCAACATTTTATTTTATTTCTGATCAAAAGAACGAAATTAACTAAATGACTCAAAAAAAGATTCGTTCATTTTGATGAACGAGATTCAAAGAACCGAGTCACTAAAATGATTCAAACTTCCCATCACTAATGTATGGTGACCTTTGGTTTTATTCCTATTTGTACAACCTGGTAGGATCTCTAATCAACATTCACACACTGAATGTGGAAATTTGGAAACACCAATTAGCCTAATCTGCATGTCTTTGGACTGTGGGAGGAAACCGGAGAACCCAGAGGAAACCCACCAAGAAAAACAGACCCGTTGTGGGAATCGAACCCAGGACCTGGAGGTCATTTACTTAAGTGTAAGAAATTTCATTGGTTCTATTCCCCAAAATATGAACAAACTAGTAGTCTAATATAAAGCACCTTAACCCTGACAAGGGATCTGCACTTTCTGTTTAGATTACACTTTATTGTGAATGATGTATTTGTATTTGGTTACATCCCTCCTGTACACAACATAAAATGCAAATTCTTAGGGTTATAATATCCAGGGCATTGTAGTAGAACAATATACACCCCATGTCCATGTTTACTTTCACAGTTATCCGCATTAATCTACACTGTATCCATGTGCTTATTAACTTATTAAGCCATTTTATTCGACTTTGTTTCATCATTACTTTGGATTGATGTTTGTTTGGCCAACATTTTATTTTATTCTGAAACTTGAATATTATATCTTTCATCATTACCAAAACATGTCAACTGACAGAAAATGACCTTCCATAATGTTACAGAGAATAATGCAGAGCGGAAGTTGAAGTTCAACCCGGTTCTTTTGGATGAAGTTGACCCACGTTGCCTTCACTTATCGTAATTCCTATGAAGTTGTCATGAGTTCAGGTTCTCAGTGGAGAGTCAGATTGAATGAGTGGTAAATATATTAACTTAAAGCCTGCATTTGTGGCATTCATACCAACCCACAAGAGCTTTACATGTGTGTTTAGAGTCTACGATTCAATTATATATATTTTAAATAAGATATCAGGAAACTCAAGTTCAGACCCAGTTCAATACAGTTCAAGCTTAATACAATCACAATTCCCTGAATCCCAAAGATTGTTGTCTTAAAAGCACCATGAATTTCAGAACTGTGTGGAGTTGTTCTAGCATCAGGTAGTCCATCAATCAGATAACCGAGAAGCCATTTTGTATCGATGTAATATCATTACACAAACAGTGGAACTTGAAACGCTGAGAGGTTTTATTCCTTTCGTATTTGATCCATCAGTCGGCTTCTTGTGAATAAAGAACGAACTCCTAGAACAGGAGATGGAAAAATGACCAAGTAGTGTTCTTTGCAACTCATTATATCTGGGTTTATGGAAGGGATAACACATAAAATCTGTTGGTACGGGCACTATGAAAGATCATGTCTTACATACTTAAGCAATATCACATGAGAGGGAGTGCTGTTGTACTGAATCAGCACCGCCATGATGCGGCTGTAGCCACAAGGGTGCAGCTGGAGTGCTGAAGATATCCCTCCAATGCCCTTTATTATCAACAGATTATGATTTGTTCGTTTATTTTATTTAGCTCTTTCCAACACATATTCTTCTGTGACTGGAGGAACTAACTAACCGTGACTTCTGGAGCTGCCAACCAACAATTAGCCACTGAGAGTTTGTGTAATTAATATGGGCGATTAAACCAAAAGGTGATGAGATGGTGGAGAACAGTCCTGAGAAACCTAAAAGATTAACTTCTTATTTCCACTTATTCCACTTTAGAACATCAAATTACCTTTAGGTTTCGGGGATGAATGTCTCAAATATTGTAAACTGGAAAGCTAGTGCACTATGTAGGGTGTACGATCTCTCATTTCAACTGCCAAGTAGTGCCCTTGATCAGGGATTAGAGAGGGATTTGTGCTTCAGCCTTGTGTTAGGAGCTAGTTATCTCTGTAGCTCGCGTAATCTGTGAACACGGCAACACGGAAGGGTTTAGAGGCAATTTAGATGAAACAATTACTAAGGAATACTAAGGTATTGTTTAAGGATGTCTGTGTAGGGAGAATTTTTGGACTTTAAACCCAATTTGAGTGTGGCATAAATAAAATACAAACCTTTATCATTATGCCCCCGGAAACACTGGAAGACATGAGGGAAAACCCCAGAGATAAAAAAAAAAAAAAAAAACATACATATGCCATAGTCGGCATGGTTTATAAATTCTTGCGTTTATCAACCTCAAGAGTTCATATTTGCCCTCAACTAAGGATAACTAATCATTGGTTCTTTTCCCCAAAATATGAACAAACTAGTAGTCTGATGTAAACCACCTCGACCCTGACAAGGCATCTGTAGTTTCTGTTTAGATTATGTTCTAAATGATACATCTGTATTTGGTTACATGCCTCCTGGACACAACATTCAAAGCTAATTCTTAGGGTTATGATATCCAGGGCATTGTTGTAGAACAATTTACACCCCATGTCTTTCACTTTCACAGTTAACTGCATGAATCTACACTGTATTCATTTGTTTACTGATTTATTTAGTATTTTTTAAGATGATGTAAGTTTATCAGGTGTGTTTTCTTGCTGAAAGTGCTTCCGTGATTGATTTTAAATGTGGGCTTTGGAAGGTAGCTGCTCTCTGCACTTTCCAGTACTGCCCTATTTTCATGCAGAGTGATCGATATAATTAAATATTCCAGTGCTGTTCCGCTCTATATCACTACTCATGGAATGCCTCTCATCCAGTCAGATTACTTTGAAGAAACTAACGGCACTTTTGTTGAAGACATGAGTTGAAAAAAAACAAAAAAAACACAACTACAAATTTTAGCAGTTTTATTATTATTATTATTATTATTATTATTATCCTTTTTCATGCATTATAAATCAGCAATCCACAATTGTTTACATTTTTTTCTTTGCATATCCTGAGCATTAGCAAATCGGGAAATCAGTCTATTAGTGAATGGTGTCCTTCTGGCCTAAATATTCTATAAGCAGTTTATATGATCCAAATGCAAAACTGTTATACTTTAAACGTTAAATTATTACATGGCCTTACATTATTTAAATCAAAGCTGAGTTGGATTGTGTTGTGAAGGCCTGGATTGTTACTTGATGAATTAACTGTTAAATCCTTGCTGCGCAGTCTTTGATATTCTTTGAACCTGCTTTTAATGAATAAAATAAAAATACAAAGAGTCTCACAAATCATAACAAAAAGAATTGGAACATGGGGACTATTTGGCCCCTACAGTCTTGTCACAAATGCTTACTTCACCCCTAACACAGGCACATTGGCACTGCAATAGTTATTGGATCATAAATTACTTCTATATGTTCCAACGTCCACTCATCCCTATTCTACTTTAAACCTGTCTTCAAACTTTGGTCATGATCTTTAGGAGCATCTCAGTATTATAAAGTGTGTTTGGGTTGAGGTGGCATCTACCGTACAATGACTTCAAAGACTACTTGTATTATGTAAGAAGATTTCAACTTAATCAAGCCCACACTTGCTCCTCTTCTTGTTTTTCTTGGGTCAGGATAGGCAGAAGTTTTTTTCCGTTAAAAACACTCTTCAACATTTGGCCAACTAGTGCCGGACCAAAAGGTTTGTGTGACAATCATACCAAATAAGACTGCTACATACAAAACACCATACTTTACCTGTTTGGAAGCACTTAGCTGCAGAATATCTACTTAGTAGAAGAATGTGCAAAATTCAAAAACACATCTAGAGCTAGACTTTGTCAGCACAGCAATGTAACACCAGAACCAGTAAAAGCTTGGCCAGAGCGTTAATGTTTAATTAGCTAGGTTCCCTTTTACACATTCTAATGCACTGCTTGTGTTATACGTTTCTAAGAGTCTGAATAGATCACAAAAAAATGGTTGAGTTCCAATTCTTTTTTCATATTGTTGAAATTTGATTTTATCAATTGAAAACGTACATCTAAGGCACATATAAATTTATGCAATGATTATTTTGTGCTGTAGTAAAAATGAATCCCTTTGGAGCACAGCCTCACATATTTAAAACATATAGAATTTGAAGTTTGAGTATTGTTACACCACTAGTATATGGAGTCAGAGCAGTTTCATAATGCAGAAATAAATGTCACGCAATTCACAAACATGTTTTTTGATTACGTTTCTTTACTGACTGATGCATCTTCAATTGCAGACTGCTCACCATCAGTAAACATCCCTGAATTTGTGTGGATTGGTGAGACTTCCCTGACAGTGAGTTTCAAAAGGGCATTCCCTGCAGCCTGCTGTCTCCTACAATTTTAGTCGATCACGCGAACATAAATCCGAGGGTATGATTGAAGCAGAGCGTACTGCATTACATCTGCACAGTGTGTCAGACAGAACAAACCATGGCTATATACACAGTACTTATACAGAGTGGGTGAATATTAACTAGGCAATATTTGATGGCTATAGAACTTGTAGTATCACTGGAGTCATGATGAAAACACTCTCTGCCCATTTTGCTCCGACTGTGCGTGCGTGGTTAGACCAGCATTTTCCAGGATGTTGGCAAGGACGACTCAGACCTCATGAATGGGCTCCAAGAAGTCCAGATCTCACTCCATGAGATTTTATTCCTGTGGGGCTATGCAAAGGAGGAGGTACGTATACAGGACCGCCATCGGTATCCACATTGAAATTTAAAGATGTGCTTTTATTTTCTCATGTAATAAAGTACATGTACAGTTTGTTTCAATTAATTTGTATTAGAAAAATGGACTTTACTGAAAATGCCTAGTTACTTTTCACCCACCCTGCACCCTGATTTTTTTTTTTTTATCATTTATGACTTTTTTAGTACAAAAACATTTCTGATTTTCAAACATCAGTATTCCACCCAAAAAAAATCAAGTTGAATAAAAATATTTGTGTGCAATAAAAGCCACAGGGAAGGAAAGCCACATATTATACTGTATACGCAACCACTTTTCAGACAAAAATTTAAAATGGAAGCTGCTGGATTTTGCATGCCAAAAAGAAGCAGGTGCAACAATCCAATTTTTCTGAAGAACTGGGTGTTCTGCAGGATACGCAATACAATGTTTATAATTTCCTTATAAAACTGCACAAATTGTACCTGAGACAAAAGGGTACTCAAAGCGTTGTCACACCAAATATTGGGTTTATATATAATTTTTTTCCCTTTATGTTTTAAGACATCCTTGCTCTATAGCATTTATTTGCATGTGCCCAAGACTTTTGTACAGTCTTCCATTTATATTTTTGTCAAATATCAATGGAATTAACAGATTGCGGAACGTTAATATGGCCTCAGGTTGCTGCACTCCACAGGTAAGTTATGTAAAAATCTGATAAGCCCATTACAGCCATGCATGATTACACATATTAGTTAAATATAGCATAGTCAGTGATGTGGCATGTACTGTACACATGCACCCTCCACAGACATGACAGAGTGCAGTCACATTCAATCATACACTCAAATTTATGTTCTTGTCATTGGTTGAACATCTGATAGACTGCAGGGAATAGCCTTTTGTGGAAAAAAAATGCATTTGAGAATCTAACAATGTCAGGTATGTCTTGAAAATCCACAAAGCAATGTAGGGACATTCACAAATAGCGACCGGTTTGCAAATGCAGCTTCATCGGTCCGTAAATAAATGTAATCACAAAATACTTTTGCGAATTGCTTGAAATTTATATGTGGCTCATGAAATGCATTTGTGAATTGTGTGACATTTATTTGTGAATTATGAAACTGATCCGGCTCCGTACTAGTATGTCTTATATTACTATAAATAATATTTTTTGTGCTCAGTTCTTGATGGTGCAGAAGTTATTTGTCAGTGCACTTTGTTTGCTTGTTTTTCAGTGCTGTCATCATGACCTAATTTTACCCCAGCTGAGTTTCTTCTGTACACTCTTTCTTTCACTCTAGGCAACATGCATGGGGTACTAATTAAAATTCTTTGAAGAAGAAAAAAAAAAAGGAATCCTTATAGGATGGCAAGCAGGATCTGAAAAAATCCGTGATTCAGCAGTTGTCTGTATTTTAACCTACAAGACTCTGCTTAGATAACAGACCTTTAGTACAGTATCAATTAATTCACTTCTTTCCTGTTTCCTTGTCTCTCTGATAAAGTTATCGCATGTTCCATGTTTGACGTATTTACTTATTATATTGCTGTTCGTTTGCCATTTACAGTACAGTATGAGATGCTTCACCTTTATGAATTTGTTATAAAATTATTGTGTGTATCGTCGATTAGCCCTCAACACTCCGAGAACACCTTTTTATTACTGTTATTTTATGGGATGGTCAGAAACGAATGTCAGTGTTTAGAAGCGTTGGGACATAATAGACACATGGTTTGGTGAAGCCTAAACAGAGGAAGATGACATCATAACCACAGTCTTACAGACACATCTTCATTATGAGGCTCCGCACCGGGTGCTTAATAACAGGAGAAAGAGGGATGTGACATAAAAGAGGAAAAATGACATAAAATGGCTCTTTAAAGTCACAGTTGACAAAAGCCCTGGCTGACATTTTTTCCGCTTTAGGTTTTCTTATTGCGTTGGCCTTGGACAGTGGTGTGTTCCCACCCACATGTGGCGGCACGGTTTGTTATAGAGTAGCATCCTCCACACATGATTATTACCTAAAACTGCAGCCGATGGTGTTGTACTCCGAAGGTTATGAGAAGCTGAATTAGAAAGCGTGGTTTAATATTAAATTTAAGCAGCTTGATTCTTTTCTCACATTTTTCAGGCTTAATAATGGGGCAAAATTCACAGATATGGTGCTCATGGACTTTTCTTTGCAACACGGAACTGTAATGGACATTGTACATTATCTTTTTTTTTGTTTTCTGGAAATTTTTATTCTGTGTCAATCAAGTGATTTCATGCGTGCTGATGGGAAACATATTCTAATAGTATGTGGGCATTATGAGACTTTTTGTATAAAAATACGAGAGAGAGAACAAAAGCATAAAATGTTCTAAAATTATGATTGTTTTTTGTACTTTTCAACAATTTTTCAACAGTCTTAGCATTTGCAGGAATTCTAATTTATACTGTGCTTCCTTATCAGATTTCTTTTGCCTCATGTGTAAAACATTTACTCACTTTTTTTTGAAAGGAATGTGAAAGTGTACTGAGTGTACCATTCATTCATCTTCTATACCGCTTATCCTGTACAGGGTCACGTTTAGAGTTTATCCCAGAAGACTTTGGGTACAAAGCAGGGTACAACGTGGACAGGGTGCCAGTCCACGCAGGGCGCACACACATTACAGGCAATTTGGGAACGCCAATTAGCCTTTCGACTGTGGGAGGAAACCAGAGTACGCGGAGGAAACCCACCCAGCACGGGGAGAACATGCAAACTCCATGCACACAGACCAACCCTGGAGGTGTGAGGCCACAGTGCTAACCACTACGCCACCATGCCGCCAGAGTATGCTTTCAAATAAAATTTGGGTTGATTTTAGCAAGATGTAAAACACTGAAATATGATAAAGGTGCAATTGCTGCAAAGACGAATAGTGATATTTTACACAACATTAACAATAACCATGATGTTGTTACTGTCAGGCATCGCTCCTTCAACTCCTTTTTTACTCCGTTATTTGTAAAAAGTAACTCATTGGATGTTGATAAATGTTTTGTTTTTTTTATATTCTTCGATTTTTCATTAAATACTTTTTTTTGTAAATGTTAGCCAGACATTTCTGATACAACTCTGTATTGTGGTATGTCATTTGTGCCATAGCTCCCAGGCGTGCACATGTCCTTTTTTGTCATGGATGCAAAACGAGGTTGTGTAACACATCCTTTTCCCGCACAACTCATCTTAATTTCAGCATTATGATGAAACTAAGACTTGTGCCAAGGCACATGCACAATGCTCACCACATTTGTTCCCGTGCTATTCTGTACCCAGTTACCTCACTGTCTGCAACTTGGTTTCACTTCTGTAACATGTTATCCTTAATAAAATCTTTAAATATGGTTCAGGTGGTTAGCCATCTTTTGAAGGTTCACTGCGGCCAACTTTTACAGATGTAGTACAGTTTCTGGGTCACTTCCTGTGCGGATTAGCTGACAAAAAACCTTTTGCATTAAATGACTTTAACCAACCAGACTGACTTGCTCAGATTTAAGTAACTCCTTAACGCTTTGTGAGCCGTGTGCGGGCCTGAATGACGTCAGCAGGACGTCAAAAAAAAAAAAAAAAAAAAGACACAGGAAATCCTTTGAGTAAACCTCAAAATTAAAAAAAACACGACTCGTGGAACAGAAACCAAACACAGTGTGATAATTACAAAGGACTGGATGTCAAACGTCTGCGTGTTTAAATAACCAAGTGTTCCAAGTTCAACCAAGTTCACTTTTAGTGCATGTTAGAGCATTACCTCCTATACAGTAAGGTGTAACTGTAGCCGTGCATGTAGGTTATATGTTGAAATAATGCCATTTGTGTTTGTTAACATTGTAATGTACAGTAAGTGTAGTACTTAGGCGGCATGGTGACTTATTGGTTAGCAATGGGACCCAGCACAGGGTCCGTGTTTGAATCCTGCCTCGTGGCCTGTGGAGTTAGCATGTTCTTACCGTGCTTGGTGGGTTTTCTCCGTTTAGTTTGCTTTCATCCCATGCGTATGTGTGTGTCCTGCGATAAATTGGCACCCTGCCCAGGGTGTACCCCACTCCGTGTCCTAAGTCTCCTGGGATAGGCTTCAGGCCCCCAGTGTAAAGCAGTATAGACGATGAGTGAGTGAGTGTAGTACTTAAAAAGACCGTTCCATCCATCCATACATCTAGGAAACTCTGTAGTCCAGCTAGGGACTGTGGACACCAATGGCGATTACCATTGTATTCATTCCCATTTTTACAAGCGTGGTAGAACCTCGCTACGGGCATTTTGGGAATGCTGATTAGCTTAACCTGCATGTCTTTGAACTGTGGGAGGAAACCAGAGCACCCAGAGGAAACCCAACCAAGTACATGGAGAACATGCAAACTCCATGCACACAGACCCCAAGGCAGGATTCAGACCTGGACCCTGAAGGTGCAAGGCGACAGTTCTAACCACTATGCCCGAGTGTGCTTTCACATTTAGGTTAATTTTAGCCAGATGTAAATAAATGTGGAAATATGGTGTATAAGGTGTAATTGGTGCACAGATGAATATTGATATTGTACATAACATTAACAATACCATCGTGATATCTGTTATTGTCAGACATCGCTGACAACTGCTTCACTTCCTTTGCTACTCATTTAGGTAACTGATCGGATTTGATTTAAAAGTTTTTTTTAAATACCTTTTTTTTTTATTCTTACCTTTTTCATTAAATGCTTGCATTTAATAATAATCCTAATACGAGTGTTAGGTGCGTATAAAGTTTAGTAAAGAACCATATCTGAAAGACTATGCTAGATAGAAGCATGAAAAATATGATCTCATTTTTTTTTTTTTTTGCTTTGATTTTCAATAAACCATATGTTCGTGCATAACATTCTGTGTGATATGCATTGGTCTCACCTTGTGTATAGCACTGGAGAAATGAATTTAGTGTTTGACGCTTAGAAAAAAAACATGAAAACCATTTTAAAATGTCGCAAGCGGACACGCTCTCTCTCTCTCTCACTCACATTACACACACACACATACAGGGACTGACGCGTGCTGACGTAAGGAGCGCATCAGCCCGCCTGCCGCAGCTCGAGCAAACAGTTTGACTTCTTCACTTCTGGCTCGGTGTAATCGCGCGCGCGGATGGGTGTGGCGAGCAGGAATGCGCTTTTACGGCCACCTTGTGTTCATTCATTCACCGGCGCGGTGTCGCTCAGCAGAATGCCTCCATTATTATAATGCCTGCATATCGGTTTAATCGTGCCGTGGGCGATTTCCGTTCAGCAGAGAGCGAGCGCGAGCGAGGGAGAGAGCGCGATGCGAACCGGCGGCGCAGCACTGAAGCCTGAACAGCGCGCAGTCAGGAGACATGAGCAGGATTTCTTCTGCTTCGGTTTGTTTTTGCGCAAAGCATGCAACGTGTTCTCGCGTTTATCATCCAGAGGTCTTATTTAAAAGAAATTACTCCCATCACGCCTCCAGTAGCCCTTTAACTCCATAGGGAAAACGCCACAGACTTATACATATATACATACATACATAGGCGGACAACTTTTGCGTCCTTGCGCAAGTTTTGTTTCTTTCCTCCGTGGACACACAGGAAGCGAGGAGGAGGATTAGGAGTGCGGACCGCGAGGTTCCAACAGGAGGACGCGGAGGCACGAGGTATCTCTCGCGCACTCGCTCGTGCGTTTCCGGCATTCCCTCCGCGTTCACACTTACGAGCCGGCTCGGACTGCGCTCCCCGGATCCTCCGGTTCTCCTTCTCCGTGTGTGGCTTGATGAGCCTCTGGGTTCCCGAGGACTTTTTACTACGGCGTGTTTGTTCTCCTCTCCTCCTCCTCCTCCTTCTCATCCTCTCCCGTTCCGTCGCGCGCTCTCCAGTCCGACATGGAAGATGGGCCGCCTTCGACCAGCTGCTTCCGAAGGCTCGCGGACTGTTTTCTCGGCTCAAGTAGGTACACTTCGGTTACTCGTTTTCTCCTCCTACCCTGGCAAACTCGTGCTTAGTTCTTACTATGTTGCTCTTGTTATGTGCAAACTTTTCGTGCACAAACTTACTTAGTAAGCGCGAGCGTCGTTGTTGCTCTTTCTTTCTTTCTTTTTTTTTTTGTAACAAAAAAAGTTTCCGATGGAAATAGCCCGCGGCACATGGCTGTCATGTAGCCATCATTAGTCGTCTTTTAACACGGTTTATAGCGGAGCTGCAGTGAGACAAGTGACTGAAATCTAAACAAGACAAGCATTCATGTCCTGTGCACGCACACGCGCACACACACACACACACACACACCGTGCTGTGTGATTTACAGCCTCGACACAAAAAACAAACTTCAGTGTTAAGACATCCAATAATGCCTTAAAGTATCACTGCTCCTAAGATTGTCACCTAACACTCCTGTGGGTTGTTTAAATTTAATTGAGTTTTTTCAAGATTCAAAGAACTTTATTAATCCCAGAGAGAAAATTGCTTCAATTTTGTCTGTTTATGTAACTCTTCCCCTCCTAATGCATGTACTATACTTAGTTTCCAAGTTGGAGATTCATATCCTGATCCTGAAAATCCCTGGTTCTGTATAAAACCCAATTTAATGTGGCATCAGCACCGTTTTCAAAGCTCTTGCAGCCTGTCATAAAGATTCACATTCTCACTTATCATCACTTTGTTTAATAATTTGTCATTAGGCCTGTGTTTGTTTGCTGCCTGAAAAAAATAAGGAAAAATTTTGCAAAACAATCAACTTTTTTTTTTTTTTTTAATAAAGATTTTTATAGTCTGTATCTTGACAGCGCATGATGATGGTGGTGTTAGGGTTAGATGGTGGGGTTAGGGTTAGGGTTAGATTTAGTAGAGAACAGGCCTGTGTGCTTAATTTGACACACTCACACTTGCGCACATGCACAAAATCTCGAATTTTGTAAGTGGCAAATCCTTATATTAAACAGTATCACACATGAAAAGACCTTATTTATAAGAATGGAAGGTAAGCTTTTAGTAGTTTTTTTTTTTTATTAGTTTAATACACAGCTTTCTGATTCAGGTGCATGCAGCGCTTACATATGATTTCCATTAGAAAGTACACTTGTAATTGATAAAAAAAAAATCATGCAAAATATCAGTGCCTATTTATTTATTTATTTATTTCTATATGCAATTTTTTCATAAATTAATTTAAATAATGATGATGATAATTTGCGTAATGCACAGCTTTTCATTTCAAGAGCATGTGGCTTTTACAATTTATATACATTACAAATAGAAAGTACACATAATTGATAAAAAAGAAAAAAATACATACAGAGCATACAAAAATATACGAGATATTTTTCCCCCTCAGTGATTATTTAGTAATGTCTCAGTATAACAGGTGCGTTCATGCGTAATCAGTAATCGAGCTAGATGTAATCATGTTGCCTTATCTTCAATACATTGTTTTATCAAGCTTTCGCATGCCGGTGTGTCTAAGCCGAACCCGGCCTGTTCGGTATCACTCAACAAGTCTGTGCTTTATTCATACGAGCTGCTTTGATAATCAGTGATTGTTCGGAGGAAGCTGCCAGGTGAAAGTTTTCAAAAGTCCCGTAGTTTGTTTTAGTACTGTTTAATCCCCATGGTTTCCAGATCAAACAATATTAAACAGAATAAAAATTTATCAAATAAACAGAAACTTATTAACTGCCTGCTTTCCTAAAGAGACTTTAGAAATGAGTGCTTTATTATTAATAGCAGGTGTCCTCGGAAGGGGAAATGCGTTTAGTCTGTAGGTAAATGACTTGTATTCCTGTAATTAACCATAAAAAAAACAACAATGTCGTGTGCTTACAGGTGCAGGATGAAAAATGATAATGATTTTACCCGTATCTGATTAGATTAGATCGGTATTGTTCCAATTAAAGATTCACTCGGTTCACTGAACACTTGATGATAAACATTTTTGGATTGAACTCGATGAATTCCCTCATTAGAAAAGCAGCTCGAACTGAAGGGGGAAAAAAAACTGTACAAATACAGAACTGATTTTTGACTTCATTGCCATGTCTGGTCTGATTAGTGAAATCAAGACAAGAGGGGAAAGTCTGAGAAAAACAAAACGTTTTAAGGACAGAGAAGTGCTTGTTCACTCCCTTGTTTTTCAAGCCTTGTAAACTAAGGACTAACGGTTAATTGCTGAAAGGCAGCACTTTGTAAGCAAAGATATTTCACAGTTGTTTGTTTTGAACATCAACGATGCAGGGTGTTTAAACTTTTGACTGACTTCTAATAAAAGTTTACTTTGTGGTTACAATGAGTGGCGATTGTCAGCAGTCTCCTTGCTATCACTCTCTTGCAGCGCATTTGTGGCTTACCACAGTACGATTTGCGTCACAGCACTTTGAAGACTCAAAGGTGTAACTGTCTTGTAAAGCTTTGTATATAATGATCAGGAACAAAGAGACTTTGCAAATTGTCAACATTTTGTTTTTCTGTTTAACTGCACTGATCAAGTTTCAAGAGAAGCAGATTTTCCTTAAAAAAAAAAAAAATCAAACAAATCCTCAGAATAAATAATGCCGTATTTAACCAGTTCTATTTAATTATCTTATTGCATCATTTAAAAACATTGTAAGTAATCAGTGTCTAAACAGACTAAACTGCATGCATCTCGTCACAACAAGCCGGCTTCAGTAGTTGGTTATATTGCTTTTATTAATATTTAACTATAACTAACATGTTTTGGCTCCTTTCAGTAGCTTTAGTATCCTAATTTATGTCAAAATAACTCGGAAGAGTTAAACTGTTTTGTAATGTTTTGGTCCTACTGAATAAAGAAGACATGGAAGACAATTTCCTGAGTTAAACTTGACCAGGGTTGGAGTCCTGACTGGATAGCCAATCTTTTCTCTTAGCGTATCGTTAAAAAGAGTTGGCGGCATGCTGACGTGAAATGAAAAGACTTGTGGCGATGTCACAGGACAGAAGTTGCTTTCATATAATGAATATGACGCAGGGACATGAGTTAGTTGGAAAAATGAGGACAAGCAGGTAAAACAAGAAATGCAGCACAGCATGAATGAAATTAAATTCAATGCAAGGGCCAGCTTTAATGCACATCACAATGGTAAATGTGATGAATGTGAAATTAAGTAAGTTCCTGTAAATGTATGCTCTAATGAAGTGTGCAGTATACAATATTGGTACATAACGATACCGAAAGCGCCAATTCGATTTGTCTTGCAATTCAGTATCACGGTTTTACACATCATGATTTGATATTTATTTTCCCCATGATTTATTACGATTTTAAAACCTTGAGGCATTAAGAAAAATGCCACTATTCAACTGAATTGAACATGTGTAATTAAATGCAGCCCATTCCTTGTAACATATTTATTTATTTTCCTGGGGTTTTGTCCCTTTTGTTCAAGGGGCCACCACATATAATCATTTGATCCGCAAGATCTGGCACAGGTTTTAGGATGGATTTCCTTCCTGTCGCAACCTTACCATTTTCTAACTGGGCTAGGGACTGGCATTTAAAATTTTACATAAAATTAAATGAAATAAATTGGTCCTACCACAAGGCTCACTGTGATGTCTGCCAATATGTGAGTTTTATTTTATTATTATAATTTTTAAAATCAAATTTCCCTTTATCTTTGTGATTTCTTCCTTAATTTAGTCGTAGCCAATTCCCACCTGGCACTCTCCATCAGGGCTACGCCCACCATCCAGGGAGGGCGAAGGACTTTAAAAAGCGTGAAGCCAGGCAGCCGCATCTTTTCGAACTGCTTGCTCAAGGACTATACGCTTCTTCCGGTTGCGTGATCTCACAGACACCCATGATTGCCTAAAAATGATGTAGTTTAAGAGTTAGTGTGACGATATGAGACTTGGTCACAATACATGACTAAAATAAAAAATAAATAAATAATAGTTTTTCTTCTTTGGTCTCTAGTAGTGAGGCCGTTATCTTGCCTTGGGGCAGTGCTGGTAAAACAGTTATGGCTATGGTTTAATGATCCAACTTGCTAATTTAGTGCCCTTGGTTCAGGGGCACTGTGTCATGGCTGACCCTGTGCTCTGACCCCAACTTCCTAACAAGCTGGCCATTAAGCACCTTTTAAAGAAATAAATGTTTTACATACTTTTATTTCATCATAAAGGGATTAATGTGAAAATACTTTCAAATAAAAATAAACTCTTTGCGCTCCTGGCATTTTGGTAAAACATTACTTCTAACGTTGACATTCGTACATTCAGAATTCAATGCTACTCAAAGGACTCAATTTTGAAAGTTGCACCCCTTATGTCTCGTTATGTTATTGTTTGCAAATGAAGAATGAGCAGATGCTATGCACTGTGCTGTCAGTACGTGTCTCACCACTGCGCTGAAAAGGTGGCCTTGTGTTTGTTTTCCTCAAGTCCTAGTAACACATGTCCACGCGCTAACAGGCAGCCAATCCCGAGATAAATCAACTGTTAGTGACGGACGCTACTAAAGGAAGATGTTTACACTGAAAGTGATTGTTAAAACATTTTCCCATTGCTCTGAAAAAATATTATTGTGAATAATTTATATTGGGAAAAATTCATAAATCCTGAATAATGAATGAATAGTTTACACGACATCTGTTTGGTGATCAGTATTGAACAGAGTGGGGAAAATTTGTAATACAAAAGTATGTTTTGTGTTTGTGTATCTTCAGCAGAATTTTAAACATATCTGAATAATTTGTAAAGGTGTGTTTAAACCCTTAAATCCATAACATGAGTAGCATCACATGCATAAAGGTTTTCGTGTAAGTGACCTTAATTTAAGTATGTATAGAAAGTAGAGGTCGGCGATTATCAGCACCGATATTTATCATTTTTACAATGAAATGAATTTGTAAATTTTTCTCAGTATTGGAACATTTTGTTCTGAGTGAGTACGTCTTCAGTGAAAACCCTGCCACTTAGGAGAGGAACAGAAGTCTCACTGGAGAACACGCTGAGCAACTGTGCTTTCTGTACCACAATCTGGAGCTGTTGAATTGACACTATTAGCTTAGACTCAAATTTCAGAACAAAGTTTATTAGTTCAGTTTAAACTTGGATTATAAACCTCCAGAAAGCAATTTATTCATAAATAATTTTAGATAACTATATACGAAATGCACCTGGGAGCTCCTTCACAGTGTTTCCCACAGGTCTGAAATATATTTGCGGTGGTATCCAGCCGAGTGGGCTGGCAGTACCCGTCAGCACAAGTGCTCTCCAAACAACATATGATCTTATTCACAATATTTCGATTTGTTTTACATTTTCTATTAATTTCACCAGTGCTTTTTTGCCGGCCAGCCCAAATATACTCTGTTTGAAACACTGCTTCAATTTGTATTTTAAGATGATGTAAAAATTCTCTTTTTTTTTTATTTATTTTTTTTAATAGAAACGCTTAAAGGCATGTCTTTTTTTTTTTTTTTTTTTTTTTTTTTTTCCCCTTTTTAGATGTTTTGTTGTGTTAAATTTTTACAGCAATACAAAAGCCTTTAAAAAAGCACATTGGTTAACATCTACTGTAATAGAAAGCGCAAAGAACATGAAGCTGATGCTAACAAAATCACATGGGTAAATTACGTTATCAAAAATGTTATTAGATGCAACCTCTCATTCATGCAGTTATCAAGATTGTAATATTAGTGGAGTTCATTAAATCAGACAGGGACAGCTTAATAAGCATCAGTTAAAAAGCTGGTCTGAGTATAGAGTTTACACAGAACGGTTAAAGAAAGTCCATCTTCTAAGCTGACTTCCACCTGTACTGTAAGTATTCATTTAGTTCGTACTTGCTTGCCATATTTCTATAGAAATTAATTTGGTTTCTCAAAATATACACACATTAATCATTCAAACCACAATGACGCAAACAAGGACAAAGCAGTTAGTAAGAATGAACGGATAAATAGTGTAGACATGTTCCATAGCACCGCGCAAACACCACGTTCCGTCCTCCCGTGTTAGTGAGCATGCCCCCCCCCACCCCTTCCCCACAGACACACGCACAGGCTTCTTCATACAGTCTCCTCTAAAAGTATTGAAACATCAAGACTAATTCTATTGTTTTTTTTTTATTTACACTGAAGACATTTGGGTTTGTGCTCAAAAAATGAACATGAGACAATAGATCAGAATTTGAGTTTTTGTAATTTTATAGATATTCATACCTAGATAAACATCTTAGAACATGGTGAGCAAAAGTTTTGGAACAGACAGTCAGAAAGTAAATAACACTTCTATAATAACCTATTGGGGTGTCTGTGCCCTGCATGCAATTACTGCATCAACCTGCAGGCCCTACACGGACATTATTGAACTGTTGCATTGTGTTGCAGTGTGTTTTGGGTCATTGTCTTGATGCATGATGAAGTTCATCCTTATCAGATTAAATGCATTGCTCTGTTACCTGGCTGACTGAATGTTTCTGCGCACTTGTGAATTCAGTCTGCTGCTACTTTCATGAATTACGTCATTAAATAATGAGCCGGCAAAACACGGTGGGTTAGTGGATCAGCTTTCCTGGGTTTGGGGTCCAAAACTCGCTTTTTGCTATGTGTGCGTAGTGTTTGCATGTTCTTGGTGGGTTTCCTTTAAAGCTGTTGTGCAATTGAATAAAAAAATTTTTTTTTTTCAGTTTTTGGTTTATACTTCTATAAACAAAACAAGAATTATTAAATAGAATGACACTTGATATTGCCTTCTTTTGAGGATTTCGTAGAAATGTGACATTGCATTATCGTTAAACAGATTCATCTCCCGCACTGCTACAGCCTTTTTAATCTGTTTTTACATTGGGGGGGGGGTGTAATGAATAGTCACTACACTTGGACACAAAATAAAAAAATTATTTACGGTGCTTACTAGGGTTGGGTCGATAGACGATGCCATCGTCCATCACACACTTAATCACACTATATAGCCAAATGAAATGCATGCTTTCAATTTCCGCATCTTTACTTATTTTATTATTAT
>JAQMYJ010000039.1:28796378-28813832 GCA_030014305.1 Clarias laeviceps
AAGAAGCGCATGCGTGATACATGATACTCGGTGCTCGTAAACCAAGACAATGCTCGTTTTTCAAGTCAAAATTTATTTTAAAAATTTGCTCGTAAACCGCGTTACTCGTAATCCGAGGTTCCACTGTAATTCATATTTTGGATACAATATGGACAAATATTTTGTTTATTTTTGCTGTTTTAAAGAAGCTGGATCCCAAAAACACTCCACACACATTTCAAACTAGGATAAAGATTTTTATTAGGTCTAGCCGAGTAATATTAAACAAAAGCACTTTTGGAATTAAATTAGCACTCATGCAGTTAAATTAGAATTACCTGTTGTATACCAGAATTAACTATTATATAATGATAAATATTTTTTCTTATATAGCAGTTTGTAGCAGCTGACATATAATGGCGTTTCGCTGATTATTAAATTAAATTCCACTAACATGAAACATGTTTGTTTAGTTCGAAACAATCTGAACTCTTACTTTGTTGAGCTGTACTTTGACTTTATAGAAATTATGGTGCAGACACGGCTGTCCTCAGTGATGGAGACCGACACTGATTAAAAGCAGTACATACCTGAAGTTAAGAGGTCTGCGTACAGGCTTATCCAAAGGTCAGCAATTGGGTATGAGTAGTTGTTCTTACAAATAGAGAAATATGGAAGAATGTATAGTTTTATTCATGTCTAAAGACAAGGAACTATATAACACTAGTATTAGTCCATATAGAACTATTGCAAAAGCCTTTAGTCCAGAAGCAGATGTCTAATAGATGTAAAAGTTTTGCCTTCAGTCTTACATCATGACCTGGGTAAAAATGTAGGGTTATGGAAGTTCTGTGGAATGTAGTAAGGTGACTTCAGCAACAGTCAAAGGAATAAAACAATGCTTCCTGTGTGAGGAAATGATGCTGAGGGAGCCCCTTTAGTAGTTAAAGCTAAATTTGCTCCTGGGCCCATGCCTACTCCCAGGGCTCCATTGGGATATTTAATATGCTCATGTTTGTCAAAAACATAGGTTTAGTTTTTGCTGTTTACGTGAGGTCTTCATGTACAGACTCTCATTAAAACTAACCCTGGCAAACCACTATAGCCCACCCTAAAACAGATTAGTCAACCACTACCAAATTGAATTTCATTCCTGTGGTCCTTGCTGTACAGACAGCAATGATTATTTTTGCGCTATGGCATCCTTGATGGAGCTACTATAAGGTAAATGTGGTCTGAATAGAGGATGAGAGACCAGCACAATACCAACAGAGAGCAATAACTGTCTATTCAAAAGCCAGACAATTTATTTTTTTTATATTGATGTACACTTGAACTTGAAAGGGCAGCTTTTGAATGATGTACAGCAATGGGTGGACCTCCCAACTCACCAACAAGGACAGAATGCCCTCCCAGCCAGGTCAGAAAACTCAAAGGATGGACACCCCACAGAGATCTGCCTTTTTACTTGCTGGAACTGCTATTCACTGAACCAGATCTGGCAATCCCTTTTGTGGTGATAGGTCAGTGAGATAACATGTTCCGAATAATTGGGCATAAAATTAGACCCCGGGCCATCTCCAGGAACTGTCCTGCATTCTGTTCAGTCTTTGTAGCAGGGAGACCACAATCTCAATGGTTTCATTGGTTTAGGGAAGCATCTGCCTATAAGCCAAGCGGAAAGCTAGATACCACACATAGCTATTTAAATGCACATTTCACCAGGTTAACTATGAGGTCAGCTTGTCTCAATGACTTTAGGACTAACCTCCTTTGCCACTGTTAATTGGAAGTGTTAAGTAGCATCTGTTCCAACAGCCATGATGCTTTGAGAAGAAGAAGTGAAAAGCATGACAAACTGGTGGTTAAAAATAAAATGGTGTGCCCTTGAATGGTTCTTTCCACTTGTCAAGTAAATTTAAGGTTGTGGTTTGGGGTAATACAAAATGTCTCAGTTGAGAACAGTGATAAGGTAATTGAGGCCTTTCTTTGGCCTAGGGCAAATTCTCATTACTGCCTACTGGACCATTCTCCCAGTATCCTTTAATCATGTCCAAATGCATGGGGCCTGCCGGAGCCAGCCCTGTCCCTCATCCCTGCTTGGTCAAGTTATGCAGGATACCAGGACCAGCCTCCAAATATGTAAATACTGCTTGACTTGCCAAGACCCACCCAGTCCATTGGTAATTAAACAAGCACTAGCCATTTCCAAAATTACCATGGGAAAACGTAGCCACAAACTGACGCCTGTCTTTTATGCTCTTGAACTATGTCGATACCCACCTTCAACTCTCAACATCTTTCCAAAACCTTGTCTTGAAGTTTGGTGGCCTGCTTACGTGCTGAATCTACTAAGGCACAGCAGCCCAAAAAGCCCTTTCTTTTGGAAGGTTATTGGTTGCATTCTCTTGGTGGGTAGTAGTTGGGTCTTGTGGTCTTTGGTCGGCTGGTTGGCTTCAGGCAGTTTCAGGATCCTAATACTGGATCCACTCTGTTGGAAGTCAGTGACTTAAACTGCCAGTAGTGCCTCTTGTGGGATAGACCTACCTGCATGTGCATGGCTGTTTTGATGGCTGCATAATATCTCCAGGAATAAGAGCATGAACACTGAGCTCCCATTCACAATTTGGCTAGCCACATGCCAAGGCCGTGACCTCAAACATCTCCGCATACATCTCTACATCATTCTCTGAAGGCAGGGAGAGGAAACTTACTGGTGGAATTACAGGAGGAGGAAGGGGTCAACAGGCCCTTTGTGACTGCACTAAATTGTTCATGAAGCAGTTTCCAGGACTCCGCACAAGTTTAATCATCAGTACGCCACAAGCTGTTCTGCATACTCAATGATTTTTTTTTCTTTGTTTTGACTTTGCCCATATACCTCTCAGTAAAGATCTATATTAAACCGTGCTATTTATGTTTCCATTTGTACATTTATGGCATTTGGCAGACACCCACATCCAGAGTGACTTTCATTTATCTTATTACAGATCTGAGTAGTTGAGGGTTAATAGTCTTGGTCAAGGGTCAAGTAGTGGTACAGAAGTCTTAGCTACCCCAGTGCCACAATGCCCTGATTAATTGGCTCATGATAATTTCATTTTAATCACTGTAATAAATACATGTTATCAATTAACATGTAAATCCTAGATATTATTATAATTGTTATGGATTCTGGCATACATTAAGCTCTTCTGTGACTCTGGGACAATTTTTAATTTTAAATAGGCTTAAGGCTGCTGTGTAGGTCACCTTAATATTGACATGCCTGTTTTAACACTACATTACAAAAAGTGTTGAGACAAAAGTGGCCAAAAGTCTTACGACAACATATGCCAATGTATTACAGTTCTCCCCGTGCACAGAAAGGTTAATGAAAAACTGCAAAACTAGGGAATTCTCAAGTGAATTTCGAATCTGTGGCAAATTTCTGTACATAATCTTCAGGAAACCTTCAGTATATCATTTAATTTCCATATTAACTTGTATCCATGTCTGCTTATTTAACAGTTTAGCTGTTGGTAAATGCAAAATGTCACAAATATCGTATTTCAAAACAGATGTGTAACAAAGTTGTAAAGTCCACCGTATGTGTAAATACCGTGTTTTTAAGTGTGCTAACATAACACCTGACCATCATGTTATGGTCAAAAGTATGTGGACACCTGACCATCATGCCCATGTCTGCCTTATTATTTCCGTAAAATTGGAAGCACACAGTCTCAAATTTGTTAACATGCTGTAGCATTAGGATTTCCCTTCACTGGAATTATGTGGCTAAGCCCAAACCTGTTTGACAATTCTCCCATGCTAAGAATGACGTCCATAAAGATGTGTTTTTGTTATTCTTCATACAATTGATGCAGAAAAACAATGTACAAACAATATACAAAAAAAGATTTTAGCATAGTTTTTACTGGGTCACATATAATGAAATGTCCCAGTGCTGTTATGCTCTATTATAACCACTCTATGGACTATTTGGAATTCTATTCTGTAATTCAATGGCTAATCATGGATAAGTGCAACAGTCCCAGATGGGAAAAATAAATATGACTAGGCACTTGTCATAATTGAGAGAGATCTATACTCGTCTACTTGAAGGATAAAGACATCGATTGATTGAGTTTATATAGTGTACTTATAAAGGAATTCGATGAGGAAGTTGGAGTGCACAAAAAAAAAAAAGTCATGCTATAGAATTTACTTTGATTTAGGCCAGTGTGTCCTGTTCCTGCGCTACAACATCGGCCGGTGCGTGCGTCATTCCTTTTATTGCTTAGTGATGTTATTGCCAAGACTGCCAAAATGTACAACTGTAGAAATAAATGGGAATTCCATCCCCATCTATATTATTCCTTCACGAGTACCATTAATGTCAAAGGTTTCTTTGAATAATGGGAGATTTTGGAGCGTTTACATAATTCATATGTAATATGTCATATGTATTCAACTCTGTAGTCTATGC
This sequence comes from Clarias laeviceps, assembly GCA_030014305.1. Taxonomy (NCBI): domain Eukaryota; kingdom Metazoa; phylum Chordata; class Actinopteri; order Siluriformes; family Clariidae; genus Clarias; species Clarias laeviceps. The sequence goes on from JAQMYJ010000039.1 coordinate 28,800,826, forward strand.
ACCAGTATATTTACTGATATATACTTCTGATTGTTAAATAGGAATTCTCATTGCTGATATTTAACCAGCTTTTTGTGTGTGTGTGTCAGCAGTTGGACTGCTTTTCACCTTGTGCAAGTTGCTGGTATTCACATTAGCCAGCTTGCATCACGACCAACATAAATATTGGAGGTGCAAGAAAAAAAGCAATTCAGTAACACATTGCCATTCTTTTTGTTTGGCAATTCATGTATCGCCACACTGAAATTATTTTTTTTTCGTTATTATTATTATTATTTATTTAAATTACTATACTGTATGTTTGCATTTAAAATTGGTAACATGATGCCTTCCGTCTATAATCGTACAGGTGGTGCGCTCTAAACTATTTACACATTGGCAGGCAGTACAGCATCCTGTGTGGTAGGAGCAAAATAATGCTTAATGTTGTAACAAACTTTCCAAGATATAATATTGATTTTAGAAGTTTATAAAAATCATTATACTAACAGAATCACAACACAAATTAAATCCACACCCAAGTATTGTTCTATCATATCGGCTGGTCCCTGGTAATTCCCATCCTTAGCAAATAGTGATCATTACTGTAAAGATGGCATCAATATTTCTATGATAAATCAAGACTGATTTATACTGACTGTACAAGAAGCATATTGGTTATATTAATTACCTTGTAATTTGTAAAAAAAAAAATAAAAAGGCTTTGGTATAAATCTAAGGATTTCGATGAAGCCCAATGTATTGTACTCTAATAGCATGCCTTGAAGGCACCTCTTGCTTCTCCTATTTAGGTTTCCAACTTGTCTAGGCCATGTAGTATTTTCTGAGTCTAGGCTCAAACATGTATGTCCTCTGTATATTAATTTCCATTGCAACAATGGGAGTAATGTGCACATGCTATTAAGGGTGGAACGTTCTGTAAAAACACCATATAAATCATTTTTGACCAGATCAACACATATAACGGGTGAATTTTCATATCCATGTAGCTTTAAATCCAGATGTTAGGACTACTGTTAGGTTCTTTATCAGACCCCCACAGTCTTTCATGCTCATTTTGGTGTGTGTGTGTGTGTGCGCGCTTGTTCCTTTTGTAGTGGTCATTGTTCAAGCTGACTCTAAGTCAACACTAATATAATCTGACAGATATTCTCATTCCCAACTGGACCAACATCTACAGAGCATAACAAAAACACAAGGCTGTATTGTCATGCAGGAAACACTCCTTGAAGAAGGAATCAGGAATGTCGTTTAATCATCGCGGTCATTTCCTTTTCACAACCCGTCTCTCTCTCTCTCTCTCTCTCTTTCTACAGCGAAGTTAATGTTTCACATAATGCGTATTTTGCTTTGCGTCAGAATCGCAGTGTTAAGGTATGTTTTGAGACATAATTACGGGATGCTAATCGATTCACTCAGTGCTAACAGTAACGCTTACATCACAAGTCCGTTTACGAAACACTCTCCAATATGTTGATGTGCTTTGAGTAGACACATTAGTATTTTCTAAATGCTTAAAGCATGTGCAAATACTAAACACATGTGAAACTTTTATTTTAAAACTTTTGAAAGGTTTAGAACAAGTATGCAAGCTTGAGGGATCAGACGATGCTGATTAATTTTTCTCTTTGATAAGAGATAAGCAGGTGTGGTGTACAGGTGTAATTGTAGGTTTATGTAATCAAATTGTACATCAATGATTGACAGATTGGAAGGAGGAAAAATGGGCAAGCCAAAGGATTTGAGCGATTAAGCAGAAAATTGCTTAAAAAAAAAAATTATGCTGGCTATGATGGAAAGTGTCCGAACATACAGTGCATCACAGCTTGGTCAAAGCATCCATGCAGACCCCTCTCCGTCAGCAAAAGCTCCTACATCCCAACTGGACCGTGGAGCAAAAGAGGAAGGCAGCCTGGTCTGATAAATTCCGATTTCTTTTACATCGTATAGATGGCCGGGTGTGTGTTCATTGTGTACCTGGGAAAAGATGGTTAACAGGATGCACTACGGCCAAAAGGCAAGCCAGCGGAAGCAGCGTGGTGCTCTGGGCAATGTTCTCCTGCAGGACTATGGGTCCTGATGTTCATGTGAATGTTACTTTGACGCATACAACCAACAACAACAGTGTTTGCAGGCTGAATACATTCTGCCACACTGCGAAACCTGGCCAGGAATGGTTTGAGGAACATGACACAAAGTTCTGCATCCAAATTCCCCAGATCTCAATTTGATAGATCATCTGTGGGATGTGCTGGACAAACAAGTGTGATCCACGGAGGCCTCACCTCGCAAATTGGAGGACTTAAAGGATCTGCTTCGAATGTCTTGGTGCCAGATACCACAGCACAATTTCAGAGGTCTTGTGGAGTCCATGCTTTGATGGGTCACAGCTGTTTTACCGACACAAGCGCATCTGCACGATGTTCAGCTGGTGGTTTTAATGTAAAGGGTTTCTGTGAGGTCACGCAAGCAGAAGGAGCGGATAGCGCTGTCCTCCGCGTGTGTTACGCCGCCCCCAACGGTGCGCGACTGTGCACTTCGAAAAGATGTGGTCGGCTGCCGTCACGTGGTTCGGAGGAAACGCGTGATAGTCTTCATCCCTCCCGACTGAGTGGTAGTAGTAACCTTAATGTAGGAGCCCCCTAGTGGCAGGGAGGAATTAGACATGACTAAACTATAAATCTAAGGAAAAAAAAGAAACGAGTGCACGTTTTGAGTGCCTGTGAGACATGAGTTGAGTGCCTGTGTTTTTTTTTTTTGTTTGTTTGTTTTTTTTGACTAACTCTCAAATCTTTTTAAACTGGTGTAAGCGTGTATAATGAGTAGCTTTGAAATTAATTCGCTTACAGAGTTTGGAGAAAAAGGCAGCTCGGGGGCTTTTAACGTGCACGATTTTTGATAATGTAACGAACTAAAAATGCGTTTGTGTTGCGCCACTCGAACCCTCTGTGCTCGGTACAGAATCGTTTATATCTGAAGCTGATCAGCCGATCACCGGTCACAACTATCAAAGTGATATACATCTAATTCTGGTCACTGGCCGATCGACTGGTTCATCTCCTGTTATAAATGTAAAAATTGTTTTAAAAGGATTGGAGTGATTTTTGGGGTCAGTGTGACCAATATGTCAATCTTCACAATCAATCCCCCCCATCTCTAATATTTTGTCATGCTTTATTTTTATAAATAGTTCTGGGAACAGTTCCCAGCGTAAACCTGTACGACTGAGCTTTGATGTAATGCATCTTCTGTAGCTTGCTTCATGATCTGCTGTGTATAATGTAATAGCCCCCATGTCTGTGGTTTATTCACCGACAAAACTTTGCAGCTGCACAGCTGTAGTAGACGTGGACTTGGTCCAGAGCGGGCGTGGATGTGGCCGTGTGAGCCCGTCAGCATAACCATGTGGCCTACCCACTTACTGATCAGCAGGACACGGTTTTAGTTCAAATCCTTTTTACGTCATCGAGCCGTTTGGTGTTTCGAGCCTTTAAGGCTTTGTGAAGGCAGCGAAAGGCTCTGCAGTTCTCATCAGTGTTCTCGTAGTCTCACAGGGGCGACCGGACTTTAGCGTTCTCCAGATGTTTGTGATTAAATATTATTCATCTTCTGTGTGTTTTTTTTTTTTTTTTTAGATCTCATGAGATCCAGCCTAAGTGTGTATCTAATTAAACAGCTGATTTGAAAGCTATATGGCTGATTTTAGGCCCGACTGCATCAGCTTACATCTGCTAAATATTAATAACGGCACTCTTGATCGTGGTCAATGGTGCATCGTCAAGTAAGAAGGATATGGCACATTTCGTCATGACGGAGGCACAGTACATCATGTTGTGGTCAAGAATTTTACGATAGGCTTTGTATTCATTCTGCATAAGTTAGCTGCATTTTAGAAGAGGAAAAAAAAACCCAGCCAAGGCCATTTTTTTTTTACTGGTGTATGATCACAGCCTTGGTGGCAAGGACTCCCGAGAAAGAGAGAAGTCTGTTCCCCTCCGTGCACATCCATGCCTTTCATCTTTTCCTAAACCCGTGTTTTATAGCGTGTACTCTCTTCAGCTGATGAGCACGACCATGCAAATTCTCTTTACATGGAAATCGACGCTCGTCTGTGTTGGGTGCAAGTGCACATAAATTTTCGCATTTGTTCACATATGTGTTGGAGCATGTGTAAGGCTGGTGGCGGTGTAATCAAAACAGTCGTAGCATTCCCTCACAGTTGAGGCTTGATATTTCTTTTTTTTTAGTGTTGGTAGAGCTGCCTGGGGTGATGTGAACACTTAGGACCGATTCTTTTAAATGAGATTTCCATTTGCGCTATTAATGGTGACGTTAATTTTATTCTCGCTCAAGCCGATTTATGAACGATGACGTGAAATTGAACAGATTACAGATTTGCGTTATAACAACGAGCCTTAATATTAACAGCGAGTTCGAAGGATGTTTCTGTTACCCGCTATTCTGTTACCCGTTACTTCGCGGCTCGCTATTAGTCTGATCTGATAAATCTATGTATTGCTAGTGTTAAATCAATGCAGGTATTGTGATTTTAAGCGATCTTCAATTTATACTGAGATATTACCAGTATGATTATTATAAGGAAAAAGCACAATGTTTGACATTTTGGCTGAGATCTCGCCGACTCCCTGCAGCCTTGAAAGTGACGCTACCAAGATACAGCCTCTTATCGCTCCCACTGACGCCATCTCTCTTTACCTTATCGGGAGAAAACCTGAAAACGGAAAAAAAAAAGCGCACCCAGGGAGAAATTTGACACCGGCGAAGTCCCAGCAGGTCTGCGTTTTAGGGTGCAGAGGTAACTGGCCTCCACCCTTCCCCTCCTGCGTCTTCCTTTTTTCATTTGCACGGGCAGCGTCCCTGCAGCCCTCCTGTAGATAAGATAAGAAACACATGCTCTTCCCACCTCCTGGCGAGGGAGTCCCAGCTGGACCTGCTGACGCACGCAGCCTCTTACACACCCACCCGAGCCTGCTTCGCTCTCATGGCAGGCGAATGAAAAAGTACTACCTTGGCAGAGTGCCTTTGACACGGCGCCAGAAAGAGAATCGTTCACACAAAAAAAAAAAAGCTGCCTTTTTTTTCTTTTTTTTTTTTCTTCTTTCCCTCCGTCTGTTGCCCTCGCTGTATCACGGATCCCACCACTACCTCTGCTGGCTTTATTTATTACTGTAAAGGGTTAGAGCTACACACTTCCTGGACATAGTCGGTGTGAAGCTGACCGCACACGGAGCTCTTAGTCTCTGAGCTCAACTCATCAAATAAACTCTCTAAATTGCAAGGCTGTGATGGAGGTCTGTTATCATACTTCCCATCAGTACGGTCAAATCCAATTGACAGTGGAAACCACTTTTATTGGCTTGGTATAAATAATGCAGGAGAATCGGGGGGGAAAGTGTAGTTGCTTCCAGGAGTAGAGTTTATGCTCGCGGTTCTTTCTTTGGAAAATTGGATCAGTATAAACTTTTAGCACGAGATAGCGTAATTGTTTCAGATTGTCATTGGTAGCTTAACGTACTGTATACAGTACTGTGCAAAGGTTTTCGAGTCTGACTTTTAGGTTTTTGTCTAATTGTTTACAAGTGTGACGTCTTTGAGTCTGTTATTTTTGTGAGGAAATTTGGAGGGAAAAGTTTGTACTTTTTCAAGCATGCAAGGGACCAATTTTATTACAAACAAACTTAATTTTTGGAAACTTAAAAAAGCTCACAAAAGCTACGTTAACATGGACAGTGTTTCTTTAACCTCTTTGAACTAATTCAGATTAAAGATCCCAATTTCTGTTTACATTGATACAGATCTGATATGTGCATTTCCATGTTTAAAGCAGAATTTAACTTTAATAAAAAAATGGGTTCAATGTTGAATGTTTTATTTGCCACAAATTTAACAGAAGAAATATTTTTCTCAGACTTTGAGGTCCCGCCTTCTATATTTTGATTTGTTCCAAGAGTTCAGTTTCCTCTATTATTGGTTAGATGCTTTACTACTTGTGAAATGTGAGCTAGTCATTGCTCCCGTCTCAACCAGAGACCCAGTGAATGAAAATATAAACTAGTGGGAGAGAGTTGTTCTCAGAGTTCACCCATCTGGGATGAAAGCCTTGTTTCCCTCTGGAAACATGTCACATGACCTAATGTTACCCCTATGTGGGGTCAACATGCGCAGAAAGAATATATGTACCAACAAGAGAGAAACGATCAGGTCGAGTGTTTACATGGCTAATATTTACCTATTGAATCGATTCAAAGGTTTACACCCCGTCATACTGATGAGAGAAGATCCATTGCAGGTTGGATCAGGTTCCCACAAGATGCATTTTTATTCTGATTCGGCTCTTGTTCTGATTAGTGGAATATTAGGCTTCATGTGAACATCCATATTGTCACATGGTTTAAAAATTTGCGTTGCTGTCGAAAAACTGTCTATATATAAAAATACAAATTCAAGCTTAGATGGGTAAAAATATACCTATTTTTATAGGTATATATAGAAATAGAAATTGGTTTTCAATCTTAATTGTTTATATATAAAATCTTATGCATGTGTACATATACATACATACACACACACACACACACACACACACAGATCAGTATAGATTAAAATGAACCAAATGAGTATTGGATAATTATTACAAAAATCTATAATTCTATAATGAGCTGTAAACAAAGTCAAATAATTATTAAATAATTATGTTAAAAATACACATAATAGACTTAAAATCTTATTTGTTTATATAAAAACTTGAGTGCACAAATGGATATACTGTACATGGATACGTGTGTGTGTATCCATGTTTACATATATAAGACTATTATAAAAAAATTATAAAAACTAATTTCTATATGTATATTTAATTTGGCTATTTATTAGTATAATACTTGTAGTATAATACTAATATAATTTATACATTTTTGTTTGTTTATTTCTACAAAGCAACAAATTTATTTAGCAATAGAATAAAGTTATTTAAACATAAATATTTTCTTTAAATATTACATTTCACATTTGTTATATTATACACTCGTAACGGCACACACTATATGTATATTCGTTTATTTTTTGTATATTTATTATTTTAAGCTTAGATGTTATTTTCTGCAGTGCTATGAGGTTGTAGCCATCAAGTTCCTGAAGCTTTTTGGCCTGAAAAGCATACAGTGAATGTAAAGACATTGAATGTCTGTTAGTGGAGCATGTGAAGTTGTGACTAGTGTGTCAGTAGATATAATGACATTTATAGATGTTCACAAAAGAACTCTCTTATTCTAAAAATTTGGAGTTTTTTTTCCGGAAAAATGCATTTGAAACTTAGTTGTCCAAGATCGATTGAACCGCCATTTAAACTACCTGTATTGCATTCTAGTGATGAAGCAAAATAATTTAGATTTTGCTTGCAGCTCATTATAGATTTTACTAGTGTTCATCCACTTCTCATTTGATTATTTCTAATCCTTACTTTCTTTGCAGTGGGTGCTTAAAACTATTGCACGCTGTTGTACGCTTCACCTTAAGTGTTGTAAATAAAACAGCGTAAAAGCATTTCTTCCTGCTGTGCCAATAAACTAATGTACTGCAAGACGTCAAGTGGAGTCTGTGTTTAGCTTCTGCTCACAAGTTTTAACCCCCGGTGGTCACAGGCAGACCTGGCACCCTTCAGCTTCGTACAGAGTACTAATAATTGTCAGTTGTTATTGGATGTACAGTACAGTATGACCACATCTGATCTGTTAAACATCTGCGCGTACTGCTGGCCGTTCACAGGTAGCGAGCGTAATGTTCTGACTTTGTCACGGGAAGGTCGTGTGTCACAGCTGAAGTCCGAGCCCTGCCTCTTGGGAACCGTTGCTCTTTTACTCAAAGCAGAACTAAAATAAAAACCCTTGGTGACGCAATTCAAGCGTCTGGGGGGATCTAACACTCTACTGAACTGATCTAAAAAAGACAAAAAGGATCAGGAATAAGGACAATTGCAAAAAGTCAGGAAGGAAATGAGGCCTTCTTAATTTGGGACGGAACAGGAGGTCATAATCGTACAGTTCAGCACAGTTATTAAGACCTGTGTGTTTTATGAATTCTCTGTTTGGCAGAATGAGGGCATGGGTTTGCCCACTTATTAGATGACTAGTTTAAGTCATTTAACAGGACACAGTTTTCACTGCTGTAATCTATTGTTCTGGAAAGCATTCGGGAAGTAATAGGATCGACACAAAAAAAAGATACAGTTGCGTAATGTTGTTAGTTTGTGCAATGTTTTATTCATTCGTGTGCTGTATTACTCTTGTGTCTGTCAGCGCCTGTGAATCAGAAAGCTTTCTTAATAAATCAGAGAATTCAAATTTATTATTAGAAATAAATGTTGCTAGATTATAAGTGAGGGAATGAATGAATGAACTAACTAAATAAATAAATATAAAAATGTTATATGTACATACATATAATGTATGTTTTACATAATTTCTTTTATTATTATTATGACAATGGTGACTTTTTCTTTATTTTTAATTCTACTAGCACCAAAATTTTCACCATTTCATAATTGTCATTTCCCCCCCCCCAATCCCTTTCAAATCTACTGTTTAATATCTAAATAAATTAATTAATAATTTGTTTGCCTGATTACATTAAATATATAATAATAATAATAAAATCATTGCATGTAATTCAAGATACTGTATCTTATACACGTCATAATTTCTGTTATTTGTATTTTTTTTCTATGCCAATTTTTTATTTATACCATTACAGGATTTTATAGCTTTTTTTCCCCCTTTATCTCTTTCATATCAACTGTTCAGGGTTGACAAATTACATTTCATAATAGTAGTAATAATAGTGGTAGTAATAATAATAATAATTACTTTAATAATTTCTTTAATAATAATAATAATAATAATAATAATAATTATTATTATTACTTTAATTTAATTTACTTTAATTACTTAAAATTTATTAATAATAAAAAATAATAATTAAATTGGTGTGCAATATATTGTACATATTTAAAAAAAAAAATTACATACAATTTTCTTTTTGTTAGTTTTTGAAGATGAATTCGTTTAGTGGATTGTAGATATTGGGGAATACATACAGTAAATCATATGTAAAATGTATCTCTTTTTATTGGTAGCATCAGGAGGTTCTAACTTAAAACTTTGCGACTTGAGATGTAAGAATCAAAGAAAGGTTGCCTTTTATTAATGTATATCTGTTTGTACGTTTTGTGCATTAATAGATGCATCCTATTTATTTATTTATTTATTTATTTATTTTATTATGTCTCTTTTCTGATGCTGAAAGACCAAACTGTGTTGAAATGATGGGGGTTGTGAGACGCTGCATAAAACATTTCATAGAAATCAAGAAATGTGACTACTGTGCTATTTGAAATATCTGGCTAAAATCCTATCATATCATTTCTCAGTTCTTTGAAACTTGACCTTGACCTTACTGAGTCTTACCCTACTATTAAATCTCTCCATGACCCCAGACCTAAACAATCATAACTTAAAAAGCATGATTGGAACTGCATGTCTTATCTGGCTTCTCTACCACTAGCTGTTCTGTAAGCCTGAGATAAGGTCAGTATGCAGGTCATTTATGCAGTGTTTTATCAGTGACACCGATAACGTTCACCCAGCTGACCTGGGCTGTGCATGAACACCAGTTGAATATGCAACTCTCTGTAGACTTTCCCTGTGCGAGAGAAGCCAAACAGTTTTGGCCGAATAAGCCGATTCTTCAGGCCTACATATTTTTGTGAAAAGCGAATCCTAGAAGATGCACTCCTGTAATTTGGTGTGTTGACAGTCGCATGGAAGGGAGAAATATCTTGGGAGATTTGATCAGTTAAGCTCTATGAACTGTTCATATCTAGACTATGAATCATCAAAGTTTGAAATGGGTAATTATGGTGCTTTCTGACACACAATAGAGATGAGTACAATTAAATGGTAAAAGGTTAGGTTGACTTGCATTTGAAATTGAGCTGGGTTGTAACCAGAACTGGGTTGTAAGGCATTTACGGTTTAATCATAGCTTTCTATTTAGATGCATGTGTGTATGGTTCACGCTTCTAATGTTACCATATTTTTTTCAGTAGAACTGTGTAAAATGTTTTAGGATATTATTATTATTATTATTATTATTATTATTATTATTATTTATTTATTTTTATTATTATTTATTTATTTATTATTTAAAAAAAATTTTTTAGGATATATATATATTTTTTAGGACCGCCAGCTTTAAGCACAATGGCTTGCTTTTAAGTCTGTAAAAAGTCTTTTGGCTGTTGTTCCAGTGAAGAGAAAAATGGTAGAGTGGAACGTCTGACCCTTAAAAAATGGACCGATAACTTGTCACCAAATTGCAGAATAGACACATCTGTCCGTGGGAACTGTACACACAGTCCCTCACCAACACCACTTGCACATTACACATCCTCCATCCAGTCTTGACCTCGTTCCAAGTCATCTCCATGTTTGGGCCTTTTAAAGGAGTTCCTGGGAGGCCAGTGTGTAAGACATGACTGTATGATCATGACTTCGGAGTAGTGAGAAACCTTGATGGTATCCAAGCACTAGTGAAACGCTGGGATAAATGCTAGGGATGGGCACAAGCAAACATCCTAAGTGAATTCTTTGCCAAATCTAAAATAAAAATAATATTGAATGGGGGGAGGGTTATAAAATTGTGCCACTAACAGAATCGCAATACAAATCTTGGGTATTACGATATAATTTTATCGGGTGGATCATCGCTGATAATTTCATTAGTGTAGAAGGGGATTATATAGTGAAATGAAGGGAGTTTAAAAAAATAATAATAATAAAATGACAATATATTGCTGCATGAATAGTCCTTATTGTAATCATAGCGTTACTTATCGCAGATTTGGATTAATTTAACTTGGTAGCACATACAGTTGCAGTATATACTGTACATACTGTTGCAGTGTATACTGTAGCATATTATTTCCTTGCACATTTTTTTTATTTATATCGTACTCTAATAGTTTCTCACATACTGTACACAACTTGAATGCATGTGACACCAAAAATCAAGGTCATGAAATTATAATGTGTGCACTTGATGATAGACCCTTATTACACATTTAATGTGGTCTTTTGACTTTCAATTTTTATAATGTGTTTTTTTTATTTTATTTTTTTTATCCATTTGATGTGCTCCTTTTTAAAGAAAAGACGACCATGTTTCGCAGAATAAGCTGACTGGGCCTCTTTACAGCTCATGTAATTTTATCCATAAAAAAAAAATCATGTAATTAGAGTACTGTTAATTAATGATGTACTGTATTTTCCTCAAATTGTATTCCTTAGGTTTGTTAATTATATAATGCATTTATGTTTTAGGTTGTCAAACATGACCGAGTGATGCTGGTGTAAATACCGCTCCCCATTAAAGATCACTCCAGTGCCATCACTGCTCCAGCACGAGCACCGTGTCAGTAGGAAAGGGTTGACTGGGGGTCAGTGGTCGGCACCACATGGGTGACTAAGTGAGAAGTGGCCCTTGAGTGTACAGCATCATAGCACCAGGGTCATTGTGGGATGAACAGCATCTGCCCTAAGCCCCTGAGACCCTGTCCATCCCCAGGGCCTGGAGTCCTCCAGAGTCACATGTGCTCTTGTTTAATGTGCAAAAAAGGGAAGGACTTGTAGGGTCAGGGCAGAACATGGAGATATGACGTAAAGAAGGAATGTTAGTAATCTACATGGGAAGGAACGTGTGTTTATTTAGCGGTTTCATTTCTTTATTGATATTTAACTGTACACTGCTTATTTATTATCTTGTGTTCAAGAGAGAGAAACTTTATAGATGACTGAAGAAAGAAATTTGTGAAAACTCAATCTTACATCTTTGCATACCTTATTTAATAACTTACAGTAATATGATCACATTTTAGACTTTTAGGGCATTAATTGGACACAAGTTCCATTACAGTGTATCCACAATAAGGCACAGCTTGCATGGACACTTGCTTTATCTCACCCTCCTCGATTTAAATCGGACAAAAGGACACCAGAATAGTGAAGAGTGCAGAACGGCAGTGAATGAATAATAATAATAAATAATACCAGAATAGTCATCTGTGTCTATCATCAGGGATTTGCTGCCTAAAGAATGTTTTACTGAGCCCCAAATTGAGACCATATTTCTACCATATATCTTCACAAACTAGCCGGTGCTGCATAGAGCTCACGCAGATCATACTGCATTTCTTAGCTGAGTCTCCAAAGATGAATCATTCAATATTTTGACAATAATCTTTGTTTAAAATCATACAGGTACTATACACTGCCTGGCCAAAAGAAAAAGATTCAGTTCAACTTTAGCTTTGATTACAGCACACAGTTTGAGTCCTGGAATATGCCGTGTGACATCAGGAGTGAAAAACCCATGCGTGTAATAATCTGATCATTCAGTGCATTCAGGTCATCAGCTGACCCTTTTTTTTTTTTTTTTCCCACATGATGAGTGTAGACCTGACGAACTGAAGCAACCCCAGATCATTACGCTGCCTCCAGAGGCTTGTGCAGTGGCCGCTATGGATTTCCCTTCTTACATTGCTTCTCCCATCGCACTGGAATAGGGTCAATGTCCTCTCATCAGACCACATGACCTTTTTGCATTGCTTTAAAGTCCAATTTTTATGCTGCCTAGGAATTTCAAAGCTTTTTGTCTGATTTTGTCTCACTAACAAGTGCTTTTCTTATGGCCACACAGCTGTTTAGTCCCAGTCCTGTGAGATTTTATCACATTGTGTGTGTGTGTGTGTGTGTGTGTGTGGTGTGTGTGTGTGTGGTGTGTGTGTGTGTGGTGTGTGTGTGTGTGGTGTGTGTGTGTGTGTGGTGTGTGTGGTGTGTGGTGTGTGTGTGTGGTGTGTGTGGTGTGTGGTGTGTGTGTGTGTGTACTGTTCATCTGAATAGAGATGATCTACAAAGAAATGTACAAATGCACCA
>JAQMYJ010000039.1:28813932-28831393 GCA_030014305.1 Clarias laeviceps
GGTGTGTGTGGTGTGTGTGGTGTGTGTGGTGTGTGTGGTGGGTGTGTGTGTGGTGTGTGTGTGTGTGGTGTGTGTGTGTGGTGGGTGTGTGTGTGTAATGAAATGTTCTTTTCACTATTAAGCATATCTCTGGTTTTTACAGTTTTTTTTTTTTGTTTGTTTGTTTTTAACTTTGCAACTTTACTAAGTGTTTAAATGATCTTAAACACTTTTTTCATGGTGTTTTATTTTTGTTTGTTTCCCCCCCCCCCCCCCCGACCACCGTCTACTTCAAAGCCAACTGCGTGGAAGAAATGTCATTTCAAATCTCCATAGTTGTTTGTAAAAAAGGTGGTGTAATAAAAAGGTGTGCACTGCAGAAGACTCTATTTTGACTAGCGGCAGCAGCACTGTGTTCCAGCTTCTGTAAGCAGTCTTACAGCATGTCCAGTAAACTTTTTGACATGTAGCAGACCCAAAAATGAAGTCCATTTAATCATTTGCGACAGGAATTTTTTTTTAGTCTTTTTTTAGCAGCTCTGGCACTTTTTAAGGTGTTTTTCTGTGTTTGTGGGGGCAAAATTGTAGGTGTTGCATTTAACAAGAAACAAACAACCAACAAAAAAAAAAAAGAAAACCAGTAAAGGTTAAATAAGTGGGTTCCTGGAATCTGAACTGGGCCTATTTATTGAAGGTATTTCCATTCTAGCAGCACAGACCGAAGTAGGGAAACGAGGACAATTTATGGTAGAAAAGTGACCAAAAGACATGACTGTGGTGGCTCGTCCAAGAGATCACCACACCGATGAGCTCGGATGACGTAGACTAATTTGCTCTGAGGGTTGCCTTGGGTAGCATTTTTACCAAAATCCTAAAAAAAAGAAAGCACGTTGCCTGAACTATGAAGGACGCTGGGATAACGCAGGGAAGGTCAGAAGCTAGGTGCCCTAGATTTCATTATATGGCTTTAAAGAGGCAGAGTTTGGTTATCGGCTTGTAAGAAGCAAATGGTTGAGGTGTAAACAAGTAAGCAGCAGGATATTAAGTCAAAAACCTGACTAAAGGCTAAAAAAAAAAAGCCAAAAAAAAAAAGCCAAAAAACGAAGTCTCGGCCTTAGATTTCTTGGCCTAAGTGTGTGCTTGCTGTCAGGGAGTAAGAGCATGTCTCTGGCCGAGCGTTAGACAGTCTGACGTAAAACCAATTAATAAGGATCTTTTTGTAAAAATGATTATTATTTTGGTATCATTTTCAGCCGCTTAAAACTAAACAGTCTTCATATATTCAGAGGCTCAGGAAGTCTTTTTTGCTTCACGGTGAAAATGAAGACGGACGAGGCGAGACGCTCCCTCGCCCTGCTCTTGCTTTAGCCGTTGTGTGTCTCTGCATCCCCTCCAGTTGTCGATTTATTAAGCAGCGCACTCTGTCCATGTGCGTCAGCACCGGCTCGAGGAGTCTCGTGAGGCTGTACGCAGCTCAAGAGCACTGTCTCGTGTCTGGACAACGTCAGTCGACCCCCACCCCCAACTCTTTGCTAAGTGCAGAGACACACACACACACACACACACACACACTGTTTTGTGAAGACCTGGGCGTCTGTGAAAGAACCTAATGAACACACAGCCTCTGTGCAAGGACCAAAAACGAAAAGACACACACACACACACACACACACACACACACACACACACACTCACAGCTTATAGCTGGCTGCAGGCTATCAAAATGACACTACTTTGCTTATTTTTCCAAGATTTGCTGTTAAGGCTGTGAGGCAGGATGACTCGTGCATCTGGTTCGACTTTAGTGTTCAAAGCATAGAGCCTCTGCCCTCCTCGTCTGTTCGGCTTTTGTTGTCGTGCACCGAAACAGTCTATAGCCATTTGCTCCCCCATTGAAGTATCATTGAAGTCCAGACACAAGACGTGTTGCTATCCTTAGTCGTTTCTGTGTTTGTGTGTTCAAGCTTACACTTTCAGTAAGGAAATGTACTTTACATAACTATACATAGAACAATACTGTATATAGAAATATATACAATATATAGAAATATACATCCTACAGTACATATAGGATGGCATGTACACATAAATGTACTTTATTACAATAAAGTAATATGCGGTAATACAAGTACAATACGAGTAATACAAATAATAATTCATCGCTGTTGATGAAGTAACGCGTGTCTATGTATCTTTTATCAAAGGTGTCTCCAGTGTTCCCTCTTTGTAACTTTGTTCCTTTATGTCAGGGGTACTGAATTAAAATTGAAAAAGGTCCATTCAGTAATAATTTTTTTAATCAAGGTCCAAATTTTTCATGTTTTTTAGGCTTTAGGTCTCTACATACGTGTTCATTGTAAGTCTATAAACAATAAGCATTTCAAAATTTCCATAGCATTTTTATAATATTTCCAAATTTTTAGAAACCACGTTAAACGCGTGGACATTTTGAACATTGATGGCCACATGTAATTTCTTGTATTTGCATGGAATACAAACAATGAACTTTAATCAGTCTTTAGTGAATATTCATTTGCATGTTGCCAGGGTGTAAATGAATGTGAAAGGACTCTGGTTGCTCTGTCATACTGGGCTTTCAGTGGACATTGATCTGTCCATTTATCATTCATCAATCTTCCGTTCAACTTCTTTAGTCTCCAGTACGTAGACTTTTATTTATTTATTTTTTTGGCTTATAGCTTTCTATAACGTTAAATGAATGCAGGAACTAACATGTCTGATAACGTTAAGAATAACTGAGTGGATGAAGGGTATAACTGCAGTTTAATCAATATAAACTTGTATAAATTGACAAATTGCTAAGTGGAATAAATCACACTTGGAACAAAATCTACTTCAGCGTGGTATCAGTATTACCTCTTGGTATCAGTATTACCTCTTGTGTGGTTATTTCCTGTAACAGCACACATTGTGGTGTTCAATTTTTTTGTTATATACAGCATGTATCACACAAATCACCCTTCAACTAATAACAGCAAAAATGTACATCTGTTATTGGCATACAGAATATTGTAGTTCCTCAAGCTTGCTTTATCTTTTCATTGACTTTTTTTCTAACATAAGCATTAAGCCATAAGCTAATATTCTTCCGGTTCCTTGTCCTTTCCTATGACCTGCTTTTATCCTTCCTCACTGTAATCATTACACAATTCACTCATGTGCACTAGTTTGGTTTTCATGCATATAATCGACATGTCGGATGACTTGTTTAGCCTGGCCAAACGATCCCTAATAAAAAGACACCGAGAAATACAATCCAGACATAATACTCCAATACATGCCCGACATTACAACGTTAACATTAAAGGATGGCTTCTGCAGAGGCTAGGCCACATCCGAGGATGTACGTCAGCGTTGGCTCTCAGACGCCACGGAGTGCATTAAAACCCCATGCTAGCTCGGCAAATGGCTGCCTGCGCTGACGACAAAGACAATAAACGGCAGCACTTAGCAAACACACAAGGACTTAATTGCCTATTAAACACAATCAAGTTGGGCGTCTTCTTCCCTCAGCTCTGTCGGGGACCGCCTGTCTTTCCCTAGAGATGAAGCAATACAATAAACAGCGAGTCGCATGGAGTAATTTAAGAATGCACCATTTTTCCATTTTCGATACCACATCGATATCGACGCTCTGTGTGTATTAGACAATACTAATATACTAATCGGATATTTGCATTCTTTTAATATCCATCTGGATAGGACTGAAAATATGAAGTACATAGGTTCGTTAAAATGTTCTGAATTTTACAAAGCCAAAACTCTAATAATGGACATTTAAATTTGTTTCATTTTTTTTTTTAAGGTTTTTGGGCTTCTCTGGTATTTATTTATTTTTTCTTCATGCAATTAAATCAGTTTGGAAAAACACTTACCATCATGTCTCAGTTTTCCCTAAACATAAATGAACTACATGTAGCCAAAATCTAAGACCCACATTAGCTAGCTTATGTTGAGCTAGCATGACCAAATCCATGGTAAAATGTAACAAAAGTTAACATTTAGATATTATGTCCAACTTTTAATCATATACAAATTTTAGTATGATTTTATATTCATATTATTTACTATTATTGCATTTTCATTTTCTAAGGAATTGGACAAACGGTTTTCCCAAAATCACAGTTTTTCTTCACAGTATCTCCCTTAGTTTTGTAGGTACCCCATGCAAATTAAGACAACAGAAAAAATTAAGTTGATCAAAAAATAAGTAACCCCTTCAAAACCCCTTCTATATCTCGCAACAAATTCTTTCCATTGAACATAAGAGAATATGTGCAAATAGAATCCCAATTATGCAAATAGAATCCCAATTAAGTTGTACCAAACTAGAGAGACGGGTCTCCTGACTGCTGCAAAGAAAAAATGGAAAAATATTGGTCAAACCGTTTGGGAGTTATTAAGGTCTGACAAACTGTATTTTTCCATAAGAATGCATTCATTTTGCACTCTGGCCGATTTTCACAAAACGCTCAAAGCTTTTTATAACTTACTCTTTTAACCACAATTGTTTTATTTTTTTTCTTTTGTACATGCACGAAACTTATCCCACTAATGAATCCTCCTCTCTCAAAAACCCAAACTGCTAAACTCTAGGAATAAGGTTCCACAAGATACAAGTCTCAATCAGGTGTACCGCTTTTCAATGTACAGTAAGCGAATGGAAAGTTAACCTGTGATTATAAGCCACTCGTTTCTCTCCATGAGAGCCGTTATCACCTTGTTGTCCAGGAAAACCAATGCATCCGCACACCCCTACTTCAGAATTTCTCTAGGAATTGTCTCTACAAAATGCAAACAAATACAGTTTGTGTTCAGTCTTCATTTATATTAAAAAGAAAATTATTCTTTTAAATGGGAAAGAATAATAAAAAAATACCAGGCACATTATTGAACATAGTGTTCTAAGCAAAAGTCATTGTTTCACCTCCTAATATGGGAAGCATGGGTAATATACTGAGGACCGATTTTCTCCTCTAGCCGAGGACGTGATTCCTTTGCCAGTTATCGCAGCCTCATGTTAACGAGTGCCAAAAGTTCCCTTCACTGTTAATACTGTTCACGCAAACCGTTCTTCAAAATGACTGTAAAGAAACATGTTTCCCACTGCTCCGATATTTGTACAAGCAAAGCACAGGGACTGATGTCGGTTGCTGTCTTGCAGGTCTGACGGATGAGAAGGTGAAGGCGTACCTTTCCCTGCACCCGCAGATGCTGGACGAGTTTGTGCTGGAGAGCGTGAGCGCGGAGACGGTGGACAGATGGCTGAAGCGCAAGAGTAGCAGCCCTCCTACAGGTATGCTGTCCTGCACAAGCAACATGAGCTTCGCTATTATCAACCATCTCCTCCTGTGCCCACTTGCTGTTTGTGCCACGATCTGTGCTGGCTTTTTGGAGGTGTGCACAGCTTCTTCTTTTTTTTTTTCTTGGAGGGGGTTGAGTTTTCCAACCACCTCGTAAAAGAGACAGTAAATGTGGTTTTATAAACTGATTTTC
This sequence comes from Clarias laeviceps, assembly GCA_030014305.1. Lineage (NCBI taxonomy): Eukaryota > Metazoa > Chordata > Actinopteri > Siluriformes > Clariidae > Clarias > Clarias laeviceps. Next base: position 28,819,429 of record JAQMYJ010000039.1, read on the forward strand.
AGTACTTGTAAATTTAAGTATAGCCTCTAGGAGGGTAGTGTTTGCTTTTGTAAGTCTTGCATCTTCTTTGGTTTTCAAGTAAAATTTTATTACGCTCTGTTCATTGTGGCTCTAAAAAAAAATGCGTTGTGTCCTTTTCTACATGGTGCAGCTTGTGTAGTTTGGCTTCAGTGCATGGTTTTCAAATGGAATCAGACTGGCAGAGAAACGGTCCTGGCAGGGAGCACGAGTGACCTCACCACATCCGTTGAACTTGGAACATATACACTTGCGTGGTTCAGTAAAATAAAATGCCAAACTTGTCGTTGAATTATACTGTACATCTTCCTCCCCAAATAAATACGACCTCCTAGAAACTACACAGGCAACATACAGATTTGGCCTGGCCAAAGCACTAGTTTCTTTTCATTGTCTGTGTAAGTAACTGGAGCCGATGAGCAAATGCAAGCGGTAGTTTGGGGCTGTAGAGAAAGAGCGCTAGTGAAAGTCTGGGCGAAACACACAGGTCATTACAGGCCTGGCACTGCCATGTGCTGCCCACACTGTGCCCACTTTACCAGACCCACCGCAGCCATCAAGGGCCCACGGCGCTGGCGGCCAGCCTAAGCTCAGACTCTGACGTCATAGCCAACCTCCAGGGGCATGCAGGAGGCCGGGGAGGAGTGGAGGTGGAGGGGAGGGGGGCCAATGTGTCGCATTTTGGAAATGTTTTCTGCATGAGAGCAGCAGAGGAGCTGGGGGATGTATTTTGAAGAGCCGTAATGCTTTTCTACATAGTGTGTGCGCATAGAAGGGGGGATGTAGCCTTATTTATTTATTTATTTATTTATTATTTTGAGCACTATAGTGAGATTAATTCATTTTGTGACACTGTTATATAAGGAAGCATGTTGCCCTTGTTGGAAACGATGAGTCTGCAGTCTAGATCTTTCGCTCTGGTCAAGGCATTAACTCTTTGGCTTAGTAAATAATAAAGCAGTAAGATGTCAGCTCCAAGACGCCATCCCTCCATGTGTGTATATACTAGGCTTCCCTTACGACATACGGGCAAATTGGTTGCCATTAAAATGTGCATATAAAATACCACTGTTGAATTCTTGAACCTGAAGCCATGGATTTATTTCCTATAGCAATACAGTAGCTCTAACAATCGTTTCAGCTGTAATTCAAATTACAGGTTTATGTTTAAACAGTGTAATGATGATACATTGTTGATCCTTTTTTTTTTGTTGTTGTTTGTTTTTGTTTTTTAACTATTTGGATAGACCCTTGTGCCATTTACAATATGCAGTAATAACCAAATATTGCCCCCTGCCTGGTTTGCATTAGATTGATGCAATATTTCATGACCTGGAGTATTAAACTTCAGATATTAGAAACTAGCTTTATTGTACTAGAAAATCGACCTTAACATTTATTAGATAACACATCCAGAGTGTTTTTCGTGCAATCCAAAATTATGAACAGTGCTTATATATTAGATATTATGGATGGGAATCATCAGGGACCTGCCAATACGATTGTACTAAAATACCTAGGTGAGAAACGTAGAAAGGTAATGTGATTCTGTAAGTATCACCGTTTAATAAATATCCTTTTAAACGAATGTCGAAATCAACGTTGGTATCATGGGCTGACTCTTTCAAAACCGCTTTCACTGACTTAAGAATAACCGTAAAATTTGTCGTAATCGTAAAACTGACTTTTTAACTTGGCTTTCCAATCTGTTGGAAAAGTTTTAAACTGCTTCCGGGCATAAGGATGAGAATTTGTCAGAGAGGCCATTTGTACACTAAGGTTCCACTGTAAATAAAAAAATAATTAAAAAGACAGGGTCATGCATGAACCGCCACACAAAAGCATCATGATACAGAACCGAATCGATTTTCCCCTCCATCTCTATTAAGCGTACATTAATAAACGAATCAATTAGGATGAATGTATTTGTTATTAATACAAATATTGTTCTGGATTTTCCGTAGTCACAATCTTTGCATAAACCGATGATAAGATCAGCACAGTTCAACAATTAAAATTGGCTTGATAATTTCACAGCTAATCTAGCTCGGATTATTTGTGGGTGAGATGGGTTTTTGAAAAAATAACAGGCAGGCGGATCTGTGGGAAACCCTGTGTTTTTACTTTGGAAGCATAGTAAAAATGTAGCTGTTTTTCATTCAGTCACCTTAATTTTGATTACAGCACACAATGTGATGGCGCACACATATTCCAGGAGTCAAATTGTGAAAGGGTGGTTCTGGGAGCAGGAGGAATCATTTTCACACATCAACTGGCCATCAGGGAAGGATGACTCCATTGAAGTGATAATCTGGTCATTCAGTACTATTAAATTTTTTTTTTTTTTGTCACATAATGTTGCTGAGTCTAGACCTGATCAACTGAAGCAACCCCAGATCATAACTCCTAATCCAGAGGCTTGTACTGTACAGTGGCCACTATGCATGATGGGTGCATTGCTTCATGCGCTTCCCTTCGTACACTGATGCACACGTCACTGGAATATAGGCTCAATCTGGAGTCATCAGATCACATGACCTTTGTCTATTGCAACTTAACTAAGTGTTTAAGTGATCTAAATTCATGATTCTTCCACAAAGTTCATGGTTCTATCCACGTTATCCAGTTTTTGATGATGTGTTGAAGGATTCTTAACCCCGTTCCAGTGATTTCAAGTCTCTTAGTTGTTTCCTTTGCTTGATGCAGCCCAATTATTTGACTCTTCTGAAATGGCGAGTTATTTATTATTTATTTATTTTTGCCCCGGACAGCATATAAAGCTACACAGTCCTAATTGAACTAGCATGTGTATGAGATGTGAAATGTTTGCATAGTGCTAATCACAAGCTAAAAATGTGCTAAACACAAGCTAATTTTAGCTGCTACTGAATGTTAAATGTGCTTGTTGGCTTATATTTTTTTACTTGCAATTATACATTATTTATATGGTTTATGAACGTAGTGATGATGAGAATTTTAAAAAATGGGGGATCTTGAAGGGAGCAGTTAACTATCTGTCAGACTTTTAAAAAAAAATTATACATATATGGACCTTGTGTTTTGTTTTGTGTTTTGTTTGTTTTTTTAAATAACTGCAGTCTTAAATGTCAAAGTTAATCAGTTTTGTGAATCATTTGTTGTTATTAAACTGTTGGAAACTGGCATCATATATCAGCCATCGGCCATAGAAAAAACCATACCGGTTGGCATCTAGCAGTCATATTTACTCCTTCCTTAGTGCTGAAACGGACTTCTCAAAGACTAAAAATTGGATAAAATTAAATAAAAAAACGTGCGTCAGACCTCCAAATCTAGAGGTGTGAAAGAAATCTCTCCAACAAAATTCAGTAATATATGCATGTGTGACTGGAAAGAGAGACGCATAAGCATTGTGGAAATAAATATGATGATGCACATCTAGGTCTCCTAAGCAGTTGATTGAGAATCTGAAAATGAAACTAATTGATAACTATGAAGCAAAAGAAGGCTATGAATAGATGTCAAAGAGCTTCCAGCTCACAATTTCCACTGTCCAAAATGTCATTAAGACGTGGGAATTAAGGGGAATTTGGGAAGCCAAGGCAAGATAACGAAACACGGAATTGAGATGGATATCAAATCGAATAAAATTTAACAAATATATTATTTAAAAATATCTTTAAGGACGTACAGGAAGTGATGCTGCACTCTGTAGTGTTGTATGATCTGCATCAGTGATCAGAAATAAAACTTGCCTACAACCTCGTTTAACTGTTGCCTCAACAGTTTCCTAAAAATGTTTGCCGTGAACCAATGAATAGTCTGCAATGGTTTGCGTTCGCTGTATAAAATGCAGTTCTACTTAGTTACCTTGAAACTTACTACGTTCCTGGTGGTCACCATGGCAACACAAAGCTCTCCATCCTGCCTTGGTTCTGTGCAGAGATAAACGGAAATACTTGGCCATATTGTGTCTGAAATGCAAGTTACTGTGTATGAATTTCATGTTTATAGATCTGATATATAATAGCAATATCCCATTCACAATCATGCGGTCATAGTGCTGATCAGTACACAGGTAATCACAGCCATGCTATGAAAACCTATGAAAAAATGTGAATGGGTTCTTTTTTTAGATTTCTAGATCTATTTGTATAGATTCGACATTTATATCCAGGATCTTCATATCCTTTATGCAGTAAACTATCAGAGTAATTGTATTCCTCACGAAGAACACCACAAGCCTAAGCATTTCATTTCAATATGGAAATGGAGAAACAAGAAAGCGCTTTGAATCGCGTATGTGATTCGAAAGAAAAAAAAAAAGTCTTCTTTCTGTTCCTTAACCTTCTGCTATTAAAAAAAACAAAAACAAAGGCCTCCTAGTGGCGCAGTGGTAAAGTGCTGGCCCTATCATCCATAGATCGCGAGTTCGATTCCCGGGTGATGCTGTAACCTCTCTAGAGAGAGCTGATTGGCCGAGCTCTCTCAGAGGGGAGGGATGAGAGGTACTTAGTGCTCCCACATTAATCACGGCTCTACAGTCAATCAGGGGCGTCTGTGAGCTCACGCGAGCGTAAGGAGCGGATAGCGCTGTCCTCCGAGTGCGTTACGCCGCCCCCAACGGTGCGCGAGTGAGCAGTTCGAAAAGATGCGGTTGGCTGGCGTCACGTGGTCCGGAGGAAACACGTAATAGTCTTCGTAACCTTAATGGTAGTGGTAGTAGTAACCTTAATGTGGGAGCCCCCTAGTGACGGGGAGGAATTGGACACGACTAAATTAGGGAGAAATCAGGGGAAAATCCCCCCCAAAAAAAGACAAGTAATCCAGGCAATCTTTAATTGTGTTTTTCATGCTGCTAGTTAGAGCTGTGCGCTTTAGTCGCTCTTTTGTTGATATGTTCAGTTTAATGACTCATTGGAGCAATTTTCAATTTACAATCAATAAACAATTTTTATAAGTAGGAAAACTTTAAAATGTCAAATTCTATCAGATTTATAAAAATAGAACCTGTTTGCGTCTTTGCAAATACTCTCATATTTGACAACTTCACCAAGGGTTTAAATGATCTCCATTCATGATTTTTTATTTTATTTTATCCAACAGTGAACATTAGTGATATTAAATTGAATCAAGTCTACCAACGACTCCCCGTGCTTGGTGGGTTTCCTCCGGGTACTCCGGTTTCCTCCAACAGTCCAAAGAGATGCAGGTTAGGCTAACTGGCGTTCCCAAGTTGCCTGTAGTGTGTGAATGGGTGTGTGAGTGTATGTGTATGTGCCCTGCGATGGATTGGCACCCTGCCTCGTACCCTAAGTCTCCTGGAATAGGCTCCAGGCCCCCGTGACCCTGAATACAGGAGAAAGCGCTATAGAAGATGATGAGTCAGTGAGTGATGTTCCTGCTTTTATAAAAACAGTCCAGATTTTAGTTTTTCTTTTTACCATAGTAATTTGAATAAAATCCTATACTGCAGATGATAATGAAATATATAAAAAGTAGTCTTTATAATCATGTTTCTATTTTAAGTCATTTATTTCAAGTACATTTTGTGACACAACTCAAGGGTGGCAGTTACAGCCCCAGCTCCAGTTTTATATAATAATAATAATAATAATAATAATAATAACCAAAGTGGGCTAAAGAATGCAAGTCATATGTCACTTTTCCCTCATACTTATAATCCCTTTTTGTTGACCGTTCAACAGCTTAGAGTAACATGACCATTGCTGTTACCTAGCAACCCGTGGTCAGCCGAATGATGCAGATTTGGTGGAAAAAAGTCCTGTTATCTGTTATACCATCATTGCTAGAACATTTAAAAAAAAATTAAAAAAAATTTTTTTTTTAAACCAATCAGGCTGTGTGTTGGACACTAACCGTTACATAATTAAGGTTAAATGCAAACAGTGAAGTCTGAGGCGAATCTCCTGGTCTGGAGTGTAAACAGAGGTGAACAGTGTACGAGCAGCTGGAGTTCCTTCCTGCAAAATGTGAACAGTCATGTTTTGTATCTTATGACTGATTTTACAACTCAAACGACACTGTTTTTAAGATTTGGTAACTTGTACGACTGCAGTGCATTGACCGATTTGAGCATGTTGTATGTGTATGTCTCCGTTGTTTTTACAATTTTCAATGTCAAATCTATGGACGCCTAGTCGGCGTGTGTGTGTGCGCGTTCGAAAAGTCTGAGTGCAAGTAGAGTGCAAGTAGAGGACTACAGACATGTGTGTGACTGACTACTGAGGTGTGTGAAACTTGTGAGGTGTTATCCTGCCTGTCTGTGTGTGTGTAGTTTGGCTGTGACTAATGAGCACCCTCAGGCCTTGCTGACGTCAGTTGCCCCCTCCTCACTCCCCCTGGCTCTGTGGACTCCTCACACACACATGTGCACACACACGCGCACACACACGTGCTGGGTACTTAATAAATTCACAGCTCTTCAGTGCACCATTTCTAGAGGAACGGCACAGCTGGGATGAAGCCTCCGATTCTCTGTTCTCTGTACCATTGCGTTCACTTCTCTCTTTTTTTCATGCTTCTTTCTTTGCTCTGTCATTTTTGTTTCAATTTGACCCCCTTTCTCAGTCACACACATGCGTAAACACACTGATTTATGACGCAGTCTTACTGTCTGCGGCTGTGTGGCTCTAATCACTTTGGCAGTAAAGCAGAGCGCTACGGATGACGCGTTCGGAGAAAAAATGGCTGAAATGTGCAATAATTTAGTTAAAGCAAGAGAGGAGACACTCGGCCTCAATGAGCAACTTGTTTCCAGTTTCTCCTTCGGTCCAAAACATGTAGAAGGATCATGTGTGACGATATGCTTCACGTACTGTACTGTACATACGTACACTTTAAAAAAAATAATAATTTTTTTTTCATTCCTCAAAGGATTGTCTCAGTAATAATACAGCTATTTGATGGCACTTTATTTTTTTTATTTTATTTTAATTGCAACTCCACTCAGCTGCGTTAACTTGATCCATTCCCCTGTGCAAGAATGAAGCAGACTTTATACGATTTATTTAGGATGCTTCATTTGGAGTAAGACACAGATGTAGTAACAGTGGCTCTCTGACTGCATGGACAGGTTTGCATGCAAGAGTGTTGAGAATGTGCGGAAAATTTATAAAGGAAATAAACACGCATGAAAGAAGGAAAGGAAAAAGAAAAACTAAAAAAAACAAGCAAAATGAAGGGAAAAAAGTATACAATACACTGAGCAAAAGGGAAAGAAATCACATCAGAAGGAATCTAAAAACAGAGAAGAACTGTAGGAATAAATACTAATACTAAGAAACTTCCAGGTTTAATAGTAGAAGTGTTAATACAGATTTAGTTTTGCCATAAGAATGACCTCTGATTAACTTTAGTATGAATCTCACTGTATTTTAAGGATCAGTGCCAGGTCTCGTCTTTTATCCCGCCATTTGTTTGGGAATCCCAGGTGAATCTCGTGTTGTAGCCTGTGGTGAGGCCCCGACAATGATCCTGGCTTACCCAGTATGTTCCTACTGAGTTTGGAGCCAAACACACACACACACACACACACACTCTCTCTCACTCACAGATGGAACAGTAGCGCCCTCCGCCTGAGCACTCTGCCTCCGCGCTCCCACCACCCAGCAATATGGACGAGACCGAAAGACAGCGGGGAGATCGGGTGGTGCCTCAGGTTTTGCGAGGCAGCTGATGCTGTTCGTCAGCTGCATTTGGAAGTCGGCCCACAGGCGCACAAAGATCAGCTTGTGGAATCTGGTAGCCTGGAGAGATAAGGCCAGCGTAGTTTACCTGCAAGATCAAAGTCAGATGTTCGCGTATGCCGAGCGGTACTGACAGCATAGCTCGTATAGCCACCAGTAGAGTGTCTTTCAAAACAAAGAAATAAAATGTTTAGGAATAGTTTTCAAATTACTAAAGCATTAAAGAGTGAACTACTAAATCAAGTGATTAATTTGGTGGGATTTTGGGGAGTTTTGTGGCAAATTCCAGTGCAGGCTTCAAATTATGCACATTTCAAACAGCCTCTCAAAGTTGTCCATTAGTCCATTAAAAGGGTGTTTTTTTTCCCTCTACGGGCCCAGGCACGGATCCCATTACACTTGAACCCAAAGGTATGTTTGCGTAACATGAACACTCCGTATCATGCCTGGGCACGGATCAGTGTACCATGCTCAAGTCTATTTGAAAGGGTCGTCTCATGTACGATATGATGTACTCGGACATGCTTAGAATCAAATATGAAATACCAAAACTCAGAAGTGGACAGCTGTGCATAGCACGACTGTCCGTCTTCTTCAGCATGTCATAGTCTGTGACATAAAGTCGCATTTATCACCCAAATGAGGATGGGTTCCCTGTTGAGTCTGGTTTCTCTCAAGGTTTTTTCCCCATTACCATCTCAGGGAGTTTTTCCTTTTCATCGTCGCACTCGGCTTTGATCCGTACATATTCCCATTTCCATCATTTTCTTTTGATTCTGTAAAGATGCTTTGTGACAATGACTTTTTAAAAGCGCTATACAAATAAAATTGAATTGAATAAAATATGAAGGCTTGCGTGAGGGTTGCTGTAGACCTTTTCATCAAAATATCAATATTGGGCATGGCACTACAATTGACTTCCTTTTAATCTGCTTCCCATGTTGTTCATCGGTGGCTCACAAACCAACTATGTTCATACTGCCACCTGCTGTATCCGAGAGTATAAATACACAAGTTTACTCAGGTACAAAACGGTAGTTAGTTGAACTAATTTACGAACATTTGAGTTTCCTGGGGGAGGGGAACGAGTCAGCCTCTTCGGTTTCAATGGATCACGATGATAGAAAATATCAGTCCTGTAAAGCTGTCCTGATGTTGAATAATCCTAATTTTGAAAAATCCTTATCAAAACAGAGTTCACAGTCCGATACAGTGGAAAACAGCTCTGAGACAAAATGATGTCCGGGATTCCCATTCGTGATTTAAAGGCGTAGAGACAAACTGTTACATTTTACTGTGAAATTCATTTCCTTAGGCACGATTATATTTTTTGGAAGTGTAAGGGAAAGGGGACCGATTTAGTCAAGTGGATTAGTATTCTTTACATTGTACATTCATGTCAAGGGCGTCAAACACTAACTTTGTCAGACTTACGAACAAATCGGACTTAAGAGCGTGCTCCTAGAACAGAATTGTTCGTAAGTCGGGGACTTGGTGTATTAGTAATGTGAAAGCTGGCTGGAGTAGGGAGGAGGGAGCAGTCATGCCCAGGCATGGCATGAATCAATCATGCCTAGTGTGAAAGCAGCCTTAATAAATGTTTAACATTTATAATGACATTTAGAATTCTGAAAACTAACTTGATGTTTTACTGTTTCAGTTGCGATAATGCGAGAAAGAACAGGACAGAAAAATTTGTTTAATGGATGTTTCACAATATTAAGTTGTAATTGATGGCAAATTTCTGTGGCAAAAGAGAAATAAAACATTTTCAAAACACAACAGTGTTTTAGTTATCTGTAAATGTTCAACTTGGCGATTCCACTTTGTCAGGCCACATCGCATTACATCACATCACAACCTTGCCATTGATTATTTACTTATTCCAGCATGCCTTGATGTTGGTTGGTTTTGGTTGGTTGTATCTAAGTAATCTCAGTTTTTCTTTTTTCCTTTCCTCATGCAAAATTTAAAAACCCATTTAGTATCCCTGCAGGTAATGAAAATTTAATTGTAATTAATTACATTTAATTTAAATTATATAAAATTAAATGTATTCTTTCTTTCTCTTTAGGTGCGTAATGTGTTAACTACATAACTCATCCTAAATAAGTATTTCTTTATCATAGTATACATGCAGTGGCATGTGTACATGCAGTGACACTTTAGTAGCGTGTGAGAGAGAGGAACACTAAATGCAAAATCTGACTTGTAGTGCGTTGTTTTTTTTGTTTTTTTTTCTTTCTTTTCTTTTCTTTCTTTTCTTTTCTTCCTTGTATTTCTGCTATGACATATATATTAAAATATTAATGTGTCTACTTATTTATTAATTTATCTTCTTTGCTATTCTTGCTTCAACACATTTCCTTCTTGAAGCAGTAACACAAGTGTATCTTATCTTAAAACTGTAGACACATACCTACCTGTGTTTCCTTTGTTTGATGTAAGGCTTTTTATTATAAGTGCCATTTGCAGTGCTCTTGTGATTGAACGCAGGTAGAAACTTTGGTTAAAAGTGTAGAGTTCTGACACATAGGATCAGCATCAGCTGTCCACCTGTACTTGTTATATTTGCAATATAAGTCATCTTTTGTTAGAAATATATGGTTTTGTCTAAGTACTTATTTTCCATATTGTTTTTTTCCCCTCTTTAAATAATATGCAGATCAGCTGATACTCCGGGCTTTAGTGTCTATGACAAAATAGGAAAAACGTGGTGTCACATGATCTCTGTATAAGAACAGAGTTTTCTTGAAACTGCAGAAGTTAACGTGTCGAGGGATTGAGCAATCGTTGGCATGAACTGAGAAATGTCACTCTGCTGTCATCAGACACACAGCTTCAGGTTGTGCACTTACACTGAAAATGAACCGTCGTCTGTCACTCGCTAGTGTGAATGCAGGGTCAAGCTGGGACAGGCCTGCTGCGTCATATTTCAGATAATCAAGGACAGATTTCCCAGCATCCTCAGTAACACCACCAGAGGGACCAGGTTGCTGTACATTTTTAAATATAAATTAAAATGGGCTTTTTTTTTTCTCTCTTTATAACAAGCTTCATTTTGACACGTATTTACTTCATGTTTCACATATTACATAAATTATCAGAATTAACCGCATACATTTTATAAATAATTTGAAATCAACCTAGACAAGACGTTCTCTGTCCATTGTGCTTCCACTTTGTCGAGAGTGCATTGTGTCCCTGAAAGGACTCGTCACATGTTGGGTCACATGTTGCTTAATGACGCAGTGACTGAGACGTTCCTGCCATGGCAGCCGCTAATGTACACTAAATCACATTACCTCAGAGTAGAGAGGAGCCTTATGCGTCTTGTTTTCAGGCCCACATCTGTCCACCTCGTGCCATGAAAAGTGCTTACTTCCTCTGAGCCTTGACTCAGTAGCTGTCTTTCACTCAGGAAAACGTTCTGTTCAAATGGTGGGGTGACAAAATGGGACGCTTCGAGCAGACATTGTCGTATACAGGGTGTATACATGCTTGTTGCTCTGTCTGTCTACAGGTGTGACGCAATCCCACTTTCTCTATCAGTTTAGTGCTACAGTTATTTGTGTCTGTGTTCAGGTTTTAAAGTGGATATGGCCTAAGCCTTCTTTTTTCTTTTTTTCTTTTTTTTTTTTTTTTTAACGCTAACTCTGATGCAGCGGATCATAAAACTCACAGTTTAGATCGGATCAGGTTTTTTGAGCAACACTTCAGATCGTTTCTTCAGATTCATTTGCATTCTGTTTCTTACTGATAGACTTTATAGAGGAACACTAAAAGCAAGAAACTCTTAGCAATGATCTTTAAAAAACATTGATGATTGTTTAAATAAAATCTTAAAATTAAATACTCAATGAGAGTGCAGTATAAATCCATGGCATTCTTTTTATATGTATTAAGTTAACATGTTTTATTTGATCAATTCCCCCCCAATTACTTTTTTTTTTTATTGAGTATTGTGAATTATTCTTATCTTGGCCAGGAAGTTTAATCTTGAGCGTTCAATAAACAATTAGGTTAATTTCAGTAAAAAAAAAAAAAAAAGTGCATGTACAACACTGTCCAAAAGTCTTGACCCCCTCATTTCTCAGTTTTTGCTTCTTTCTTGGCTCTTCGTTTACCCATCCCTCTACCGGACCAGTTTCAAAGGATTAATAAATAAATAAATAAATTTGTGTGTGTGTGTGTGTGTGTGTGTGTGTGTGAGTGTGTGTGCGGGTGTGTTATTCTTCCGCATCGATCCGGGATTAATT
>JAQMYJ010000039.1:28841375-28862868 GCA_030014305.1 Clarias laeviceps
TGTGTGTGTGTGTGTGTGTGTGTGTGTGTGTGTGTGTGTGTGTGTGTGTATGTGTGTGTGTGTGTGTGTGTGTGTATATGTGTGTGTGTATGTATGTGTGTATGTGTGTATATGTGTGTGTATATATGTGTGTATATATGTGTGTGTGTATATATGTGTGTGTGTGTGTGTATGTATGTGTGCGCGCGCGCATGTGTGTGCGTAAATTTTGTGTAGGTTAAACATACCTTAGTGTATGCCTCTTCCAAATGGTTGAGATGTCACTTCAAGTAAAGTACAGTATCTACAACTAGTCTAAATATCAACAAATACCAAAAAAAGAAAGTCAAATAAAATTCTAATTTTGATGTGCTAGTGCAACAGCATGAGTAATTTGGGCATTAGATCCTCTATGTTTCTCATGGTATTTTTAAGCCATGAAACGACATACTACTTAACGACACAGCATTCTAAATAAGAAAAAAGCACTGTAAAACAATTTCTTCAGGGCCAAAACAGTCATCAATTAAAATTTTTTAGCGGACTCCTGTATATGTCGCTTACAAATGGTTGAAATGTCAGTTCTATAAAAGTATCAATATATTTACAAATACAGAAAAATATACTATTTATAAAATATTTAAAGATACAGCAACATCTAGTGGATTTTTGGCAACAGAGCATTCAGTACCTTAACTGAGTGGTAGAGAGGGCTCAATCAGCTCAAGTTCAACACATTTATCAATATGATATAGAGGCTCAGAATATGCTCTACCAAAAGGTTGAGCAGAAGGTTAAAGACAGAAGTCCATGTAATGTTTTACAGGGAGCGGTTAACTGTCGTCTTTAACATGGTTAGAGATTACAGAATGAGTCTGGTTATTCTTTCTAGGGCAGGCATTACTGTTGGGGATGGTCGGGGTGCGGGGGATGACCATACAATCATACACAACTAAATATGATGGTGATGAATAAAATTAAGGCGATATGTCCATGCATTATTCTATTAAGTCATTTTAATTTTCAGAACTTGCATACGTTTCATTTACTTACTTTAATTTCTTTAATGAGAACAGTTTAATGGGCAAACTGACCAAGAAATCGGTGCCAACGTAGGGATAAATTATGCAATAATTGAATGAATGTGGGCTTTCAATTGTGTTCCATATTTGGGGTGTGTTTCCAATCATGCTATTGGATTAAATATTGTAGTCACAACCAAACTGTCAGGCGGTGCTGGTGGACTTAACACAGTTTAGCATTTTATTAACAATCATAAATGTCAACTTGAGTTCATGGTAAGAACCTCACAGAACATGATCCTTTTTTTTTTTTTTTTTTTCCCAGAGATGTCGAATACCTGTCTGAGTACTGTGTAAGTCTGTAGGAATGTCTGGCGGCCTGAATGAGCAATTGTGGTATTAACTCCTCATTATGCATGCTTAACACATCTCCGATTACAGATAATTAAGGTAATTAGGCAATGACGCAAATCGTTCGTGGTAGAGCAGGTACAGTACAGAACTGCACAATTGAGGGGAATCCCAGAACTGGAATGCAGGAACACTAGTTTAGCAGGAATACACTTTTGCATTGTTGAATTGTGTGTGTGTGTGTGTGTGTGTGTGTGTGTGTGTGCACAGGATGAGCGCTTCCCCCATGGCACAGGGCAGGACTCAGGGATCCATGTTCACTCTGTTCTGTGTCTCCCCATCCTCACGGCCATCGGAGACCTGATCGCTGTGCTGGAGCTGCACCGCCATCTGGGCCGAGAGCCTTTCAACCTCAGCCACCAGGAGGTGTGCAGACATTACACCACCCACTATCGCTCTTTTCAGACTGACAAACCTTCATGGTCGAAGTAGGGTGATGATGGAAACTATCCATTGTTGTTTTTTTTGTCCATGTGAAGCATGGCATGGGTTTTAAGCGTGTGATGTCATATGGAGTGGAATGTGGGGCACTACAATACATACACAACGTAAGCCTGCACTAGTCTGATCTTAAGGATATACATCTGCCAAAGACATGATACTTTCACATTGACTGACTTTGTAAAGCAGTGGAAAAGCATGGATTCTGAATAATCCTCTATGAAGGGAAAAGATGCACTTTAGTGAGTGATGAAGAGAAGTCTCAAAATCTTTACAGTTATTTCAATGATAGGTTTACGTTAATGCGCTTGTTCTTATATGTTATGGTGTCTAAAGTAATTCAAGGAGACTCGTATGTTCCACTTAGATTAAGGCTAATAATGAAGAGATTGAAAAACTGGAGCAAAAAAGATGATGTCTCCTGAGTTTTCACGACGGAGGGCTTCCTGTGAATTCCGTTTTTCTTGGCAACATGACAAGCCGAAAAAGGACGAATAAAGTCGGGTAGTGACGTAACTACTGTTTATAACTCCAGTGATAACAAGAAGGAACTTAAATTTACCTATAACTATAAAAGGTTAACACAAATCGGCGTGTTGTTAATTTAATACATTTAAATTGTAATTGTTGGAAAATCTCTAAGGTATAAAACCTAAAAGAAATAAAGATTTTCGGACATGCTGTTATAATAAAACAACAACAAACAACAGCCTGACATTGATTATTTTCCTAAAACAGCACTCCTTGTTGTGTTTGATTTCATGCATAATGCTCCGGAGTAAAATAATAATATCGCACCAATAGTGAGGAATTAACATAAAAAAATGAAATGCTTTTTTTTTCTCTCTCTCTCTTTCTTGAGGTTGCCACTGCAAATTTGGCTTGGGCTTCTGTAGCTATTCACCAAGTGCAGGTGAGTTGAAACTCTCGTGCTTTTGCTCCAGCTGTGCCGTGTTTTTCTGTCTCCACACACATTTAAATGCAAAGCCCCTGGGCATCTGCACTGAACAGCCTCAGAGGTCCTATATACGTAACCTGGCCATTGAATCAACGCACACATGCACCTCAGGGGAGACAATTATGAAGTCCCAACCTGTTTAAGCATGAGCAGTAACACTCGGGGCGATGTTGTCCCGTGGTACCTCAGGGCCTGCTGGGGCTGGCTTGATTTTTTTTCCCCTTTTTTTTTTTTTTTTGGCAACTATAAGAGCTTAAAGATGCTATTAGTCATGTATTAGGGAACTTTTTTTTTTTTTTTTTTTGAGCAGTATAGATCTGAAGGAAGACTTGTTTGTCTCTGATGGGCCAGGAAAAAACTGCACCACGTGGACTTTAATGGAGGGGAGAAGACAGATCTGCCTGATGTTTTTAATACATTTGTTTTTCTTTTCATTCCAGGTCTGCAGAGGTTTAGCGAAGCAGACAGAGCTCAACGACTTCCTTCTAGATGTGTCAAAGTAAGTGAGTACATGGGAGGATGTATAACATTAGAGAGAATGTTTCTAATCTTTAATAAAATGTGTTGGGTTTAATAAGGTTGAAGATAGAATATAAAAAATATTAGACGACATTTTTATTCAACTGCAAGACATTAATATGTCGGTGTTTTTGTTGATTTCATTTCTATTCAGTTTAAGATACAATAAATAATAGCTGGAGGTCTAGAGAGAGCTGATTGGCCGAGAAAAATCGCCCATAAAATATATATATATATATATATATATATATATATATATATATATAAGGCATACAGTATTGTGCAAAGGTCTTGAGCCCCCACCTCATTTTTTCCTCATATTTTGCTTCCAAACAGCCAGACTTTCTTTTATTTTGTTTTAATTGTTGTTTTGAAGGATTTTTTTGGCTCGTTTTTGGCTCTCCGTTCCAGTCCAGTCCCTGTACCTGACCAGGTTCACTAGTTTTTTTTTTTTTTTTTTTTTTTTTTCCCAAGCCAAAAAAAAGGATCTAACTTAAGGCATGAACCAGTGAGAAACGTGCAGATATTGACAGAAGATCAAGTCGGTGATTAGTATACTGGTGATGCTGAGTGGTTGGGACAGATGAGAGGGGAAATGAGGTCGTTGCTGAGGTTGTTACATAATCAATTTTCAAAGCGCATCTTTTGGCACTTTGCATCCTGTAACAGTAAAGCATTTGTTTGCATTTCTTTAATTTAATGCACTCAATATGGCAAAGATAAGACAGTTTGATGGGAATAAAATAGTATTTTTGCACCAACAAGAAAGTGATTCCCAAAGAGCTACTAGTCCAAACTTAGCAGGTGCCAATGTCAGCATGGTGTGTCGGGCTGTCCTTGTAAAATGTGAGCAAACAGGGACAAGTAAAGGACAAGAAGTCACAGGCCCAAAAAAATCTACCTGCAGCTGAAGAACAGTATCTCCGTTACATCCGTAAGAAATAGAATAGAAAAGAAATCCAACGAAGACCAGATTCAATACCTGAGCGATGCATCTGGTCCTGCAGTTCATCCATCTACTGTTTGCCGCAGCCTCGTAAGAAATGGTCTCAATGGAAGGATGGCTGTCAAAAAGGCATTCTTAAGGAAGTGAAACGGGGAGAAAAGGGTGGTGTATTCCAAGTTGCACAAGAACTGGACTGAAAATCAGTCGCAACAGGTCAAATTGAAACAAATCCAAAATCGATTAGAATCTTTTAATCAGTGTGTATGGAGGAGGGCAGGAGGGAGCTACAGCAGTGAGACATTTATCAAAAAAATATCTGTGATGGGTTGGGGCTGCATGTCAGCCCCCTGTTACTGTTTAAAAAATAACTGCAGATTCTGATCCACCATGCAATATTGTCTGGAAAGTGTCTGTCCGATTGGCGTCATATGTCAATTTTTTTATTTTTTAATGTTCCATTATTTATGAGCCCTTAAAAATTGGGGACATGTGTATGAAAATAGTTAATTCTAGCACTTGAAACGAAGCTTGAAGTCTCGACTTTACTCACATCTCGAGTGTTTCAGTTTAACTTCAATGTGGCGTACAGAAAACCAGTCAAAAGTTAGAGCACACCTTCTAATTCCATGGTCCTTCTTGATATTTCTTTCTTCCTACATTGTAAAACAATGCTGATGGTATCCAGAATATTCAATAATGTGTCAGCCACTCGTGCTCTGTAAAACCTTCCTAACGGCTAATCGGAGGTGCTGTTAGTTGGGGATGTCTGAGGCTGGTAACTCTACATCATGGTGGTGCTTGATGGGTTTTGCAAATGCATGCTCTTTTACACTGCCCCCCCCCCTTCCTCCTCTCCACAGAACGTACTTCGACAACATTGTGGCAATAGATTCTCTACTTGAACATATTATGGTGAGTATGTTTTTGCTTTTCTCAGCAGGGTCACACGCCTGGTCATGAGGAGAAGAAGTGCTGGGCTTTTGTTGCTCATGTGTGTTAACATCACTAGTGGAGAAATATGAGCAATGAAAGAACTCCTCTTATTTGTTTGTCGGGTTCAGTGAAAGTCCCCTTCTAGAAACGGTTTATGCCATTTCCCCTTGGGCTTTTTTTGTTTCCTTTACTCTTCCTTTTTTTTTTTTTTTTCTTTTCATGCTCTTGCAATTTTTTTTTTTTTTCTTTGCTCTTTTGTTCTCTGTCTGATCAGGCCACACTTCTACTGCCTCATCCTCTAGTTCTTTTGTGGTTCCTACTTTATCTGCAGTTTCCCCACTGGTGCTCCTCTCATACACAAACATGCCTGTTAAGTAGCCAAAGGAAAAACATTGAGAGAGTGGGAAATACTTCCCATGTGACCGTCCAAGATCCCTGCCCAGATATTAACACAAATGTTAGAAATGTATTTATAATGACTGGGAATGCGGCGTATTCTCAGTAGGCATTAGTCATACTGTAGAACTTTGTTGGACGTTTTATACTGTCGAACAGGAAATGTAGCTGTGCTGATTTGTGTTCCAGATATATGCAAAAAACCTGGTGAACGCAGACAGATGCGCACTCTTCCAGGTCGATCACAATAACAAAGAGCTATACTCTGACCTCTTTGATATCGGGGAGGAGAACGAAGGGAAGCCGGTGTTTAAGAAAACTAAAGAAATCAGGTGAGTACCAGTAAGCTTTTGGCATCATGAACATTGTTCTCACTGAAGATTACTAGGACAGAGTATGAGTACATGTTTTTTTTTTAACTTGATATTGATACCGAAATTATTACCCTTATTACCCTAATTACCCATGTATTAAGCAATCAGGGGCAAGATGGAACATTTTATATCGCCCTGTCGATTTTGGTGATGGCCATGAACAGTTTCATTTTAAATATGGTACGGTGTTTAAATACTGTAGTACAGTGATACATCGGCATACGAATTTACTCTGTTCTGGAGGCGAGTGTTTCAAGGTGAAATTTTGTATTGTGAAACGCATTCAATCCAATATTACCAATTTCCAACACTATAATCATATTTTTTGCATTTAAAGAAAATATAAAAACATTTAGGAAAGACATGTACATGAAGTAAAATATAAAATAAATTGAGTTTAAACCTCACTAATCCTTGATTTATGATTCCTCTTGGCATCGGCTGCTTTAAAAACATAAAAAAAAAAGTGAAAAAGTGGCTGCCTTTGGGACCCATGATGCTATGTCCTTAATAAACCTTGCACAAAATGAAAAAAAGAAGGAAAAAAAAAAATAGGTGATTTCGCTTCGCTTGGCTTTCCACTGATGCAAGTAAGTTTTGAACGGCTCCTGGACGTACGCGCAACTTAACCGACGTTCAGCTTGGCTCGGTTCGGTTGCTCGTACAACGATAATGCTTCATATGTCGAGGCATTTTTTTTTTTTTTTTTAAACTCGCAGAACTGAAGCGCTCAATCTCGTGAATGTTTTTGAGCACGAATTCGCACCACTTTGCGGTTATTTTAATGCCCCACTCAGGTCCGGTATCAGTATTGATGCATTTGTTACTATTAATGTACCGCAAATTGTGGGGGTGTGATATTTTGTAATAGAACACTGTCCCCTGCCCTTTCCTGAACTACCCTGACACTACGGCCTCAATAAAGTACCATGGACATCCATGTCATACTCTCGTCTATGCAATGAGCAGTGAGGGCATTGGGCAGCCGTCGGTTTTCTCCTCTGAAATGCAGCTGGCTTAAGCAAAACAGTAACCTAGAATGGCCTACATCTGTGCACTCATAAAAGATTTCGATTCACTAATGGTTGCTCTAGAGATCATACAACATGCCTTACAAAGCAAAAGTGCCTCCCCTGTGATGTGCAATTAAGTACTGTAACGTTCAAAAGCATTGCAATATGTTTGGGGTCTGAGCCAAGACCTCTGTAGAGCTGCTTTGTCTGAATGTTCTGTGTTTCATTATAGAAATGAAGCATACATAAACTGAACTCCGTCTGTCTTCACTTAGGTTTTCTATCGAGAAGGGCATAGCGGGTCAGGTGGCACGGACAGGAGAGGTATTGAATATCCCAGATGCCTATGCAGACCCACGGTTCAACAGGTAACACAAATCTCTATTTGAAACGCATTGAAACCATTATAAACCTCCTGCGTCAGCGTGGCTTTCTTGCTTTTCTTCGCCACCTTGCAGGCCCTAAGAACCCACAGTGCCACAGGTGCAACACACCCTTTAAATGCTCAGCAAAAAGTTCCTCATTCAGCTTGACTTTAACTCATTAAGTGCCTAAGTGACATCTAATGAGCATCCTGGTGTAGTCATGTGACAGTCTGTGAATGTATGTACATATGACATCATTCCCAAATTGGTGGCGTGTCTGAGTTGCACATGTGACAGAACGAGATGATTTTATATGAGTTTTTTTGTTACTGAAAGTCATTTTCACCCTATTGAACAATTCTACTGATTTCATAACATCTCGCGTTTAATTTTTAACCTTTACTGACTGCATTTCTTAAACAAATTGATACAAACAGCAAAAACACAGTACAGTGGAACCTTGGATTGTGAGTAACTTGGAGAGATGATTTTATATGCGCCCCAAAAATGGCGCATATAAAATCAAAGATATATATCTTTCAGCTTTATACTGTCTCGCTTCAAACAGTAATAATTTAAAATGCAAACTATTCATATTTTTTTTTTGAGTGTTGATACTCAAATTAGCATAAGCTTCTAGAAGCAAATATGATTATTTCCCCCCAAAAATGTCTTTTTTTGCATTTTAGAATAATACACTTTTTCAGGTTTATGCTTTTTCATGTGAAATTGTATTTAGCAAATGTGTTTCTTTTTATTTGATAAAAATATAAATGTGTATGCATATTTACAAAAAACAAAGCACGGGTCGGGAGAGAAGAAGCATTAAGTATTATGAAAAATGGTGTCATATGATCCTATCTGAAAATTCCCTTTTTCACCTCGGTGAGACACTTTTGCTGAAAACAAATTAAGAAAATATCACTCTGATATACAGAGGTTTGACAATGAAACTGAAACGCCTGGTTTTAGACCCCAATGATTCATTAGTATGGTCTAGGGCCTCGTTTTGCGGCCAATACAGGATCAGTTTGTCTTGTGAATGACGGATACAAGTCTTGCATAGTGTCCAGATGGATTTTGAGACATTCTTCTTGCAGAATAGTGTCCAGGTCACTACGTGATGCTGGTGGAGGAAAACGTTTCCTGACTCGCTCCTCCAAAACACCCCAGAGTGGCTCAATAATATTTAGATCAGGTGACTGTGCAGGCCATGGGAGATGTTCAACTTCACCTTCATGTTCATCAAACCACTTTGTCACATTCTTGCTGTGTGTATTGGTGCATTATCATCCTGATACACGGCACCACCTTCAGGATACAATGTTTGAACCACTGGGTGCACATGGTCCTCCAGAATGGTTCGGTAGTCCTTGGCAGTGATGCGCCCATCTAGGACAAGTATTGGGCCTATAGGGAATGCCATGATATTGCAGCCCAAACCATCACTGATCAACCCCCCTATGCTTCACTCTGGCCATGCAACAGTCTGGGTGGTCCGCTTCCTCTTGCGTCCACAGTTACTCCTATTGGATGTGGTTCGTCCTTCTTGGTGGTATGCTGACATACCCTGGATACCGTGGCACGCACAAACAATTTGTCCTCTTTTGAACTCTAATATGTCGCCTATAATGTTGTGTGCATTGCAATATTTTAAGCAAAACTGTGCTATTACTCTGCGAATTAAAGCTTCACACTCACCTTCACCAACCTTCATGCTCTTACTGGTGGAATGTGCCATCAATGAAGATTGGCCACCAGGCTGGTCAAATTTAGCCATGAAACCTCAAACACTAAATTGACCAGTGTTTCAGTTTCATTGTCCACACCCTTGTACGTCACATAGGGCTTTTAAATCTGAGTGCATGAAAATATGTATAAATCAAAATAGTAAGTTCATGAATCAATCAACAATCAATAATTGTCCCTGATGAGCAATCTGTGGGCTACGGTGGCAAGGAAAAACTCCCCGAGGGGACAATAATAAAAACCTAAAGAGAACCGAGACTCAACAGTGACCCTATTCTTATTTGGGTGATATCAGATAGCAGGAATCGAGCTGCAGTCATACGGTGTGTTGGGCGAAAATGCCATGTGACATCCCTGTGGTCTATTTAGTGGTGCTTCACTTGTATTATCTTGCAGACTTTATTTTTCCATACAAACTTAGACCCGTAGACCCATAAAAGAGGTGTCAAATCGTGCAGCTTATTCAGGTATGCGGTGCTATGACTGGAGCAATTTACCCTACAAAAGATCCCATAGACTTAACATTGAGACCAACTTTGACAGATTCTACCGCAGAGCAAGAATTTTGATGGAAATATACCACATTTGAAGAGGCTTGCAAGCTGTGGCAGAATATACCCCACAGTACAGTATAGATTGTACCCCTGGGGTTGCAAAGAGGTGCCCAAATTTGCCCCATTGACATTATGGTGAAGCTACTCCCCATTGAAACAGGAAGTGCTCACAGTTGCATTCCCTGCTGTAAGTAACTTCAATAGGAACTGCGGATCCCATTGTCATTGGCTCAACCAATCAGTCTCTCAGGATCATTGTGAAGCTGACAAGCCACGCCCTAGCAACCACTTTAGAGCACCTTAGCAACCTGTCTGATTGTTCTATGCTATATTTCCATTAAAAGAGAAATCGGTCTCTTTTAATGTCAATATTAGGGGTTAAACCATCCTGGTATGGGATCTGGGATATGATATATGGTATATGATATGATATAAACACCTGAATTGTAGACAGTACAATGCACAGACAGTAATACAAGCTTGTAACCCCAGAAATTGTAAAATGAAACGGTGCTAACCACTTGATTTTATTTATCTTTTTTTTGTTTTGTTTTGTTAAATAGCATATTACACAGTGCATTAATATTATAATACTCTGCTACTGTATCTTAAAAACAGAAGTACAAGCCGAATCATACCACAGCATTAAAAACCAGTTAGCAGTTTTTTTTTTTAAAGAAGTCTTCCCTTAAAGAAGCATGAGAATAGAAATTCATTATAAGATCTCCCACTATTAAAACAGCCAGTATATTTACGAGTGAGCATGTCAGTTATATCCTCTACGCTTCACCTCTCTCAGATTATAGGACGATCTTACATGCACTCAAGTACTTTTATTTCATGTATTATGTTTTAGCCACTTCATGATTACATGTGATCATTTTTTTTCTTTGTTATTTCTCGTTTCATCTTCCTTTTCTCCTTTTCTTGCACCCTCCATAGAGAAGTGGACCTGTATACCGGCTACACGACGCGGAACATCCTGTGCATGCCCATCGTCAGCCGGGGGACTGTAATAGGCGTCGTACAGATGGTGAACAAGCTGAACGGAAGTGCCTTCACTAAAACTGATGAGAACAACTTTAAGATGTTCGCTGTCTTCTGTGCTCTGGCCTTACACTGTGCAAATGTGAGCGACAGACCAGTGTGTTTGCATTTCACTTAAGTTTAATGACCACAAACACTTCTGCAACCCCTCTGCTAAGAGTGTTGATTTAGACGCTGTGCCTTCATAGTCTGAATTCCAAAAAATGTGTTTGTGTGAGGAGTTATCATTCAAACATTTATCACGAGATTCCTGTCTTTTCTCATTTTCCAGAAACTCTCAGCTTACTCAGACGGCTCTTTGACCAAGTTGCGCAATCTTTTTAAACCCTTGAAGCCTTTTCCTACACTTGACTGATAAACACAGCCAGTAGACAGACGGACTCGGCCACAGCGAGTGTGTATAAAAAAGAGCGGAGTTTAGTCTTGTGTACAGAGTAGTTGTTGTTCCTTGAATTTGGCAAATGTGGTTAAATTTTGGAAAATTTGGCTTCAGGGTTATTTTTTTCTTCTGAAGGACATCAGGTCCAAGGGCTAAACAGTTGCTGAGACAAAAATAAATAATGACATCCATAGCCACTGCTGAAACGGTTAGAAGTGCCACAGCTGTGAAGTGACTTTTGAGTGCGAGTTTTTATACACGGTGGATTTCCAGTTTGTTCCCTAATCAGCTGTGACATTAAAACCACCTGACTGCCGAAACAGCTCTGTCCTGTCAAGGCTTGGACTTCATGAAACATCTGAAAGACATGATCTGAAAGGTATCTGGATCTAAGACGTCAGCAGCAGTCTTGTGAGGTGAAGCCTTCACAAATTCAATGTTTGTTCAGAACATCACACAGATCTGATTGTGATCCCAGGATTTGGAAGCCAAGTCAACATCTTTAGCTCATTTTATGCTCCTCAACACATTGCCGAACATTTTTGTTTGCTGTACGACACAGTCAAAGACGCCACAGCCATCAGGGAATACTGTTGCCACGACTTGGTCTCCGACAGTGTTTAAATAGGTTGCATGAACGGCCAGGACCTAAGATTTTCATACTTGTACTTCCCCTTACATTTCATTTGAAAAATTCCCAAATGCTTAATGTATGAAAGAATTTCAACACGTCCCAGAAGGCACACAGGAATGAGATCTCTGATGCAGTAATGAGTCCAGAACCTTGACCAAATCCTCGTCTACTATACACGTCATTGACTTTGATGCTGAGTAAGACAAAAGTCCAATTTTGTCCACCTGTGATATAGCGGTTAGCATCAAGGTTTCTGCTGTGTCATCTCTGGTTCAATTCTCCCCATTTTACTTTAACATTTGAATGGTTCTCTAAAAGCAATAACTAACACGAGATTGTGGTTCATGAAAATAAGTGTCACCTCTGGGTTGAGAGGTAGCAGGACAGACGATTTGGAAGAAAGGTCCCGGATGGCTGACTCAAGAAAGGAGTTCCGGAGCTTGAAGAGAGGCACAAAGTGTCGACTCGGTTCTGCTACTATAGGCAATGCTGTAAAATCCCACACAACTTTTTATTTTTTAATCTCCTGCACCATTTAATCCAACCACCTGTTTCACACTCTATCGTCTGCATTGCCCACTTTATCTCAGACGAACTGGTTTTGAAGCTGTGTATATTTAACACCAGCTTTTGCTTCAACTTCAGCACGGGCACTCTGACCAGTCTGTGGCGACGCAGCCCCATACACAGCAAGCTGTGATGTACTGTGTGTTCTGACACCTTTCGATCATTGCCAGCATTAACTTTGTCAGCCATTTGTGCTCTCATACTGTAGCTCATGTGTGGGATCATACGGCTAGACTTTAATCCCCATGTGTGCATCAATGAGCCTGTAGGTGCCAAACCCTGTCGCAGGTTCACTAGATATCCTTCCTTGAACTATTGTTTGAACCACAATTTCAGTGGCTTCTTTCAACAGGATGACACACCCTGTCATACTGCAAAAAAATGGTTTGAGGAACACTGAGCACGAGCCTCTGAAATTTCCAGAACTTAATCCAGTCTGGAAAAACAAGTCCAATGCGCGGATGACCCATCTTACAACTCACAGGACTTAGAGGATCTGCTACTGAAGCTTGGTGCCAGATACTACAAGATCTTGTGGAGTCCTTTGTTTGACGGGTCAGGGTTGTGTTGGCATCAAAAGCAGGACCTTCTCAGTATAAGGCGGGTGGTCATAATGTTATGGCTGATCAGTGTATTTGTATTCAGTTCTATACCTAATGTGTCTGTCTAGTAGACTCCTAATGACTGATTTTGTCCTCAAGATGTCCTGTGTGTGTGTGTGTGTGTGTGTGTGTGTGTGTGTGTGTGTGTGTGTAGATGTACCACCGGATCAGACACTCGGAGTGCATATACAGGGTGACTATGGAGAAACTTTCATATCACAGCATCTGCACCTCTGAGGAGTGGAAGACCCTCACACAGCTCTCCCTTCCCACCCCCATATACAAAGAGATTGAACTGTGAGTGTACGCTGCCGGAGTGCCAAACAACTCGCTGCCGGCGCTAGTATACGGCCAAAACACGTTATTTGTGCTGATTTTTATTTTTATTTATTTTTTATTTTTTGTTATACATTTAATACAGAAAATGTGCCAAAGAAGCTACTTCTAAACTTTATGCAACATGGAAGTGACCAATTATGCTTCCCAAAAAATTTTTATTTGCTAACTTAAGCTGTTTTGGAGACATGATTTTATGTGTGTCCCAAAAATGCCTATTATTCAGCATTATACTGTCTTGCATCAAACAATAATAATTTAAAATGTAAATTATTCATATTTCTTTATGAGCGGAAGCTTTTAGAAAGGTATGTAAAAAAAAAAAAAAGGAAAAAAAAAAGTGTTGTTTAAATTAAAGCATTCCGTGCAAAGTTAAGGCATGAAAAAAAATCTGTAGTGTCCGTAACCATGTCCAATTCATGTTGCAATATCTTAACAATTTTGCATTTTAATCAGGTTTTCGTCTTTTCATGTGAAATCTAAACTGCCCAAGTTTCATCCGAATGACAATTTCATTGAAAGATTTCAATTTAAAAAAATTAGACACTACATAAAAGGGCATGAAATTGTGTTTAGCAATTGTTTCTTTTTGTCTGATAAAAATATAAATGTGTATGCATATTTACAAAAAAATGAAGCATGGATCAGGAGATTAAGAGGCATTATTATGAAAAATGGTGTTGTATGATCCTATCTGAAAATTCACTTTTGACTTGCTGTAGGTGAGACACTTTTAGCACCAACACCATGTTTTGGTCAGTAGGATATACTGTACCACGTCCACTCCTGGATGTGCACTGTCCAGCTTTGTTACCATGAAGGAAGTGATTATTTCTATATATTGGCCAGTTTCTTAGGGACACCTTCCTTTTAGATGAGAGATTAAATTGTATTCTTATAGTACACCCCCCCCCAACCCCCTTCTGTACTTTGTTAGTCCAACTTTCTGGTGGATTTTTTTTATTCATAAATAATCTGTTCATGTACAGTAAATCTGCTCCTACAGATGGATGATTAGAATTTTTGTATACTTACAAAGTATATGGTGTATTTTTTACATGGATAGATTTATGTGTGTATGTATGTATATTATTCTTATGAATATTTTCTTTCTCGCTCTGCTTTTGTCCTCCTAGGTTCCACTTTGACATTAACCCCTATGAGGAACTCTGGCCTGCAGTCTTTGTCTACATGATTCACAGTTCATGTGGGAAAAACAGGTGAGAATAACACCTCACATCTCTGTTGATTAAGAATCAAAAGCAGCTGACATTGAAGCGTCTAATAAAAAAAAAATCCCTACATACTTTAGACAAAAGTAATTACAAACCTGTTTCTTCTGTTTTCATAATCCATGACGTCTTCAGCATTTCTGTAACATCAGGCTTTACGGATATTATTCTGATTTTGCGTCATTCACGCTTACAGCCTTAAAGTGATAGAACAGTCTCCACTATACAGTAGTTCATACCATACTGTAGGTGTAATTCAGGTTCTCGTCCCTGCCAGTGTCCCACATCCACCCACTGGGGTCTATTAAGTGCAGATGGATGATTTGCTGTCGTGACCTCTAATAGAAGCAGCTGAAAGAACATCTTTATAAATAGTTCACCTGGGCATGTTTACACACCATAGCCGTACCATAATGTCCTGAATTCCATTGTGATCAACTTAACTGCCTAATTGTGAGATTACATTGTAAGATTCCTATGGCCATTTTAAACAAGTCCAACTTGTTAATATACTGTCATGCTTGTTCTGTGTAATTTGTTTCTTATAAAATGATGTTTGTAAAAGCTTCTAAACCAGTTTGGGTGTGTTTGTGTGAAGCTTCGAGCTGGAGAAGTTGTGTCGCTTCACCATGTCTGTGCGAAAGAATTACCGACGGGTTCCGTACCACAACTGGAAGCACGCTGTGACCGTGGCCCACTGCATGTACGTCATTCTCCAGAAAACCTCTGGAATCTTCACTGAACTGGAGGTCGGTGCATCCCCGCAATTTTTATTTCCCCAAAACGTTTTCTCATTTGCAATCTCATGTTGTCCTCATGTGTCACTCAGAGGAAAGGTCTACTTATAGCCTGCTTGTGTCATGACCTGGACCACCGAGGCTACAGCAACAGCTACCTGCAGAAGTTTGACCACCCGCTGGCGGCGCTGTACTCCACGTCCACCATGGAACAGCATCATTTCTCGCAGACGGTGTCGATCCTGCAGGTAGAGCCCTCATTCACTGTATCTACACATTTCTGGGCTTCTCTCCTGGTGAGCTGTGTCCCTTTCCTGACTTCATCGCCTCACGATGAGCACTTCTCCACCGAACAGCACCACTCACCAGCGAACAGGGAAACCCAAGACAGTCTGTGTCCTCGCCAAGGGCGTGTCACTTTCCCCATTGTCGCCTTCCCTGTTTGTGAAAGTGGGAGGTTTCCTTGGGAAAAGATCAGGTACAAGTAGTACTACTCGCAGATCCACTGAGCGAGTCTGAAATGAAAGCAGGCACATCTGATTCAGTGCAGCCTTCCAGCACAAGCACTAGTTCGTTTTAGTAAAAGTGTGAATATTAGAATTAGTGAAATTAAAGAAGAACTTTTTATTTTATTTTTTTAAATATACAACAACCGAGCATCATAGCATTTAAAATCTTTTTACATTTTTTTTATATTTTCCTTTTTCCTATCCAATGTAAGAAACCTTTTTTGGATTTCACTTTGATCACAAGGCAGAAATGTACAGTAAAATCAAGCTAGAAGTAATAATGGTTATTAGGAATAAATCGTGGAAAAACTTTCCCGAGCCATTGTGGCTCTGTCTGGTGGAAAGGTGCTCACTCCCAGCTAAAATAATTGATCCCTTTTTTGATCCTTTCACCATAGTGTTTTGAGGTGAGATATTTATCCCAACTAAACACCCAACAGTGTATGAACAGAATTTCCAAGTGTTTAAATGAAATGGGGGGGGGGCATGTGAAATGATCAGAGAGGAGATGATTGATTTTCTCACTACAGTGAACAGTTGAGGACAATTTCTTTGTGTTTGTATTTTGTAGATTTAGGTAGAAATATGAACTTTACAGTTTAACACGTTGGTGTCATTTTAGATAATTATTAAGTACTTGAATTAAACAGTAAAATTACAATAAACACAGGATGAACATTTGTACAATCACATTTACAAACCTGTTCTTGTGTCACTGTCTCTACTGCTGCTGGATATCTGGAATTTCCTTAAGTATCTCTCTCTCTCTCTCTCTCTCTCTCTCTCTCTCTCTCTATCTATCTATCTCTCTCTCTCTCTCTCGCACCCCTATTTCTATCCTATGCCTGTCTTTTCTCTCACTCTCTCACACCAATGCTCACTCTCTCAGGGCCCCAAGGGTTAATGTTAGTGGAGGGTTGAGAAAAACTTAATCAGTTTCTTCTCTCTTGTTCTAAACAACATGCAAAATCCAAGAGCAAAGTAAAATTAATTGTTGTTTTGCTCCCCCCCCAAAAAAAACAGCAGGTACATTATAGGTTTTGGGAAAATGTTCAAGGCACTACAAAGTATTCATCTTTTCTCATTGTTTTTTGTTTTTACCTGAAGATGCCCTAGATGGTGAGTGAGACGTGCAGGTGTGGTCAGGTCATTTCACATAGTCAGCCCCTTCAACACTGCACTCCTTCTTTCCCATTCATTTAATTCCCACCTCATTAACATTTTATTATGCTGGCATCTGTTCTACACACTATTTGAATGCAATATAGAGTGTAATCAAATGTCCAGGTTTGACATGCCCATGTGTCTAAATGATATTAATCAAAGACCACACACATTATACCACCTGCATTTATTCAAGCTTTGTACCTGTAAAAAATTTTCTGGCATGTGGAGAGATAATGTTTTTCCTTGAATATATGTTTTGACAGATATCAGTATTTAATAGTACCATTAAAACACTCATTTTTTTTTCTTTTAATGGCTGAAAGATTAACTCTTTCAAGTCATTACACAAATGAGCCAGGGACCCCAGATGGCCCTTAAAGCCTGTCTCGTGTAAATAGATTTGAATAACATGTGATCGCCACCTTCGAGACAGATAAAAGATGGAGCCTTGTTCTTTTGTGCAACCTATTAATTAGTGCAACCTATTAATTAGACTGACATCAAGACATTCTTGTGTATCACTTGCAATATCATCATTAATATACTTAAAGCTGCTGTCTGATAAGAACTAATTAGCCTAAGTAGAATTATTATAATCCAGTTTGATTGATACACTTGATTGAAACCTCAGTCTGAAAGCCACGCTGAGCCATTGATTTGTTTGAGCAACCAATAACACAACAAACAGGTCTCGATATTACTGCTTTCTTGGAGGTATAGGTGTTATGTGCACAGCAATTAAGATGAATGAGCAGGAAGGTTTAATCTCAATTAACATCTAATGACAATTTGACCATTTAGAGCTTTTTATTGTCAATGGGAGGCCTCAGGCAGTGCAATAACAATAATGATAAACAAATTATTTCTAACACTCACATGGGGCAGTAATACTTAAGCCATTTGTTAATGATCTGTTCTGGGCCAATATTAATTAGCTATATTAATTTTTATTCAGAGGAGAAAAATTATAGCGTGCAATCCCGTCCTAATGATTCCAGTTCATGAAATTGCCGCAAAGGCGTGAAATAATTAAATAACGGGACACTTCTTTATTACGCATTGTCTACATTGTCTTGAGCTGTTTCTTTGATTGATGTCTGTTTATGATTCGTTCCGCTAAGAAATTCCTACAACATTTCTTTCCCGATAATATATCAATTTATCAGGCGAGATTTGAAGTTAATCCCCCCATCACACCCGCCTCACAACCCCCCACCCCCCCACCCGCCACCGCCGAGCATCGTAGTCTTAAACGATCTCGAACTAATTAAGCAAGTGTTAATTAAAAATTCGAGGGAGTATGAACGCGGAGAATTGTTATGGAAACTCTGAAGTTAATCAAGCTTTCAAATTATTGATAACATCCTGAGAACAGTGATCGATCGGGAAGACATTAGGGGCCAAAATAAACGAAATAAAGCGGCGTGCGTGCGCGTGTCTAGCCGCGCGCTTGTCTTGTGTGTGCGCGTGCTTGTTGTGTGCATGCTCTGTGCGTGTGTTTGTGCTTGTAAAGATTCTGCACTATATCTATCTGATCATACTTCATGTTATTGCTGCGTGTGTGTGTGTGTGTGTGTGCGTGCGTGTTTAGCAAGACAGTTCCAGTTTGTCCTGCACAAAATAATGTAAGCTTTGGAAAATAGCATGCTACAGCACGTGACAGTAACACAACTAAATATCGCTTAAAAAGACGCAGAAAGTCAGTCAGCTCCTCTTCTGCACATTCTCACAAACCCCAGAATGTTGTGTACATTACTTCACCCTAGTGTGTCTGTGCAGGCCTACCACCATGTCACTGTATGTTGTGTATTTAGGCTTACAAGCCCGGTTCATCATTCACCGATAGGAGCTATTCACCCATAAAGTGGCGCTTTCGTCCATAAATAATATTCAAGCCGGTCTATTGTTAAGTGAAAAGTTGACTGGTGTTTGATTTTTTTTCTTTTTCCCCTTCTTCTTCTTCTTTTCCACGGCGACCTCGGGTTAGGACTCATACATCACGGGATGACAGCTATAGAAAGGCCCTAAATTAGCAACTAAATCGAATATTGATCAGCTATGTGCGGCCCTGCGCGTCGCGGTTCCTTGCCGTTTTTTTTCCAGCGGAGAATGAGAGTAGCAGAGGTGTTTGCAAAGAGGAGGTGGAGGGGAAAGAGCTCTCTCTCTCTCTCTCTCATACACACACACACACACGCGGGCGCGCGTGCGCGTATTACTATTTTTACGAGGACTAAATCTAACCCTAACCATAACCTCAGCTACCATTTTGTTGTTATTTATTTTAAGTAAAACTCTCATATATTCTAGATTCATTACACGTAAAGTTAAACATTTCAAACCTTTTTGTTTTAAATTCTCACAGCTCATGAAAAAAAAATCCAGTATCTCAAATTATTAGGATATTTCAATCAATCATAAAAAAAAAATTACAAGACAGAAATTCTGAACAGTTATGCCCATTTATGCACTCAATATTTGTTCAGACTCTTTTAGCATGAATTACTGCATCAATGCATCATGGTATTAAGGCATTCACCCTGTGGCATTGCTGAGCTGTTATTGGAGTCCAGGTTGCTTTGATAGCAGTCTTCAACTCATCTTTATTGTTGGGTCAGGTGTTTTTCTCGTGGTCCTCCTGACAATACCCCCCTAGACAATCTACTAGGGGGTTGTGGTCAGGCAAGTTGGTTGGCCAATCAAGTAGAGTAATGTTATGGTCAGCAATGCAGTTAGTAGTAGTTTTGCCACTGTGGGCACGTGCTAAGTCCTGCTGGAAAAGGAAAGCGGCATCTTGAAGCATGAAGTGCTCTAAAATCTCCTGGTAGACCACTGGACTTAAATATAAATAAATCAAGGTGGACCAACACCAGCAGATTGGTTGGCACCTCAAAACATCACAGACTGTGGAAACTTCAAACAGCACTTCAAGCACCTTGCATTCTGTGCCTCTTCACTCTTTATTCAAACTCTAGGACCTTGATATTTTTAAAATGAAATGCAAAATTTACTTTCATCTGAAAAAAGGGCTCTTCTTCTTCTTAGCACATTTAAGACACTTCTGACGTTGTCTCTAGTTCAGGAGTTGCCTTGATACTGGGAATGAAACAGTTGTAGCCCATTCACCAAATATATCTGTGTGTGTTGGCTCTTGATGCACTGACTGTAGTCTCACTCCACTCCTTTTAAAACCCCTCCAAGTCCTTTAATCGGTTTTGCTTGACAATCATCTTTAGATTATGGTCATCCCTGTTGCTTATGCACTTTTTTCTTTACCAAACTTTTCCCTTTCAGTCAACTTGAAACAAATATGCTTCAATACAGCACTATGTGAACAGTCAGCCCTTTCAGGGATGCCCTTCTGTGGCATACCCTCCTTGTGAAGGATGTAGATGATGGTCTTCTGGACAACTCTCAAGTATGCGGTCTGCATGTGTGTACTGAAGTACACCAAGACTGTATATATATATATATATATATATATATATATATATATATATATAGTGTGACACTGGATCTTAAGACACTGGAACCACGGTAGTTGAAATTATAACAAAAAAGGAATTAATCTAATCTTACAAAAGAAAAACTTAAAAACTTTCAGCACTGACACACCCATGCCCCTCTTGTCCAATCCCACAGAAAATGCAATGTGGGTGTGTTTATGTATATATACAGAGTCAGCCAAAAAATATATACACAATTAAAATAGTATGATGTATATTATAATAATATAATATTAATAATATTATCATATATATCTATATGTACTGTGCAATAAATGTAGTATTAAAATATTACAAGTTATACAAGTTTCTGAAGTGTGTTTTTTTGGCTGACTCTATGTATTATGTATTACATTATATATATACGTTTCTGTGTCTTCCACACACTTGGTTTAGACACAATAACCTATTGCACTGACCTAATGTTAGGCTTTTGTTTATGTAGGTTCTGTTTTAAAATCAAGCTTTGGTGGGTTTTGGTTTGGTAACAAACTCATATACATAACTCTAATTCTGAACATAAAAAGAGAACCTGGACTATATGCAGTGGGACATTTAAAGAAGTGATCAAGTGAATTCTCACAGGAAGGTGGTTTGTCCAGGTCACTGTGATCTAAACTCAGGGCTGTGGCATAGGTGGTCAAGGTTATGCCAGGTCATTCACATTAATCCCTTGTGCTGAGGCCAGTCTGTCAGGGTTGCATGTTCCAGATCAAAGTATTGAGTGTCAGTATCATGCTAGAATAAGCAGTGCATACACAGCAGAGAGCTGGGGGTTACAGCAGGGTAATTGAAATGGATGGATGGTAAAGGAGAGCAAATTTTGTATTTTTATACCATGCTGCTTCATACTTACTGTGATTGCCATTAGTGGCAAATATTGTCATTTAGGGCTATATTTGTTGTAAAAAGAATTTTTTAAAAGCCCATTAAGAAAAAGTGTATGTAGGAAGTCAATTTTCAGGACCATAGACAGCTCTAAATTTCAGCCCATTGTAGAAATATAAACAGGACATTTGCACTCCATGATTTATCCTTGTATTTACCACAAGTAGTTAAAATATTCAGTCATATACAGTATGCTGTATTGCATGTAATCAGTATTACTGTATGACTATAT
>JAQMYJ010000039.1:28884295-28912794 GCA_030014305.1 Clarias laeviceps
ATATGACATTCTCTCAATCCTCTTCTGGATCATCCAAATGCTCTCTAGCAAACTTCAGATGGGCCTGGACATGTACTGGCTTAAGCAGAGGGACACGTCTGGGGTTTTCTTTTTTTTTTTTTTTTCTAGGATGAAGTCATGAACTATGCTGCTTCAAATGTGCTTCTCCAGAGAACCAGTAAGGGAACAATGGATAAGATGGAGGATTTGAGTCCCTGGCGGCGCAGTGTGTTACTGATGGTAACCTTTGTTATTTTGGTCCCAGCTCTCTGCAGGTCATTCACTAGGTCCCCCCGTGTGGTTCTGGGATTTTTGCTCTCAGTTCTTGTGTTCATTTTGACCCCACGGTGTGAGATCTTGCGTGGAGCCCCAGATCGAGGGAGATTATGAGTGGTCTTGTACGTCTTCCATTTTCTAATAATTGCTCCCACAGTTGATTTCTTTACACCAAGCTGCTTACCTATTGTAGATTCAGTCTTCCCAGCCTGATGCAGGTCTACAATTCTGTGTCTGGTGTCCTTTGACAGCTCTTTGGACTTGGCCATAGTAGAGTTTCTTTAAAAACCCTACAATGTGATTTTCTGTATTTTCTTTCTTATTTTGTCTCTCATAGTTGAGATATACCTATGATGAAAATTACAGGCCTCTCTCATCTTTTTAAGAGGGACAACTTGCACAATTGGTGGCTGACTAAATACTTTTATTGCCCCACTGTAGTTCACATTCTAAGCCTACTGTACTTTGATTGAAATATTTTTGACAAATATAGAGAAGTTAAGCTTACTTTGTGTTAGATGTTTAAAATGTATAAAATATGGCCAGCAATACAGGAAATCATTTATCACCATATTCTGTGAGCAGATTCTTAACAGGCATTACTATTCTTAAAAAGAATAAGGTCGGAGATGATGAACTTTTGGACTAATGCAAGTATGTGCAAAGCTGTTGTCAGTAGAAGATAAAGCCTAAGGGTTATCAGTCATACATAAGAATAAAGTAAAGCAGTTGATAATGTCTCTTCATTCACACCGTGTCCTTTTGGAATTAGCAACATC
Organism: Clarias laeviceps; assembly: GCA_030014305.1. Classification (NCBI taxonomy): domain Eukaryota; kingdom Metazoa; phylum Chordata; class Actinopteri; order Siluriformes; family Clariidae; genus Clarias; species Clarias laeviceps. Next base: position 28,885,351 of record JAQMYJ010000039.1, read on the forward strand.
ACAGGCACAGTGACAAAGAGCCCTACGACTGAGGACATGCCTTCACGAGGAAGCCAGCACTTCCAAATATGCTGCCCTTTGACCGAGCGCTAGCCTGCAGAGATTGTGGTGTTCATCTGTTTAACCACTAGATGTTCCCCAAGCCTTGCCGATGGATTGCCATACTTTGCCCAACCCAGTGATTGCGTTATGAAATATACAGTAGTTTTACCTTCCAACACTTTCAGTCTACATTATTTGCTTTGTATCAAAAAAAATAATAATACAAATACACAAGGCTTATTAAGTTAAAGAAGATAAAATTTAAAAGAGTATATGATTCCAAACTTGATCTCTCTCTCTTCGACACTCAGCCAAAGATATTGCTCTGCCCTTTGACCTTAGCACCAGCCAGTGCCTCGCTGTCTGCTTGATCTAATCAAGGATCAAAGTCCTGTCCATGAGGCACTATCAGTGACGGGCTGTTTCACTCCTTCACTCCACAAACACTTGTCCTACGCAGAGCTTCACCATGGTCTCCCACTATGCCTTCGCTCTTCTGTTCTGCCTCTCCACAGGCCTGGCTGCCACACTCATCCCTCCTGCTTCTGCCGAGGAGCTTGCGTCAACTCCCGAGCCCGCTCCAGCTGACAGGTTGAACGTGAATACAGTCGTAGAAGCTGCTGCCGCTGCTGCCGCTGAAGCAGCCCAAGCGGAGGCACCTGCAGAAGGAAAACAGGCCAGAGTTGCCTCCAGCACTACCCAGGACGACGACGATGACTCCGATTGGGGACTGAGCTCCATCAGAGGCAGCTTTCAAGCCGTCAATGGGTATTTTGACTCGCTACTGGAGCTGATGGGAGGCCGCGATGGCGTGTGCCAGTACCGCTGCAGATTCGGTAAGCAGGCCGAGCTAAATGTTGATGTTGAGCTGTGACGTGAATGCAGTGAATGGCTTGGTTTTACTTTGTGTCAATCACACCGCTCCTGGCCATGGACACTATGCAAGTGCTTGTTTCTCCTATTATGATTTGATTTAATCAATGTTCATGTGTTTGTTCATTAAACTAACACCGGAGAGCCAGTGATAAATGTTTGCTAAGTCTTACAAAACTATTGCTTCAGAGTGTTATCTTTATCAGAAAGAGAGCAGATAAAACCAGTTTAATGCAGACAAAGCTTGAGCAAATTAGCCTGTTGTCATTGCTGAAAATACACACATTTTGAAGTGTTATACCAAGTCTGGCAATGATGCTTGTAAGGAATACCTGGAATTCTCTGTGAAATTAAACCCCTCTGCTGTAGGAGTGAATTTGAAGGTTTTGGACACTGTGTCAAGTCAATGTAAGGGCAAGGGCGTGTACTGTATCACCGTGTTTTCTCTGATTGACAGGTAAAGCTCCAAAAGCTCGTCCAGGCTACCAGCTACCTGAACCCAATGGATGCACTTCCTCTTTGCTTGGTTTCCAGGTACCGGATAGTGTATGTGTCTAAGTATTACTAACAAACTAACACCATCAGAACTCACAACGCATACGGCAGTTGTACCAACCACGTGGACAAAGGTTCTTTTAGGGTTCACTGAATGATTAAAAGAAAAATGGAAACACTTTGTTGTAGGGTTCAAAATGGAGTCTTTAATGGCTCTCAAACACAACTGAAGAATGCTTAAGGATTAGGAGTAAATACTGGAAGAGATGGTTGGATCGACCCAACAACCATCTCAGAAATAAAGAAAACACCCTACTTGTTCCTTGTCATTTGGGTGGGTATTTGTGTATATTTTTGACCAATCACATCAAATCAGATGTGATTTTAAGTCGCATTTTGGGTGATTTGAGTTACACATATTTTCAGATTGCTGGTTCAATAAGCTCCGTTTTTGATGCCAATGTTATTACTGTACCATGGCTGGTTCCTGAGATATGGCCAGTAAGTTCAGCCTCATTTCCCTGCTACCCCGAAAAATAAACCAGCAGTGCGGTTTTATTGCATGTTTTTCTATTACAGCTGGATTAAAACTTAATTATTGTGTTGAAGGATCAGGAAGATGAGTTATTCATCAACAGATTTAACACATTACACCTACTGCACACTATTGGCCATAGTGCAAAAATATCCAGTATGACTTAATACACGACTTGATGTGACGGGTTACATTTTACCTGGAAAGCTTACAAATTATATATATATATATATATCGATTTATTAATTAATTAATAATTGATGAGTACCACATGTACTTTCTTAGATCCTAAATATAAAAAATAATGCATCCTTGATGGTACCCACTTAGTGATATGGTACAGTCTGGTATCCTTATATTTTTCTTAAAGGTTATAAAAGGATAAATTTACACTTGTAAGAGTTTTAGTATGACCTAATTCTACACAATGTTCTACCGCAGTTCGACATGGGCATCCCAGCCATGACCAAGTGCTGTAACCAGTTGGACCTGTGCTACGACACGTGCGGTTCCAACAAGTACCGTTGCGACACCAAGTTCCGCTGGTGCCTCCACGGCATCTGTGGTGATCTGAAGAAGAGCTTGGGCTTCATGTCAAAGGTCGAAGGTGAGAAGTGCTTCAATGTGCATGCCCATGACTCATACATTCACATTCGTGCCTGCTTGAGGTAAACAAGGTAGGGATGCGATATCGACACTGTTAAAGATAAGGTAACTGGTGCCTTTGCGTTTGCATTCTGACATTCTGTTGCACTTTGTACATATTGACATCTTTTCCTTTCTGAGTTATCTTCACATCCTTGCTCTTTCTCACCCTTATCTTACTTTTGTGTGTGTGTGTGTGTGTGTGTGTGTGTGTGCGTGCGCGCACTTGATAATGACATTATAAATGATGAAAGATTATGACAATAGAAATGCACCATTATTTTCTGTCTCTCAGCTTGTGAGGCGTTTGCGGACACCATGTACAACACGGTATGGACTCTGGGCTGCAGGCCGTACATGAACAGCCAGAGGGCAGCATGCATCTGTGAGGGTGAGGAGAAAGACGAGCTGTAAAGATCACTCCTCCTGCCAAGCACAATGACTCACCATTATCAAGTGCATTCCAAAGTGGACTCCAAAAAGAGACCGGTGGTGTGAAAGACTCATGTGGAACGAACAACAAAGAAATGCTCGAGCTCTCATCATCCCTTTCAATTAATATAAGTTTTCTGTAGAAATAGGTTTGGGTTTACAGGTTTACCTAGTGTCCTGTAAATGGTAAACTCCTATGGTTCTGTGGGAGGAGAGCATTTCATTAGTACACCTATCAGGCTATTGTTTTAAGACAGGTCTGGTTAAGTTGTTCTAAAGAGAAGACTAATTAGTCAGAGCTTTCAAAAAGTGTTATAAAAATTCACAATTGAAATCAAGCAGGACATTGTGCCCAGCTGAAAGAACTATATTTATAATTTATTTAAGTGTAACGCTGTCATTCAAATTAAACTTTCACACATTTATACAATCCAAACACAGGCACGTACTGTGCGAAAGAGTGGGTTCATTTCATATAGATTAAAACACTGTAAGATGTAAGAATGTTAACATTAACATGGCTTCTGATGCATCTTCTAAACCTTTCTAAGTTATTTTAAACAATGTTATTCTGAATAAATATCAGTCTTATGTGGCTCCTCACATATTCCAAGTTTTCTCGTAAATTTATTTAAATTGGTTAATGCACATCAACTGTGAACTAAAGTGATGTAGCTGAGGCTATGAAACTTTCAGAGTCACTTTCAGGACACATTTTAGTTCATATTCATAGTGTTCATATTTTCATTCCTTTCTCTCTTTTGTAAATAAAAAACAAGTGTTTCGGCCACTACAGGTTTAAATGCAAATATATGGATATGTTAAGCAGATGAAGATGTGGCATTGTATTACACCTCTATTATAAACACATGGAGTTATTACAAAATAATTAACTTTTACAAAAAAATAGATATAAAATATATTATGGATATTCATAATGAAAGATCTGATGCAAGAGCACATGCAGAGTGAAGTTCTATGCAAACATTTGCCGTTTTAATTATTTATAACAGACATAAATGTAAATTCTTTATTAAAAGTTATATAAATATTCTGAAATAGCTCAGGACTAGCTTAGAACATTGATGTGTTCATGCTGCTATTAAATCAGAGAAAAGATCATATGATGATGCAAGAGAGTGGAAAGAAACATCAGTCTATTTATGTGTAATGTAATGCACTCAGATCATTGTGTTTCTAATTGGAAGATGGTATGCGGTTAATTGGGTCTCTGTACCAGGCATGCTACGATAATGTTTAAAGTGATAAAGTGAACACAGAATCAAGGTTACAGATAGATTGGTGTATGCATATTACGGATCTGGTAGAATGATAATGGGTCCCCCGGTTAGTATGCGCTTCTCCTGGTGCTGATCAGTCCAGAGGTCTCGCCTTAGACGTCCGCGGCAGCCCTGCGTACAGCGTGACTCTCCCTCACCACACACTAGCACCCGGCAGTGCAGGTACACCTCCTACACACCGCATAAAGGCACCGAGTTACTGGCAGAAGCTGGTGTACTGCATAAAATCATTTTGATAATTTCTTTATTGTATTAGCAGATAAATCTGGTAATAATCCCAGCCCAGCTTTATTTCAGTTCAATAAAAATCTACACAGTGTACAATGATGGGTCAGACATGTATGTGGCAGAATTAATAATAAAAAAAAACTCTTATTATTTATAAAAAAAAAAAGAAACCTAATGTAACTTCTATACAAGGCACTCAATATAAAAAAGAATATTCAAGGACAATCCTTAGATATTCATAAAGATGAAACTCCATCCTCAACCCTTGCCTTGTAAAAATTGCTGAAGAAAGTGAAGACCCAATTTTTTGTATGTGATAATTTGGTAAAAATCACGCACTGTTCAGTGACATCATATGCTCCGTTTAGTTTTATAAGAGCTTGTATTCCAGTTGGTGTCACACACTAAATCACCACGTCATCTGAGTAAGGACTGACTCTTGCTTCTTGCCTATTTAATTTTTATAAATAAAACAATAATAAGGGTCCTAACACTGAGCCTTGCGGAACACCATTTTCATCTAACAGAATTAAAGTCTTCTGCTGCAACAATTTGCTGTGTATCTGTTAAGACTAACCAGCTGCTTCTATAGATAAGCGATATCAATTCATCATTTTATTAGCATTTATGATCAATACTGTCAGAGGATTTAAAATGATCAAGAAATAAGACAGCTGAACAAAGGACTTCATCTAACGACAGAACCAAGTCATTAATTATTTTCAAAATCATGCACTGCTCTGCAATAGTACGCTCCCTTTTTCTAAAACCGCAGTTTGATTGTTTATTATATGTATTAAGCAAGTCTTCTAGCTGCGCAGACACTAAATATTCAAGTATCAATTCATAAGCCAGTTCAAAATCTGGTAATACTTTGATTGTATTGCAATCAAAAGCAGCAAGATCAGAGAAAGAAACAGAGAAAGACAGACAGACAGACAGATAGAGACTCCCTTACTCTGACTTAAAGGCTTTAGTGAGCTAATACAAGCTCAATACTTTTGAGACTTGAATGTGAGTACTTTCATACTGTACTTTTTCTCAACGGTGAACAGATGGGACTCCGGACAAAAATAAATCTTTAGGAGACATTGAGTCCTACACCCTGAATTTTTATTTATTATTTATATTAATATATGGGATTCAAATAAATTTTTAGGACCCAAACATAAACCCTTTTCATTACATAACCAGGAAAATTCATGTAGCCACGGTGATTTAAACTGGATCTGTGGGTATGTTACAAAGAAGGTACAGTAGTTAGCTGCAATTTGCGAGCATGTGGGAGGGTTTGGACAAGCAGGGAGTGAGAATGTCAGTACAGTACTCATGTCAATGGTCCTAGACTAACATTAGCTAACTTTAGCTAGCTAGCTAGCTAGCTATCCAACTAGCTAAGCAACGTCACCGCCTGTTAGTACAGCACTGAACTAGTTTCAAAAGCTACCGAGAATAAAAATGGGAATTTCTTAACATCATTGAAATAAATTTAACTCTGGAGAGAAAATACCAAAAAAAAAAACGTTAAATTAATCTGTTCTGCATTTCACTTCACCAACTGCTTGTGGGAGCACACATTCAAGTACATACTGTACATAGATTACAGGAGTGCACGTGACAGTAGAGCAGTCTTATTGTCTCCTGCTGTACATAGGACATTGTACTATCATGTGCGCTCCAGTACTCTCCTGGCAAGGAGGCAGATGCAACAGAGGAGAGAGAGTCTATCAAGATTAAAGGTCGCTGCATTTTTTTTCCTAAAAAAAAACATAGTATAAATAAATAAATAAATAAAACTTACAAAAAATAAACAAACGAAAAACATGTTTGCATAAGGTGCATTGGCGGCCATTTCAGTTGCCATCTGGAGGCCTGATAGAGGACTTCCACTTTTACTTGAGTATTATTTTACCTGAGATAGCTTTGCGTTTACTCGTACATCATTTGAGTAGTTTTTCCCCTACTATTGATGTAATTCATAAATTGTAATTCAAAATATTTCTCAATTGGCCGATCAGTTCATCAAACATTATACCAAACCATAGAAATGCTTGAGTCTAAAATTGTTCTATTCAACCAAGATTCTGACACGACAATGTTGTCAAAACCCAAATACCAACAAAATCCAATATAGACACCAAATAAGATCCTGATTGAGGAAAATTGCCAGAAATTGATAATCATAATGCATTTATACATAAGGGACAATAATTTTTTTCTATGGAAGCATCATACTAAGCAGACGAGTGAAATTTTATGCTCTTCATTATCCAACAAAGGAAAAACATGTATTGACTCTATTAAGGAATTAAACCAAAAATAGTAAATAAACAACAAGCTCAATGAATGCCACAAAAAAATCCCAAGACATCCAATTTATTCTAGAACTTGAATAAGTTTTCCACTGCACAGCAGGAGAGTCTACAAAAGCCTATAAAATCCACTATATAAGCGCTTGGGTTGGGAACTTTCTGTAGTCCACACCCCTCACATCAAGGGCAAGACATGAAACCAGCTGGGCAGCTGAGTTAACCAAGGTAATCTGCCCAATTTCACAAAAAGTTAACATGGACATGAGGCTTTCAAAGGATTTCGGACCTCTCGCTGAAAAATCCTGTCCAGGAAACCAAAAAAAAAAAAAAAAACATTTAGGATGTACAGTATCTTGCTGATGTAGACAATCCACACTGCCTACTGTAAATGCCTATTTTTATCCCCATAGCCAAAAGGAAATATTTTGTTAAAAAAAAATAATAATAAATAAAACTTTATGTAGTGTTATTACAGTACCAAGCCTCTCAGATGCTTATGGATTTCTTATGGGTTAAAACAGAATCTTTCACATGTGCTCCACACATAAAGTTCTTACATCCCTTTCATGTATTATTAATCTTAGGGATAATTCAACCTATAATTAAAAATTCATTGTTATTCAACACCTTCATGGTTTGGAAGGACGTTGTGATTGGGGAGCGGGGAATCAGCTGAGAATCACTGGACCCTGAAAATTGTCTCCTCTTCTCATGAACCTTCAAGGATCCTTTAATCCCTTAAAAAATATTAAATTAATTTAACCTTCACTGAAGGTTTGAATCAGGTGCAACTTTAAATTACTTCACAGGATGTACCCTCAAATCGTACCCCAGAAAGATCTTTAAAGTCTGTTTTTTGTCTTTGCGCCAAGCACAATTAGGGTTGCAACAGTAACCATCTTACTGAACAGAGTATGACTTATTACCTTATTTCATCTCTAGTCTACACTATGTGATTTAGAGCTAATGCATAAAACTACAAATATGCGATTTCATTGACCAAAAAGGCTTTTTGTTTGGATAGAAAATTCGTTTTGGAGAAAGTTTCATTGGACATCACACAAGCATTTAACTGGAAACTGACACGCTGACATGCGTTTGTAAATGCTGTCCTTTTTTTTTTTTTTTTGCTGTCAAGTCCATCCACTCTTGAGGACTCTAAGATGGGTTTACTGAGCCAGCAAGGCAGGATTTCAGGGCTGGGGGGGAAGTACATGGAACATGGCTTCTCAATCTTAGACATTTTACTCACCCTGTTGTCGCTGCCGATGAACTTGAAGACAGGAACCTGATAGTGTTTGGAGAGCTGATCTTTAGCAGAGAGCTGGCGTACTGTCTCATCCGAAATACAGCTGATAGAAAGAAAACAGGCTAAAAGGCTAAAGCTTAAAGTCTTCTATTTACCAGCTTTCAGTTTGAGTGGAACTGAACATCACATTTGTAACCAGACCTCCACTTAGGTAATTATTGATGTTCTTCAACTAATTAGCCATAATCAAGCATTGCCTGAAAATAATCAGCCCAATAAACCAAACAATTATGTAGGCTAACTGAAGACTAACATCACATGATTACAGGGACAGATTATTGACTGGGACTTCTGGACAAGTGCCTAGGAGCTCTTTACCAGAATTTTAAGGGGAATTAGCCCTTTAAACCGCTGCCAGGAAATTTAAAGTCATCTAAAAAGAAATTTGGAATTTTTTGGGCGGGTGTGTGTCTGGCTTTGTAAGAGTGGTCCTACTTTTAAGTGGATCTTGATACATGGATGAAAAAGAAAACCATAATAACCAGCACTAAGTGGGTGTTTGAATAGTCAGAAGTTATCAAGGAGTCATATATTGTCCTTGTCTAAAATAAACCACTTCTAAGGACAGAATCATAAATACAGGGCCTCTAATTGCCTAAATCACTCACCCGTCTTTAATTAGGTAATATTTGAGGACTTGGTCAGCTTCGGGGCCAGGTGTAGCAAAGCAGTTCTCCACAAGTGCAGCAAGACCTTGCACACGTTCACGTGGCTCAACACCAAAGTACAGCACGTCACGTAAGCGCAGTTGTGGAGGACTGTTGTAAGGCTCTGAGAATTCTGCGCTCTTAAACAGTCCCAGTGTAAAGGGGAAGACGCCCTCACTGTGTCCTGACAGCTCCAGTGCAGAACTGCGTACATTGGGAAGGTAGCCATCTGATACCTCATAGTGACCTGGGAACTCGCATGTTATGGGCAGCAAAAGCTTGCTGGTGCGTACAATTAGATCTCCACTGCTGGTTGGACTTGACTTTGGCAGTCCGGTGACCAGATTTGTGGCAACAATTTTGTCATCAATTACCTAGAGAGAGAGAGATACACACGAAGAAAATGTAGCAAGTGGTCCAGAGGGTCGAGTAAAGACTGATACCTGGGGTATTTTAGGCCAAAACAATTGGCCTCTACAGGATGATATGAGAAGATAATAATTGCAAGCACAAATCAAGCCATCACATTACAGGAGCTACTACTACTACATTTCTACTGCACCTTAATCTCTGGATTTTAAACTTCACTAAAAACCATAATGCTAGAAAGGGAAACTTGCTTGATTCTGGCCAGCAACCGACCATCTGTCTCCATACCAAGTTGCATGTTTGTCCATGTAGTCCAAATTCTAATACTATTCTTTACTCTTCTACTTTGTTTACATGTATTACTACAAGTGAAAGCCTGTTGGAAGCAAATCAGACTCATCTATTTTCTTATTAAATTTTATTCAGGTGAGTCCCTGTAGTGAGCCAAAACACCTCAAGTGACAAATGAAGATCATTAGTTGTTGTCATGTTTCTACTCACCTTGACCACTGTGCCGCAGGTTTTCAGGCTGAAATGAAGGTTGATGTGAGTGCCATTAGAGACTCCGCGACACGAGGAATTTGACAAAAAGAGCTCTAGGCCACCCACAAGGTCTTTGGGAACAGATACATCAATAGAGCTGGGTTCACACTGCACAGGAACTGGACAGAAAATACAAACAGTACTTTAACATCAATAATCTGATAAAGGTATTTAATTTTTTTCCTAGTAAATAAGGTTATATTGTGTGTCAGATTGCACCAATGCTTGCCCAAATCTAATTCCAGATCAATACTATCCCTGCCCTACACCCAACCCAGCTACTGTACTGTATAAGCATTGGCTAAGATTAACCTACTGTAGCACCAGTTCCCACAGAGAACACACATTCACTTAGAAAACTGAATACTTATGAGTGGAGTCTAGCTGACCCTGGCAGCTTCGCTTGTCGTCCCCCAATGTAAGGCCTCTGGGACAGTGACAGTAATACGAGTCTTCCTCTGATGAACAGCCATGGCTACAACCTCCATTCACATTGTGGCAACCTGCGATCTCTGCATGCAGCAGGGAAAAAAAATGAGATAATGAACATCATCGTCAGTGCACAGTGTTTTGTATTTGTTTTACGTAAAACCAGGCTTACCGTTGCAGGTCTGGCCATCGGTATCTAGAACTCGGCCTGGGCCACACTCACACCGCCGCGAACCCTTGGTGTTCACACAAATCTCAGCACATCCGCCATTGCTCCTCTCACACTCATTTACATCTTGTGTGAAAAAAAACAATAGGGAGATTTTTACGAGAGAAAAATTTAAGAGACGGGAAGCCAATTGTGAGTAAATGAGAGCAGGGAGGCTAAGTAATGAACAGCATTTACTGTAACAGGTTTACTGTGTAACAGCATGGGACGGGTAATTACTTAATATTAAATGAAGCTTTAGGAGAAATGGAATACAATAAGTTCTTTTTTTCTGACCAATTCACAAGAGACTGGTAGCAGAGAGGACAAAATAGCATTCATGTTGATAAGACAATAAGTAATTACACAATGAAAGGCTTTCGTGAAACGGCTGTCAACCCCAGATTAAGTGAGACTTTTACATCTATCCAGTCTTTTTTTTTCCCCTTTTGTTGACTTTTTCTCTCTGCATAGCTTAGGAAATTTTAACTTGCATTTAATCTCGATTGCATTTTTTTCACCTAAACCAATACCCATCGGCATCATTTCTAGGGGCAGATTGGGGGTTGTGACCCAATAATCAAAACCAGAGAGTACAACCCCCCCCCCACCCCACCTCCCAAAAAAAATATCATAGTGATGAATCAAAATATGTCCTTGGACACCCCTACAGGGGTGGAAAGCTCAACCCCCCAACCCAAGTGTTGGACCCAAAGTTACACCTCTGACAAATACCCAATATCCTGGTCTTATTAATTCATCAGTAAGATTAAACTTTGAGGTTAACCTCCTCAGACCCAATGTTGTTTTCCTTGTTTTTCTGCACACTGTTTCTCCTCATTAGCTCATGATGACTACTGGACTTGGTCAACGTCTTCAAACAGGAAGAAGGTTGACAAAAGAGAAATACCTAATGGTCCTCAAATTCCTCATTGTCCCCTTACAAGAAAATGCACATAAATGAGAAAAAATTGAATGTCTCCATATGAAGACAGTTGGGTCTCATGAAGCTACACCAATTTCACAGACCCGATGGTACTAAACGTTTTTTCAAATTCCTTGAATGGCTAAAAACATTTTTAGAAGCCGTCGATGCTTCTTAGTCCTCTTGGCTCACCCAAACAAGTCTGAGAGTCTGGCCCCAGAAAAGTCCCAGCAGGACAACGACACTCTAGTTGCAGTGGGCAGTCTGGACCAGTGCACTCCACCTCATCGCAGATGTCATAAAAATCTACCACACACAAATTTACATACTAACATTTACATTCTCATAAATTAAATCAAAGACAACAAAAAGGTATGAAGGGCAGGTTGGCAGACTTACGGCCGCAGTACACATGGAAGCAAACTGAGGGGCGTGGCAGGCGGTATACATAGTATCCCCTTGGACAAGCTTTCACGTCCACCGTCCCACGCCAATGGCAGCAATCGTCATTGAAACTTGCACACGTAGGCAATGTGACAATGTTATCAGAAGGCAGCGGGTGGGTGCCGTTGAGCCAGATTGGTGCGTGGGTGCCACAGTGGTTCTCCTCGATGCAAAAGGTAGGCATTGCGTCACCTGCCAAACCAGTGAAGCGGTACCACTCACTTGCAACGTGTCGGTCACACAAGGGGACACCAGCCGAGTTGTTCACATGATAGTCCGTATTCCTCCAGGGCTCATTCAGACTGATGTAGGCTGAGCAGGGATCTGGAGCTGGCCATGAAAGAAGGCATAAACATGGCAGAATATACTGTACAAGTATAAACACACCAACAAAAAGTTTAATAATTTAATAATTAAATAATTTAATAATCTGCTGAGTGTAGATCAAATGCAAAGTGCAGTGACTGAATAAATCCATACTAACCCTCAGGCAGGAAACGATCCATATAGACTTAAAGGAAGGTAATACACACATTAACTCTTGACCAGTGAGTCAGGGTGAAAACAATTTGGTCTTTTCTCAATAATGTAGCTTTTCCTTCTCAGTAAGGTGAGCAGATTTCAGAGAAAGCTGTGATTCAAAGAGTGAATAAGTACTGGATAACTGATCTCTCTTTCTCTACAATCTAATTAAAATAAACAGATGAGACGTGTCGTGTGCTACAGTACAAATGACAGTTGAGGTCGAGTGAACCGCGTAATACCTACTACTACTATAATAGGCACTGATAAAGTATTTAAGACGTGACCTTTTTCCATAATTGTGCTGTCCTTAAAAAAATATTACATTGAAATTACTTAACAGAACCCTGGATTGGACTATTCTGTTAAGGTTCATGTACAGTAGCTTGCAATGAGCGAACAGCTGATGCAAAGAAATCTTGCAAATCTTTGCTCCAGCATGAAACTTTCAAGATTGCTTTAGAACCAGCCATTATAATAAATCCATGATTGTGGCCTCACCGAGTGGAAAGCATGTTTGTTGTTCCTTATCTCTGCGTTTCCTTTTGACCATTAAAAGCAGTACAGCAGAGTGCAATCTAGTGACAGTAGGCAGACTGCAGACAGGGCTACTGTATCTCTTTAGGATGTTCTGTTAATATGGGAAATGTTGGGGGCCAAGGATCAGGTCAAGGTGACGTGCTGTAAACACAAGGTTCCTGAACGCTGCCAAATGAAATCTTTTCAACTCTTTCCTCTCTGTCTATTGCTTAATCCATTATCTTTTTTTTTTTTTGTTTGCCGGTGATGACATTTTTATTTTTTAAAAGCCTCAAAAAGAAAAAAGATTGCACGCTCTAAAATGCAATTGATTCACCTTTAGCTTTGATTACAGAACACAATGTAGTGACCAGTTCAGTGTAAAAATGAGTCCTCGTGCTCACAGAATCGCTCTTTTTCCTATTCGAACCCGAGAATATACTGTACCTGTGCCATCAGGGAAGAAAAACTCCATACATGTGATCACCTGGTCATTCAGGACATTCAGATCAGCTGACTTCATTTTATTGCCACATAAGGGGAGTCTAGACCTGACCAAATGAACCAACCCCAGATAATAACACTGCCTCATACACCGCCTACAGTGGGCACCATGCGTGATGAGTGCGTGTGCTTCCCCTCTTACCCTGACGCACCAATCACCCTGATTAGGGTCAATCTGAGCTCACCAGACACACACATTTTTCATTGCCTCAAAGCCCAATTGCAAATAACAAATTCAAGACTATTTTTTTTTTCTGATTAGTCTCCCTAATAAGTAGCCACACAGCTGATTAGTCCCAATCCTGAGAGTTCCCATCACATTATGTTTGGATGGAAATTTACTTTTTTCGCTATTAAACATATCTCTGTTTTTTACTGTTGATTGTTACCATGCAACTTCACCAAGGGTTTAAGTGATCTCCAATAATGATTTTGTGTTCTTCAACAAAGTTGACAGATCCGCACTATCCTTCCAAGTTTTGATAATGTAGTAATGTCTTTAATTCAGTTCAATTAATTTCAAATCTCCTTAGTTTTTTTTTTTTTGTCCAGACAGTGTATATTCTAGATAAGTGAACTCAGTCTGAGTGAATGGAATATATATATATATGTCATGTCTAATGAATTATTATTTGGGGGGGGGGGGGGGGGAAAGACTTAACAATTTAAAAGTTATGAATCCAAATTATGTACAGATGAGCAGACTTGATATAATAATATAACATTAACATATAAACTTACAAAACAAATCAAGTGACAGCTATATATTATTTAAAAAATAGTAATTACAGTATCTTGCATAAATAATGACCCACGTTAACCTTTAGACATTTTTCTAATGTGTTCTAATGTGAAACTGGAATGAACTTAATTGGGATGATAGTTTTTAGCTTGCTAATGAAAAAAATGCATCATATTTAAACAGTACACTGAGATCGTAGCCCAGAGTGAAATAACGGACACTAGCACTGGTTTACATTTTCTAATTCGATTACGGCCTATAAGGCAATTTTCATGTGATCTCATGGATTCTAAATTTATTTGGTGGGCGGGAATATTCTCAAGAATTACACTAACTTGTGTGCACTCTGGACATGTGAATTTAATGCATTTAAAACAATAAAAAAAAAAAATCAGTATGAACAAGTTCCCTCAATCAGATAACCATGAAAAACACTCGACAAATAAAGACTCTTTCGTGTAACATGAAACTTTTACATCAAGTATTTAAGAAATGAGTTTAAAACACAGTCCCCTTACCTGTTATCTGAGCAGCACCCACGATCTGGCAGGCCGACAGAGTTAAAAGGACATCCAAGAGCAAGACTAACAGCATGGTGATTTCTTTCGAACACAAAGCGCTAAGTGAGAATTGTGGAAGGGCAGGGTCTTTAAACCTCTAGCGAGCTATCTCAGTCCATCAGGGATGCGTCAGTATCAGAGTTGTGTACTGTGGAGTAGGAGATAACACATCTGTCTCACCTTGACCTTCAGTCCTGCCCTCCATCCCCATACAAGACGCACACCTCCGGCCTCTGACAGGGTCATCCTTTCATTGTTCCCAAACTCATCAGTCTTCTATTGAGCTCATAACATAATCCACATACAGATCCTGGCAGCTGCCCAGAACTCCCTTAATCATCGACACTGCAATTTCAATCAGAACTGGCAGCAGAGACCTGACCAAAGCAAGTTTCGCAAGTGTTTAATTAAATGAACTCCTTCTTTAATCAGCAGGGTCATTAAGAAGTACAAGCCGGAATGTGTCAAGCGTCACATGAGATTATCGCACGTGGCTCAATAAGACCATGCACCTCTCATGGGCTGCTTTTTTTAAATTTAAATTAATAAATGTAGACACAGAATAATGTATCCTGTTAAAGCTGTCCAGTGAGCATCACTTCACTGTAATGGAATATTTGTTTGTATGCAATCGTGAATGTAATTTATAATTTGTGCAGACATCTGAGCTGCAAATACCATTTTTAAATTGGGTAGGAAGCAAGACTACAGGAAGAACAAGAGCAAAGGATGCAGATTTGAGAAGGTCAAGGCTCAGCTGTTCAGTCTTGATGTAAACATGTAAAAAAAAAAAAAAAAAGGTTAAATCCCAAACCAGGTTTCAACCATGTGGTCTGGCTGAGTGTTTGTTTGCCCTTACAGTCTGGTTTTGAGCAGCTGTGGAATTCTGCATAGTATTACAAAGCAATTGCATCATGATTTCTTACAGTATTGTGATTATTACACTATAGTGTATACACCTGTAGTGCATCATTTTAGCATTTTAAAGAAAATTATAATTATGAAACAAAAAACGAACATGACTCTCAGCTCCAAAACTGGATAAGTATTTATTGATAAGTGAATTACATTTCTCTTTTATACACATCTCATAAATGATACAGGAGTTTACATTTTTATAGGTCTTCCAATATCACAGCATCTGATGCCATTCATAAAAACCAAAAAGAAATGAAGAAAACACATTAATGTGAAAACAATGAGATCCTGCTTTATTCATATTGATATATAACTATATATATATTTTACTTTATTTTCTTAAGTGCACATGGTAAAAATGTAAAATAATGCACTCTTCTGAGACTTAATTCATGTGCTGTGGGGGGAAAAAAACAAAAACCAAATGTAGGCATATGAAGAGGCGATCGAAAGATCAGAGAGAGATAGAGACAGAGATAAAAAGAGAATGATTGTTTTTGTTAAAAAAGAGAAAAAGGATAAATGCATGGCTGGACGTTGGCTGCCGATCTACCATTCAGGGCAGTCACAAAGCACATGGAGGAAATAAAACTGCATTAATTCTCAACAAACCAGCATTCTGTAATCTTTGCAGTTTTTTATTCATTTTTTTTATTTTTATTTTTGGGTCATATATAATTTCCCCATGTAAACATTACATTCATGCAACACCCGCTTTAGAATAAGTCCCATATATTACATATACTCTTGTAAAAAAACTAAAAAAAAACAAAAAAAAAAACAATGAAAGGCAAAGCAAACCAAGGCAAACCTTTATAGAAAACAACCAAATAATAATACGAAGAAGAATGAAAAGTAAAAATGCTTAATGGTGATAAAACATGAGGCATTAAACCGTCACAACGATTTTGGTATTAGCTTTTGCGGGTCATTTTTAGACACCGTTCCTGTCCTCTGCGCGTGCAACAGCATACAAGAATTTATGATTATCGACGGTATGAGGGCGAGAGGCCGAGGGGGCACGGGAAGAGATTGACTTCCTCATATTGATTAGGACCAACTAATCAATTTAGGGATTGCTCAACTGTACTCGTGGAGGCGTACAAAAACACGCTGTCAATCAGCCTGTCCTTATCGACGAAGCCTTATATATTACCATGACAGCATTTCCAAACTTTGCGTAACGAGATGGCTTAGAGCAGCAAAACCTCTGCTGTTTCTCGTGAAGTATCGAAGCGTTTATTGAGCTAGCTGTGACAGTAAACCATACACCAATCTCTCGTTCCAGGCTAGTCAATTGCAGCTTGCTTATTCAGATGTGGCCTTTCTAGGACGGATATGGTTGTGCTTTTCCCTTGCTATAAATGTCAAACTTTTTCGAGACACATTCCTTTGGATCAGAGCGGCGGTGTTTGCAGACTTGCGGCCGTGCAAGGCGTATGACATTTCGCTGATTGAATAAGTAAGCCGGATAAGTACGGCAAACAGCACCGTTCTGCTCCAGGTCTCTTAAACTAGGCAATCCCTTAGCTCACTTTGCCTTGTTGAGCCATTGGACATGAGCGCTGGGAATGCCTGGAGGTATAGACTGCATGACAGGAGGAAAAAAAAATTTTTTTTTTTCTCATTTGTAGCACACAAGGCTTCGAAAATATTTCTGCAAGCTGTTCGATATATTAATCAGTATGTCTGAGCATGAGAAACCTCCAGGAACCTCGTTACCTAAACACACATTTTCCTCAAGTGTATGCATTTCTATATAATGTATTTTGTCACCTTCATAGCTTTTAGATGATGTCAAGCTGGCTGCATAAACAAAAGATATAAGCATTTCATCATATCCTTCTGAAGATGCAGCAACGCATACACAATCGCAAGTTACACCGTGATTCCTAATCGACTTTAAACAGAGCACCATGTCCATAAGAAATGCATTTATGTTTTATATGGAAAAAAAATAAATAAATCAGTCAGTGTGAATTTTCAAGCTGTCCAATACTCCATCACTACTTCAGGATGCATCCGTCCCTGTAAATCATGTCCCCTAAAGACGCCAGGTCGAATACGAAAAAGATGCAAAAACTCGCGCGCTACAGCATGCCGCAAAACCAACTAAGTTCTAGGATCTAATATATTACACGGTTCTGTTTACGCTTCGGTATATTCTTGGCATACAGATGAGCTGTGCAGATGTACAGCTTCGGATCGTTTATTTATTTCTTTATTCATTTATTTTTATTACGCAATTGTATGATACAGTAAACAGCCCAGGCAAGTCTCGAAGGATGGATGTGTCTGTCTCGCAGGGGCTGAGGCTGAGAGACCATGGCGTGGGGAACAGGAGCGCCCTATCGCGTGCATGCTGCACGGGATGCTGCGAGGCACTGTGGGTAACAGTTTTCTGGCACAGAAAAGAAGAGGAAACCTTCTGAATCAGGTCACTTTCACACTCCCCTGTTAATCTGCACAGGTGTCAAAGCAAAAGCGGACCGATTCACTGTCACCGTACCTAAAACTGCATTCATAATTAAACATTGTGTGTGTGTGTGTTAAGCCTGGTTGTTGTTTTTTTTGTTTGTTTTTTTGTCATTTTAATATCAGGAACTGGATGCATGGTGAAAATGGTCTGTACTGATGCTGACATGATACATGTTTATGAAGTTTTTGAATAATTGAACACACAGTGATGTTTAGCCGGTAGATCTCTGGTCCGCAGCTTCCAACAGGTCTGTACAGGAAGTGATGCTCATCACGTGACCCCTTTTTCTCCTCGTACACACTTAGCAGCAGTGTGGTTGAACTCCTGTTACAGCTCTGTACTTTGCACAGCAGAGCGTCTCAGTCATGCTAAGGATGCAATTAGAGACACAGGGAGATGTGGCGGCAGTCCGGAGTCCCAGCCGCTGAAGGACAGGAGGGGACAGGGAGACAGAGGACAACTCTGCTCCATGCAGGGACATCAGGTCAAAAATAGCTCTCCTGCAATCTGATTGTCCCTACAAGGCTGGAAGAAAAAAAAAGCCCAAAGGCCCAAGATCTTTCCTGTGCCAGATATACAACTCCACTGTAAAAAAAAAAAAAAAAAAAAAAAAAAGTCTTTAAAGGTTTTCCTTTTTTTTTTTTTTTTTAAGTACGTCTTAAGAGGTGCTGAACCACAGAGCATGTCTCTGCACGTGTTGTTTTTTCAGCATGTCTGCGAAATATCGTGTCCGTAAGCCAGAGGTCACTTCCTGTTAGGCATCAGGAGCTTCCTGTAGGCTGCTGCTGTCCTCTCCGTGTTCCTGTAGCGTTACCAGAGCGCACAGGATTCTGCAGGCACAACTAGCAACTTTGCCCTCCGGCATCTCCAGCAGAGGGGCTTTCATGTGTCGTTCTTTCTTTTGTCGGATTTCATTCCATCCCCTCCTCCTCTACTTTGACTCGCTGTGTTTAAGCAGTTTTCAAAACCAAATCATAGAACTTAAAAAACAGTAGAAATTTTAAAAAATAAGATAAAAAAAAAATAATAATAAACTCCACTTCATGCCAGAAAGAAAAATTTGTAAGAACAGGTGGCAGGGGAAACAAATGGAAAAAACAAAACAGGAAATGCAAGAAGAGCGGGCTGAAAGAGGGAAAGGGAAAAGGAGGAGGAGTGGAATGAGGGAAGGGGAGAGAGAGAGAAGGGAGAAGGAAAGAGGGAAGGAGGAAGGGAGGCTTTCACTTCCTCACATCAATCCTTGCTGGTGCTAAATTGCTGGATGGGGAGGTGCAGCTGGAGAGGATCTCTCAGGCGCTTCAGGTCCAACTCGGCCTGAGAAAGACGGAGGGAAGGAAGAAGAGAGAGAACCAGAGGAGTCGAGGAGGGAGGAATTGAGGAAGGAGAGTGTCAGGGTCAGGTGTGTTATTTTAAGTGCTGGGATAATTGAGTTTGTGTGTGTGTGTATGTCTGCGTGTGTGTTAGCACACCTCGGCAATGTCGTCCTTCAGTTTGTTGTACTTTTCGATGTCAAAGCGTGTCCTCTTTACTCCCTTGTGGAAGAAGAGCAGATACTGTCTGTCTCTGGCATCAGGGTAGATGTACTCCTGTACGTGAGCACACGCGCACACACACACACACACATCACAAGGTCACACAACATCACAACACAATGCTATTTCATTAAGGGAAAGAAACAAATATATATCAAACATCATTAAGCCTGAAGTTGACAACAACATTTGGCAAGAACTGTATCCAATCAAGTGTGTGTGTGTGTGTCTCTGAGTAAGTGTGAGAGAGAGAGGGAGGGAACAAAAATAAGAGTAAAAGAGCACTTGAACAGTTGCGCATACTGTAAGTGATGGCATATTTCACTTTATACTGCAGTGCAGTTGTATACTTCAATCTGATTGGTCGGCAGGTGTGCATTATTTTACGTATAGTATGGAACCCCTAAAGGGACATGGAGAAGAAAAACTTTTGCGCTTCTTTTGTGCAATAAATTGAAATATCACAGTCAGTTCAGACAAATCGCCTACTGCGTTGTTATTATTGGTTACAAGATTTTAATCTGATCTATAATTAGTTAGATCTTCACTGAGCATGAACAACAGTTCCACAAACTCCATTTATTATTAACAGATTATGATTTGTTTGTTTATTTCATCAGTTATTTTAGCTCCGTCAGCACGTATCCGTCCACGACTGACAATTAGCAACCGACACTCAGGGTGAAGGTAGTTTGACATTTTTATCATCAGTACTACATGGACACGGACGATTAAGAGACAATTCTTAACAACTCAGGAGACCAAATCGAGGAGACAAAGTGTTGTTTTAGATGATATAACTTTAATCAGATGTCTTTTCTTGCATGTTAAGTGCTGACGTGACTGGTTTTGAATGTGGTTTTGGGCAGGTAGCAGCTCTCCCCACTTTCCAGTAATTAACGATTGTAAGATGGTCAGGTGACATGGAGTGATACATGTCCCGGTGCCGTTACGCTCTGTATCACCACTTGTGGAATGATAATGTCAGATAACAATAAGAATGGTTTTGCCTTATTTCACCAAAAAAATAAATAAATAAATTTACTACTCTCTTCTTCTCTGGTGTCCCTTTAGTGGCTCTGCTTCAGTAGTTCCTGCCTTCACACGATCAACAGGTTAATATTAAATGCATTGATGCCCTTTGTTCAAATACATCCTTTTCCCCCCCATACAGAGGACACTTCACATAGTCGAAGACTAACGAGTTGTTTAACAAATTGAAACATTTAATCATTGATGTAGAGATGTTTTCCAGGAGACATTTATAAAAGATTTGGTGACATTTGAAAGTAGCTTTTTTTAAACATACTGTACGTAATACCATGTCTGTGATGTTAATCAGTTTTTTTAGTGGCTTGATGGAAGCTTACCTGGCGTGTGAGCACGAAGTAGGCATACATGGCCATGGCTGTGCCGTAGGTGATGAAATAGGTGACGGGCTCCATGATATCCCATGAGTACTCCCACCAGGTTAGCCGTGCCAGCACTCCAAACTGGGTGGCCATATACGCCATGCCTCCCCACAGCACCCAGGTGGTCCGACGCTCTGCTTTCCTACTCAGCTCCTCTTTCACCTGATACACACAGCAAGCAAACAGCACCAGGTCAACAGTGAACATCGGGTAAGTACGATAGGATACATGTCGGGTATTTAAACTCTAATCAGGTTTTCTTAGTGAAAGATTCAGGTATACAACATGAGCCATAAAGTAAGGAATAACAGTTATGATCACATCACCACTGCAAATACAAGCTAGGGCTGATGATTATGTCACATTATACAGTATTATTCGGAGATATTACACACGAATCATTACTTACGGTAATAGAGAGCTAATTGCACTTTTGGACAAACTGCAGTTTTATTATGCATAATGCTTCATTCTTCTCACTTTTTGTTGCAAGTCATTTATTTTTAACGACATTAAAACAATTTCTTATTATATTTTATAAGAAAAGGCATTTTCGCGCAGCTGGAAGCAACACTACATATTACGTAATGCAATATTTTTTGTTGAATGTACAAACAGTACATTCAAACAGCCTTATAATGCAGACAGTTGTGTGTTCAATTTAGTGCCTTTTTCCTTTAGTTCCTTTTTTATTTCTACGTTCGTTTGTGTAAAACCATTGTAAAAAAACATCTGATTGCAGAAGGTCTTAACATTAATACAAGCTCAAACAAACAACAACATAATACTTTTTTACTTTTACCGTGCCATTATATATTTACCAAAAAATTAAAAAATTAAAAAATATAAAAATGTTGGCAATAGTAACTAGCCCCATGATTCAATAGCCTGTAGATCCACATTTGGCAGCAATTTAATACTGAAAGACTTCATCAGTCTCTCATCATTTTGTCCCATTCTTCTCTACAACATGTTCATTTTTGGGCATTCGCTTACGCACAGCCCTCTTAAGTTCCCACCACAGCATTTCAGTTGTGTTGAGCTCTGAGCTTTGACCAAGTCATTGCAAAACCTTGATTCTTTTATTCAAATATAGATTTACCGCTGTGCATCGGATCATTGTCTTGCTGCATGACCCAATTTCAACCTGCTCTAATTGTCGGACAGACGGTCTTATATTTGCCCAGATCGTCACCCATTCACGGCTGTGCTTGACAGTGGGTATGGTGAGTTTCTGCTGAAATGCTGTTTATTTTTCGCTAAATATGGTGCTGGGCATTGAGGCCAGACACTTGTTTCATCAAGGGCACATAAAGCATTGTTCCAGGAGTCTTTGTGTTTTGTTCAGATTCACTTTTGCGAACCTCAATCGTGCTTCCGTGTTCTTTTTAGACGGAAGAGGTTTCTCCTGCTAACCATTACAACCAAACCGTAATTGCTAAATCTTCTTTTAAGTGTGCTGACATGGACCTTTAACATTTAACATGAGATGCAGCTCTTCTTTTAATTTTTTTTTTTATTTCTCTGAGCATTGCACGGGCTGTTCTTGGGATGAATATTCTGGGATGTCCACTCCTGGGAAGATTAGCAATCGTCTTGAATGCTTTAACACTTTCGAAAAAACTTTTTCACTGCAGAACGTTAAACTTCGAATTGTTTAGAACCATTACGTATGAACTTCCCTTTTGGCTTTGTGTTAACACACACCTGAAAGCTCGAGGTCTGCAAACTGCCAAAACACCTGCTTTTATAGAGGTCTGCACAGCTGCTAAATGATCAATTAGTCAAGGGTTGATGATTAGCAGCAAATTACCCTCTGAATCCTGAATACTTTGTATTGCCTGATTTTTTTTTTCTTTTTGGCTACATGTTTGTTAAATAATGAATGGCACAGTCAGCACGGTGGCTTAGAGGTTAGCACCCTCCCCGTGCGACCCTGTATACAGGATAAAGCAGTATGGACAATGAGTGCAATAATGGCACAGTAAAAAAAAAAAATAATAATAATAATAATAAAATAAATAAAAAAAAAAATGGCATGGTTGTTGTTCATCAGGTTGAATTTGCCTAATACTAAAATCTGCTACAATCAGGTGATTTTTATTACATTTTTACACAAAAAAAACTAACTTTTACACACGGCTGTAAGCAACCCATATGGCTTCATTACGATGCATCTCGGTATCTGTTTGATTGCGGGTCTCACAAATCCGAGGCACCTTTTCCAGAGGGCGAAGCTGCGAGTTGAGATCTTCCAGGCGTCCGATCAGCTCTCTCTCTTTGGTCAGCTGATGCTCCTCTATGCGCAGAGTAGTGTAAAGCTGCTGCACCAGGATCTTCACGTCGTTCAGCCGCTCCGCCTCCTCGTGCGGCAACACCTCTGATATACACACATGAAATAGTGTAAGTTAAAGCAACGTGTGAGTTAAAGAAAAGACGGAGGAAACCCTTAACCCTCACCTCTTGTGGGTGGCCGGATGAGGTGCGTGGTGTCGTTGATGACCAGCTTGAAATCGTCCAGCAGCAAAACGTCGATCCCTGTAGAAGAGGCTATCCTTGCGCCATCTACACACAGTAGGAATGGAAGAAGATTAGTAATGGGTTTAATTGCTTTTTTTGTTCCTTTGACTCGCCGAAGAAGAAGAAGAATGAAAGCCATTTTCAAACATGACTGCTAATGCACAGGAATGACCTCTTCACTTTGCTTGGTCCTTGTTTTGTTCACTTCCTTTTCTTTTGTCCTGCAATACATCTTAAGGAGGAGCTGGCAGTAGCCTGCAGTACTACCCAAGCCTGCAATGCTCCATCAGTGCTGACAGGCATTAATAAAGCCTGACTAGTGCCAACACGATGGGCAACGATCACCCACAAGCACAAACATTTTTTATTTATTTATTTATTTATTTTTTACACGAGTTGGGAGCACGACTGAATTCAGGGAGTCAAAAGGGTAAAACGCATGCACCTGTGTGTGTGTGTGTGTGTGTGTGTGTATGGTCATACCTTTGGAATAGATGGCGACTCGGTCGATGCCCCGGTCCTCGGCCTGCAGCTGCTGAAGGAAGATGCCCACGCTGTCGCTGAGGGGTTTTAGAGTGAACTGACAGCGCTCCCTCCGGGACGGCAGCCTCACCGAGATCACCGGCAGGCTGTTGTGATAAACCACCGTCACCTCTGACGAGACAAAACAAAAGCTCGTGCTGAAACGCTACACATTGAGACTTTTTACCCATCGTAGCTTCTTAATGATACCAGTGTAGCAGTGTGAGAATTTGCACTTGATCCTTATATAGTCTTATAGCTTGTTCATGATGCGGTCTGGCATACAAACATCCAAAACCATTGACTAGCACTAGAGGGCAGTGTTGCAGTAAATGCAATGCATAAGTCTTGCTTGAGGAGTGCTGCAGGATGATGACTGAGTGACATCTGAGTTGTTCATACATGATGCATGAACACCTTCTTTCAGAGCTGATTATTCTCATCACGATTCCAAGTAAACGGACGATGGCATCACGCCGTCGTTTTCGATTCTCTCCTCAGGATTTTAATCAAGGCTTTACGCCAATTAAGCTGAACAACCTTGATAAACAGACGTAGCGGGAAAATGTACTTTTCCTCGTTGAGCAATAGCTCTACAATCTGTTACGGTTGATGCTTGATTCGTTTTAAATACCTTTTTTTTTTTTTTCACCATTATCATTCACAGCAGCTTATGTATACATGCCCACTTATAAGCCATATTTAAACTAGCGCACCTAATTGAAGAAACCTAAGCAGCACTAATTACTCGAAACTGTCACATTAGAAACCTGGCCAGCTGTTCGTGGTGTGTTTTTTAAGGGGTTTCCCAAGAAAGCTTTAATGTGAGAGAAAAATGTAACAATTTGATTATAATTTTTTTATAAGCAACTACTAGGAGTCAATAAACCTGCTAAAGCCATTACAAAGCAAGTTTATTTCATTGCGCTCTAAAATCCACGCCGTAATAAATCGATCTGTAAGGACGCTTGTCTCGGAGGCATCGTCAACAGGGTCTCGGTGTGCGTCTCTCTTTATGACTGAAGAGATCTGTTTTCTAGCTGTCAACTTAATGTTCAGGAGCTTACGCTCTCGGTTTGCCCCAGCGCAGAGGTGTGTGTGTGTGCTTTTTGTGTGTGGCACATTTGTAGCTTGCGTGAGACTTAGCGAGGAGCATTTTAGGAGATTGTGTTTGGAAGTCTGAACGTCTGAGGAGTTAAAAAAAAAAAAAAAAAAAACAAAACACTGCCTTAAAACCTTACGAACATAAGACGTAGAAGCAAATCTGTCACGTTTCAGTCTTAACTACTTGCTCGATGTACAGTCAAACACTCGGCTCGTTAATCTTCATTCCCTTCATTAGTTTACCCTTTGCCCTCGTTGTGGTTAGCGCCCACAGGAGGCCAGTCTTTCTGTCTTAATAGTGCTGCTATTAAAATGTGCTCTTAAAAACAAAAAAAACAACAAGAAGCAGCATCCCAGCCCATCTGCTGCAAACTGGTCATCCTTTCCCAGGATCTGAGCCGATGTGAGCTTGAAACATACTCTGACTCATCACGCTTCCAGTGTGCGCCGCATCCCTCCGAAGAACTGGAAGGCATAGTATTCGTCTTATAAATATAGCAGGACTACGATGCACCATGAACTGTTTATTCTGTCAAACTGCAGTTTCTAGTCTGAAGCAGATATTTAGGTTGAATT
Source organism: Clarias laeviceps (assembly GCA_030014305.1). Lineage (NCBI taxonomy): Eukaryota > Metazoa > Chordata > Actinopteri > Siluriformes > Clariidae > Clarias > Clarias laeviceps. The sequence goes on from JAQMYJ010000039.1 coordinate 28,910,998, forward strand.
ATTCTGTCTAGCTCTCAAGCATAACTCTAACAAATAAACCCATCACTTGTACAGCTCACTCAGTGCTTTTGAAGCACGCTGGCCATTGTGCTGAAAGCATTCTGGTATTGATACCAATAATGTAGGGGAAAAAATGTAAATATCGGGCAATTATCAATAACGATCATTATCAATCTGTTCCTGTAAGAACACGCCACTTACTGTATATTCACTTCCCACTTAATTTGCCATAACAGGACAACGACGCGCTTGCCAAAAAGTGGCGCAATTAAGCTCTCGACGGGGCGAACGTTTAACTCCAGGCTATTACAGTTTGTTGTTGTTAACATAAACGAGGTTCATACTGTTAATGAATAATTAGCGAAATTGAAAATGCAGCAGGACTGTAATGAAAGTTATTCCTGCTTAATTTAGACGAGTGGATTACGTTGTCCCGTGTACTACATCACTATGACTCAGCACTATGTTGTGGTTTCGTGGCTGGGAAATGCACGACAGTTCGACTCACACCGGGTTAAAAAACTAATTATGCTTCCGTGCTTGATCTTTGACGCTGGTGTAACCGCAAACTTGGTGGAAATGGCCGCCTCGGGTCATCGGCTGGCAAGCGCGCCAGCACTACAGTAAGTAGAGGCGTGAACCGGGTCAGACGTGTCTTGTGAGCGCTGAGGTGATCTGGGACATGTTTCCACATTAACATAAAAAATAAATAAATATCTTGTCAGGTTTATGGTTTTCCTGTGGAATCAAGTGCATTTCGAATCATCTATAATAGTTTTTTTTTTTTTTTGCTTTTCTTTAAATAATAATTAGATTTTTATATTAAAATGTGCATACGGACCACGTAAACATGCTTCAAAAGTAAGGAATAAACATATACTCTTTGGCCACTTCATTAGGTACACCCTCCTAGTACTGCCTTCAGAACTGCATTAATTCTTTATCGCATAGATTCAATAACGTGCTGGAAACATTCCTTAGAAAGATTTTGGTCTACATTGACATGATAACATCACATCCATGACGCCATGCCATCATCCCGTTCCGCCTTAACCAAAAGATGCTCTATTGAACTGAGATCTGGCGACTGTTGAGTAACAGTGAACTTTAGAGCCATCAGACCAGACAACATTCAACTATTGTACAATTTTGTACAACATTGTAGCCTCAGTTTACTGTTCTTTAGAGACAGGAGCGGCACCCGGTGTGGTCTCCTGCTGCTGTAGCACATCTGCTTTAAGTGTTTTATGTGTGGTGTGTTCAGAGATACTCTATGACGTACCTCGGTTGTTATTTGAGTTACTGTTGCCACTCTATCAACTAGTCTGGCTATTCTACTTCTGGCATCAACAAAGCATTTTCATCCTGAGAACTGTCACTCACAGGATATTTTCCCTTTTTTTTTTTTATCTGTAAACCCAAGGAGATGGGAGTTGTGTGTGAAAGTCCCAGCAGATCAGCTGTTTCAGAAATACTCAGACCAGGCTGTCTGGCACCAACAACCATGCCTTGCTCAAAGTCACTTAAATCACCTTTCTTCATTATTCTGATGCTCACTTTGAACTTCAGCAGATGGTCTTGACCGAGTCCACATGTCTGAATACATCAAGGTGCTGTCGTGTGATTGGCTGATAAGACATTTGCCTTAACAAGCAGTTAAAAGGTGTACCTAATGAAGTGTCCAGTGATGATCCAAGGTGAGGCTTGACCCAAAAAAATAAGGCTTGACCCAATATGGACCTCAGGGGTGTGTATTATCCTGTCGCCAACATATTTTATTCCTTTTACACCACAGGA
>JAQMYJ010000039.1:28912894-28929525 GCA_030014305.1 Clarias laeviceps
CATGTCACAACTGCATCACACGTCATTCTTTTATCCGTATAAACATATTCATCCTAAAGACCGACACCGTAGACTGCTTTCATAAATGTATATATGAACATTAGCAAACTTAAACTCCTTACAGAAAATATCTATAATCGACCATTATGGGATTTTATTCGCTTAACAACAACTTTTTTTAAGCTCATCATCAGGATTCCATTGTGATATCTATATTACTGTAACAGAAATATTTTTTAATCCTTAAACACGTGTTTCTGACTGTAATTTCTGAAATGCCACACAGCCAGCTAACATTATGAGTGAGCTATAGTGTTTATATACAAATTGAATCGCTCTGTGATTAAATTATGAACTGACATCCAGCTGCTAAATATAAATACACTGTTAGTCTTGGATACGGTTTTATAGACATCAGATCGGGTTGCGGATTTTGACAACGTCGCTGCCGATGTAACGAGAACTTAAGTGCTTGGTGGAGATGCGCATGTGTCGCAATAAATATCAGACGTGAGTGGTTACGTGTCTCGGCTGTCCGTGTGTGTGATCGTATCACTGAGACGGATCACACGCGTTTGCTCTTACCTTCCGAAGCAGCAGGTGAGCAGAGGAGCCTCTGAACCTGCCATGTAGGAGTTCCCTTCCAGCCCTGCGAAGACAGAAATCAGAAACTTAGCGTTAAACATTTCAACCTGATCAAGCAGACAAGCTGGTGACGACTTAAACAGAACATGATTTCATACCTGGGTGGGGACTGAATTTCCCCAGTGATACACTTTAATACATTTTAATTAAAGGCAATTACATATCTTCAAATGAATTGCTAAACGATTTAACCAACAATCAATCATCGCTTACATGTTACTTATGAAACCCTGAGTTGTTTACAGAAACGTACAGAGTGATCACTTGAGATGGTGTAGGCCATTTGTTGCAGGGAAACACATTAAATTACTGTCACAGGATCACTGCAGTCTGAGGAAAGAAGAATGAGGAAGATCTGAGAGAGAGATCCGAGAGAGAGAGAGAGAGAGAGAGAGGGAGGGAGGGAAGGCGGCCTGGGAAACTGCTCGACTTTAACCCTGGTTCTTCTTTCTATTTTGGTATAGGAGGTTACTGATGTTCTCTGGTGAACGGCATCCAGATGGGAACCGCAATGAGTAGTGAGAAAGCGCGTCATGTGTTCCACTGAGCTGCGCACAAACATGGGCAGATGGAAAAAGACAGACACTAACGGGGAAGGAATTTCTGCACCGAGTGCCTGCAAATTGATCAGAAGAGCGTCCGGCGATTTTCACTTGCGACAAAGAAGCTGGAGTATTAACGACGTTGCTCATGTATTACGTGTTTTGTTTCATCTGCTATTTAGTTTTCCCTTTTTTCATGCTACGCAGAACAAAACCGGACCAAAATGCAAAATAAATGAAATAAAAATCTAATAATAAAACAATTACTGCTAAAAAAAAAAAAAAAAACAGTGATGAGGGGAAAAAAAAAAAAAAAAAAAAAAACTAACTGTTGTTAAGCACACAAATCTCAACCACAAAAACATTTCTGGGGGGCAAAGTAATTAAATAAACCACTATTCACTATACAACAGACTGTGGCGTCTACTCAACATAACCTGCGTACTATCTCAGAAATGCAGAAACATCATCATTCATAAGTGGTAGTTCGGTGTCTGAGAAAAAGAAAAAGTCACATACAGTTTATATCAGACATCTACGGTATAGGCCACGGCGTGTTTTTCTTTCACAAGGTCTATTTAAGGTTGAATTATTGTCTCGCCGCAATCAAACCACGCCAGAGTCCACTTGGACATGGAGCGAGCGCACCCCGTGCAGACCCTGTCACGGATCGATTGATTTGGTACACACTCGAGTGTGATTGCTGTGTTCTCAAATAGCACACGGCACAGAGCGGGTAAACACACCAAAGCTTGATTAGACACTATGTTTGTGTAAGCGTGGGAAAGTATCCTAAGACCAGTTTATTAACAAGCTTTGCACATACTGTAGCACTCCGCTGACACTGGATACCTTTTTACATGAAATGATGCATTGCACAGCAGTAAAAAACCTCTGAGGAAATTGTAATTATTAGTTTTCAAGTTTTCAAAACGCTTTAAAAAAAAGAAAAAAAGCTAATTTAACGTCTCTCACAGCAACTAAAATTAAACCTGAAACCTCTGCTGGAAAAAACACGTTTGTAAATTGTGAACTAATTCGCGGCATTATCTCACGTACACTTGAAACTGTCGTCTAACTAAACTAGTTGGAACAGCAGGGCGTGGCTGTTGATCAGATCTGGGGAGGATACATTTTTTATTTTTTTATTAAATACAGATCTTGTGCATTCATGTCTGTTTTAAGAAATAAGAAGGAAATTGCACTAGAAGAACACAATTGAACTAAAGACTAAAGAATGTTTTGTAAAAAAAATAAATAAATAAATAAATAAATAAATAAAATCACAAAATAAATCAAATTTGGGATTGAATATACAAATTTACATATTTACAAAAGCTACAAATAAAACAGAACTAAAATGGAAATGCATAAAAAATAAAATATATAAATTATACAGAATGTATAATATAAAAATAAGTGTAAAAATATAAAAATATAGAAGGTTAAAGACATGGTGTGTGGGTATGACAGCAGGAGTACGAATGAAACACGAAGCATGAAATGAAACGCGGTGTGTGTGTGTGTGTCAGCCTGTCCATGCAACCACACACAACACTTCGAACAAACCAATCAAAGCACACGCCAGTATAAAAATAGACAAGATAAAGGTGGATGGGTTCCTGCCTGCACACGGCTCTGTAGATCTGCCTACATTTAATGACCATCAACCTGCTATTTAGATCCAAGAGCACGAGTTTTGCTCATGAGTCCTGTCTGCGTTTCACACACATGCAAACGTTTTCACACCGATTTAAACCCCAAGCCTGAGGCTCCACACCACGGTTTTTCTTCCAGTTAGACTACTGCGCGAGAGAACAGTTGTGTAGTTCCTTTACAATGATATTTAATCACTTAAACTGTTCACATGCATTGAAATATTAATGGAGTTACGGTATCATGTTACACTGCCTCAGCCACAGCAGGCGTTTTACCCTATGCGCTCATATTGCATAAACCAAGCACAAAACTTAAACCTATAAGCGCTACATTTGATAGATTTTCATTCAATTTATTATTACACACATTAACATTCCATGCTGCTGCTATTTAGATATTTAGGACTGAATGTTAAGGTGAATGCAAAAATGATGGCAAAGTTGTTGTCGGTCTTTCAACTGCTCCGGTCCAGAGGTCGCCACAACGGACCATCCGATCCGCACAACAACTTGGCACAGGTTTTACGCCGGATGCCCTTCTTGACGCAACCCTCTCATTTTACCCAGTGCAAGGCAAAGGATGAGCAAAAAATATGACTTGAAACCAGTTTGCGCTAATCCATGCTTGGAGAATGACTTAGTGTAACCATATCAGATGACTGGCACTTAAATTCAGCTTATACGGTGGGTTAGTAGTTAACAATGTTGCCCCGCGGGGTTGGGGTTTGAATCTCACCTGTGCTTTGTGTGTGTGGAGGTTGCATGTGTCTCTCTGTGCTCGGTGGGTTTCCTCCCACAGTGCAAGGACATGCGGTCTACATTGATTGGCATTTCCAAATCGCCCATAGAGTTTGAGTGGGTGTTTATCTGTGTGTGTGCTGGCACCCCACATCCAGGATGTACCCCACTATTGTGTCATATTCAGGAACAAACAAGTAAGAGAACATCTGTAAGTCTGAACTGTAAGTCTGAAATTGACACACTCCTCTTGTTAGAAACAGTATACACACATTTGCCCTTGACTGTATGATCACTGCATACTGTTTAACATTTTAAAGCAATCAGCACACCCAACACCATGTCTCTGAAATCCAGCGAGGGAAAAAAAATAATAATAATAATAAATACATGTTGGAAATGTATCTACTTGCATCATGGTTAAGACACATACTGTACTATGTTTTTTCCAAAATACTTCTAACATAGACTTGGATTGTTCAATAGAATGACAATGAAATTTGTTCAGACGGTTTTAATACAATTTTGTGTGTGTGCGTGTGTGTGTCTCTCTCTGCAGGAGTTGCATTGGCACAGCGGGCGGGCTGTTGACTGCGGATCTTGACTCAGGACTGACATTAATTAGTGATGAAGAGTCAACAAGCTGATCTCGCAGCAGCGAGCCGTGTCGGCTCTTAATCTCTCATACTGTACAGTACTCGTACTCACACATACACACGCACACTTCTGAAACTAAACTAGAATGTTTAGACCAATCAGTCATGCATCCTGCTGCATCATATCTCAAGGAACAGGTTTCTCTACCTCCAGTTAGAGTAAATCGGTGAAAGTGATCCCATCGCTCATATACATAATGAATCTGATAAATTAAATGCCGGGAAATCGAGAGTGTGTGGCTGTTGTGGAAAAGGAAAAGGAGTGATGTGATGTGCATGAGCTGCATTGTGGTGTCATATGTGCAGTGCTGTGCGTGTTGATGGAGAATATGGAGCGGGATTGGCGACTCCGTTCAGGAAAGCCGCTCATTTTGGTTCTGCACGACGGCACTCGTGAGCTGGGTGAAATATTAAAGAGCGGCGCGGTCGATAGTACAGCAACCCTGAAGTCAATTGCATTCAGATAGAGTGACAGAGTGAGAGAGAGAGAGAGAGAGAGAGAGAGAGAGAGAGAAGGGATGCAGGGAGTACAACAAAGAGCTTTTTGTGTGTGTGTGTGTGTGTGTGTGTGTGTGTGTGTGTGGACTATGCAGCACAGCGATGGGAGGGAGAGTGACTGCAGGAAATGCTGAGCACTGCAGCAGTGGAATCCCTTGCCTGGAGAGGGGGGTTACCCCTCACTTCTCTTCATGCAGGCATCTCCTCCTCCTCCTCCTCTCCCTCTCTCCCTTTTCTTTCCCCATCTCTTTCCCCTTGTCTGAATCTCGGTGTTCCCCCTGCTTGCTATGCGACAACCCCCTTTATGCCGCACTCAGAAGACTTAGCGGAGCAGGCTAGCACCTCTGCGCGAGTGTTTCCCTTGTATCCATTAGCAACACAGACCTTTCACACTCTGCCAGCATTAGTGCTCTTTACTGGATCCGTTTAACCTAATATGGCAGACCTATGCTGCAGTTTTTTATACGTCATGTGCAACATAGCCACCGGCTGGTGTTTCCAAGACGCGCCACAGGTGTAGCTACAGTCACTAGTAGGTTAATAAATTAAATGGTTGACGCACACTAAAAGCAATTTGTAGACTGTATTAGTGTGATGGCTTCATTCAACCATAACGTCATGCCGGAAAATAAGTCAAAGGTGCAAATTTTTGGCCTCAAAAAAAAAAAAAAAAAGGGGGGGGGGAGGGGGGGGGCGACTACTGTCATTGGATGCAAATATCAAATGCATAAATATAACACTATTCTTTAATTTATAGTGTTGGGCATGAAAATTAATGAAAACACTTTTTGACCCAAAAGTGCACAGAATTGACAAAGAAACATTTTATTGACTCAACTCATCAAAACAGTAAATGAATCAAATAAACCAAATTAATTGTTTTCAGAGCACTAACTTTGTTTAAACAGTTGTAGCAGCAAAATCAGATCAGTTGTGTGACAAATTAATGAAGCCCAAATAATTTAATATATTTAATAATATACTTTACATACAATTTAATATAATGTAAAAATTTATGTCATCTAATATTATGGATAAAATTCAATAAAAAAAATATAATTCAAAAAGTGACATATTCTAGATTAAATCTTTGAAGTAACGTAAAAAATAATTTATTGAGTTCAGCTTATACCTCATGAAAATCAAAAATACATTTTAGAATATTAATCAAAAATGTATTTATAATACAGAAATGTCCAACTTCTAAAAAAGTACATTAATTAATGCACTTAATGATTGGTCTGGACTCCCTTAGCACGAATTACTGTAGCAGTATGTCATGGCATGGAGGTGATCAGACTGTAGCACTCCTGAGGTGTTTTTGCAAACTACAGTAGGTTGCTTTGATAGAAGCCTTTAGCTCGTCTGTATCTTTGGGTCGGGTGTTTCTCATCTTCCACAGATTCTTTATAAGGTTCAGGTTAGGCGAGTTGTCTGTGAATCAGACACAGTAATATCTTTAAAACCAAACCGGTTAGTGGTCGTTTTGGTATTGTGGGAAATCCTGCTGGTAAAGGAATTCGGCATCTCTATAACCCTCGTCAGAAGAGCACATCATGCTCCAAAATCTCGTGGATGTCTGGGTTGACTCTGGACATGGCACCCCACATCATCACAGCAACTTGTATTCCATGCCTCTCCCACTCTGCCTGCAGATTTTGGAAGCTTGATTTTCAAATGAAATGCAAAATTTACTTTCATTTGAACAGACGAGCATTGAGCAACAGGTCCTTTTTTCCCCTCCTTGACCCAGGTAAGACACTTCTGATGTTGCTCTCTGTTTCAGGAGTGGCTTGAAACAGTTGTAGCCCCTTTCCTGAAGATGTCTATGCGTGGTGCTTCTTGATACACTGGCTCCAGCCTCACTCCACTCTTTGTGAAGCTCTCCCAAGTTCTTGAATCGGCTTTGATTGACGTTCCTCTTAAGGCTGGGAGTTTCACTTTTTAAAAAAAATTTAATTATGGAATAACTTTTTCGCAATATTTTTCATGCTGCTAAAACTACGATGTGAAATACTGTGCACTTCCTGAACTGCAAGTGCACCCTCTTGTGGTGTACAAGTTAAATTATACCTGAGCTACAGAGAAACATAATGCAAAAAATATTCAGTTAATCAGTTGATGATTTTTAGAATTGGTTGAATTCTTAACGGCAATTACTCAGTTAATAATTAATCATAACATTCCTCATATTGACTTATGTATGCTTACGATATTCTAACTCCTATTTCATCACGAAAATTGTTTTAATTTGGTATTTTGTCTCTTGCTTTTATTTTATATCATATATCTAATATTTTGCTTTTATTTTATCTAATTAATTAAAAGATGTTTGCTTTTATTTTGTATCATATATTATACATCTCCTTCGATGTTTCTACTTAAAAAATAATTGAGTAAAATTTAAATTTAAATAATTGAATAAAAAAAATGTGAGAAATTAATGTAAGGAGCAGGAACTCTGAATTTCTCTGCTAAAATATTGATGTCGTTTGTGCCAAGTCTTTATTGCAAAATGCAGAATGTGTACACAGATGTAACAGTTTACATTCATCACATGGATCAGAAAGACCTCAATATTAAAATGCAGTGTCTCAATCAGTATCAATCATTATGTTATCTCCTGTTTGAACTCTTGCAGGACCTAGCATAATTTTAGTTTAATACATTTCTATACGATCCCAGTTTTCACCAATAAATTGTATGAGAGAAAAGGAGAAGTAGAAGCTTTTATTCTCAATGTCATTCTAATGACCTGCTATTCATCTCCTAAACAGCCTCATTTATTTTTCTGATTAATATCACTATGCATACACACTCAAACACACACACACAGGCATTTCACAAATGATCCTGCCCCAAGCTGGATGGCCGTCATCATCCTAATCACCCTAAATCACAGGAGTCAGCTGCCCTCTCAGAAATAACTGCCCCATTTCACTCAGAAAGCCATTTACAGCTAGAGATGGATTTCCCCTTTATATGTAGGTGCCTTTAAGAGTCATGAGTGGGTAAGTGAAAAGCTCAAGACTCCACACATACACACACTTCTAGGGTGTTCATTGACTCTGTCGAATCAATAGTCCAGGCAATCCCAGGAGCTCAACTTGTGGTGCAAAATCTGTCCCATGAGTGTAATTGAATATAATCCTGTAGTAAAGATGCCTCCAAACCACATAAGTGTGTGTGTACAAGTTGCTATTAAATATGGTCAGACCCAAAGTCGAAGAGTTCTAAGAGTAGATTTGTTCTGTTGAAGTAGAAAGGCAGGCATTTAAACAGTACATTATTTATACACTGGATGGATCATTATAATATTATGATGGTTCTAATTACTTTTTTCCCCATTCATGACCGGTGGTACGGAATGATAAACAGAATTCTGCTTAGAATGAACATGATGATGTAAACAACAACAATTCAGTGAGCATACACCTCATCCACAATATTGTTCATAATTCCTAGACCTGAGAAAAGTTAATCTTCCGATGTTGCACCTTTTTGCTGATTAACCGACAGAGCTCGGAAGACTGAGTGCTGTTTGTTCGTATGTATTTCACTGCAAGATCTCAAAATGGAGGTTTTCTGCTGCTCAGACTTATGAAGAACTTGACAGAAGTGGAGGTATACAGTAGCTGCTAAAATACACACAACATCTGTGTGCCAGTTTTTTAAAAATACACAAAAAGTGTTTGCTGTTCAAGTAATTAAATGAAAACAGAACATGATTATGAAAAAAATGCATTTCATTCTGATTTATGTCACTACTTTTGATATTTAAGGCCTGAACGTTTAAGCACTGCTCTTAACGTAGACTGTCCGGTTTAAGCTGCGTGCTGAGCTTAACAGCGTACTGAGATCCATTCGAGAGGAATGCCTGTAATGCGTGTGCAAGAATAAATATTTACATGCTTTAAGTCTTGCAGGCAGTCTTGCGGGGGAAGCGTCATTTATTTTAATTCAGTTAAAGAGGTCTCTGTCTATACAGCATTCGTCTCGATGCGTTTCTTGAGGTAGGAACGGGGAACTTGCTCAGTGTTTTTTTCTTTCAGTCGATGAAGCTCTTCTGTGTTTCTCTTGCCTCACCGACACATCTGGAATCACACTGGTACTATAGTTCCCAAGTCTGCATGGATGGATGTAACATTTTCACTCAAGTTAATCAATGTAAAAAATGTTCTTGTTAACCTTGTTAATCAGGTGATCATTAGAGATGGGAATCTTCGGGGACCATTTGATTAATAATCGAAAAATATATATTTTAGAATTAAAATATGTGCAAAATATGAAATTCTTGCGATGTGAGTGGATTAACTAATGTCAGGCTATGCTGCTTAAAAAAAAAAAAAAAAAGCCTGAAGATCTAGATGGGAAAAGTTACTCTTCTTCCTGTCGCTCTGCATTACACTGCCTTATTATAAATGACTTTCCTAAAACAGCACAACCCTATGAGTGTTATTCCGTACCTAGTACAAGATGTATGAATTGTTCTCTTTGGTGCTGACTGAAACACTCAACACATTTAATTATTTATTTTGTGATGCCATCAATTATTCATCCAAGCACAATGTGTCTGGAGTCACACACACATCTAAAAAGAAACAAACATTATAAATCTTTTAATACAGGTCAGCTTGCTCAGTTCTCCAACAGTTAAGGTGATTATGGATGTCTAATCCTCGTCTTTTTAAAAGGCACTTAAACTATTCTCTTTCGTGACTTTCCTAATCTATGGGATGAAAGACTTAAACAAACCCAATTAATGGGCTTCTTTTTTCTTTTATGAGAGATCAGCCATAACATTAAAACACTGACGGGTGAAGTGAATAACATTGATTATCTCATTACAACGCCAACTGTCGAAGACGGGGATATAATTACTCCTGATTTCGACTGGGAGCAGATCTCTGAAGTCACAGATTGGCTTGACTTGACTGGCCTGGGACTCCGTTATCTCATGGTTGTTTGGAGACCTTTCTTTAAATGGATGAATACTCATCTAAAATCACTTGGAGGGCCAATCAAAATTGATGAGAAAAAAAAAAAAAAAAAAATTTGGGGAAAACATTGTATAAAAAAAGAAATTGCTGAAACCTTTTCACGTGACCCTTTCTTTGTACTATATTGTAAATATATCCCGACTTTTAATTTTTTTTATCCTTTTATTCATAGATTTTTTGTAGTGAACACTATTGTGTGTATCGCAGTGTTAATTAATTCATTCGTTGATTCATTAATTGATTGACTGATTAATGAAAAACTATTACCTAAATGGTGGGCTGAAGCGCCTTCTGAAGTATACTAGAAGTGGAAAAAATAAAACGATCATAATAAATGTTTAATCTGCACCTAGATATCGTGATATGGTATCAGCTGCTCAGCAATTATTTGTAAGTTGATACATCACAAGCAAGAAAAATGGCCACTGCTTCTAGACCCTGATTTAAGAAATAATGTTAATATGAGTATCCAAAATGATTTCTAATTTGTAATTTACTATGAGTAAAAAGCTAATGTCACCTACACATCATCTGCATCTTCTTGGAAATCCCAGAATTGTCTTGTTTTTTTCTTAGCATTTATTAGCACAATATTAATTAATTATTAGCATGCATGACAGGTATGAGCTTTACACCGGGTGCTAAATGTAGCTGCTTGTTGTCCATCTTGAGATTACTTCATCTCTCAATGCCACTCTGAGACTTGTCCTATTTTTCCTGATTTTTTTTTTCCTAGCCTGCGGATTGCTCAGTTTGATGCTTTGTATTTGCGTATACAGACAGATGGCGTTGGCCGTTGACAGCAGGTCATCCAAGCTGCAAGAACGTATGTTTCACATAGTGATCTGCCGCTGACTGATGCAGGACATGAAGTAATGCAATGGACTGCACCACGTTTCGCTTCACAACACATCTTACCACACGGCAACTGCTCTCCCCTTCCTCTTACATACAGGGAGGGCTTTAAACCAAGCTGGTGCTGTGAGTGGAACACGGCTGAGATGTATTTATACATCTTATTTATTAAGATTCTTCCATTTCACTTTTGGAGTGATTTTTATGACTAACTGTGAATAAACTATATGCAAAAGACAGGTATACAAAAAAGTTTTCAGACCTTATATGGTAGAAACCGCCCACTTTTTTTATGTGCAGGGTTTCCCCATTCCGTCACACATTTATCAAGACAAAAATCGCAGTAAAATATTTTTATCATCACATACAGGCAGGCTAAACAGCTTTTATCCATAACAATGCCACCACAAACACCCACTATTTTCTCTTATGGCTGGCTGCCTTCACACAGTTTTATAGCGCTCTTAACTTTTTTTTGTTTTCCCCCCCCAAGCATTTTAAAATCAGCTGACTGGAAAAGAAATTCTTTTTTTAAACCTGTCACAGAGCAGACTCTTGTTTAGGAACGTGTACAGGAAATACAGCCTTAGAGCTCGTACGTCGCTGCTGCCAATAAATAATACGCCCCGGCATGCGTTAGGTCTTTCCTAGCTTACACAACAAATGCTTGCTCGGAGCGATCATTCAGCCTTGCAACATTAATTAAGAAAGATCAGGTCACAGCTTCAGCAATGGAAATAAACTCTAGGGGTGGAGAGAGCAATTCAGTGACAAAGGATTAATTAAAGAAAAAAAATAATAATAATAATAATAACAAAAATGGAGCTTATTCTCATGAAACGCAATTGACTTGTAAGGAAATTGTGCCTTCGGATTTTTTTTTTACATCAGAAAGACGACTGGTTTTACTCATCTCACACAAAAGTGAATGAATTCTTTGGGTACATGTTAACATTTTGACAAAAGTATGCGACCGGTCAGCTCTTACATGCTTGAAACATCGATCTGTAATATACTGTGGGAATATCAATATACTTAATGCACATGCATCGACTGTGCTGCACCTGAATTTAATCAGGCAGTGTAAAGCCTGGATCTGAACATGCCAGACACTCTCGTTAAGCACAGGAGGGCTTCACAGACGTCTATCTGTGGAAAATCAAGACGCGTTTTATTCTCCCATTCCAACGCCCGTCTTCTTTTGAGTACACTTGAAGGCACAGATAAGAGACACAACCAAGCGGACAAAGCCAGGCTCGCTTTGCTTCAGGCTCTTCCAATACGAGCAAATGGGTTGAGTTTAATCAGCTGCGTCCTCTGTCGAGCCCTTCAACGGAAAACCCTGCCCGAGCAGCCGGGGGAGATTGTCCAGAGTCTGTGCTCTGCACACAGACAGACACACAGTCAGACAAATAAACGCATCACACGTCCACTAGATTTTCCTATTTATTACATCAGGTCAAGGATTCACTCGATATCAGTGTGTGCCTTCAGGCACGGAGGGCTTTTCATCTCAAAGTACATTTTACTTTCTCCTTGAGACAGCGTGGGGATCCGTAATAACATGACCACTCCCTTGAATCAGACATCCTGTCTAACTCGGTCATAAAAAGAAATCCGCTTTACCCCAAACAAATACGTTCATTTCAGCAACAGCAGTGACTATATTCTGGCTCAAGGATGTTGATGATGTACTTAATACTTGGGGAATTGATTCACGAGAAACTGGAAAGAACTGGCAGAAAACTGAAAAGCATCCAAAACAAGCGGCCAGGAAATCTAAGTGGGATGGTTAAAGGGACAGGTGATGTGATACGAGCCGAGCCAAAAGAAGAGACAAGGCTACTGTAGTAATGCGTACACATCCCAAGAACTGAGAATGTATCTTCATCGTGCTTCGTACATGTCGAGCGCTGGCTGGAGATAGAAAGGCTAAAGGCTGGATATTTAAAGAGGAAGAGCCCGTTACTTGTTTCAGTTGAAGAACTCATTAAAACAAGAAGAGAGATAGTGGGACAAGTCACGCTGACTAATCTGGCGGCTTTTACTACTTTCTCCTTCACACTTTATTAATTATTTCATTCCTGCCGACATGGCCACTCACCCGTTGTAAACTCACCGTCAGTATTTTTAATGCAATTTGCAAAAATATAAATGTTAGGTATTTAGAAGGAACACAACAGTGTCGTGCGGTTCTAAGAAAATAATCAGTGACGCAGACTTAGCGTTAACATTTTTCTATAACAGCCTGACCTGAAATGTTCAAATCCTTTTTATACCACATTTCTTTAATAACAGTGAAATATTAATAGATGCATCATGCTTTTTAACAGTTCAGTCACACTTAAGGTTGCGGAACAGCAGCAAGACACATCACTTCCTGTATTCAACACCGTGATCTCCGCAGACGCAAAAGCACAATGTAATACTACATCTTCTGCCTACACAGAGGCATTCCTTTCAGCTCAGCACAGAGGCGGAGAGATGTGAATAACCTGACACTCTTTCGTGACCTGAGAATAATAAGGAATATTAGAGCTTAGTGGAATAATAAAAAAAAAATGTTGCGACTTTTGAGTACTAAATATTTCGCAATGCCTGCAATTAACACGAAAATGTTTGGCTGTATACGCTGCAGTGTCTCCTGTAATCTCACCCTTGTTTGCACGGTCCTTGGCACACATGCACATAATTTCCCCACACGCAAATCATCCTACTTTTGCATATCATCCCTTAGCTGAGTAAAACAGCATATCAAGCAGGAGCATAAGCAGCTGCACACAGTACAATTATCCCAGTGGCACGCCTTTTACTACACAGATAGAGAAATTACCACTCGGAGTCATTACCAATTTAACTGAATTGCGCTGTAATAGTAGCTGAAAGTCTACCAAAATGGGAAAGAGATGACTCTGACTATGAGAGGATATGTAAAGGTACGCATACTCTGCTCAACAATTTAACAAATTCCTCCAAGAAGTACTAAATTACACAGGTCTAGTATTTAAAACTAATAAATAATAGTATAATTATTAGTAATAGTACTACAGTCATTCATTAATACAGCAATGCCATTACTACAGTAATTATTAACCGTGGTAACATAGTAACTACATTACCACGGGAGCTGTTACTACATTAGATGCGTCTGTCTGCGCGTCTGTCTGCGCGTCTGTCTGCGCGTCTGTCTGCGCGTCTGTCTGCGCGTCTGTCTGCGCGTCTGTCTGCGCGTGCTTTTAATCAAGTAATTTTTCAGTGCATGCAGGACAATGAAACACACTCGGGGAAACCCTGATAGAGGTTTCTGATAAGCGAAGAACCTAATGTCACATGTCACTCTACACTGCTGTAGGCATGCACACTCACACTCTCTCTCCCACATACACACAAACACTGTGTCTCTTTCTCTCACTTATGATTAGGATTATGATACAGCTAAAGTAGCAGCTTCACTTCCACAGGCTCCCTTCAACTCAGCTCAAATAAGGTAGCAGAATGTGCTAAGCTGCCAGAGATGATTCAAGATCCTACCATACATGGTAAATCTTGTAATGCACGAGCTCCAAGTATGTGTTGTCCAGTTTACTGTCATTCGGAGACCGCGTCCACTGCAGTAGATTTTTACAATATCTCATAAGTACTACTCTGTATTATAAAACCTTCTCCATTCAGAAAGACACAGTAATCTGTGAGGACACTGCTCAACACGGATCTGACAGGACAGATAACCCGTCAGCACAGCACAGGCAAAGAGCCGCAGACCCTGGCGATCGATGCCACATCTGGCCCCTTCACTACAGCAATGCGGGAAGAGAAAAAGAGAGGGGGAACAGGGAGGGAGAGAAAGGAAGTTAGTGAGAGAGAGAGAGAGAGAGAGAGAGAGAGAGAGAGAGCAGGAGATGAATGGAAGCAAAGGAAAAGCTGAGACACAATCTTACTAAATGTCTAGAGAGATGGAGATACACATTCATTTGGAACCCCAGTGGTATGGAATGAGATATTGAAATCGTTTCTGCGCAGAATTCTCACACGACATTAACCACAGAATGAAACACTTGTCCTGACTAATGCTATCTGATGCGTAGCGATACAGATCTGAAAACAGAATCAACTTAACATGGCAGAATTTCAGATGTATCATAAATCGTTATTAAATGAAGGAACTCGGTTTCAAAAGCTCAATTCTGAGTCTGAGATATGAAACGTGGAGATTCTCAGGTGTTAAAAGAGCCATCTAGTCGACAACAGACAAGTTAAACAATTCAACCATTCCTCGCCAACACCCGGGTGGTCCCTAAACTGAGGTAAAATACTCACTCACTCAATACCGTCTACACCGCTTAATCCTCTAAACAGGGTTGCAGGAGCCTGGGGCGTATCCCAGGAAACGTAGGAGCATGAGGCACACCCTGGACAGGGTGTCAATCCATCGCAGGGCTCACATACATACATACATGCATGCATGCATACATGCATACATGCATACATACTCACACACTATAGGCAATTTGGGAACGCCTTAATCCTTCATCCTAATCAGCATGTGTTTGGACTAAGGGAGGAAGCTGGAGTTCACGGAGGAAACCCATCAAGCACAGGGAGGTCATGCAAACTCCATGCACACAGAGGTGGAAATCAAACCTGGCTGGGAATCAAACCCGGCCCCTGGAGGTGCGCGGCGGCATTACCAACCACTAAGCCAACATGCTGCCAGGTAACATTCTAATAATCTTAACTTAAAGCTATGTAGTGTATTAAGGATACTGAATCAGGAAAGTACAAATACTTTAGAATAAGCTGTTTCCAGGCTGCACTGAGTCTCCCTGCCAGTCTTGAAATAAGAACTCAGTCAGGGTCGAGTCAAAGCCGTTGGGTCAGCATTAGCGGAAAATGCTTATATGTCATATCCTGAAGCCGATGCATCAAACGTCATGATGGCACACCAGAGCCTCCAGAGAGGCTTATTACACCGTGTTTTGCAAGAGTCACAGCCAATCGGAAAAAGAGAGAGAGAGAGAGAGAGAGAGAGAGAGAGTAAATAGAGCAAATGGAGGTGAGAGAGCAGAGTACTATACTCCAAGAGGAAAAAAGATTGAGGACTGATTATGTTTGCTGAACAGCTGTGAGATTTATGTGCAGCACAACACCACCACATTACAAAATGTTCCTTCATGAGTAGCTTGCAATTGGGCAAAATTCCAAAATCGTGCATCTTACAGCTTTAAGGTCGAAAACATTTTTAGCAATTCAGCAGACAATTACAGAGCCATTTGTTCAGAAATTTACAGTCTTCAGGTAACTATTGTTTAGATAGTGTACCATACACTGTACATAACAGACATGCATATTACACCATAGACATTAACACATTAACATTGATTATATACAGTAGAAGTAAACTAGTGTAAACTAACCGTGCAGCCTGATCCCACAGAAAAGCCAATGCAGCATTAAAAAAAAATTTAATAATAAAAAAAATGCACCAGAACACCCACATACAAAACAGCTTGTTGCGCAAGAGGCCCATTAACCCGGGGTCCAAATTCCCCAGATCCCAATCTAATGGGATTTGTCTGTTGCATCACCTATGGGATGCAACAGACAAATAAGTCCAATCCATGGAGGCCCCGCCCTGCAAAGCCCCGCCCCGCCGGCCACAGCACCCGCTGGTAATGTCCTGCTGCCAGGGACCACAGCACACTGTCATGCAAATCATAATGTTTTGCATTGTAATGTGATGGCTGATCGGTGCACACAAATATACATACATTTATATACATATACTGTACACATTTACATGAAAACACACACATCTCTTGCTACTTATCCTGTTGTATTTTACAACGAAAATAAATCTAGACTGAATTAAAAATAAATAAATAAATAATTTAGTGCTTTATCTTTTATATTGAATTTGATATGGTGTATATAGGCCAGTGTCAATCATAACATTCCCTCACATTCTAACCCATACTAAGCAAAATTGAGCAATATCTCACACACACACACACACACACACACACACACACACACACACAC
>JAQMYJ010000039.1:28929625-28945750 GCA_030014305.1 Clarias laeviceps
CACACACACACACACACACACACACACACACACACACACACACACACACACACACACACACACACACACACGATCTTAAGCATTTGGAAGAACTGCAGTAAAACTTGGAAAAGTAAGAAGGTAGTGATGATGCACTTCTATCATGGCACTATCTGTTCAATGCACTACACCAATCTCATCGTCTCTCCTCTCATGGCTAACTAATAATCACTCCTTATGCAGTATCTCTTGAATTCACTTTAGCACACACAAGCATACGCTCACTAATGTGCTACTCAGCTACAGAGATGGCACCGAATCAAATGGTCTATTCTCTATAAAGAAATTTATAGGCCATATGCCCGTTGGAACAGGCAGCGGAGGAAGAAAAAAAAAAAAAAAAAAAAAGCCACAGTATTAAAAATGCAGACACTTAACCTTGAGCTCATCTTCTGAGCATAGTGCAGCTGCTACACTGGGCTCTTATCAGCCAGCCGATCTACACTGAAATCAAAATGGCTTTGTTCACAACCAGGTCAGGACAAACAGCCGTTTGAGGAGAAAAAGCCCTAAATTCTTGTAAACAAACACACTAGACAAGAAGTTCACACCACAATTAGTTCTAATACGGAAAGTGTGAACAACTGAAAAGTTTACTCAGGCAAATGACTTTCCTTTTTGAATTGCTGCAAACCTCAAACTCTTTCTCAGAGCTGGTTTTCATTTAGCACTGAAAAAAATAAAAATAAATAAAAATTGATGATTACATCTCAGGATTCCCAGATAAACAAGACAAACCTGCACAAACAGGTTTTTCATGCCAACTGCACATTCTACATTCATGCATTATTAGGGCCCAGGAGTAGAACGTTCCTCTGACAGTCTGCTGCACCGAGACACAATGCCGGTCACTGTACTGCACACAAACTTATACACATCAGGGTTTGTTGTGTTTGGAGTGTATGGAGAACGATTACAACGATGCCTCATTCACATACTAACTCAACAACTCTGTGGTTTAAAGGAGTGGAGAGTCTCAGGAAATGCACACATATACACACTTAGACTTACTATGCACACACGCCCAGAAATCTCTTTCTGATTCTGATGCTAAAAGCAGGTGGGTGGGTGTTTCTGCAGGATGCTCAGTAAAACGTAGTTCATAGGGGAAGTAGTTCATTTCCTGATAAAACTGCACAAACTTTAACCAAGACTAAAGCATCGTCACACCAATTACTGATGTTGCTTCATTTAATTAATTACTGTTTACTTGTCCTTATAATTATTATTTTGTTTTTAATTGGCATGTGCCTAAGACTTTTGTAAAGTACAGTAGTTATTTATTTTTGATCAGAGAGAATCAAATTCTGTTTGCAGTTTCCAAAATTTAGATACTACGTACAACTGTCAAAGAAAAACACACAAGAGTTGTACCAGTACGCGTGACATGACGGCTGATATCAATTTGTTACAAGATCGCTTCGGAAATGTGAATTTTCTATGCTGAGGAATTCCGATTAGGGAAATGATCGACCAATATTGTGTGCCTCATACACTACATGAAATGTTTGAAGGGGATATCGACCTCGTTATCTTTTTCCCCCAAAAGGAAACTAAAACATTTGTAGCGGCTCTCAGAACCTCGTATCTAATACATTCAGTACGGTCTTGGTTATCCTTGATATTAGATAAGGATTATACTGGGAATCACTGTAGCTTAAAAAAACGACAACTTTAAACCACAGGTAGACCTCATGCGGGTTCTGCTTTGAAACAAGGATTTTTACATTCTTTCGTCATCCGATTGCACTAACCTGTGGAGACAGGGAGGCCCCGGGCTGGCTGAAGAGTGCTGCCCTGCTGGAGGACCTCAGGCTGTGTCCTTTTCTCACACTCTGGTGGACGAAGGGTCCAGATAGCGTCTCCTGCAGAAGACATCATTGGGTCAGATTGAAACTTTACATCATGGCCTTATGTTTGTGGACACCTGACCATTGCAGACATACAGTATGTGGTTACTGCCATAGAACTGGGAACCTACAATTGTCTTAAATGGCCTGGCTTCATTCAATGGGGGATTGATTAAATTATTTTTAACTTAGTTTATTGCTCACATTAAGCAACCATCATGTAATATCAGTAAACATTAGGCGGACTTTGTCTTGAGCCAGCTGCTTAAAAAGTGAAGCTGAAAAAAATAATAAAAATCATCTGAGCTTCTAACTATAGCAATCACACCAGCTGTGTTCCATCAGAGCAAACTTTAATGCCAATTAGATTCATTCTCAATTAATTACGTCTTCTGTATACGATGGAAGTCAGAGTTCATACAAAGTAAAGAGTGTTGTGGTTCTTTAAAACTACTCTGGAGACATGCAGAGATGTTCAACAGATTTATAGAAATTATGGAATTAACAGGCAAACCTTAAACTCAAATGCATCATCTTATTAGTTTTGTACAATAAACATGGGATGTTTCTACAGCTGTAATAAAGCTATAAGTAGGGAAATAATCGTGTCCCGTACTTTAAATCATACATCTCGTACTTTTACAGTACTTTGTGTTGGATAAAACACTAACCCAGGCTGCTCAATGCATAAGCAGATTTCACATTCAAGCTGTTTTTTTTTATTTTTATTATTATTCATTTTTGGCCAGGAAGGACGTACAATTAGTGAAAAAATAATCCTGACTCCTGAGTAACTGAAACCCCTAAAGACCTATTAGATAACTGAAACAGCTGAAACTTTTTAAAACTTGCTCAAGGGCTCAACAACGGCAGCAGCTTGGCACTGCTGGGGCTTGAACCCAACACCCCGTCACCCAGAGCTTTAAGCATCTGAACTATCACTCCCCTTAAGCATTACATCTACACTGTCCTCTCTTCACTGGGAGCTCATATCTCTCTGAGAACACGCTTATCTATAGCTAACTAGTTGTACTGTATGTTGTTTAGATTACATTTCCTGCTTGGCCATCTAATGCCTTTATTCACTCGCCATAATATTGATCACAATCTCATCGTTTTAAATCTTTTGAGACACCATAAGTATATCTCAAACTATGACGATCTACTGTAATAACTGGCTAAATACTGACAATGTTTTTAATAAACAAAACATAAAAATTTCTCAGTCAGAACATATTTAAACTGATGGGTTTTTTTTCCATGTCTTTTAAAAGGTTTTAATTCAAAGCCTTCTTTTAACCTTCCCGGGAAAGTCAGCACACGAGCATGCCGCGGCTTTAATACATACAAAAGCCATCCGACTGCCCACACGCTCCTATACGTGTGTGTTGATGCAATGCAGGTAATGGAGCATAAAATGTAGACCTGTGTGGGTAGCTGGGACTCAGATAGCAGCCTCCAATTAACCCAGTATTGAAGTACTTATTGTTTGTCGTGGCTTGAGGCTTGCTGAACATGTTTTATGATGACGCTCAACTGCACTCACAAGAGCTGTACCACCCGAGATTCTAATAAGCGCCAGCGCCAAGAAATGTGCGAGTGTGCTGGGGTATGTCCGGTCCTAAGCGCCTTATCACTGTCGCCAGGCATCGGGTGTTGTCCTGAACGATTTCAGCTCTTTTAAACGAGACGTACAGATCACAAGCGGCTGAATACCGCTGCTAAATCATTTTCCTGTGGAAATAAGAGCAGCGACGGAAGAAGCAGACGAGCTCTCTGAAAAGCCGGCGTGCTGGACCATTGATGACCATCAACACTGAAAAGTTCAGCAGCACTCGAGCAGCCAAGTGTCATTACAGACACAGGAAGATTTCGTTTTAATCGGTCTCTCCTCCCAATAGGGACAGCCCAGTCTATTGCCAATGATTAGCTTGTCACAGTGAATAAAGCGCCTGCTCCCAAAAGATTAAAATGACAAACTAAAGGGCACCGTTTCTTTAGCTGGTTTAGAGACGACCATTTTCCAGGAAATGTGTGCCTTAAGGTCGACGTGATGTCCATCCATATACACAACTCATTTTATGAGCACCTTCAGTCATCTCCGAGTGACACTGTGCTCTGGATACAGTATAATACATACATAGATACATGCATACATACATATACACACGCACATACACACTCATACAGACATACATTTACATTGGGGACAATTATTATTTGAACCCCTGTAGATTTTCCACTTACAAAGAAATAAAGCATATCATAGGTTTATTTTAAAGAATAGAGACAGAATATCAATCTTCTATATGATAAATTGAGTTGCATTTCAGTGGGTAAAATAACTAGTGATGGGTCGGTTCATGAACGATTCATTCTTTTTGAATGAGTCTTTAACATGACTCAGAAGAACCAGTAGTCTCGGAGAGTGATTCCTTCATTTTCTACTGGGTGCGCAAGCATCGCAAAACCCCCGTAGGTTATTTACAGGAAACAGAATTGAGCGATTCTTTCTCAACGAGTCTTCTACTCCGAGTCGTTCGTTCTTTTGTCACGTGACTCCATAGACGCTATGCAGTGCAATAGATTCAAAAGAGCGAAGGACTAGACGATATGATGGTGAGCTACTCATGTTGTTTATTATAATATGTCCTTAGCTGCATTGTAATATTTTCATTACTGGAACTATAGCCAAAATGTGTGTATGTAGACATATTGTGGGTCTGTTTATTGAAAATGTAACATTTGATTTTATTTCTGATCAAAAGAACGTAAATGAACTAAATGACTCAAAAAAAGATCCGTTCATTTCGATCATCATTTTGAACGAAATTGAAAGAACCGAGTCACTAAAATGATTCAAACTTCCCATCACTACTATTATCCAACAATAATTCTGGCTCCCACAGACAGAGAACAGTTACAGTTATGTGCTCATGTGGTACACAGATTAATTTCTCCTAACAACTCATTATATGTATTAAAGCCACCTGTCCACAGAAACTCTATCTTCCAAAGGACTTTCAAAGGACGTCAGAGCTGCACAAGGTTAAAATGGGCTGCAAGACCATAAGCAAGAAACTTGGAGAGAAGAAGACAGCGATTATTCGCAAATGGAAGAAATACAAGACACCCATCAATCGCCCTCGGTCTGGAGCTCTCATGGGGATAATAATGAGAAAAGTAAGGAGATCAGTCCAGAACTATATGGGAGGAGCTCGTGAATGAGCTCAAGGCAGTTGGGACGACAGTCACCAAACAAACCATCGGTAACAATACGCCGCCACAGATTGAAATCCTGCAGCACCCGCAATGTTCCCCTCCTCAAAATGCACATGTAGAGGGCCGTCTGAAGTTTGCCAACTAACAGAGAAGGATTGGGAGAAAAGTGCTGTGGTCAGATGAGACCAAAATCGAGCTCTTTGGCATCAACTCGACTTTTCCGCATTGAGGGGTCAATAGACTGGGCTATGTATTGTAAAATTTTGGACGAGAACCTTCTGAAAATGGATCTTCCAGCCTGACAATGACCCAAAACCGCCATGACTCAAGAAGAAGCACATTAAGGTCATGGACTGGCCTAGCTACTTTATGGAAAATTTATGGAGGAAGCTGAAACTTCGAGTTGCCAAGCGACAGGCAAGAAACTCCAAGGATTTAGAGAAGATCTGTATAGAATAGTGGATCAGAATCCCCTGAGATGTGTGCAAACCTGGTAACCAACCACAAGAAACGCTTTATTCTCTGTGCTTGCCAATCAGAGTTTCAATAAAAAGTCATGTTTTGCTTGACTTTTCAAACACTCATTTTACTCATTGAAATGCAACTCAATAAACCTATGATAAACATTACAGACCTTTAATTTCTTTCTAAGTGTACAAAGCTTTTCCCCCCACTGTATATGCATCGCTCTTTATATATGCGTTTATATACACAATACGATTAACTGCACTAACCAATGCGAGGTCACTCTGCGTTTAAGTGTATTCGGTACGCAGTATGCAGCAGTCCCCTTACGCATAGTCAGCATGACGGTCTTTCTGACACACACACACACACACACTCCTGGGAAATGGCACATCAGAAGCCGAGCACACTTTAAAGGCGAGTGTAACTGAGAAGTTAATAAGTAAACTGTCTCGTGAGTTTGTGCGCTAAACCGCTGGTAATGAGACGCCCTTTGTCACAAAGTTCTGTGCCAATGCACGCATTGCTAAATATAGGCTATGACTAAAAACAAACCGCAGGCTCGTTTGAGGCCTGTGTGTGTGTATCCATGCAAGGCAAACACATTTAGTACAACTCATAGGGGGTCACGGAGTACTTTAATGTAGGCATGGCAACCTGGACGTTTAGTGTTTTGTTAGGGTTAATAACCTACCCATGTTTATTAGGCTCATAAAATATTGATTAGTGAATGTTTTCTCTGCATGTAATACACGATTATGATGAACATCATTATATCATTTTTCTTTGTTATTTAAAAAGATAAAAAAGTTTATATCTCGGAAAGCAGAACAATGTGAAGGAGGAAGCTTGGTTTCACAAATTGCGGTTGGGTCCATGGGAAAGCCGTTTCACCTGCTGCACTCTTCCCCTTTTTGAACCCGTCGTGTTTTTCTGACTCGTCAAATTTCTGCTGATGTTCGTCTTTACTTTGCCTTTTTCCTACAGCATTAACGCAACACCGCAGCTTCTCTGCCCCAGACATACAGAAACCATCTTTTCGTCTCTTGTGCTATTCTCTCTCTCTCTCTCTGCTAGTTCTCTGCAGTACACACACAATGAAATAGATGATGTTTCCAGAACATTAAGTAACCTCTTACACAATATAAAAGACAGGGTGGCAGTAAGACGAGTGTACATGTGCGTTAAAGCTATACAATTAAACCCATTGCACAATCTTATTAATCGAGCGAGAATTTTTCCACGCTTTTGAAAAATTTGTTTCGTTTGAGCAGAAATTAGCTGCTGCTCGGTGAACTGTGTCCCTAAGATACATAAACACCATCACATTCTGTAATGAGAACATGTTCAGTGTTCTACAAAATTATTGTCATTTAAATAAAATTTGTAATGCAAGCTTCTGAAAATAAAACAAAATGGTTTACTCTTTACTGAGTAGTAAAAATTTTTATTTTTTTTTGCAAATAAATCTACATTGATTTACATTGACTACATGACCAGTCAACACTTTATATTAAATATTTTAATAAAGCATGTGAATTAAACATACTGTGACGTGAGCTTGGAACAATCTAGATCCAGTGGTGGACAAAGTACACAAATCCTGTCGAGGGTTCGATTCCCGCCTCAGGGTCTATTGTGTATGGGGTTTGCATGTTCTCCTCGTGTTTGGTGGGATTCCTCCGTGTATTCCGATCTGCTCCCATAGTCCAAAGACATGCTAGTTTTAGAGTGTGTGTGTGTCTCTGTAGTGTGTGTGTACTGTATGTCTGTGCGCCCTACGATGGATTGGCACCCTGTCCAGAGTGTACCACACCTCGGGCCCAAAGTCTCCTAGAATAGGCTCCATCTCTGCTTTCTTCACTTCAAACACCTGCTACATAACTGTCTGTTTTACAGAAGGAAGGCGAATCACACGATTACATCTGACAGTCGGTACCTTTTCAAATGTTACGCAACACGACACCATGCAGAAATGTAGTGAAGTAGAAAGTACAAATATCTGATGTATGATTCAGTGGAGTAAAAGTCAAGTATCCACTAATAAATCTAGTCATGTCAAGTACGTATACTGTACGTGAAAACCATACTCAAGTAAAGTAACAAAGTAAATTAAATACTTTGTTACCTTCCACCTCTGTGTAGATCTAATCAAATCCTGAAAATGTTTATCACCTCCGAGTGCACCAGCTTTCAGTAAATCGCTAGGACCGGATCGGTATTTCGACGCGTTCTGATATTCTGCGTTATTTCATTTGGTCTTTAATCCCTGAAACCCCTGATGTTCAAAAACTTTTGACTGGCATTTGTGTGTCAAGGACACGATGTGATGAGGGAGGTCTTGCCTTTGCTGGCTTAAGTGTGGTGATCCATCATTGACATATCAGAGCTGCTCGTGCTCGGCAGGACGTGAAACACACGCGGCAGGTTCTAAACGTGAAAAAAATATACCGACGCGTTCAGTCGTGCCAGGGCAGAAGCTCGTCTGTCAGCCGGGGTACATTTGAAGCAGCATGGATGAATGACTGAGTCACAACCCTTCTCCATTCACAATACAAAGATCTGTATGAGAGAGACATGCAGACAGTGTGTGAGAGAGAGAGAGAGAGAGAGAGAGAGAGAACAGATCGACACACGGTGAGACCTGAAGAGAGCGACAGACAATCAGGAACTGAGTTATACACGGGTATTCCCTTGACGCTTTAAGCACTTTAATTAGAGTATGACTGCCGGCAATAACAGAGACCCATCGAGCCGGGGAGGAGGAGAGAAAAAAAAAAAAAAAAAAACCGGCCAGACTTTATGAAACAAAACCCATCGTAAGCCTCTCTTCATCCATGTATACACCCTTACATAGATGTGAGAAATAGCGAACAAGTTCTAGTTCCTGTCTAGATAGTCTTACGTTAAGACTCTTTAACACAGTAGTATAACAGATCAGACACACAGTTACTAGAAATCTTGCATCAGATTGCATAACAGTTCCTTCAGAAACCGCAGGCTCCATTTATTTATTTATTTATTTTTGGGTCTTACTACTATAAAAATATCCACCGGTTGCCTGAACAAGTTCCGAATCCGGACCTGGCACCTTGTCAGTGGAATGAGTCAGTCATAGTCTGGTGCCAGTTCTCCGACCCAGACTACCTCCATAATCAGTGTTACATTACTGAGCGCTCTAAAAACAGGACACGGCCGTTAGCAGTGCTTTATATCGGTTTAGGAAATCCTATGACTTGTACATTTTTAAATGACTGAGACGCGAACATTTGCTGCCTTATCTACCACTACATCGGATTTCTCATGACATGAATCGTCACCGGGAAAGAAAAAGAAAAGAACAAAAAAAAAAAAAAGCCATTATGTAAGAACTTGCTGCCTTCGAGAGCGAGGAGGGAAGACGAGCATTGAGAAACGATAAGATGATTTTATAACGAATATGTAATCTTTAATTGTGCATTTTCAGTTTGATTAAAGTTGCGTTACGTTAGTCCTTGACTCCATCCTGTTCTTTTCTTCCAAAGCTTCACCTTTCATGCTAATACCTCCATCAACATCACTGTATTTGTCATCTCAGCGGTCATTCTGCATTCTGGGACTTTGAGACGAGAACATTTTCCAATAAATCCCGCCTTTTGCGCTTTGATTGGTTACAAGAATTCAGTCTCATCTGTAATTGGTCAGACGCTTTACTACGTCCAGTCAGTGCCCCTTCGTCAAGACAGGTGGGAGAGAGTTATTGTCCGTCATGAAAAACTGTCACGTCACCTAATGTTACCCCCCCATGTGGGGCAAATATCCACAGATAGAATATGTTCATTCTGAGGACAAAGAACCTACGGGATAAGACTTTACATGGCTAATATTGAATGGATCATCAAAGGTTTACACCCTCTTCTCGTGTAGAAGGGGATCGGGTCAGACTGTTCCGACTGAGGTGTTTATATCAAGCGTTTTCTTCTGACTGGGATGTTATTCTGATCAATTGTGAAATTTTTATACCTGTGGAAATGCACGTAGCGATTGTGATCCTGCATACAATTTTTGATCAGCAGTCCCAGCTTCATATAAATGCACCAACTGCTGGACAAAATGTGAATCACGATTTTTCTCCATGGGAATTGAGTTCACGATTCTCTCACACGATTCTTTCTCTGTTTTTTTTCTCTTCCAACAAATAACATTGATTCCACTTAAAATAAAAGTCTCACCATGAGTCAAACCGCATGGGTGTCTGACACACCCATATGCATGGAGCGGACACATAAAGCATTGAAAGGAGTCGATCAGAAACAGGTCATCAGGGGAAAAAAAAAAAAAAAAGCTTATAGTTGGCTGGAACCCAGTGAGCAGAGTGTTGTGGTATTGAGCAGGAAATACATTTTAAGCACAACGCAAATGTGAGTTTGATGGAGTAAGTGAGCGAAGAAAAAATAAAATCAGTTTTTGGCATGAAAATAACAGCATGCTACCCCGACTCCTGATCAGAATGCAGGGAAACACACGCAAATGAATCGCCGTCATTCAGAAATGAGATTGCATGCATGTATGAATCCAAATCGTGATTCCCCCCCGATTCATCATGCAGCTCTAAACGCACCTCAATTAAAGACCAAAAACAAAAGCTTGCTTTTTAGCTTTCTCCAGTTTAAAGAAAAAAACGCAGCAAATACCTGGTACCTTCTTTGAGAAGGGGAAAAAAAGGCTTCTATTCAGAATACATGGCATGAACAAGTACACAACACTCCTCGAACCTCTCTTCATGTAGGAGGGCCTAGCAACCGTTGAGAACTCAGTTGAGCAGATTACATTTTTCCAGGGAGGACAGCGTGCACAATGGTAAAGACAGAGTCTGTTACTCTGACTAACCGCTCAGACTGTTTGCTTAAGATTGCGTAATGCGGCGGAGGGAGGGAAAGGATTTCCTCGAACAAAAGCACGGGTTTGGTCGGGTGCCACGACGAGCGGTGATGATAAAGCCATCAGTCACGAGCTTTAATGAGATGGAGCGTCATCAGAGATTAATCATTAGCCTCAGTGCTCTCTGAGATCCTGTAGGAGGATACAGCAGTGGAGAAAGAAAGGAATTTTAATTCCTTTTAAACTTGCCGATACTGATACCAAAACGAGTAGCCTAGCAATCAATCAGGGAAGTGGCAAAACATTTGATTTAGGTCTGTCGATGATTTTCTGGTTTACTGTACAATTCGAGTGCTTTTCTAGCAGTTCTATTCCTTCTAACATAAGCTCTGTGATTTTTCATTTTCACCACTATGATCTCGTTAAAACTTTTTTTTTTCCTGCGACCCCAGACTTTCCAAGTTGTTCAAGCATCACTAACAAAGAAGTCGTCATGGGGCTGCCAATAGAGCTGTGAATCACAGGTAAACCGTCAGCTGCGTTAAATTTTTAGGAGTTGTTTTTCAATTCGACTCAAAAGATGTTTATTGTCTCAGTTATATTTCTTACAGGTTTTAAAGCAATAAAAACTAATAAAAGCATCTAATATGCATTGACACGCTGGGTAACTTGCTGTTGATTGTTTAAATGTCATGTCTCATCTCTGTCTCTCCCCGGCCCCCCCCCCTGCTCTACACTCCAGTCCTGCAGGTGGCGGTATTGCAATTAAAACCTATAAATTTAAAAGCAAAAGATGTGATAATGCTCCCTTTGCATTTTCTGAAGAGTGTAGAAAGAGTGTTTAACTAATTAACTGATTAGAAAGTTTACCTAAATAGTTCAAAACGTCTGAACTGATTCCGAATCCATTTAATTAAATAAATGCATCAACAAAAGTAACATTAAATCCAACAACTCATCCTGCCAATACGAATGTCACGTCGAAAGCAGTGCGATAAGATTTAAGCAATAGTTATACACCTTAACCATTTGGTTCTTCTTCGTCATTGATAATGCAAATAATCCTCACACACTGTCCATTTCAGCACACACACCACCTGAAAGGCCTTCTAAGGAAGACCTGAAAGCAGGATAAGTGAAGCAGATTTCAATGGTTTCATCATCATCATCATCATCATCATCGTCGTCATTTACATTGACTTTTATATTTAATATGTTTAATCACATTATTTTGTATTGATGCTGCAGTTCCTTCATCTGAGATTTTCACTAAGCTCGGTTTTCCCGGTCTGCTTTGCTTTAATTGTCATCATTACTTGAGTAACAGATCCATGTGGTTTTATACTCCGGCTTACATCACGCGGTGTCGTGTCGGTATCGGAGCGTTTTCATAAATATCGTTAGCAGTAAATTAACAAGGCTTCAGACCAATAATAATTCGCTTCCAGCATGATTAGGAATGAGGAATGTTTGCTGTGCGGGGACTTCCTCAGTGGCGCTGTGTTTCCACAGCAACTCCATGGTGACTGAGAGGAGGCGTGAGGTCAGAGATGTACTGTAAAAGCTTTCTCTGTCACAAAAGACACTGAGCCCGCTTGTCACAGACGCACTCCTGGAAAAATTACAGTCTCGCTAAATTATGTTGCCGTAAACGAGGTGCGTGTTCCTAAACTTGAAATTAGCTTCTCTTGTTTGCTTGTACACTGTTAAGCCTGTCCCCTTTCTGTCCCTCTCAGCGGAGAGAGAGAGAGAGAGAGAGCGAGAGAGACAGAGACAGACAGAGAGAAAGAGTGAGACAGAGACAGAGGGGGAAATCCCTCAGGACTGCCTGATGAAACCGAGCTTTGCCGTCAATGGCGCTGATCCGCTCTGTAGATTTCCCTCACTACTTATTTCTCAGGCTTTCCTGTATCTCTCTTTCATTTGCATTGAATCTCGCAGCTCATCACCAAAAGCACAGGCGAGAAAAGAGGAGACGAGTCGCTCGAAAAAAGAAAAAAAGAAGAAAAAAAACCCCGTTCCTCAGAGCCTTTCAGCAGCCCTAGAGTTAAAGTAAATGCTTGTGGGTAAATATTTTAGAGCTTTTTATCTCCTTTGTGAGAGCTTGGGTCCTCACGTAGCAACTGCGGTAAAAGGAAAAAAGGTAGGAATACAAACACAGCGTAGCTGTTACGGTTAAGGGGCTTGACGCACCAAGCAGATGGTGGAAAAGTAGAAAACTAGCTTTCCCATTCTGAGCTGAGGAACATGTACAATAACAATAACTTTCCATACCAGAAACCCCTAACCGTAAACCCCTGTGTATGTGTGCAATGCAGTTGCAGTTGCAGTTGAGACATGAGCTCAAAACATTCATCGTTCACCTTGATGGAAAGCAAGAAAAGAAAACCGAGGAGGAAAAAAAAAGCAGGGATGAGAATCACCAGGGACGACATGATACGATATCACGATATCACTCAGGTGCCGATTCGATCTGTATCACGATTCCGTTAGTATCACAATTTAACAAATATCCTACTTTGAAATGTATTCAAGTCAAGTCTCAACAAACTTATGTTATTTACAATATAATTTGGTCTTTGGATGCTGTTCTGTCTGCCAATGTATGCATAGTCTCGAGCTCGCCACCAGGAGGATTCTTGAGGAACAGAAAGGTTTAAAAGCAAACAAAGTAGAAAAGTGGAAAAAAAAAATTTTTAATCCTTAACTGAATCAGTTTTTCCCCCTCTGTCTCTAATAAAAAGCCTCCCAACGTGAGATTCCACATGCTTCCACATAAAACGTTCTAATATCTGAGAGCTCAAACCGGTCAAACGTTGCAGGTCTCCACCCTCATTTGGTGAAGCCGACTTCTTCGCAGGAGATTTCTGCACCACATAAAGCAAGGTGCCGTCATCCAAACTGCTTACAAATAATATATTAATGTATAGAGTGGCTTACTTCGATATATTTCTTCTACAGTACATAGTCTTTGAAGCGCACTAATGTAAGGTTTGGATCGAAGCCAAGCAAACTAGCCTAGCTATCATTTCAACATCGCTGTGAATCTGGGTGAATCTCCCCGTTCAGGCGTTTCGTTGCAAAATTAGAGCTGTCCGAAACTGAGGAGCAGTTATTGAGCAATCGGCCCTTAACTTTTGTTTGATTTGCTCACTTCTGTTTCTCTTCTGCTTCTCCAATTTACTAGGCTGAACAGTCAATCAGAGAGCACTTTTTCACAGCCTGCCAGTTCAGCACTGCAAAAAGATGCCAAGTTCAGCGAGTTGTTATTGTTAATACGGGACGTTCAAAAGATGATGATCTTTCAGTCGACTGTAGAAAGAATGCTAGTTATGGAATCTTGGCCTTAGACTTTGCAAAAATTCCACCACCACGCTCAGGCTAGCGAATCTGTTCTTCATGTTGGAGAAAGTGGGTTGCTCAGAGTGATGGTCTAAAAGCAGAGCGGTTTCTCGGGGGTTAGCTGACCCGTCCACATGATCTCTTTGGAGTCCTTTTAGACCGTGCGTCAAAGTCGTGTTCTTAAATAAATGCAGGCTGAATACAGTGCAGGCTCACCTTCACGGTTTCACAAGTACAACATCATCTGGAGCATGGACAGAGAACAGAACCATTACTGTTTCAGAAAGTCAGGACGAAGGTGCTTTTTTTTTCTTTTATTCATATTTATTTCTTATGTATAAGCTTTTATTTTTTAAGGTCACTGGCAGTCGTATAAGCATTTCACTGCATATTGTATGACTGTGTATGTGACAAATAAAATTTGAATTTGATTGTATATGATTTCTTTCAGATGCAACTTATTATTGGTCCGCTTTCGGTTTCCTACAAATGCAGGAATTTGACAGATTTCAACATAATCTCCTTGCTTTTCAATACAACTTGACCATTTGACAACAAACTTTCGTATTCCCTCATAAAATAAATGTTTTAGGCTGAACTGTTGTCACTTCTTCATCATTATTATAACGAGCGCTGTTGATTGCTAAACCTTTTCCTGACAATGTTCCAATACTGGTCTTTGAGAATCCCTGAGCATCAATTCTCCAGCTGATGGTTGACTCGAACTTTTTCTTGGTCGGCGATTGAGGATGTTTCTGTTCCGTACTCTGCATTTACTCTCAGACTTGTAGTGATGAATCCGTGTCTCATCACCAATAATGATTCCCCTTAAGAAACTTTCACTTTCCTTAGAGTATCCGTCCAAATTTAGTTTGCAGATATCCAAACATGGTTTCGGCACCAGGTACACCCTCAGACCACGAAAGAATTACACATCACTTCACGCTGCACTTCTTTCATGCGAATCTTTAGTGGGAGATCCATTTTTGCCTTCACTGTAAATACAAAATGATACTTATGCATCATGTTCAGACAGTAGCTTCAAGAGTGCAAGTGAAAGAGGGCAACAGGAGTTTTAATTTAACCGGAGCACTATTACCCTGGTGTGCTTATTTGACTTTGTTTATATTTATTATTAACTATAAACTGTTTTAAGGGGACGAATACGATTTCTCGGGTGTAACGAAACTGCGGCATCAGGCAACAAATGGACACCAGGACCAGGAAAGACATCATAAGCTGAGCAGCCCACTCTGGGACTGACTGTATCAGCTCATACATCCATTCCAATATCATCAGTGACAGACTGACAAGCTGAAACGCAGAATGTGAAAACTCCCTCTCTCTATATGCGTGCGTGCGTGTGTGAAGCTGAACTTCTATCACCCTGACAGCTCGCAGAAAGAGCCAGGCGACATACTTCCTGTTCCTTCTGACATTCTGACATCAGTGCGATGCAAACATATCTCACGGAGGAGCCTCCTACCCCCACAAGACCCGCCCAGAAAAACAACAAAAACGTTGCTTGTTAACCCTGAAGTTGCCCAGGCACCGCAAAGCCCTGCGCGAGCTGTAACCGCACCCTGAACACACACGAACACACACACACACACACACACTTTTGATTTTCTTCCTTGGGTTGACTCTGCCTCTTTAGTCTACAGTTGAGAGGGTGAACAGAGGGGCTGAACGCTGCAGCAGACTGTGCTGACTGAAATCCGACCCTCGTAGTAATTACAGAAACACTGAGCTGAGGTGAGAAATGAGGAAGGAGGCAAGTGTTCACAGCTAGAGAGCCGCAAGCTGGAGTCACTCGCTCATCGAAAGCACTCACTGATGGCAATCCTACCATCTGTCTCAGCACTTCAGCACTTTCTAGGACATTTCTGAATTAAATGTAACTGACTAGTGGACAGTTTTTTTTCTTTTCTTTCTCAAAGCAGTTTGCCTTGTACTGTACGTATTTGTGCGGCTTCAATAAACCATCCAGTCCAATGTTTTCTGTCAGTCTCTATCAGTTACACCCCCACAGGAACCTCTGGAACTTTCTCCATTATACTCCCTCTACTTTTCCTTATCTCTTAATATCTCTTCCTGTGCCTCCGTCAGATTCACACAACAGGCTCGTCTGTCTCTCTCTCTACCTCTCTCTCGCTCTCTCTCTCTCTACCTCTCTCTCTCTCTACCTCTCTACCTCTCTCTCTCTCTACCTCTCTCTCTCTCTACCTCTCTCTCTCTCTCTCTCTACCTCTCTCTCTACCTCTCTCTCTACCTCTCTCTCTACCTCTCTCTCTAACTCTCTCTCTACCTCTCTCTCTACCTCTCTCTCTACCTCTCTCTCTAAATC
>JAQMYJ010000039.1:28945850-28962817 GCA_030014305.1 Clarias laeviceps
CTCTCTCTACCTCTCTCTCTACCTCTCTCTCTACCTCTCTCTCTACCTCTCTCTCTACCTCTCTCTCTACCTCTCTCTCTACCTCTCTCACAAACACGAACAAATCTAGCTCTCGGGGCAGATTTTAGCTGAGCTGTGAGACTGAGTTGACCTTCCTTGGCATGGAACGCGTGCTGATCGACGGGATCATGTTAATCAAGTCCTGTGGATGCGGCTCGATCTGATAGGCATCCTGCCACACCAGTGTCATGCGTAGATGAATCCGGATTACCGCGTGAGCTAATCTGAGCGCTCAGCTTCAATCGAAGTTTAGCCGACGTGTGCATGATAGAGCGTTTAATGACGGCAACGAGAAAATGGTAAAACCTGAAGAAGAAAAAAATAATAATAATTATCATGGATCATACTATAAAAACTAATGTATTCAATTATTATGTAAAGTAATTCTTTTAATCATGATCCAAAATCTTCTAGATATGTTTTCGAGATGGTAAAACGTTGCAGTTCCTCTTTAATCCTCCAGGAGCGCTCTAAACTGTTCACATATCAGCAGGCACAGCGTTATTTTTGTAAAAAATAATAGCGGATTGGGATATTTATAAAACTGTTATACTTGCAGAATTGCAAGACGGATCAAATCGGCATCTAGGTATCGCGATACCGTATCAGGTGATCCCTGGCAGCTCCCACCCATATTATAAACCCTGGCGACATCTCTCAGACGGACGAAAGGCGAAAATGTTCTACTTAGAATAATAATAAATAATAATAAGAAGAAAATTACTCAGCAGATGCAGATTGCTTAGGTGAGCACTGCCCGCGATCTCCATTTGTTACACCAATTTCCTCTCCCCAATCCATCAAAAACAATCCCTCCCCACCACCACCAACGGAAATCATTTCTCCAGTACTGGTAG
The DNA here is from genome assembly GCA_030014305.1 of Clarias laeviceps. NCBI lineage: Eukaryota > Metazoa > Chordata > Actinopteri > Siluriformes > Clariidae > Clarias > Clarias laeviceps. The sequence goes on from JAQMYJ010000039.1 coordinate 28,946,768, forward strand.
ATGATGTGCGAGTAATCATATTGATTTCCTGCTGGGATACAGGCGTTAAGTGTGTGTGTGTGAGAGAGAGGATCTTCTCTTCCTGATTTTTTTCCCTTCTGTAGCTTCACAGGGCGAGTGAATGCCTGGCTAAGCAGGGCAAATGGAACGAGACAGCTTGGCTGCGTCCTTGGAACTTTCAGGTCAAGCCACACACACACACACTGACACGAAGGGCAAACCCAATGGGAAGGCTGCACCGTGTACGGGTGTGAAGTTTGCAGGTGGCGTGGCGAGTGCAGGTAACCAGGGACACGCAAAGCGCGGGCGATGTTAGATGGGTATCCATGGCGCCAGCTTGAATACGCGTGCCAGCTTTCTCTCCTGTAGTTGTTCTGGCAACTAAATCCAAGACAAACACAGATGTCAAGTTTTACAGTCCGACGTACTGCGTCTCGGGGGTTTTAATCTCTTCCGGATCTGCCGCGTCAGGACTCGCTTGCTTGCATCCTGCAAACGTTATAGTCATGTGACCAACTTAGGCTCAAGCTACAAACACTGTAAACTACGAACACTATAAACAAGATCAAACTAGCGTCTTGTACCATCAGGTGTATGTAATCGCGATTAACCACCAACATCCTAATAACACGACTGTTGTGTGTTTTAATCCAGAACACACTGGTGTTTGATGTTTAAACCTGTTTGAGCGGCTTGTCTGTCAGCGGGAAAAATAATAGTAATAAACCCACTTTTCAGATTACCGATGAATGAAAAGAATACATTTGCGGGAAAGGATATCTCGGCTTGAATCTCATCTCTTGAATGTGGAACGCCGCAGGATCCGCTTTTGTGTTTCTCCTTCTTTACTCTCTTCTATTATCTCTCTTCATCATTACAGATTCCCCATTATATGTGGCTCAAACGATCATGACATTTAAATTTATTTAACTACTTCTACTCGATTCTCAAATCTGATGGCGTGGATTAATTTTCTAGCTCTGACGATAGATCTGGTTGCAATTAGTTGAAATTAACACGCTTCTACTAGTATGCATTATTGTTTCTATAGTAACAGCTTGAAAAGCTAAACGACTTAATTTTTTTTTAATCCTGACACAGAGCCCGACGATCCCGCAGCTATCGATCGGCACGGCGTCGCAGACACACCAACTGACAGCGCCGGACAGGAGGGGGGCAAACAGACCTGATCATGCAAACATGCTCACCCACACACTCAATCAGCAGGCCACAATTCCAGTCAGCTATCATCTCGAACTCATTTAACGCACAGACGAGCCAGGTAACCTTCCTGTCCGAGCTGAAATTAGTGAGCCTGTTCAGCTTTTCTGAAGCGCAGAGCCCAGACCAAAGAAGACGCTTTAAGGGATCCGTCAAAGCTCTGCAGCGGCTGCGGCGAGAGGTAGAGAGCCCGGAGCGATGAGCTTTCACTTAGCTCAATTACTCTGGAGGTGATTATCGTGACCCACACCTGCTCGGTCCCTCCTATGGTGCCCAGCTCAGCTCTGTCATCCGAAGTGTAACAAATGTGCTGTTTACACGTTTTTGTGATATAATATATAAAACTGAAACGTCAGTCTTAAATAACTTATCTTTTTTTTTTTTTGGTCCATGGTGGATGGATCTGGAACAGTGTGTGTGAAGGGAATACAGTCTGCATAGAGCCTCTCATACACACACACTCGAAGGATTCTTTCTTTAAATCGGTTTTCTCGAGCTAAAACGGTCAGTTCCAAATTTTTATTTTTTTTTACTATTATACTGACGTCCACTCCTAAGCGAAGGCTTCGCGCTAGATTTTAAAGTGTTGCTGTGGGGTTTAAGGCGTGTTCAGCTAAAACAGAGAGGTCAGGCGAGGAAGCCTGTGTGATTTCAGTTCATCCCAAAGATGTACAGCGGAGTTGAGGTCAAGTGCTTCCACTCGATGTAGCTGCACACTTCATGCACAGGGGCAAAGTCATGCTGGAACATGTCTGAGCTACTTGGTCTTAGTGCTACTGAAGGGAAAGAAAGCATACAAAGACATTCCTGACAAATATATGCTTCCAACTTGTGGGGAAGATACACTTGGGTGTTCTGGTCAGGTGTCCTTATACTTTTGGCCATATATGCCAAGTAGTCAATGTCCATTAAAGGCATACTGAAACCTGAATGATGACTTTTTTTTTTTTTTTACCTTGTCTAAAGCACATACAGAATCACTTAATGTAAAGTATTGTGCAAAAGCACACAAACAAATACGCTGAAGAGCAACTTTATTTAATGAAACAAAGTCATTATTTGGTGCGACATTGCTTAAGTCTCAAGTAGTTTGTGCAGTTTTATAAGGAAATTAGCTACCAAGTTTTACTGAGCATCCTGCTGAACCACCCACAGTTCTTCTGAGGACTTTGCTTCTTTTTTGCATGTGGAATGCGGCAGCTTTCATTCAGGTTGTTTTTTTGTTTGTTTGAAAAGTGGTCGCTTATATAAATGTGCTGCTTTTTTCCGTTAAACTAATTCTTTTTTTCGTTAACTTTTAACTTTGTGGGTAAATACTGATGTTTGAAAATCAGAAACGTTTTTTGTACTAAATCAATCAATAATAAAGATATAAAAAAATATCATAAAATAAAAAAAAGTTTGTACTAAAAAAATATTTTAGAAAAGCACAAGGTGCCCAAAACTTCTGTCCACACTGTACATAATCACTTCTCTAGTCTTTAACCTAAACCCAAACACAAACTCCACACGCATCATCATCTTCCAAACATCATCACAAAGAATTCTATCACAGAGCTACTTCTGATGAACACCTAATTAAAACGCTGCTCGAGGATGATTTCAGCATGGAAATTCCCAATCCCAGACCTCTTATGCATTTCAAAATCTTAATGCCAAAAGCCTCAGCCAGCATGAGTGTCTCAGCAAACGTTATCAGCCATCTAATTAAAGGTCATGGACAAATAATCTTTTTAATAAGCTCATTAATATTGATGAATGAACAAAAATCATAAAACAAGGAGCTCATAAATCTTGATGAACCCAGTGTTATTTTAAACACTCTTCTCAGTGCAGTTCATCAATTAGGACCGTTTTGGAGTCTCTGAGTACGCATCCTTTTCTTGCTGCCTGAACGAGAGGAAAAGACTAGAAAAGACAAGAAGAAGCAGATGACCAAGTTGCTAATATTTCAAAACAGCCATACGTACATCGTGATTATATATAAATCGATGAGTCCAGTTCTCGATTCTGATTGGGCGGGAGGTGAAATTCAATAAAAGGCTTGCCCTAATACATTTCCATAATAACATCTTATTCATTCATTTATATAGCACAAACCTACGGCACAAACTAACAGAATATACCACTTCAAGCAGTGCTGTTATTAGAATATAATCAGTAACAGTAACTCCACCTTGTGTCCCAGACTCTTCCCAGATGTTTCAGATAGTTCCACATATCCCTGTTCAGACATGATTACATTTACATGATTTTCTTTTTCTTTCCTGATGGATCATGTCGTGTTTTTCCTTCCACCTTCCTCTGAGAAAATTCAGGCTGAATTACCTACTGCTCAGCCTGATCATTTAAATCCCATAAAAACGTCTGTGATTTTCTACACACAGATCTCACTTTGAGTGCTAGCAAATTTCCGAGTGTCCCTATAACACAGTTCCCTAAGAGCAAAAGAAAAATGTAATGCTAAATGCTGGATGATGTGACAAACATTAACCTTTGTAGAAAACACAACCCAATATAGACTCGATTGTCACTGATGATAATGCATGAAATTATTTATCACAGACGTCCTGCAGATAAACAAATACAATCCGAATAAGGCTAAGGATGAACTCTTAGTGGTTCGATAAGATCCTTTGTGAGCATGGTACGTGAAAAAAAAAAAAAGCAGTGTTTCTAATTGGCTTTTCTGTCCGATTCATCGGCGTGAGACTAGGGTCTGTCCTTCAAGCGTATATCCCCCGTTGGCTGCTCGATATACTGAAAGAAAAACAGAACTACATCATCAAATATTAGGAAATGTGTTCTGACTACTCATCCTGATCAGCTTTGATAGAGTAAATCTATATAAAAGGCAGGGTCAATGATTTTTAAGCTTCACTATCGACGTTTGTTCAGCCATCTAAATACTGAACTGAATGCTTGTAAGCACATTCTACCTGGGGCGCCTCAGTTATTACCCAGACGGTGCTTTTAGCCTGTGAAAATAAGGAAGCTAAAAAATAATAATAATAATAATTTTTTAAAACCTTAGAGCCTCAAGTCAAACTCAATATAAAAAAAAGAATCCTGTGAGCTAATTAGAGCTTTCTGATTTATATGACAAAAGAGTTCTGATCTGTTCTGATTTATTTACTGTATGCAATTTTATGGAATTCCTTTGGTGACACGAGGCTGTCGATTATCAAAAATTAGAAAAAAAGGGGGGGGGGGAATGTGATTGCAGAGAATTGTGGATCTCAGTGGGGGGGTTGGTGCCAGATGGACCAGTTTGAGTATTTCGGAAACTGCTGATCTCCTGGGGTTTTCACACACAACAATCTCTAGAATTTACACAGAACGGTGCAAAAAAAAAAAAAAAAAAAAAAAAACCCCGGTAAGTGGAAAATCTAAACCCTTGAGATTACGAGAATGTCCAGACTGATTCAAGCTGGCTGACAGGTTAAAGTATCTCAAAACAGCCACTCTTTACATCCGTGGTGAGAAGGAAAGCATCTCACAGTGCTAAAAATGTCAAATAGCAGGGTGGGAAAGTAGATGATTGTACTGCCAGTCAAGTACAGGATTCAAAGGCTAAAGTGGGAACTGAATCTTTCTTTTTTTTCTTAATAGAAATGGATGTTTTTTCTTAATAGAAATGGATTCTGTCCATGTGCTGCCCCGCACACTGGGCAACGGGTACACATCCGCCAATTCTGTGGCAGTTATTTATAGGGTTGGGTTTCCAGCTCGACGCCCAATTGTATCTGATCACTTAGGGGTGAAGGACCTTGATCAAGAGTCCAGAAGTGGCGACCCGGCGGCATCGGGGCTCGTACCGTGGACCTCTTGAACTGCAGTTCAACACCTTAACCACGGAGCCACCTCTGCCTGCATGTAATATAGATGAGGAGAGAAAAAAATTTTTTATATCACAATTCTTTTGGGTGGCAGTTCATGTATTGCCGCATTGATTTCAAAACCTTTGTGTATGTGTTTGCGTTTGAGGTGCCAAAATGTTCCCATTTCTCCAACTATTCACACACTTGCAGGAAGCACCGCATCTTTTGGGAAAGGAATTAGCAAGTTCTTTGATAAGTTTGTTTAGAATTCTGAAAAACATCTAAAAAAACATCTAATATCCTACCGGGATCTTTTTTTTTTTAACAGAATCGCAATACAAATCGAATCGGCATTTCCCTGGTGATTCCCGTTCCCAGTATTTAAAACAATTACAGCATGTGTTGTATCTTGATTTATTTCTTACCACCAAGGACAAAGGCAGCCTTTCAGTCCATGGCTTGAAATGTCAAAAAGGACGGACACCTTTAGATTAACCACTTTAGAAGGACAGGGTGTCACTTTTAATTGTATTCTTTCACAGAACTGACCTGCCACTTGCTTTCTGCAACTAATCCGGATCACCTCAGCTCCTCAATCAGTCAGAGTAGCAGGGGTTAATTAACTTACTCTGATCCTGATCGGATTAATGTGCCGTAAGGTTGTCGAGGATCAGCGTGCCTGTCTGGTTCCTTCACACGTGTGTACACAGACAACAGAAAAAAAAAACTATATAATAATAATAATAATAATAATAATAATAATAATAAACTACAGACAAGGTGTTGTTTTGAATCAATCACACAATGTGTGAGAGAACCGAATTATAATAAGAAGGCGCTCGGGCGTAACGGATAGAACTGGGTCGAGCCCACGCCCACATTGTGATTTATGGCAGGTAGCTTTACTGAGTAACTCGCTGTCCCTTTTCTCCCCCCCTCCATAATGGGGGCATCTTTACAGGCTAGCTGAGTCAGGGCAGGTTAAATGTGTGTGTGTGTCTCACTCTTTCTCTCAATCTGTCTGTCTGTCTGTCTCTAAGTGTCAAGAGCTGGGCTGGATCAGAACCCCAAGTACTGCTTATAGACCATGGGAATCTTCGCCATACAGTGTTTCCCATCATACTCCTGCAGGTAAAGATGTACAAATTAAAGCCTTGACGCTATCCTTTCTGGATTAGATCACCTGAGAGCAAAAGTGTCACCAAACGGCTCAACCTTCAGCCAATCGAGTGCTAACCTCAGTGCAAAGGTCACCGCTACAGCTGTGGACATCCATCATAAAACCCTTCCTTGTGATTTCCTTCATTGCTGCACTGAACTAGAAAGGCTGTCACTACACGGTCCTGTAAAGCTCCACGGCATCTCCTCCTGTTCTGAGAAACCCCTGCAAGGGCAGACGACGCCGAAAATATCACGCGCGTGACGTGAAACGAAAGCTCTGAAATATGAAGCTACAGATGGATTCACGGTCAACCTGGGATTCGTTCCAAGTAGTGGAGAGATGAGTTACAGCGTCAGCACACACAGAAAGGATACTCGCTAATGATTTGGCAGGAACAGACTAGCATGCTTTAACTAATTGGATCTTTTTCTTCCCCCCCGCCCGCCCCCAGTAAGCTCTGGATGACGGTTAAATGCTGGTGCTTGGATCCCTGCACCTCACCTCGGGGGTGGGCGCTAAGCACGACCTTAGAAACGTGGTCTAAATGGGAAAACCCAGGAAGACGTGAAGGGAAATCCTGGAACTGGGAGTCATTCATGTGTCAGGTATGTAGGATAATAAATACACGTCAGTAAGGAGGGAGGAGCGGCGAGTGTGTGAGACGGAGAGAGAGAGAAAGCGAGAAAGAGAGAGAGATTGCTTGGGGGTCATCGAAGAGTTCTGCGGCACCATCTCCAGTCTCGCGCACACACACACATACACACACTGCAGTGGTTCAGGAAGCACACTGCTCACTTTACCCGATTAACAGGTTTTAACACAATCAGTGTCGCTACTACGAGGGAGCGTCCTCGATCTGAGGCAAATCCCAAGGGATCAGGTGTCCTCACAAGGGGACAGGTCTCGTCCTGGGGTGGTGTTATTATTTTTATTTTTTCTGTTTGTCTTGGCCAAGGTTAAGGTGAGATTTGTAAGTGTATGCACTGCATTTCAATGCAAGGCCCTTACACAGATTGTTAGGAATGTGTGTGTGTGTGTGTGTGCGGTTCTGCCATTGGGCACATAAAGTTGAGCCCCAGAGTGTGCACTGACTGACTGACACACACACACACACTGTTGCATTCAAGGTTATCCCGGAAAAAAGCACCCTTTCCCATTTCGTCATCATGCCGGAGTTTAGTGCGATACGGAGACGTGAACGCACAGCGACTGCGTTAGCTTCAGCACCATTAGCTGTACATACAGTAGGGCTACACGCCGAGCAAATAGTGCAATGTCACAATTGAAGAATACACGACTTACACCGAGCCGACTTGTACCTCCTTACAAACCACAACTCGAGTAAGTCGTTAGCGCGTTACTTCCTTATCGCCAGGACGGTACTGTACTACCAGGAGAATCCACCCCTCCGCGTATATCCGTTCCTTCCTGATTCCTGATCCCACTCTCTCTCTCTCTCTCTCTGTTTAGTCCACACACATACACACTCTCCTTACTTACCGTTCCTGTGTGCTGGTGTTGCCGGTGTGAAAAGGAGAAAGGAGAAGCCACGGCGACGCTGTTCCGGGACAGCAGGAGTCTGCACACTTTCGCGGCCATGTCTAAGAGAGGGAAGCTTGGAGCCGGACGGCAACTGCTGCGGGGTGAACTGAGGGAGACCGTCGAGGGAAGGGAAGGGAGGGGAGGGAGGGAGAGTAGAGTAGAGGATAGGGCGGGCGAGCGAGCGAGCGGGCGGCTGCTTCTTCTTGGGCTGGGCTGCTACACAGAGAAAGAGAGAGAATTTTAGTACAGAAATGCGGAACTACAGTAACTGCAGCTTTTCTCCTTCTTGCGTCGCCATAACAACAACAACAGAAATAACGTCTCTTTTTTTAAAATAACGTCTTTTTTGTTTTTGTTTTTTTTAAATTCTCAATATTTTAAAGTAGCGATTTGATTGGCGGTTACCTGCACGAGCGCGAGCTCGTCCAATCCAAGCCAACGCATCCAGCGCGTGCCCCAGTTTGTCAACTCAAGTAGGCGGTGCTAACGAGCCGCGCAGCCAATCATATCACGCGGGACAACTCCGTACTCACAGGGAAGTCCTTCAAGCAATTTTTAGCCATGGAGGAAAAAAAAATACATACGGATCTTTTTTTTTTTTACTGACATATTACCGTCATTTCAGCCATATGCAATTCAGTACCCAGTGAAACGAAACAACGTTCCCTACAAAAGCAAAGTGTTACATACAATATCCATCCATCCATCCATCCATCTAGGAACCTCTGTAGTCCAACTAGGGACCTTGGAGGCCAGTAGCGATTACCATTGTATTTATTCCTATTTTTACGACTATTATAGAACCTGCGGTCAAAATTCACACTCAGATTCACACATTATGTGAAGTTTGGGAACACCTATTAGTCTAACCTGCATGTCTTTCTACTATGGGAGAAAACCAGAGTACCCGGAGGAAACCCACCAAGCACAGGGAGAACATGCAAACTCAATGCGCACAGACCCTGAGGCGGGAACTGAACCCAGACCTTGGAGGTGCAAGGCGACGGTGCTAACCCCCAAGCCGCCTCCATCCATCCATCTAGGAGCCTTTGTAGTCCAACTAGTGACCGTGGAGGGCAATGATGAACATTGTATATTTATCCCTTTTTTACGACTGTGGTAGGAACCTGCGGCCAACATTCACACAGGCATTCACACACTATGGGAAATTTGGGAACACCTATTAGTCTAATCTGCATGTCTTTGGACTGTGGGAAGAAACCAGAGTACCTGGAGGGAACCCACCAAGCATGGGGAGAACATGCAAACTCCATGCACACAGACCCCTAGGCGGGAATCGAACCCGGAGGCTGGAGGTGAAAGGCGGCAGTGCTGACCACTAAGTGACCACATACAATATAAATTAACAAAAACTAACTAAGAGCTATACAAAAAGACAACATTAAGTGCAAACAGTACCCAACACAACGGAATACAAAACACTTTAACAATGTAGGGCCGACCAGTACACAGAACTGAAATGAGGTAGGGCAAATATATTGTCCATGAGATGGTAAATGCAGTTAACAACCCTCCAGTAACATAGTTTTTAAATAAGACAACATTTTTGTCTTTTTATTGATAACACACATTTTAAAAAAATAACCATAATCATGTCATGTCTCTGTAGCACTAGTCCTGTCCCTGGTTGACCTGCCAGCAATTCTGTTCTTTCCATTATATTATTGCTTTTCTATTATTACACCATCCTTCAATTTGCTCTGTAGGGAAAATAGGTGACTCGATTTAATAGATCAGACAAACCGCTAACTCTCCGTACACGTGCACACAAAAGACTGTGACTCATTGTCTCACGCATTTTCTATACCGCTTTATCCTGTATACAGGGTTGTGGTGGGGGGGGGACCTGGTGCACGAGGCAGGAAACACCCTGGACGGGGTGCCAATCCATTGCAGCACAAAAGGCTAATGTAAAAATATTGAGCCCATGTTTAGAGTTTATCAATATGATGATTCATTAGTGTATCTAGACCGGTTAATGAATGCTTCTGTGGCAGGACTACTGTAATTACCGAAATGAAAAATAAGGTACCAGAGAACATCTTCCAAGTTGTGCCCAAGCCGAAAGCTCATTAAAGAAATGTTTGAGAGGGTGGAGGGTGGGGGCTGTCTAATTTACACAATTGCTTGGGTTGTCTTTCTTTTTTTAGTTTTGCACTGAAGCTATGAGACTTGTATTACTTGTTAACCAAGTTAGCCTCATGTTGCAAGTGCAAAACTGTAAAAGGAACATATGAATACCAAACATATCTCGGCTAAAATGCTGCATTTGAGCTGAGTGGAGGATGTTTTAAATATACGTTTGTGCTTACAGTATATGATGTTAAATGATTAATTCATTAATTCATTCATCTTTTATTTCGCTTATCCTGTACAGGGTCGAGGAAAGCCTTTGGGCACTGAACAGGGTGCCAGTCCATCACAGGGCACATACGCACGCACATAATTACACACGCTATGGGTAATTTTTTTGGGAAGACCTATTAGTCACCAGTGCTAACCACTACGCCACCATGTCAAATGATAAAATACCGCTTTATATATGAGTGTTTATTCCATTTACAGCATTTGGCAGATGCACTTATCCAGAGCAACTTGTATTTTTATCTCATCATACATCTGAGCAGTTGAGGGTTAAGGGCCTTGCTCAAGGGCCCAACAGTGGCAACTTGATGGTGGTGGGGTTGGAACCTGGGACTTTCCAATCAGTAGTCCAACACCTTAAACACTGAGCTGCACCTGCTCTGATTCCACAGATCCAAGAACATGGAGTACACCCAAGCCCATGGGAGAACGCAAGATACCCGTGATGCAAAGCTCAGGACCAAACCATGTTCTCTGTTTTTGTCCCAGTTACCAAAATCATCCACGTTGAATTAGCAATGATAAATTTCGCATGTGTGTTTGTGTGTGTGTGTCTGCATGTTCTCCCAAAATAGACTGCTCCAACTATCCAGTGTGTCCCCATCTCACACCCAGTGTTAACAGTTGTGGGAATTTTTAATCAGTATGCCCAGACTTTAAATGTTGCCGGTAGACAATTATTGATCCATCCTCCATCCAGCTTGATCAAGGGTGCAAATCGGAAATGATCCGAATGACTCCCAGTACTCGTCTTGTCCCAGCTGTCCGGGTCTCATCCTCTCCCGGGTGTATGGTGCTGCAGTGCAGGGGTGATGCAATTTAATTGCAAATCAGATGGAAGAGACAGGGACCACGATGCAGGCCACAGTGGAACTGGTCATCCCCAGAGTGAAGGGTGATGGATTGAGTTTGTACACAATTCCCCATGGCATGTGAGGCCTAGTATACATATGGGCAAAACATGCTATCATAGAGGTGTGTTACATAAATCTTCCATTTATTATCTAATACAGACTTTCGTTATGTTATATTATGTAATTTATATCCTCATTTAAAAAAATCTATACCACTACAGTATATTGAGTGATTTATCAGCTCAGTAAGTATACCAGTGTTGTAACTAAAAGTGTAGCTTTTATCACATTTCTGTCCCTATGGACTATTAGCCCACTAGAGATAATGTGTGGTGTTTGTGCCTACAGACTGCTTTATCATGCAGTCTGATTATGTTGTTTATTAAATTGCATCATCAAGATGCAATTTGTTCTTCAGTCTTCTTTCCTTATATATTATTATTATTTTTTTTTATTAATATTATTTTTTTAATATAACAATGAATAAAATGCCAACTTATGAAAACTGTTGGACTTGCAGAGTGAATAATTTTATATTCAGTTAATCAATAGACAATTCACAAATCGCACAACGAGCAAACGAACCGGGTCGTTCTGGACTTCTTCATCCTTGTGTGCAGTCGACCAAGACACTTCTAATAAAGTCTTAAGGCTTTTTATTGCTCTAGCTCTGTAGTGCAGCACAAATTATGCCAGTTCACTGGAGAAAGCCATTAACATGGCCTAACCCTTGATTCTGTAATTTATATCTGAATGACAAATATATATCAGATGGGAAACTTAGCTTGCCAGACTGAATTTAAGTACCTCTGATATAAAACCATGCAATGATTTTGTTTCTTTTTTATTTCCCTTAAAATCCTATATGCTGTGCTGAATGTGGATATGAAATATACAGTGGAAATACAAAGGATTATTAACGAGAGGAGAAGCTTTCATACTGTAGGTACATGCTTCAAACAAGAGATCACTGTTACTAAAACAGTCGCTCTGTTCCTGCCTCACAGCTGTTGCCCAGCATATTTCACCCCTGTCGAACAACAAAGGCTATAAGCACTTGGGTTATTTTGCCTAAAGTTCATTGCTACTGGTGGTTTCCGCACTCATCAAGATGCTAAAACACTGCCGATATTTTTAATGATTTGGCACTGACACCCAATACGTCAGCGTATGAGACCTTTCTTGCACTTTTTTTTCACACACATACACGAATAAGCAAACAGAAAAAAGGAATGATCATGCCTGGTCTCGTATACTTTCCATGATGCAACACACTTGCACGGCCACACCTTACCATAGAGACAGCATTTAGGAATGCACTACAACTAAAAGCAGCACCTGGCAGGCGTGGCCACCCGACAGAGAAAGCAGACGACATACCTCACTTAGCCCACATGAAATATTCATCATACTAAACTAAACCAAACAAACAAGACTCCGGTCTATTATTCAGGGACGTTGTAATTAGACACCCATCTGCACCTATTCCGCACCTGACTACCTGAGCACCTTTGGTCATGAAACAGGAATACAAATTTGCACCCTTGTTTACAAATACAGACAAAATCTAACGTCTATTGCATGGTTTTACATTTGTAATTATTTACTGTATATTGAAACACATTAAACACTAGTTGATTATCTTATCTGACTTGGACTCTGTCTTTGGTGTGCACACACCCTTAAAACTTCAGTTGAAAAACTAAAGTTTTCAGGGTGTGTGCACACTAGAGTCAGAGTCCAAGGAAGATAAGTGGACACTTAAACCTGCACTACTTGTTCACCTTTCTAAACAAACACGCACACACCCGCACTTCGCAGGTCGTGTTGCATGTGTAACTTCTGGGCTGGTGTGGCTTCCTCGGCTTTACCTGTGTACAAAGACGATTGTCACAATAAATTTAACTGCTGCACATATTGATTGTGGTATTCATTCCTATGCAGTGCAGGCCTTCTTAAACAAGCCAGTCCCCGGCATGAACTAGAAAGCCCTTGGGTGGGTGCTGCATACCACATTTACACCTACTTCCAGCATTGCTAGTGTGATTTGCCGTCAGTGATGAGTCAGAACGACAGATCTGGTGTGGTGCTAATCAGCTGTGCATCATTAGACAAAAGTGTGACACCCGTTGATCATAGCACAAAGAATTTTACTGGAACGTTTTCTTCATCGTCATACTCAGACCTATAGCGTTTTATAAAAAAACAAAACACATTTGCACTATTCAGATGTTTTACTGTGGCTAAGAGTCTCATACTCTCATACAGAGACTTCTACTGTGCTTTACTTAGATAGTAACCCGGTGTAAGGATCTATCCAGTGACGGAAACTTAAGCTAAATGTAAACTAAATGCCTAAATGTTAATGTCAATGTAAATTTCATCGCAAGTCCCAGTTTGACTTGAACGTATAAATCTGTATCTAAAGCTGAAAGTTGGTGTAAACGTGTGATATTATAAGCGTGATGTTTGAATTCTGGGGTACACAGTTCCTCAACCTCAGTTATATCACTCAAGTTCATCACTGCTCTCAGCTTGACCTGAGAAATCATTTTTATTTGTACCCACTTATATAGTGTTATTTTTGAATGAATTTCTGTTGGTTCTATATCGAAAAATGTAAACATCATAGTAACCTTTTTTATCGCACAATGACTCATGTGCATAATAAGTGGCCTCTTATTCATATCTGAATTTGTGAACGCAATACAATTGTGAGCAGATTGTACAGTATGTTTATTCTAAATAATGGATTTGTGTTATTTCCTCTCAACCAGATTTGCATATAAACCGATCATTTTCTTCTCTCAAATCCAGCCACATTGTGACGGACTTCTACCTAATTCTTTCGGGAGTGATTCAAAGCTGGGTTCTCTTTTTTTTTTTTTAACCTGTTCGTGTCCACCATGTCTTTTTCACTTGGAGCTTGTTAGGGGTTTGATATAGAATGACCGAAAAGTTTGCTTCAGTATAAGAGGATCGTCTTTCACACTTGGTTAATCAGCAAACAAATGTGCTGAAGAGGCCCTAATTTTACTCAAAGTGTGAGGTAACACCGCCCTACAAATTACATCTCAATGCAGTGCCAGATACCTATTAAAGTTCTGAGGATAGGAGAACAGAAAGTGGTGGAGATAAGGGCTATTTCTGTTCCCCTGTCTCACCAGTGAATATGCACAGATGGCTCTAGTCTGTCTGATCACTGTGCGCAATGTGGTGATACCACAGTGATACAGTATATTATATTTATGTAGTTTTTTTTTTATATCCAGGTCAGCAAATTGTTTGGAGTTTTAATATTAGTAGAGAAAAAAACAGATTTAGTATAATCTTAAAGACGCTTATCCAGTCCCTGGAGTGATTTCAGCAGATGGAGCTCCATTAGTTTCAACTGAGTGGTAAGAAATTACCCAGCATTTGATTCCCACTAGTGATGAAATACTGATTTGCTCTGGGTCAGAATTAAAGCTAGTGGTCGCTCCTCTTCAAAGAGAATTCAAAATCTGTCAGAAAGGTATAAAAGGACATTCAGGAAAAGGACCTGTAGTAGCATGACAGCTGTCAAAGTTTACAGGAAGTTGTGTGTCCTGTTAGACACTTTAATGCAAAATGATTCCACAATGTCATGATCCAGAAGGTTACCCTGGTGGGAACTATTGGTGGTTAGCACTGTGGCCTCACACCCCCGGCTTGACGGTTTTGGAGTTCCTCTGGTTAAGCTGGCTTCCTCACACACTCTCAACTGGTGTTTCCAAATTGCCTGTAGTGTGTGTGATTGTGTGGCCTGTACAGGATTTAAACTACCCCAAAACATGCTCCAGGCCTCCCACAACCCTGTACAGAATAAGCCCTATAGAGGATGAATGAGTGTTTATATTTTTACATATACAGGTACTTACTGTAAACAAGTGCAAAGCAATACATTTTTTCCTTGTTAGAAAGTTGAGGTCAGAACTCAATGTTGTGGCTTAGTTCATGATTAATGATCAAGAGTTTTGGAAAACTCTAACCAAGACATCATTATCAGTTAACACTGTCCTATATATATATATATATATATATATATATATATATATATATATATATATATATATATATAGGTGTTAATTGCTTTTAGTAGGCTGATCCTAGGACCTACAAGTTCACTATTAGATCCTTATGTCCGAATGTGTCACAGTAAAGATTTTGCTGTGCATTCATTAGGGCCTCTGTCATGACCATCTTAACCTTTAATAGCCTTTCCAATACACAGATACATTGAGATGAAATATTAAACCTCAGAGGCCACAGTGCATCATATAAGATACAATAAAAAGTAATGCACTCGTGCACTCGCTTGTATATACACAGCAGATAATAATTGTGTCATGGTGAATACAGCCACTGAAATTCACTGGTTCTTATTAAAAATGTGTGTGTATATGTATAAACATATAAATGCACACACACACATATGAGTGCATATAAACTAGGCCTTTAGTAGTGACTCTTTGAAGGAGACCTTTTGCATAGTCTTTTTGCAAGTTAAAAACACTAAAGCGACTGCGCCTTAAGTCAACACAAATTGCATAGAAAAGTGAAGCGAATGCTGTTGATCTAGCATTTCAGACATGGTCAATAATTCATGATAATGGCTGTCTAAGAGACCTGAAAAACATTACTTGTGCATAAGGTGAGAGAGACTTCCTGTCAATCTTTCTTTAAGCAGACACCTGTAGATTACAGCTCCTTCAGGAGGATGTGTCTGTGTGTACTTAAATGGAGGCAAAATTCACACTTATATTTTTAATAAATAGTACAGTATTTATATAATTGAAAGTGTTATTTAAGAATCTTTATTTCATAACAAAATGGTCAAGTGCACCCATCCACAAGCTATTGTTTTAATAGTGCATACAGTCATGGCCAAAATTGTTGGAACCCCTGAAATATTTCCAGAAAATCAAGTATTTGGTATTGAACCAAAACAAAAGAAGGGAGGAAAAAAGCTAATTTGACATAATGTCACACAAAACTCCCAAAATGGGCTGGACAAAATTATTGGCACCCTTTCAAAATTGTGGAT
>JAQMYJ010000039.1:28968546-28980303 GCA_030014305.1 Clarias laeviceps
CCTTTACAATGTAGAAAGAAATAAAAATCAGGAACCATTATGGAGTTAGAAAGTGACCCCAAACTTTTGAACGGTAGTGTTTATGTTTAAGTATATATTTTTATACTTTGTAGTATTGTATCATTGTAGTATTTGATAACAGATTTGCAGAAAGTGCATCGTTGCAAAGCCAAAAGTGCATTTTTCTTTTGGTATTTTACACACACAGAAATTGAAGAGAACACAGAAAATAACTGCAGAAATATAAGCGAGAAAAAGTTTAAATGTCATCAGTGGTATTCATTCAGTTCATTTAATCTCCTGTGGGATCGTTTGGCTTGGACGTAGTCTGTGTGACTTTTCAGTGCATTGTGTGACAGAATGAATTATTTGAAAATATCGCATTATTATTGTGTGACCTTTCATTACATTCTCAGCACCGCTTCAAACGTGTTATTATTATTTGGTTCAAAAAATATATGACACATGAATTTAAAAGAAGCAGCTTCGAAAGGATATCATGAAAGTCCAAGAAGGCATAGAAGGAAATGAAGGCATAATGTGTAGCATAAACTCTAGATTAATCCAAGGTTGGCTCCATGGCAACGTAGCATCATGATGAAAACCCATACTGTGTTAAATCACTGTGTCAGATTATTAAACCTGATTGTACCATGATAGTTAGTAAAGGCAGAGGAAACGACGATTCAGTTATGATCGATTATGTTCATGTATCGCCAATCAAATCCAAAATCAATTATTTGAAATTATGTATAATAGTGATGTACTGTACCAGTCAATCAGCCTGTGACCAGAACTGGCTGTTTTTCAGCTCGATCAGTCTCATGACCGATCACGTTGGACGTAATCGATTCTGAATCGATTGCTCAAGGTTCTGGATGATGCAATAGAAACGCATTTTTATTCCGTTACTTTATCAACAGTTGCATGCGTTAAAAGCTTCCAAACTCTGTGAGCGAATTAGTCTCAAACTCACTCATTACACACACTTACACCACTCTTAAAACCCCGGGTGTGCTTCTAATTAGTCTTGAAACACACACTTTAGTGTGTTTGCACCAGAAGCCTGCATGCTTGACTGATCACGTGCTTGAGACTTTGGAGGCATTTGGGGCTGTCAGTTTCTTTACAATCCTACAGACGGTACACTCTAAACTCCTCACGCACTGGCATCCCGTGTGGTAGGAGTGAATTGTTTACTAATTCATTAGTTTGTTTAGAAATACAGCAAGTACCCGACTTACGAATATTCACGTTATGAATTTCCGCAGATATGAACGTAATGCGGTTCTACGAACATTCATAGATACGGACAAATTGCCGAAGTAGCTCACATGTATTGTACAAAAAATAGACACTGCAGTGCACCAGATATCAATGTGTGTGTGTGTGTGTGTGGGTGCGGGAGAAATGAGTCGGCCTTACTGGGTTTCGATGAATCAGTTTGTGAGCACGATGTTAGAAAATTACTGTCCTGTAAAGCTGTCCCGATGCTGAATAATTATAGTTTCAGAAAATTCTCAACAAATCCTCAACAGTTCACAGTTTAATTCAGTAGAAAACAGCTCTGAGTCAAAATGGCGTCTGTTCAAGAACATGGACAACACTATTACATTTCACCTGTGTGAGATTAAGTACTCATTAGTCATGTTTATAAAGGCTAACATGCGGTTATGGTTTTTCGGCCACATGATGACAAAGATGCGTGCTGCTCAGTAAAAAGGTGTTTAAAAATGTTTTTATTTAAAGTTACATGTAAAACCCTTATATTTGAAGTTGCTTTGTATTGTTTAAATGCTATGCTTGTTTTTAAGTAAGAAAACTAATGTTATAAGGAATGGCCTACATTTAAATACTCATGTTCAATTCACTTGTGCAGGTGTGGAAAAAAGCTAAGGTTTAAAACTGTCGAGTTCTGGCAACTTTTTAAAAAACAAAATGGTTGTAAAATTGTAAGTAAACAATGTATCTAATCGGTATATTTATAAAATCGTGATACTGTACTTACAGAATCGCAATATTAATTGAATTGTCACCTGGGTATCATGATAATATTGCATCAGGTGGTGACTGGTGATTCTCACTCATACCTAATAGTAAGCGTCATGATATTTACATTATAGCAGATGGGCTACAACAACTGAACTGACTGATGTGGTTGGGGTGTGGTGGTGTTACGTGGAAAAACATGAACTGCAGCATTTCAGGGATTTTTGAACATGCTAATACCTGTAATCTTACTGTCAGGTGGAGAATGTTTGACAGTTAATGTAGTAACAGGACGTAGTGATGTAGGGATTAACAACAGGGTGCTGGTTAGAAGCCTTTTACATACCCTTTGATATAGTTTCTTTGCATGTAGGTGATTTACAAAGATCTTTTGTCTTATTTAATTTGCATAATCTCTTCTGTGTTAAACGTCTAAAGAGGATTGGCATGTCATAATTGTGCTCTAGTGAAACAGTAAGTCTTTGACTGCTTATTAACTGCTTAGAACTAAAATATAAAAGAGAGCAGCTTCAGTTTTATTTCATTCATGGTTTATAAGAATTTCCAGGACCATAACGTGCAGTGTTGTTGTTGTTACAAATATTTGTTTGTGTTAAAGGCTGTTTTAAGATTTCTGAGCGGTTGAACAAATGTACTGTAAAAAGCTAACAAGCTAACACTGTATACACACTTCCACTCAAAAGTTTGGGATCACTCTCTAACTCCATGATCGTTCATTATTTTTTTCCTTTCTACATTGTAAAACAATGCTAAAGGCATTTATCCAAAATACAAAAAATCTCCTTTTAACAGTTGATACTGAGATGTATCTGCTACTAATGATCTGTAAAACCTTCATAATGGCACTAATCCGAGGTGTTGTTTGTTAATTAGTGATTTCTGAGGCTAGTAACTTTTCGTTTCCAGCAGAGGTAAAACGCATGAAAGCTGTAAAATTGCAAATACAGATTTTTTTTATTTTTTCTCCACTTTTCTCCCTAATTTAGTCGTGTCTAATTCCTCCCCGTCAATACGGGGCTCCTACATTAAGGTTACTACCAGTCAATTGGGAGGGCCGAAGACTAATACGTGTTTCCTCCGAACCACGTGACGCCAACCGACCGCATCTAATACTGATTTCTTAATGTTATTTAACCCAAGGATTAACATAATTTGTTTACAAATTATTTACATTTTGTTTTATTTGAGTTATTTAAGCTCTGCAAATAAATACTGCATGATCTTGGGTTATTTTGATGTGTTGTGATGATGTAATTTCCTTTGAATATACACTGTATTGCATGTTCATCTCACCAATACATGCACCTGTAAGACAAAACAAAAAACATAAGAAACTGATTATTTTTCATTGATCTATTTTTTTTTTCCAGAGCTGTATATAGTCGGCCAAAAAATGTATACACACTTCAGGAAAAGAAAAACTTGTATAAATATTTTTATACTAAATTTATGGTTATATGTTGCATATTGGTATACTGTATATGATAATTTTTAATATCATATACATGACTATACTATACTATACTATATATATATATATATATAATATTATATATATATATATATATTTTTTTTTTTTTCTGTTATATATATATATATGTATATTCTATATATATTTTCTATTCCAAGACTGCCAGTGCTTTTTGTTGCTGATTAATGATTAAATATTTCTGCATTTTTTTTTTTTTGGTTACACACTGGGAAGTTCCTCCTGCTCCCCCAGCTGGCGTGTAGTAATTGGCTGCGCTCTCTCTCTCTCTCTCTCTCTCTCTCCAGCCAAACGTGATGAGAATCAGCTTTAATGACTGCAAAATGTTTGACTTGATAATGTAACCATTAGCTTCCTCTTTCTCTTCGCCTTGTGCGTATCCTGTACTTCTAAAATCACATTTCTGGAGGTGCTGGAGGACAGCACTGTGTGAGACTCCTCATGCTCACCAGACGTGATGTGATGGAGCACTCGGAGCGTTTTTTTCTCTGATCAGAGGATTGATGGAGTCTTAGTGTTTAGCTCAGTTCTTTCAACCTTGCGTTAAACTAGCTTAACTTTTGGAGTGATAAGATCCATGCAACACTTTCAGAACCGGTGCAATAGTTGCTATAAACTTCTTTGATAATCGTTAAAACTTTACAGCTAATATACAGCTGCAGTAGTAATGATTAAATCTAATGTATTTTGCATTATAAGTGCGGAACAGAATTATTTCCTTCATTATTAGGACTCGAAAGCTAAAGTGTCCTGCAACAGGCTGTCAGTGTGGAGTGTGTTTGGTAGTATTTTTTTTCATGTGCAGTTGTGCTTAATCATTTACAAAAGACATGTAAATATACAAGTCAAACATGACCCACACTTCAGATATATTTAATATATTTAAAGATTTAATATAACCCGCATGTATGGAAAAACTCCTGTTGGTCTTTATAGTGCTTTCTGTTTGTTTGTTTGATAAAGAGAATCATTACTGGTGATGAGACACGGATTCATCACTACGAGCCTGAGAGTAAACAGCAGAGTACGAAACAGAAACATCCTCAATCGCCGACCGAGAAAAAGAAGATTAAAAAGAAATCATCAGCTGGAAAATTGATGCTTACAGTTTTCTGGGAGTCTCAAGCCCCAGTATTGAAACATTATCAGGAAAAAAGTTTAACAATCAACAAAGCGCTCGTTACAGTGAGACACTTATTGAAGAGCTGAAGCCTTAACTTCGGATTAAACGCAAAGGACTAACGTCCAACGGCGTCGTGATCTCGCGTGACGATGCTTATCCTCACACTTCTGCCCATATTGTTGACTCTCTGCAAAAACTTTGTTTTGAGGTGTTAAAGGATCCTCCCTATAGTCCTGATCTCGCTCCTTCAGACTTTCACCTGTTCGGCCCCCTGAAAGCAGCCCTATGGGGACGAAGATTCACTTCTGATGAAGGAATGAAGACAGCGGTGCGTTCATGGCTCGCAGCTCAGTCTAAAACATTTTTAATGACGGAATACGAAAGCTTGTTGACAAGATGGACAAAAGTGTATTGAAAAGCAAGGAGGTTGTGTCGAAATATGATGAATTTGGAATAAGTTGAATCTGAAAGAAATCGTATACAATCAAAGCACCTTTGTTCTGAATTTCTAAAACTTATAAAAAGAAAAAATTATGAGAGAATATTAAAGCTTGTCGACAGATGGACAAAGTGTATTGAAAAGCAAGGGCATTATGTCGAAATATGATGCATTTGTCTTTTCTAAAAGTTAATTAAAATAAATTCTACAGCCAGAGAGCAGATAATTTTTAACCCTCTCTCCTAAATTACCTCAAATAACCAGTTTTTACAAGTGTGGTGAGCAGGAAAGCATTTCAGACTGTTTAACCTTGAACAGGAACCTTTTTTTTTTCTTTTCTTTTTTTTTTAAATTCATTTACACCACATCTTGAGTCAGTTCTATTTATTTATTTTTGTTATTGATGAGGATCTAAGCTGATTGATAAAAATACCAGTGTGACCATAAACTAAACAACAGCGAACTTTTATCTGCTGTTTTTTTTTTTTTTTTTTTCCCCTGTTCCACTCCACGTGTTCCTCCCAAAGCCAAAATGTCTCACTTTGTGGACCGAGTGCTGTTGGCAGGACGTCCGAGAGCTAAAAAGCCTGCATGTGTCCGTGTAATTGTTTGAACAGCATGCTTGCCCAGTCTTTCTTCAGGCGATTAATCAGCACCTAGCAGCAGCAGGCCGGTGTCTTAATGCTGTCGTGTCACTTAGCTCAGTTTACTCTCTGTACAGGCTATTTTATATAGAGGACATTGGTGGCTCACTGGTAGGTGTCTCATCTGCCATATTGAAGGCCAGGGTCCGATTCCCAGCCTCTGGACGCAGTGCCAGGCACGAGGGTCGTGCCAGGAAGGGCGTCCAACATAAAAACACATGCTAATGTGGTGACCCATTGACGGGAACAGCTGAAACACAAACAACAGGTTATTTTTCTATCGGCTTTCTAATTTTACGGTAACAAGCAGGTGGACTTAGATGTGGGTTTTTACAGATTCTGACCATAGTAACTCTTATTCTTACTGTGGAACAGATTTATTTCACCGAGTATTGTGAATGATTGTGTGTATTGATGTACATGCAAAAACAAACACAAGGGCTGTTATATCTTTCTCTCAGGATTAAGGCTCGTTTCGTTCGTGCTTTGTGAAATCACCGCTCATCAAACGGACAATACTGAAGTTGAGAGCTCACTTCAAATCGTTCAAATAAAAAAATTAGTGGTAAAAGGATGAAAGAAGAAATATTTTTGATAAATATTTTTAATATTTTTAATATTTTTTCTCCCACATAAGTAAAAAAAAAACAACAAAAAACCTATATACATTTCCAAAAGGATTCACTCGCCTGCCTTCACATGCATATGAACTTGAGTAACATCCAATTCTTAATCCACAGGGTTTAATATGATGTTGGCCAACATCATATTCAGGTGTAGGAGTGTGTTTATGGGAGTTTTTGACCATTCTTCTAGAAGCATGTTTGTGAGTTCAGACACTGATGTGGGACGAGAAGGCCTGTCTCGCAGTCTCCACTCTAATACATCCCAAAGGACTTCTAACAGGTTGAGGTCAGGACTTAAGTTCTTCCTTGCCAAACTCTCTCATCCATGTCTTTATGGACCTTGCTTTGTGCACTGGTACTCCGTCATGTTGGAGCTGGTCTGGGGTTGTTTTTTAATAGTCCCTTAATTTCAGTGAAAGCAACTCTTAATGCTTCGGCATACTAAGACATTTTGGACAATTTCTCGCTCCCAATTTTTTTGTGGGAACAGTTTGGGGATGGTCCCTTCCTGTTCCAACATGACCGCACACTCCTACACACTCCTAAACCTTGTGAAACGCCTTCTCTGAAGAGTTGAAGCTGCTATATCTTCAAAGGGGGCGGGGCCAACATATTAAACCCTGTGGATTAAGAACTGGATGTTACTCAAGTTCACAGTAGGCATGTGAAAGCAGGTGAGCGAATACCTTTGGCAGTATAGTGTATTTATTAGGGTTGTGTTTTTTTTTTTTTTTTTTTTTTTGTTTTCATGAATGCGGAATTCAGACACGAGAACACGTGCGTTCCTGCTGAGGAAAAACCCACTCAAGTGGATTATCAAATTATGCTGTGCAGTCGTAAACTATACAGTATTTGTCCTGCGCTTCAGCCTTTTAACGTCAAAAAGTTCATTAGCAGGACAAAAATGAGCTTTTGAACAGTGATGCTGTTCTCTTCTCAGTGCACTGTCTTTAAAAAGGACATCTATTTTAGCGGAGCTGCTCACGACGCTTCAGTGAGCTTTCACTCTTCTTAAAGCTTTACTTTAAAAAAAAAAAAAAAAGCACAAATCTGGACGTGAGACAAAACAGTGCATTATTATTTTTTTTTCTTCTAAATTTTTTTATTGAACAATTGTCATACCTGAACATATCAAAAACAATTAATTAAATGTATTATTATTACTAATATACATCAAATGAAAAGAAAAATGAAAACCCCGAACATACACCAAAACCTACACACACACAGCCTAGCATCCTTCAGCTCAAACGAATCTGTGTGAATTAGATTTGGTCATACATATACTGTACATGTGCATGACCCAGTTTAGATAATCATTCAGGCAGTACCTGTAAGTTTGCAAAATAAGAAATAAATGGTTGCCATTTGTGAAAAAAATATACAGTGGAACCTTGGATTACGAGCATAATTCGTTCCGGAAGCGGACACGTATTCCAAAACACTCATAAACCAATTTAATTTTCCGATAAGAAATAATGGAACCTCAAATTATTCGTTCCACAACACAAAAAATATATACGTAAAAATAATTAACACAAAATATTAAGTAAAAATAAAACAAATTAACCTGCACTTTACCTTTAAAATTAGTAAAAAATAAATCTCGACAGATAAATGTTTCCGTTTGTGCACGCAGATGCTGTGTATGTGTGTGAATCTAAAGTAAGCTCCCCTCTCCCCCTTCTCGTCTTACGCAATTACCCTTCCTCCACTCTTTTCGCACACGCGCACACAACGAAACGAGCGCTGGTTTATC
Source organism: Clarias laeviceps (assembly GCA_030014305.1). Taxonomy (NCBI): domain Eukaryota; kingdom Metazoa; phylum Chordata; class Actinopteri; order Siluriformes; family Clariidae; genus Clarias; species Clarias laeviceps. Next base: position 28,976,637 of record JAQMYJ010000039.1, read on the forward strand.
GGGGGAAAAAAAAAAAAAGAAATGTCTCTAATGACACTCGATTGAGCGACACACAAACAAAATCACTGCTGAAAAGTAAAAATAAAACAAATTAACCTGCACTTTAAACCTGCACTACCTTTAAAAATAGTAAAAAGAATCGCGACAGAGCAGTGTTTGTGTAGAGCAGAGAGAAAGAGTGTGTGTGTGTGTGTGTGTGTGTGTCTCTGAAGACGAAAGTAGGAGGAGTCTGTGTGTGTGTGTGTGTGTCTGTGAAGGCGAAAGTAGGAGGGGTCTGTGTGCGTGTATGCGCGCATGTAGGCGGACGGTGTGTCCAATGACGCACTCACACACACACACACACACACACACACACACACACACACAGCAGGCAAAGAGCAGGCTGAGCCTTGAGCAGAGAGAGAAAATGGATTTTTAACATCTCTAATGAAACTGGCTTTTGCTTTACACGTGCGCTGTACACACTCACATACAGACAAAAAATAAAATATGTTTTACGCGCACACACACGTGTTCAGTGTTATAGTAAACAGTACACGCGTGCACAGATGTTTATCATACCAGTAAGAGACGAGGACTAAGACCCAGCAGGGGAGACGATCACTAAGACCACAATTCCATAGCACAAGAGACAGAAAAACCGTTGACTCAGTTGCGCACGCGTGATACATGATACTTGGTACTTGTAAACCAAGACTTGTTCGTTTTCCAAGTCAAAATTTATTAAAAATCTTTGCTCGTCTTGCGGAATATTCGCAAACCGCGTTACTCACAATCCGAGGTTTTACTGTATTAGTAGAATCTCTGTGTATATTTTATCTTCTCTAGCTTAAGAAAAAAAAAATTCTTTAATCCACTGAGAGATTGAGGGACAACTAACGGACTTCCAATGTAAAACCAATTCCAATTGGCGAGACTTCCAATGTCTCGCCAACAAAGATGAGAAGGCGACGACATCTTTATGTACAGAACTTAATAGAACTGAATGATCTGTAATGCCAAATATAGCAGTTAATGGACATGTCTTCAACTGTACCAAAAGTTGTGCAGGTTTGGGCACAAAAAGAACAAATTACTTAAATTACAGGGAGAGACGTGGCACCTGTCACATCTGTCCTCAACATCAGGAAATATTTCAGCTAGCCTTGATTTGGAATAATGGACCTTGGTATCCTTTAGCGCAGACAGTCCGGCGTCAATAGCGCCTTATCATTAGCCAGTTGTGTCTTTACAGCCTGTAATTCCGCGATTTCGTTACTCAACGAGTAGAATATCTCGAGCTTCAGCGCACCCGTATCAATCACAGAAACTGTAACACATTGTAACCATCTTTAGAGACGAATATACAAATAAACCTGTTAACGGGGAAGAATAACAGTAAAATTAAAACTGGAAAGCGCAATTTAATAACAGTTTTAACAATAATCCTCTGGAGCCTCCCAAAACACGTCCCACTCCATTACGAGCTCAACAGCGCCCCCAAAACATTGCATTAATGATGTATGAGACTCGTATAAGGTTATGCTGTAAATCGTTTCACAGTACGGTGCCTTTTTGAATGGTAAGCACGGTACAAGCTCCTGCATACTTTGTGAAAGAAGAACCTGCCAAAAACCTCTCATCCTCCAGAGAACAGAGATCTCTGTAATCCTCCGCAGTCACGGACGGCAGCTCGCTCCAATTAACGCTGGGTCCCTTCTGCTGAATCAGGCGCTGGGATTGGTGCCGAGGCAATCAGTAAAAGGGTATTGACAGGTTGGCGTTTCCAGACCCCCCTTTAATTACCGATCGACATCCCCTGACACAGCGCTGGCTCCGGTGACTCTGCAAATGAAATTTAAAGATTAGTGATCATAGTCAAGGAACACTGATCGTCTCTTTTTTTTTTTTTATTTTATTTATTTTTTTATTGTCATGGTTGGAAATGATTATCTAGGATATTACTTCAAATCAATGAGTCAGTGATTGAGGAATAAACTGTTTCCTTGGGAATAAAATCAAGTGCTAAAGTGGGGCGATTATGTGAATATTTTTTTTTGTTATTTTAACACTCGTCTGCTTCTTGTAGGTATGCATGAACATGAATTTATCTATAATCTATAACAGAATAATTTAGCATAACCTTTTCTTAAATGAGTGTTTGTGTAAATTGCATGCGTTGGAACGGGATGCAATGAAAAAGAGTAAAGCAGTGCTGTACTGTGTGCAAACTTGTGCATTTCTTATCAAACCATTACATTTAGTTTACGTAGTAAAAGCCGTAATGCACTCTGGTTCCATTATGATTTTTTTCCTCCTCGTGTGCTTTCAGGGAGTTTTTTTTTCTTTGTCGCTGTTCTTACCAGTGTTGATAATATGCTAGTACAGGTAGTCCCTGACTTACGAACGAGTTCCGTTCCGGGAGCACGTACGTAAGTCTGATTTGTTCTTAAGTCCGACAGAGTGAGTCTAATACGCCTTTGACACGCCAATCCACTTGACTAAATCTCTGTCCCCTTTCCACACAAAAACCGTAACCGTGCATAAGAAAATTTATCTCACACATGAAATGTAAGAGTGTTGTCTCTGTGTCTTTAAATTGTGAGGGGAATCCTGGACCTGGATTTTATCTCAGAGCTGTTCTCCACTGTATTGGACTGTGAATCCTGTTTTATTGAGGATTTTCCCCGAAATTAGGATTATTCACCATCAAGACCATCAAGCTTTACAGGACAGACATTTTCTATCATCGTGCTCAGAGACTGATTCACTGAAACTGGTCAGGCCGACTCATTTCTCCCGCACACAAACACACACACGTACAATATACCGGACATTTTATACATTCACTTACAAGCTGAAAATATTGTATATGATTGTAAATGTTGGTATCTCATGCACTGCATTGTCTATTTTTGTACAATATATACGTGAGCTACTTTCGTGATTGAACCGGAAGTTGAACCGGTGTCTGTTCGTATCTGCAGAAATCCGTAACCTCGAATGTTCGTAAGTCAGGGACTACCTGTATACTGTTCTGAGTAAAGTAATCAAGCCGTAATGTTATCATTATCATACAGTAGGTATCAATGTTCAGGACATGGTATCCATGTTTTTAAAAATGGTTTAGGAATTTGTTTTTAAAATAATACCAATGCTGTCGTCATCTAGCGTCATCACCTTCGAAAAATCAGACCTAACAGATGCAATGTGACAAACTCAAAACCTGCAGAATTGGACTATAGCTGGAGTTGGCATGCTGTGAAATTTTTTTCCATAACTCTGCTAATCTGGACATTTCTCCCTCTGCCTGTGTGTGTGTGTGTGTGTGTGTGTGTGTGTGTGTGTGTGTGTGTGTGTGTGTGTGTTTGACAGCATGTACCGTGTGCGGGCGTTGACGGCGGTCTCAGTTGGGATGCTGCAGTGTTCACGCCGCATGCACAGCGGCAGCACGCGCTCTCCTCAGCATCGCAGATTGCTGCTGGCCGCTCTGGCAGGAGTGACGGGCATCTCCGCAACTACGGGACTCCTCTGGACCAAGTAACAACACATTATCACTCTTTACTCCGACCCTCACGGCTTCACACACATGGATATGATAGAAAGCTCGATGTAGAAGATAGAAGGAGAGAAACAGGACGGAAAAGTTTTTCGTATAGGGCACGTTGTATATGTATATATGTATATA
>JAQMYJ010000039.1:28981157-29004507 GCA_030014305.1 Clarias laeviceps
TTGTTGACAAGTGGGGCTTGAAAATTCGCCCACCCCCTTAAGTGGGGAATGACAGAAAATGTTTGAGAACCACTGACATAATCTTACATAAATTATGGAAACGTGTATGAAATGTGAGAGAAAATATGTATGAATCAAAATAATTAGATAACCGAGGAACCAGACTCAACAGGGAAGCCGTCCTCATTTGTGTAATAACGGACAGCAGGTATTGTTTCGCAGTCATACTGTGTGTGAGGCAGCTGGAAGTTCAATATAACATTCAGTGTCTTTAAGTTAATATGGAGTCCAGTTCGTTACTGTAGGCTCAGGTAGAATGTAGAAAATCCCAGACCAGATGATGAAGTGATGATTCCCGAACGATGCAGCGCCAACTGGGTGAATGCATTTTATAATTGACGTACAGTGCACTATGTAGCATGGTAGAACGCTTCATTTACACCAATATTGTTGTGCACTTAAATAGGGGAGGTGAAGCGATTTGATGGTCATCCCTTCTGGGTATTCAGGAATCCAAAACGGGCAACACCCAAGGCGTTGTTAACATGTTGATAGTAGTGGAAAAATTCAATATGGATATTCACTAAAAGAGTCTTGACAAGTTGTTTGGGGTTTGAGAGAAATAGCAGTAGTTGACAGTGTGTAGCAAACCGTGTGATGCCGCAGGTGATCTGTAAATCATGGAAGTTTGTAAAGTTCGGTTTGGCATGAGTTTTTACGCGCTTTGTTGTGGAGTTCACTGTAAGTAATCAAAAGTACATCAAAACATTTTGTAGGTAGGGCATAGGCAGTTCATGGAAGTTTAACACTTTAAAGGATACTCGTTGAAATATTGGGAAATTCTTTTCCAGGACCATTTTACATTTACATTTATGATTTCGTTTTTATTTAATGTCCGTGAAGTTATCATTTATACCTCTACTGAAGAACCACATTTGGTAATCTTTGTGGGATTTGTATATTTTTGCACATTTGTATGTTTAAATAAATGTGCGTTTAACCTTATCTGAATTTTTTTTTATTATATTCTTAGTCATACCTCCATCATTTTATTTCCTGATGAACTGCAACCAGCTGTTCATTAGGAACCAGGACAGGAATCATGAAGCTAAATCCGTAGGCCATGTAGCATCAGGATGTCTAGTCTTTTGGCGGCTCTCCTTTCTCTCTTTCTCTTTTTATTATTTTTTGTAAATTGAACATTGTTATTTCAAGGCTGTTCCCGTTGTCAAGATTTGTGTCCTGATTGGCAGGGCATATGCCGAGCCAGCCTCGTCTTTCAAGCTCGAGGAGGAGCTGCGTGAGGCGGGAGCGGGGAAAGACATGGACGCAGACAGCGCGGTGGAGTCCGCAGGCAGCAGTGATGAGGAAGCAGAGGATGGTGAAAGCTCGGAGGGCAAAAAGAAGAAGCAGAGGGTTGGCTTCCGTGACCGTAAGGTAATCAATGACTTGACCTGTATGTGACCCCTTCATCTTCTCCTCCCGAGGGCAGTCTATATTTGTAACCCTAATGTGATTAAACCCTGCAGTCTAAGTGTAAGGCTAATATTAAACATGATTTAAAGGTAGTTGCCTGGTTACTTGATTAAAATACTGTCGAATTGAAATTATTAAAGGACTAGAATAGCATGCATATTAAAATACTGAAACATTAAAGAAACACCTGTACTGTTTCAGTCATAATAAACTTCAATAAAAAAAAAAAAAAGCCTTATACATGATGTTTGAATGGTTCATCTGCAGTCTGAGAATATGTCTTGTGGCAAAGTCTAATCTATTTTGCAAGCATGGTTAAATTTACATCAGTAGAGTGTGTTTCTTTCTTCCTCTCATTTTCCTTTCCCTTCCATGTTTCTCTGTCTCAGTCAAAGAGCAAAATCTCTTCAAAGCAGAAGGTTGAACTGTAGTAATCTGCCTACTAATGATGGCTGTTATATCACACAGCATTGTACTGGATTATTGTTTTTTTATTGTCTATGGGTTTAAAAGTATTGCTTAATTGACCATCTTTTCTATAATGATATTTTATTAAACATCTGCAAATATCAGGGAGTCGTTAACATTCTGTGCAAAAACAGATTTTGTCTAATCAGCTACAGGAAAAAAAAATGTTCTAAAGGTAAGTGTCAGATTTGGTCCCTTAAACAGGGAGGAAGGGGTTTGGGATAATACTTAGCAAAATGGCCAAACAAATAATAAATAAGTCATTAAAAAAAAATAATAATAAAAAAAAATCAACTAAACTCTACAAACTCTAGTTATGTGTGAAAATCAGTAGTTTCTGAAATTCTCAAATCACTCTGTCTATTATCACGGTCAGAGGCACTGAGATCACTTTAAAAAATTTTAAATGCATCTTTTTTTTTATTTCTTATTAAATTTTAATAATAGGCGGCATGTTGAGCTACAACCCCCTACCTCTTTGTGGAAGTGCATTTTTTTAAATTATTTTTTTATTTTTAGAATGCAGGAAATCCCTGAAAATGGGACTCCTTGAGGGATGACTAGGTGTCTAGCATTAGGAGGAGCGATGCAAATTGTTCCTCTGTTTTGTTCTTCTTCCTTGCCTCGAATTATGTCGTATCACCCTTAAAATTTTGAACGCATGTTTATAGAGATCACATTTGGTCTGTGTGCAGTCACACTGGAGACATGTGTCAGTGCTGAAAAATTATCAAAAAGTGAAGTTTGCCTAGTAAACCCCCTTTAATTCAATCTCTTGCCATGTATCTGGTTTGATAAATGTTTGAAATAGCAGCTGTTCCTAACATAAAAAATGGGCTCGCCTGTGTGAGGTGAGTATAACACATGCACTCTAAACAAATTGGATCAGCTAAAAAAAAAAAAAAAGGGAACAGAACAATAAAAAAAGCATACATTAATCTGAATGATTCAGTATATTTTTAGACTAGGAGCCAGCAAAAGGGGAAAATTAAATCTTAAATTGTGGGATAAATACGGTGAATACCTCTGCAGCAGTGGATCTGTAAATATGTGTCAATTTATAATACATGTTAAACAGATTGGAGTCTGTGCTGGCAGTCGTTCACACAAACAGACACATATTTACAAACGTGCTGCTGCGTGAAGCTCCAGCAGGAAGTCGTATTGGTTAGACGTATTGACTTGAGCACTCTGTCTATTGACTGTTGGGTTCAGGATTATAAGGCTGTACTCCATCATCCTTTCTCATCTGTTTAAAATGATTACGAGTCCCGCGGTCAAACGATTGGAGAGGATCTGGGTATAGATAATGAGGTGTGCATCGTTCGCCATTCACAATACATCGGACAGCTCGCTCGTACTCGCCTGTAGGCTTATGCACGCCAATCGCCATTCAGAGATATAGACTCTATTGGCAGTAGTTAAGGTCACGCTGTGTAATCTGCATTTCGTTAATAAGATGTGGGCCCCAGATTTACAAGCTTCAAAGTGACATCTATAATTCAAAGCTGAATAAATGCAATCTATGATACAGCTGTCTTAATACAAGCATGAGGAAAGAGTAATTACTTTTCACGCTTGCTCTCTCAAGTGCAAAGTTTACAGATGCTAAAACCAGTAGACTTGACAGATTCTGTAGGACAACATACACACTTAGTTCCTCTCCTATATATATGTGTGTATATATATATATATATATATATATATATATATATATAACCAGTAAAACTCACCCTTCCTGCCCACATATCACATCATACCACTGATGGAAGCAATGGACTTTTATCCCCCAGACATCTTGCCTTTGTCCTCACTGTCAATCTTTAAACACATATCTAGCCTCCCAAAAAGATTCTTCCAAACTGGCTATTTTTTATTTATTTATTTATATATTTTTTTAAACAGAGGTGAAATTTCACAAACACTTCATTTTGTCCTCTGTTGTATGACGTTATTCGATACCAAAATATTACTTGTGGTGTTCAGCATCCTAAGTTTCTTGCCAATATTTGCAGGGCAAAAGAAAAGACAAGGAATCGCTCATCTTTCTGCAGGCCAGAGAGGCTTTTTATTGAGGGATTATTAATATACTTTGCAGTTTGAATATATAAATACTTCTAGCCAGAGAACTTAATTCCCAGTAGCAGATGTGACATTAAAGAAGTGACTAATTCACCCGCTATTAAAACTTTGATTAAAGCACAATCCAGACTTTTATTTGGGGTTATTCTGTGTGAAGTAGAGAAGCTTCACGCTTCTTATATGTGCTTATATGCATTTGTATGTGTATGTGTGTGTGCATGTCCCTATGTTGTTTTTTTTTTTTTGTGTGTTCGGGCCTTTTTTTTGCGCCATCAGCGTGCTCCAATAGCAGATGGCACCTGTGCCATGATGGCAGCCTGTCAGTGTGTTCCAGTACCTTTTTTCCCTGTAGATCAAAACGGTGACAGATACACACACACTGTTCTGATCCCACTTCCTGGCTTGCGCATCTGTCTCCTGTGTGTATGCCAAAGTATATTATGTACAAAGTAATTTATGCATACTTTTTTAAAAATATGTTTTTAATTGCTTTATTTATTCTTATTTTTTTACATCCTATACGCTTACAGCAGGTAAACCTTTCTTTTCTTGCTGTGCCTTATAATGTACAGTTAAACCTTGGATTGTGAGCATAATTCATTCAGGAGGTGTGCTTGTAAACCAAAGCACTCGTATATCAAGGTGAATTTCCCTATAAGAAATAATGGAAAAACAAATTGGATGATTCAATCCACATCCCGAAAATATTCGTATAAACATTATTAATACAAAAAGTAAAGTAAAATTAAAACAAATTAACCAGCACTTTACCTTTGAAAAGAATAGTGAAATGAGCGAGGAGGAGGAAGGGGGGAGGAGGTTATTGTGTGATGACACTTGCTTTTGCCTCCATTTGAGGATTTCACAGAAATGTGACATTACATTGTCGTTAAACAGATTCATTTCTCACACTGCTACATCCTTTTTAACTTTTTTTCTTCATGATGGCCGTTGTTGCAGTACTGTACAGTTACTAAAGAACAGTTACTACACTTGGACACAAAATAAAAAAAAAATGCCTCACACACGTGGTCGTAATGTTATGATAAACAGTAACCGTGCATAGGGATGTTGACTATACAAGTGACGCACTCGCACTGAGACTGAGCATGGGAGATGATTACCCACAATCCCGCAGTATGCGCGCGAGAGAACCATCGGCTCGGTTGTGAACACGGGAGACGAAGCGTATACGTACTGCAAAACTTAGTTAAAATTTGTTAAAAATAGTTGCAAACCAAAGTACTCGCAATCCAAGGTTTTACTGTAAATTCACTCCTCGCTTGGTTCAACCCCGAAAGCTGCGTTATACATCAGCGCATCAGCATCGCTCTTGTTTAACTATGAGGTGTTCCTGTAGAATATTGCTCTGTTCTGCGTTTTTTGCTAAATCATACCCATGATACAGATGTAACGTTCTTGCGTAACCTTATCCAACCTCCCTCCTTGTCCAGGTGATGGAGTACGAGAACCGCATCCGAGCCTACTCCACCCCGGACAAGATCTTCCGCTATTTCGCCACGCTGAAGATCATCAGCGAGCAAGGAGACGCCGAGGTGTACATGACCCCGCAGGACTTCATCCGCTCCATCACGCCTAACGAGAAGCAGCCAGAGAGTGAGTAGCATCTCTAGGAGTTGCTGTATCTACGAGTAGTGACAAGCTTATAAATACGACTTCGCACATGATTAACGTCCTCCTCTTTGGCACTTTGCCCCTTAATGACTGTAACCCTAGGAAGAGCAGATGTCTTCTTACTAGCTGTACATGTGATCATCAGGTCTAGAGTTTCCTCATGTGTCTGATAAATGTAGGCGGTGGCAACTTGACCAGACCTGTGTAAAACCCTGAGACTGACGGCTAACAGCTGCACACCGGAGAGTACTTATGTCTCAGTCAAGTGATCCCTCAGATGGGGTGACGGCCCGACACGCAGACCCGGCTTGCTCGAGCATACTATATAAGAGAGACTTGCGGTTAGTCAGTGGGTAAATAAATTAGCAGCTCTAAATGAGTAAAGCCCTCAGGTACTGAGGTATCCAGCCTGCAGTGACTGGCATGCACGAGAGAATCATTCTGTGAATTCACACAGCTGAGGTTTATTTATTTATCTATTTATTTATTTTTTAAATAACCTATAATACAATTCTTGATTCATAAAGGCAATGGATGACCGAATCGTAGACGAGTCCATTCGGTCGATTTGGCACAGTTTCAAGATCTGTAAATATCATCTTTCTCTTTTGCTCAAATTAAATAATGCTGGGATCTGTTGGTCTGCGTGTGAGAGTCAGGATTTAGCACCAGCTGTCAGTGAGGGTGGAAAAAAAGGCAGACAGAGGGAGAGAGAGAGTGTGAATGTGAAATGCATGAGCGCTTCTTTCTTTTTTGCACCTCCCAGCCCAGTGAAATTACCCAATGCTGCCTTACTGTCGTTATATGCTCACCATGGAGCATAGTGGAAGCCTTTTTTGTTTCCCTCACAAACCTCTGCATTGCCCCAGACATTGAATATGATCGAATAAACCGTAAAGTTATTTGCATTTCAATGTTTTTGAAGGACGGTCCACAGGGCAGGTGATCAAAAAAAAAGAGAGAGAGGGAGGAAAAAACGTTTTTATGATGACTGCTCATTTCTGAGTCGTGCGCGGGTTGGCACAGACGAGTAGTATTGCTTTTAATTCATTGATCCTCTGATGGCCTGCCGCTATCAAAGTTCGCCTGCCATCGAGTTTTTCGCCCGCAGTCTGTGCTCTTTAATTAAAAGTGGGCCAAGGAGACTTTGTCATCTGCAGCATGCCATGATATCAGGCGCTCGCATGCTGGTGCTGACACGACACTACAAGTGTGTCCCACACTTATCATATCACTTAACCTAAATACTGTTTATACGTGTTGTCTCTTTCGCACTTCCTTTTTCAAAAGCTGAGATGAATTTTAATTTATAGAGGAGAAAAATTAATATTCACAGTCATGATCGTTACGGTATGGGATTTTAATGGGAAATGTAATGAAAAGTGATGGGTTATAAATCAATCAAGAATTATGTCCAGGCAGAGACGTGATTTTAAAAAAATAATAAATATTTTATCCCCCCCACTGTGCAGTCATGTGACTCTTGAACTATGATGGAGTCACTTAAAGCAGGCAGTCAGTCACACATTAATTAGGAATACACCTGTCGAGAGAAAGGGCACATTTTCGAAGGACACACACACACACACACACACACACACACACACACACACACACACACACATACACACTTCCGACAATAGTCTTGCATCTCTTCACTGTCAAAAATCAAATTGCTGTAACAACCAACAATCCTAAGACGTAGAAATCAGAAGGCGAAATACTTATCGTGTTCCTGCATCCGATTGATCAGAGGCTGTTTTCTCTAAAACAGCGGCTCTGACAGTCATTTCAGCCGGAGTTCAAATCACAGGATTTTTATTATCACTTTATCGTTTCCATAGTAACAGCTTGTTCACCAGATAGACGGCTAATGACTAATAATTTTCAGCACAGAAGGTGTGTAGACATGGCTGAGGTGAAGCGTTTCCTTCTAAAAGATTTATGTAAAGAATCTCTGGTGTCAGCATTTTTTAACAGCCCGGACGTTTTCCTCCATGGGCTAGTTTTCTGGACTTGGGACACTACTTGTTCTTAATTTATGCTAGTGACCCAGAAAGTTCATTACATGAAGTCGAAATTACAGGTATATCCTTGTAAGGCAATGTCTTACCCTTTTTTTTTTTTTTGAGCATCACTTTTTTTATTGTCGTTTTGTTCAACTTTAGATGAATGGACAGGTATTTGCTTCATTCAAAAAAAATAAAAATAAAATAAAATAATGGTGAACATGAACTTGTAATCTGTTATTCATTGGACTGCCAGAAACGCTGCTCCATAATTCATCATTTTTTGTGCAGCAGAATTACATTGATCTCTCAGCTTTGGCTCTTCAGCATTGGCCTCCATTTCTCTCCCAAACCCTCATGCTTGGCTTCCCAAGTACCATCTGTGTCCTGACCTGTTATATCAATCATCTGCTGCAGAATAAAGAGCACCTTGAAGGAGGAAGGAAGAGGAAGACGTTTCACACTAAAGAGTCAAATCAGGGTTTTTTACTGTATGTCTGTGTGTAGGGGGGGTTTATGAGTTAAGGACGTGTTTTTGGTTTCTTATTCAGCACTGTGTTAACGATTAATGGCTATGTGAATAAATTAATTAGAAGTACAGGATGTGTTTTCGGTAATCTGATTAAGATCCTTTATTCGCTTTCAAAAGACACAGTGGCATTAATTTCTCTCCAAGATCTCCTTGTATTGATGATGGGAGAGTTGGACCGAGAGGGCTTACAGTCTGGACTCTGTGGTGATCCAGGCAAGCCATGCTCCCCGAAGCACCCTTTCATAATCTGAATGCTGGAGCCGTCATCTAGGAAAATGCCTGTGCCATCAAGGAAGTGAAAAACAATCCATTGATGGGAAAAACCTGGTCATTCAGTATATTCAGGTCGTCAGCTGAGCCCATTTTATTGCCAGATAACGTTGCTAAACGTCGACTGACCAACTGGAGCAACTCCAGATCATAAACCTGTCCACACAGGCTTGTACAGTAGACACTAGGCACGATGGAGCATCACTTCATCCACCTCTTCTTTTTTTATTTTATTTTACACGGACACGCTCATCACCCTAAAACAGGGCAAATCTGGACATATCAGACTTTTTTCAATGCTCCACAGTCCATTCTTTATGCTCCCTAGCAAATAAAATTTTTTTAACAACGGTTCAGCCTCACTGATAAGTGGTTTTCTTAAGCGTACACACCTGTTTAGTCCCAATCACATGCATTCTCTTCACATTGTGTTTGTAGAAATGCTCTTACTTCCACTATTAAACATAGCTGTGCGTTTTAGTGTTTTGATTTCACTTACGCTCATTCATTATGTTTGTTTGTTTTTTTACTGTATTTCTCCCTCCAAAATGGTGCCTTACCATTATCTTTCCAGGTCTTACAGTTCTCAACCTAATTTTAGTAGTTTTACAATCTCCATAGTTTTCTTTGCTTGATACAGGCCAATACGTTGACCCTTCTGAAGCGTCTTTGTCATGACCACAGGATACGTTTTCTGACTTGATTGTTGTTTAATAAATAAGAAGCTACTCACTGCCTCACTTGTTGCCTGCTGTAACATATTAATCACAGCAGTAATTATCCAGTGGAAGGGTCTTAAATATTTTCCTAGTGATTAATTCCTTAAATTAATTCCTTGTGGTAAAATTTTTTAATTGATTAATTTTTTGGGGGAGGGCCGGGTAGTGTATGTAAGCCAGACCCCCTGAGGTAGAATGACCCATGTCGTGTCTACAATAATGATTGCATGAACCTTGATTTAGAGATAAAATACTTCCTGACAGGATAGTTATTATTATGAAAATATTAACGAAGCAAAGGATGTTCAGCTCATCCTAATTATGCCTTTGTTCACACCTTGATTTTGCACTCCTTATGCAAAATGCAGAGGATAAGAACATGCTGTATAATACTGTGTACATAGTATGCGCCGAAATGTACAGTACTTCAATGAAAAGATTGTTGAAATGAAAACAGTATTACCTTGTTGTCATCTGTGGGTTTATTTCTCCTGAAAGATTCCTCCCAAAGGAGATGTAATGTTGACGCATACGAAATTTTCGTAACGATAGACAGCATAACTGTGTTACTTTGTGCTGTCTTATTAAATCTCTCTCGAAATCGTTCTGCCAACTTTTTAAAACTCCGTCACCATTCACAACCACTTCTAATGAATACTATAAATAATATAAATTTAAAAATATAAATAATACTCCACTATGAATACTTTTTTTCCTCCATCGAGAGACCAACAGCAACTGCACAATACAGCTTCCTTTTCCACTACCGGGAACGCGCGGCTGGACCTACGCCATGCGCGACTTTCATTACTGTATATTTTGACATATCAACACAAAATGTAAAAAAAATATAAGAGTTAATTTATTTGAAAGCATAAGAGAATGGAAATTCCATTTAAATCAATGTACTCAAATAATCCGTGGTACTTTTCCTGACGTTTTGCATGTGACGTCACATCATCTGTCTGCCATAGTCCACTTCTGGATAGCAAGTTACGTTACGTTACGTTACGTTAATATGATGCCAGTGCCAAAAACCCACATTCAAAACTGGTCACAGTAGCGTTTTCATCAAGAAAACATATAACGTTATGCCATCTTAAACACCACTTTGTCTCCTTTTTGACACCTAATTGCCTCTGAACCGCCCGTGTTGTCTTCTACGCCTAACCAGCTTCTAACACAAGGCTGAATCCTGAATTCCCCTCTAACCCCTGATCAAGGGCACTACTTGGTGTGTGAAACAAGGAATTGTAAACCCTACACAGTGCACCAGCTTTCCATTTAATGCTATTTGGGATTCACCCTGAGCGCTTAGTTAGTAAGCTATTAATTAGAAAGCTTGAAATGTCAGTATTAATTAACGTTGCCTGCACATCATTTCTACCAGCATACAAGCATAAAGCACAGCATATCATTTAATTTACAGCAAATGATATATTTGTACACCCTCTGAAACTTGGTCATATTAATGTAACATATCATTATGACTTTTATCCATTTGTTTTTCTTCTGAATAAGTAAGTCCACCACAACATACTGCACATGAAAGTAATCTGCAGAACAGAAGCTATCGATTACTAGGTTATTATTTTATCCGTGTCTGTTCAATGATATGGTATTCATACGGAAATATTTATGTGTTTTTGGGCTGCAAAATAAACCTCGAACGCATTTATCAATAAAAATACTCAGTAGCATAATGTTCTTTGACGGTCTGTCTGCCATCCACTGTTTTGAATGATGTCATAGTAGTCAGGTGGCTGTAAAAGGTCAATAGATTGTGTGCTAACGGTAATACGCATCATTTGGACTCCCTAACATTTATCTTCCTTTCTGTCTTTTTCACTTTCTGTCTGTTAGGCCTGGGACTGGATCAGTTTGTGGTGAAGCGCTATGATGGAAAGGTAAGCTGCGAGTTCTGTGCGTGTGTGTGGGCGAGTGGGTGGAAGCAGAGAGGTTATCTGGCTATTGTTCAGCCCAGCAGGATGTTTCTAGAGAGCGTGTGTTTCAAAAGCCTCTTCTCATAAAGCCATTATTTTCTCTCTCTCTCTCTTCAGAAGGACCAAGGCCTTGGATCTCTCATGATGTCTTATTCTTGCTTTCTCTCTGCCTCGGTCATTGAATCATAGAAAATAGTTGTTTTGTGCGTGTGAGAGAGAGAGAGAGAGAGAATCTACTTAACGTTAATTGTATGATCTTTCTAAGAAATCGGACAGGTTTCAGACAGAATAATTGTTTTCTTCTCTGTCTCTTTGTCTTTTTTATTTGTAAAAGCTAAAGCTCTGCTGCTGATGCGTGGCAGTGTTGAGCCAGACACATCGACGTTTAGATTAAGGGTATAGGTTAATTCTTTACACCGTTCTGTTGTTTCAATCGCAATGCGTTTTGCTTTTTGTTTTGATATGACTATTAACGGGTGACCGAGACACACCCAGGCGTCCGTCACAAACTTTAATCAATTTTAAAAATGATTCAAGATCGTTATGATTGCAGATTTGGATTCGACTCTCCAATAACACATTACTGTAAGAAAAAAAACCTCCAAATCTGAGTCTGAGATGTTTCTCTCTGGTCTTCGAACAGCGTCAAGTCCCGCGAAAATGAAGAGAAACGCGAGGCTTAGCCTTGCTGCTCTTCCTCCCTCCAGCCATTAGTGTCATCATCCGTGGGAGGCATCCAGTGAAGTCACAAGTGCAAATGGAGAGGCTCTTTATGAGCTGAACCTTTGGACTACGCACTCGTCTTTGTCCCGAGCCGGGCTTGTCTCACCCACCCACCCGCTGATTAGCCACATTTAAGAGATATGATAAAAACCGTGAATCAAACCTGTGAAATCGTAATGCTTTCTATGGAAGAAGTTGAACAACATTTTACAGCTTTTTAATATTTTGTAGATGTATTTGGTGCCTTTTTTTTTTTTTTTTACATCAACAAACACACTTGAGCTTGCTTAATGAAAGCGGAGCGTGTTATGATATTTTAAGTAATGCTTATTTTTCATTTTGCTGTTAGTGCAGCGAGTCTTTACCAGCTCAGCATCAGCTCACATCTGTTCAAACCGATCTGAGTCTCTTCTTCCTTTTTTTCTTTCTTTTTTTATATTCCTTATATAGCTTCTGCTCTTACATTATTAAAAACCGTAACAGAGTGGCACTCATTTGAGTAAACCTCTCGTCTTCCAGTTGTTCACCCATTATTCCAGGATTATGTTTTATGGTTTATACGTGTGTGAGTGTGTGAGTGTTCCCAGCTACTTTGTGAGCAGTATTATTTTTTATATATATTTATATCGATTTATTTAGTACTAGTCTTTTGCTTGTTTAATGAAATGATCTGTAGAACCTACACGTCTCTCCTGAAGGTTTTGTCAGACGCATAACTTTCACAAGTGCCTTGCAAATACATGCTGTACTGTATCTGTGCCTTTTTGACATCTGTAATTTCATGTCTGCTGGTTTTTCCTCTTTATTAGGTAAAGGTCTAAGGAGGATGCCCCAAAGCTTTTTTTTTATAGAAATGACACAGGAACGTTCTCTCTCTCTCTCTCTCTCTCTCTCTCTCTCTCTCTCTCTCTCTCTCTCTCTCTTTTTCTATTGTTTTTATCCTCCTTTTTCAATTTCTTTTTTGCTGAGTCTCAGCTTTGCACTTTATGGCTCAAGAATACAAATGACTTCGGTCTTCTGCTTTTTCCTTCAATTACCTTAAGTATAACACCGAGTACATTAGGAATACACAGTAAGAAACTCACATGGCTTAAACTGGCAGAGCTTGTCTGATAGCATAGACACAAATCTCTCTCTCTCGCTCACTCACACACACACAAAATTCAATTTCCCTGAGGAACTCAGCTGGGATTTCAGACCCCCCCCCCCTCCAGCTCAGTCCAAATATCTGCATCCTCCAGGGTTAGTTATTTTCCTCTCAAAATTTCCCTCCGCAGAGTTTTTGCACAGCACATCATTCTGTCTCTCTCTCTCTCTCTCTCTCTCTCTCTCTATCTCTCTTCTTGTTCCTTGCCCTGTCCAGTTCCTTTTTGGCTGTATGGAGATGGTGCTCATCATTTTTATTATTAATTTCTTCATCCAACCCCTTTTGTCTCTTCTTCCATTCAATCCACCTTCTCCTGTTCTTCCTCTCGTCTCGCTTATTGTGTAACCCATCTTGTCTCCGTATAATAGGACACGGTAATGGATTTGGCCCGACTGTAAAGAGTTTGTCGCAGTCTAATGGGCCCTGTGTTATGGATGCACAACAGTTTAGTCTTAACCTTTTTGTATTTTTCCTTAACAGCGCTTTACAGCTCCGCGAGCGCTGCGCTCGGCTGCCTTTTAACACCGAATTACAGCATTTGTTCAGGCACACGTTAGGTGTGTGGAGTGCTCATCAGGGGGAAAAAGTGCTGAGTGCTTTCTGCTGCCTCAACTGTATATATGTACTGAAATAACAAAGAAATAAAAAAAATAAATAAAATCTCAGTGTTTTATGCCCAATGCTGTAACGTATACTCAAATTGTCTTGTTTGTGCTGGATAAATATTGTGCTCTTACCACAGTCTTCCACCTTCTTCTCCACTCATCTAACCAATGAAACCTTCCATTCTCTCTCCTCCCTGTCTCTCCATCCTGTCCCTCCCTCCATCCTTACACTCTTTCCCATCCATCCTATATGCCTGTCCGTCTGTGTAGGACTTCTGGCAGGTATGGGGACGATACTAAGCTGCATGAACAAGAGCACGAGCGTGTATACATGTGCTTGTGTGTATATGCAATTGAGAGCCTTTGCACTAAAACAACTCCCTTCTGTCACTCTCTCTCTTTCTTTCTTCCTTCAGAGTTGTCCAAGCTCTCTTTGCCTGAGCAAGCCTTTCACCTAAATCGTAGTCCTCAAGTACTTCCACGCAGGAGCGCAGCCAAGCAACGCATTACAGCTATCATTAATAATCTTTGGTTTGAGAATGCATTGTGCAGAAAGTTCGAATTTTGGATTCAGCAGAAAGGAGAAGGGAATAATTACTGACAGCGCATCTTTCCCCTTATGTTAGAGAGACAGAATTACATAGACAGATAGACGGTGCTCAGCTTCCCACAACAAATGCTTAAAATCATGCTAATAGTTTTACTTTTTAAGACTTATAATAATACCAAAACCAAGGACTGATCTTTTATCCAGTGGATCCTTATTGTGGATGCTTCCATAATTTATTTTGATTGTGTAAAGCTGCTTTGCGACAATGACAATTGTTAAAAGTGCTATACAAAATAAATTAATAATAATAAATAATAATAATTCATAGCACATTGTTTAAAGTACAGGACTAGAGGGACCCCCGAGTGGCTCAGTGCTCGACCTATAAGTCGGGTATCGCTAGTTCGATTCCCAGGTGATGCTGTAGACATACAAAAATTTACTTCTGAAAACCAACACAAATCCCAAGGGAAGTGTAAACAGTAGTGTGAAACTAAGAAAATGCAAAAACAGAGCAAAAACATTTTCATGCTGAGCTTTCTCAGGCTAATCATTTGTCTTTTATTTTATTGACAGGTACACCCTTATTAAACAGTGTTAATAATATCTAATATTAATATCTGTTATTGTATTAGACACTGCTGTCGTCGGTACCGCTTTAGTGGAAGCTGTTCATGGTAGTGGATTCTGCTTTCAGGCATAGGACAGGTGTACACAGACACACACACACACACACACACACACACACACACACACAAAAACAAAAAGATAATACAAAGGGAAAGAGGAGCAGTTCTAAGATGTATACAGGTGTTGTGTGAACTCAAACACACACACACATGCACGAGACACAGCTGACGCTCACATAACTGGGCCCTCCATGGTAGAACAATGCAGCTGACTGTGGCTTCTGAATTATTAACCATGCAAATGCATACATATTTGTGTGTGTGTATATACAGTGCTGTGAAAAAGTTTTTGCCCCTTCCTGATATTTTTTCCCCCCAGATATGTCAAATCACTTTAATAGAACAAAGTGAAGCAAAAAGTGATCCTTTGGCTTTTTTGAGCCAAAGGATCTCAAAAAGCAACACATCATGCTGCGATCTAAAAAAAATTCAAGAACAGATGAGAAACTAATTCCTAAGGCTTTCTGACTCCAGGGAACCACGGTGGGATCCATAATCCACAAATGGAGAAAACTAATGACAGTGGTGAACCTTCTCAGGAGTGGCTGACCTACCAAAATTACTCCAAGAGAAATCTGGACTAAATTCTAAAGGAGAATATCCACCGACCATCAGTTTGTGACCTTAAGCTCAAGCGCTCTTGGGTTATGCAGCAGAACAATGATTTGAAACACACCAGCAAGTCCACCTCTGAATGGCTCGCAAAAAAAAAATTAAATGAAGATTTTGGAGTGGCCTAGTCAAAGTCTGGCCTTAAATCCTGTAGCAATTCCACAGGCCATTCATGCTCAAAACTCCTCCAATGTGGCTAAATTAAAACAATTCTGCAAAGAAGAGTGGTCCAAAATTCTTCACTGCTTTGTGAAAGACTCGTTACCAGTTACAAATTCCTCATTGCAGTTGTTTCCCAGAATAACAGGTTATTAGGTTTGGGGGGGGCGTTAACTTTTTCACATGGCGCCTGGCAGATTTGAGCGGCTTTTTTTCCTTTAATAGATGAAATCACTTTTAAAAAGGCATTTTATCTTTATCTTTGTAATATAAAAAATTAGCTTGAATCGTTTAAGTCTGACAAATATGTGAAAATATGAAAATACACACACACACAGACAGACGGAGTAAAGGTTTATGCGCATGCATAAATAATTTTGAAATGGATCTGCTCGAGTTTTCTAAACATTATATGTGTGCAGGCTTCCCTCAGGCTGGAGAAATCCTACACCTGATCTCGGACAACTCTGAGCTGTTCCCCTCTTTCTCTCTCTGTCTCTCTCTCTGAATTCAAGGTCTTTGACTGTTCCCCTCTCTCTCTCTCTCTGTTTGCATGCCCTGCTGAATGTGTCTGCAGGACTGACAAGTGCGATCTGGGAGTGGGTAGTAGAGTTGCCTGTTGTGCCCCCTCTCTGCATTCTGTGGCACCACAGTTTGCCCTGACCTCAGGATTCTCGTTCTTTCCTTTCATGTATGAAACCCACGAGCCCACATCCTTAACATGTGGTGAAAGTGGTAATTTTTTGTGACAATGTAATGCGCTGCACTCCTTATCATCCTCGTAGTCACAGGGCACTGTGATGTCACATCCTCTGCCTAGCGTCAGGTGACCTAGGTAGATGGGCAGGTGGGGGGGAGGGGGTGTGGGTGGTGCAGTGGCGAGCCTGTGGCATGCTAATAGAGCTGCTGCCAGTGGAAAATGGTGTGATGGCTTGTGGCTGAGTTTGTTGACCTTATTTTGGGCTTTCAGTCTCAACAGGAGCCCTTCGATGACGGTGTCTCTCTCACACACACACACACATGCATGCAAACACACATTGTCATGCTTGTCTTAATATTCATATGAGGGCAAGCTGTCTTCAGGGTCACAATTTCCAGGTTTCCACAAAGACATAAAAACATGTCCACACACTCAGGCACACACACTCCCCACTCTGACTGTAAGTTGATGGTAATGGATGTATATGACAACCTAATATCACAAACACAATTGAATACCTGTTTTGAGATCTATTCTGACCGAACACACACACACACACACACACACACACACACACACACACACACACACACACACACACACACACACACAGAAGGGTTCTTCAGAAATACCATTTGCAACTCATTTGTTCCCAAATGACATTAAGATGAAGGATGAAATGAGTTTTGTGAAAGTGAGCTCTGTGTGCGTGCGTGCGTGTGTGTGTGTGTGTGTGTGTGTGACCTTGATAGTAAAAGAGGGCTTTTTCCAAAGTCCCTGATGGATGATGTGAGATATTGATTGGTGTTTTCCACTGTGCACGCCTTCCATGCCTTCCTAGGATGACTTTTTTTTTTTTTTTTAATACCTTGTTATTAGCTTTCTTGCTTTGAGTTTGTGTGTCTTTGTTTATTTATACATACAAATGAAGGCATTATCATAAAACAGGTTCATAGTGCATTTCCACTCGAGTGATGTGCAAGGTAAGGGTAAACGAGGAAAGAAGCTCGAGAAGATCCAAGTCCCCAATGGGACTCATCATAATTTTTCATTCTTTCTCTCTTTTGTTATCTTTTACTTTTTCATCAGCTCCAGTCTCTTAAGCCATAGTGTAAGTACACTGGTCGTTTCTACACAGCTTATTCAGCAGTATCAACTTCCTAAACAGCAGGAAGCCTCGCAGCAATGCGAACCACAAAGTGAATGAAATGAAAGAGAGGCAGGAATCCCCCTCTCTTTCAGTGCACGCTGCTCCTCTACTCTGTGTCCTTTTTAACACAACACTTCCTCCACCAGAGCTTAGCTTCAGAGCGCTGACCTTTTCGTAGCATAAACCCTGCTTTTGGACGACCTTATTTACAGCTTGGTTTGGATTCACAAAATTCCACTGCTGCTGCTCCTGTTAGATACAACGACCACCTAACCATTTACATCAAGCTAAACGTTTATGAAATGAGATGTGAAATAGTTTGTACTCTGGAATGTACAGCACAGTGTAAACAATCATAGACAGTGATTGCGTGCAGATCGACAGAGACATGGTTTATGTTCTGTCGAGTGTGTAGCTACTTCCAGTAAACTTTATTCATTTAGGTTGAACTTAATTTTGCTCTTGTTTTACTGGTGGTTAGAAAAAAATGTGCCACGAGTCGTTGTTGCAACAGTACAAGTATATTTTATCTTTTCTCATTTATAGTCTCCATCTTGTCTCGCACATTCTGTGCCATCGTAGCTGTGTGTTCAGTGCTTCTTACTGTCACAGCTGTGTTTCAGCGATGTCTCTGTACTGTCACAGCTCTTACTCAGTGCTGTCTTTGTAATGCCTCAGCTTTGTCTCAGGGCACAGATGAGACAGTATGGAGACAGCACTGAGACACAGCTGAGACAGTACAGAGACTCAGAAACAGCACTGAGACACAGCTGAGACAGTATAGTACTGTCTCATTGCTGTCTGTCTCAGCTGTGTCTCAGTTACTGTCTTAGCTGTTTCTCAGTACTGTCTCAGCTGTGTTTCTGTACTCTCTCAGCTGTGTCTCAGTGCTGTCTCAGAGCTGTCTCTGTACTGTCTCAGCTGTGTCTCAGTACTGTGTCTGTACTCTCTCAATTGTGTGCTGTCTCAGAGCAGTCTCAGCTGTGTCTCAGTTACTGTGTCTGTACTCTCTTAACTGTGTACTGTCTCAGTGCTGTCTCAGAGCTGTCTCTGTACTCTCTGTCTCAGCTGTGTTTCAATGCTGTTTCCATACTATCTCAACTTTGTCTCGGTGCGGTCTCTGTTCTCTCTCAGCTATGTCTCGGTGCGGTCTCTGTACTGTCTCACTTGGTTCTTTGCATTGTATTAAGCTGTGTCTCTCTGATGTCTCTGTGCTGTCTCTGCTGTGTTTCTCTTTTGTTTGTGTACTTTCTAAGCTGTGCTTCAGTTCTGTCTCCATACTATCTCAGCCTTTTCTCAGTGCTGTAACATCTCAGCCATTTATCTGTGCTGTCTCCATACTGTCTCAGTTGTGTATCAGTGTGCCGACATATTGTCTCAGTGGTGTCTGTACTGTCTCAGCTGTGCCTCTGTGATGTCTTCATATTGTCTCAGGTTGTCGCAGTGCTGTGTCTTTACAGTATCAACTGTGTTTCTGTGCTGCCTGTGCACTCTATCCGCTTTCTCCATACACGTCTACGTTGTTTATTAAGACTTTTATTATGTCTCAGTATATCATTCATGATCTCTCTACAAAACGTCAGTACTGCGTCAATGCAGTCTACAGTTTTGACTTGGTATGCATGTCGTATCTGCCGAGTCTCTACGGTCGCTGTCATGCTTTTTCTGCCGAGTCTCAGGACTATGTACATGTCGTCTCTGCTGTGCCCTGGTGTCGTCTACCCGCTGTGTGTTGTGTATCAGCTTGAATACTCCAGGCCATGTGGTGCTGAACAGAGCAGCAGCCGTAAGACATACAAGTCCAGCTGTCAGTTTCTCTTCCTCTTACCTTTCTTTTTCTTCTTTCTTTCTCTCTCATCTGTGAGCAAAGACTCTTTCTGATGGAGCGGGATCAACTTGCAGGCTTTCATCACCTTTTGTTTTGCTGTTGTGTGTGTGTGTGTGGTTATGCTTGTGGGTATTATTTCGCAAGCATTGCTTCTCCTTTGTGTTAATTTGTAGCCTGCTGAGTGTTGTTTGTGTGTTCCCTGGCTGCAAAACGTGCTGCATGTTCCCTAAGGATCTCTCTGAAGGTGACAGCAGGGGCATGTGGTGCCTCGAGCTCTCTCTCTTGCACACAAACACACACACAAACACGCACATACACACTCCCTGATCAGTTGCTTTTGCTGCAATAGGTACTACCCAGACTCCTCTGTCTGCAATAAAAATAACTCGTTCTCTCCTGGTACTTGAACACAAATCACACACTCATGCGAACACCATCTTTAGCCTTGCACTTAGACTTAATTATTCCAGCATCACTCCCCTGAGCAGGGGAGTTGTGTTCTTAGTAAGCGTTTTGACGGGGTAAAACTCATAGCCCTATATTTATAGCACAGTGATGTTCGTAAATGTAAGTGTGTGTAGGCCTTGAAAAAATAAAGGTGTAGTGATTTGATTATTTTTTTTATGTAATTCCTTGGGAATAGTTATTTACTCAATGCTGTATCATTTTGTGCTTTTGAGAAGTGTGAAGATCTGATTGCTCAAAATGTACAGAGGACCAAGTGAAACAGCTGGACAGACTAAAGGGTTGAAGCTCCGCTGCATTGATCTTTAAATAGAGATGAAGCAAGAGCTAAATCCCACTGGCACCACTATGAGCAGGTAGTCAGACGGCATCATGGGTAACGTAGAAAACCGTTAAAGGGAATGAAAGTGGACCAACGTGAAAAAAACTAAAATCTGGGTAAA
This sequence comes from Clarias laeviceps, assembly GCA_030014305.1. NCBI lineage: Eukaryota > Metazoa > Chordata > Actinopteri > Siluriformes > Clariidae > Clarias > Clarias laeviceps. Next base: position 29,001,363 of record JAQMYJ010000039.1, read on the forward strand.
ATTTGGATGTCGTTGATTTTGATGTTTTGCTTAAATAATATTTTTATGCATCTTGTGTAAACCGAATTTTTCTTTGAAATGTTACGTTTGCTAGAATGGTTGTGACCATAATTGCAAAAGGGAAAAAAATAGGTCAGGTTGTCAACATTTCTCTCAGTTCTAGACTTACAGTGTGCCAGCACCTCGTTCTGAAGAACGTCCAGCGCAACAAGGACTGTGTGTCCTTTGAAGTGTAAAATCTAGGTCGGCCATAGCTTATGAAGGCATCCGAATAAAGCAGCTGTGTAGTCTGTAAGAACGAACAAAGTTTTTCTGTCGAGTACGGTTATTTTTTCGCAGAGTTGACTATGGGATAAATAGCGTATACTGTATACATTCGTTTTTGTCAGAATATTGCAGATGGTATGTAAAAAGTTTCATTGTTCCAGAGTAAAAAGACTTGTTGCATGTGGGTTGGTAAAAAAAATTATGTGAGGGAAAAAAAATGTTCGAAATTAATCAATATTATGAATGAACAAATGTTTAGGCATCAGTGATGAAGTCAGTAACAGTGAGGTTGTTGTGTCTTTTTTATTTATTTATTTATTATTTTATTTTTTTTATAAACCCTTCGTCTCTTCCTTCTTGACACTCTTGATGGGCTCTCCAGCAGACGGAGGTAACACGCAGACTGAACTGTGGCATGTTGTGCGTGTGTGTCGAGAGAGATTCAGTCACCAGTTGTTGTTCAGTCACTGTGTGTGAAAGTGAATGCAGGACAGACCACCTCACTGTGTCCGTGTGACTTTTGTGTAGTCTTTTGTTCCAGTATACACAATACTGTGGTAGTGTTTTCACGTTAGTGTGTTGTACACTGATTTTTGTGTCACTGTGATAATGATGTTCATGATGATGATGATGTTTAATAATATTAATATGTTCTCTTCATGTTCTCCACATGTTCTCCTCATCCCTCTTGTCGTGTCTGCCTGAATGAGTACTGCACTTGCATGCTCGATCAGTGTTGTGTACTGTGTTGTGTGTATTAGCATGCTAGTGTGTGTGTGTCTGGTGTTCTAATGCCCGTAGAACTCATACTGCAGTAAGTTGTTATGCATTGTGACCACACGCAGGCTTCACACGCAGATAACACTCGGTTTGTCTTTCCCTCTCTGGAACAACAGAAGATAGCTCAGGAGCGGGAGAAGTTTGCAGACGAGGACAGCATCTTCTATACACTCGGGGAGTGCGGCCTTATCTCCTTCTCCGACTACATATTCCTCACCACCGTTCTTTCCAGTGAGTGTTTTCTTTTTGTTTTGTTTTTTTGTTCTGTCCCTTTAACCATTTGGGAATTACTCGTTTTGAGTCAGTTGCCAAACGAACGTGACAAAAGGGCGTGACAGTGTTGTGAAAACATCTGCTGCTCATAAACATTTATACAGAACTCCCTCTGGATGTGACAAATCTGCTTAGTGTCTTTCCGTTTAACACCTTCCAAATGCTGTATTTCAATAAGAAGACAGTCAAAGATGGCTAAACTGTAATTAAGACCCTGGTCACTTAAAGTTCCTGGAATCAAAATGACCGCTTCAGAAAATTTTGTATCTTTCCCTTAATGTCATGGACAAAATTTGTTTATAAATTTAATTAATCAAACTGTTGTGTCTGTTTTTGTGTACATGTGTTGTCCCATAAGATCAGCTCTTTAACAGAAAGCATGATGTTGTTTGGTACCACTCAGGTGTGTCATACGCTTCCTGGTAAAGTCGCCGTATTATTCCGTTACCATCAGCCCCTCTGACAGTCAACCTCGGCTCAAACGTGTACGACCAAACTCTAAAAACGCCCCTGTCTCATCTAGGATATTCTCCTCGTTAAAACTGACGGCAGGGAGTGAAAGAGACGGCGGTGAGAAATCCTCCACAGTTGAAAACAAGCCCACCTGTTGTTCTTTCCTGAGATCTGTCATGTGTTTTTCGACTCTCGCGTATAAAAAACAGTCAAGCACTGCATGTTACATCAACGCCATGTTGCGTCAAATCGTCAACATACGGAATCAAATCATGGCTCTCAGACCGTATTAATGGTGACCTTTAAAAATGTGATATTAAAGAGTCGAAACACTGGAAAGAAATGCCACAGAGAGTTTGATTCATCTCACTGACAGATGTGTTGCATTAATTGTTGTTCTGCACTCACAGCAGATGCAGCTGAGCGGGATCGCTAGCAACCTTCAAAGTAATGATCCGAAATGTGTTTCAGTCAGTTTCTTTAGTCTGCACACTCAGCGACAGGATTTTTTTTTTCTAATCTGCTCAATTATATCAGATTCTCAGATTCATGCCAAGTTTTATTTCATTATTAGTAACGTAGTTTGTTATTACTATTTACTCTGAGACTTTTTTTTTTTTCCTTTTCAGCGCCTCAGAGAAACTTTGAGATCGCCTTCAAGATGTTTGACTTAAACGGGGATGGTGAGGTGGACCTGGAGGAGTTCGAGCAGGTACGTAGGAGCGCCAATAAGGTTTAACGGTGTTCCACTTCTTCTTAACCCGGAGATCTATAATTTCATTAAAAAAAAAATAAAATTATGCTCATATTCTAGTTAACGCTACATGTAACGTTAATTCTTTTAAGCCTTTTTTCTTTTTTATTTCGATAAGTCCAGTATTTAAAATATTGGAGAATTTCAAAATTGGTAGTATAAATACAGTGCATCTCTTAGTCTAGTTCAGTATACACATGCTGACTTTGTTCAGTTGTCCAGAAGCATGATAGTCCACGTATGGTACTTTATCCAAACACATTCATGAAAAGATGACTGGATTTGAAAAGTGTGGTAAGAAAAGGTGCACAAGCAACAATTAACAAGGATTGTCAAGCAAAGCTGATTTAAGTCTTTACAAGGAGTGGAGTGAGGCTGGAGTGGGTACATCAAGAGCCTCCACACACTCGACATCTTCAGGAAATGGGCTTAAACTGTTGTATCCTAGTATCAAGCCACTCCTGAACCAGAGACAGGAGTAAACCAGACTCCTGAACTCCTGAACCAGCACCGGAGATGTCAATTTCAATTTAAAATTTTTATTTTATTTGTATAGCGCTTTTAACAATTTACATTGTCACAAAGCAGCTTTACACAATCAAAAGAATTAAGTTTGTA
>JAQMYJ010000039.1:29004607-29038352 GCA_030014305.1 Clarias laeviceps
GAATGTCTAAACATCCTGCACTCCACACACTGAACGAGCTGAACATTAGACATGATAACGTACCTGAGTCGGAGTTTTAGTTATTTGGTGATGGATTCCGCTTGTTGTTCTCAGATGATACGCGCGTTCTCCGAAAAAGCGCAAAAAAACAGAAAAAGGCAAAAATCCAGTAGTATTAAAGCGTAAAATTAGTTAATGTTGTTATTTAGTATAAACAAGAAAAGGCAGTGTAATTTAAACCCTGATCCAAACAAACGAGGAACTTTCGCGGGAACAATACGAAAAACCTAGAAAAATGTCAGAAGGATCTTACCCGGACTAAGGAATAAAAAAAAGGAACTGGACTGTTCCTCAGTGGTCCAAAGTCCTCTTTTCAGGTAAAAGTAAATTTTGCATTTCATTGGCAAATCAAGGTCCCAGAGTCTGAAGGAAGAGAGAATAGGCACACAATCCAAGTTGCTTGTTCCAAGTCGAGTGTGAAGTTTTCACAATCGATGATGATTTGGGGTGGCATGTCATCTGCTGGTGTTGATCCACTGTGTTTTATCCAGTCCACAATCACCAGGAGATTTTAGAGCAGTTCTTGCTTCCCTCTGCTGAAAAGCTTTATAGAGATTCTGATTTACTTTTCTAGCAGGACTTCACACAGTGCCAAAACTACCCCTAACTGGTTTGCTGACCATGATAATACTGTGCTTGATTAGCCAGCCAGTTAACCTGACCTGATTCTCTAAGTGCTATGGTTAAGAGGAAGATGAGAATCACCTGACCCAACAATATAAACGAGCCCAAGGCTGCTATCAAAGCAACCTGGTCTTTAATAACACCTCAGCAGTGTCACAGGCTGAATGCCTTCATGCCACGCCACATTGATGCAGTAATTTTTATTATTTTGTTTTACTCTGACCAAGTATTGAATGAATACAAAAGATTTTTAAAAATTGTGTAGTAAATCCTTTTTTTTTATTGATCTTATGATATATTCAAATATTTTGAAATACTGACTTTTTAAGTTATAATTTATAACCCATTATGAGTCATCAAAATTAAAAGAAAAAAGTTTTGAAATAGTTCACTTTACATTTAATAAAGGTACTTTTACTTTTTAAAGTCTACAAAAAATAAATACATTTTGAAATGCACTTTACATGCTGAAGAATGTTCAATTATAAATTACTCTGCTTGTATGCATGCTACATATATTTACCTAAAAAAAAAAAAAAAAAACTCCCCTCATTTGGCGAATGTGATGGTCATTTGCCTTAGTGATTTTATGGCTGAAAGTGTGCACTAGTGTGCCTTGCGATACGTTTTTTTCCTAATGGTTTTGTAACACAAGTTGCCGGCGAGGGTTAACCCAAAGTTGCACTATGCAATCGAAATACATTAGTAACCCTCTCATCGTTCTCAGCTAAGAGCTCCAGGTAACAGCAAAGTCAGCCATTTCTATCTGCATCGTCATATTTAATCTTTAGATTATTCTAATCGATTCAGATTATATCTGTACCATGTTGTGAGCAACACAGTCTGCAGGTGCACTATAGATTTTGCTGACAAGCTTTAATTGGGCTGAGTTTATCCTCTATTACACTTTTTACCACCAGGAGGTTTCTACATAATCAGGGTCAGGAGCAGTTCTGAATATCATCGAAAAGTTTAATGATCTAATAATTCACATTCTATGTACTGTATAAAAATGCCTGATCTTACTGAAAGATCTTAGCCAAGTTACCCATCAGCAAATATTAACTTTTTTTTTTTTTTTGTCCTAACTGCTATCCAAAACGGAGCAGAGCATTAAACAGAGATGGGTGGTCCACAGCATTGTTCTTTAAGTGTTCATAAGCATACAATCAGACAATCCTGTGTGGCTCCAGTAGAAATTCTGCATTCTTCTCCTCAAGCTCCTGAAGTGTGTCTCGGACCGTATTTCACATTTTCCTAGTGATGACATCATTGCTTTTGTCTCCTACTACAGGGAATCCTAAGATTTGAAAACAAGGGGATTTTAATTAGTGATACTGCAACACGGCTCCACTTCTAAACGCTCCATGTATGCATGTATTCCAGGTGCAGAGTATAATCCGTTCTCAGACAAGCATGGGCATGAGGCACAGGGATCGCTCCACCACGGGCAACACTCTAAGGACAACTGGCTGCAGCTCGGCTCTCACCACCTACTTCTTCGGGGCTGACCTGAAGGGCAAACTCACAATCGGAAGCTTTCTGGAGTTCCAGAGGAAACTGCAGCATGACGTGCTCAAGCTGGAGGTACAGCAGTCAAAGAAATTACGAAACAAGTGAAGTGAGATGCTCATTGTAGGGTGATGTCAGGTATTGATGCTGGGGCAAAATAGGGTCAAACTGGGACTTTTGATTGTGCAGAATCAAAATCACAGAGCACAGTTATGAGAGTAAAAACTATTTTTAGGTCTCTATAATCCGTTTCTAGTGTAATGCACTTACCCCAGCCTTTCAGTAGTGCTTGGATACCATCAAGGTAGAAAGGTTTCTCAGGATATTGAAGCCATGATCAGTCTGCCTGCTTCACATCTGAAGCTCCAGCCTCCCAGGAACTCCTTTAATGCTGTGCAGTCATGTGCAAAATGGCTTGCAATGAGGTCTGGACTGTACAGTACAGGGGATGAGGCAATAATTCCCAGCTGAGTTCCTGTAACGTGCAAGTGGTGTTAGTGAATGATTGATTGTGTGTTCAGTTCCCACAGACAGATGCGCTTCTTGGTGGCAAGTGTTCCACTCGCTGAATGTTCACAGTAATTCACAGACAGAAAACGTTTGACCAATTCAAATGTTTTACAACTAAGACTAAGAAGTCTCATCACTCTGCTGTATCGATAAATTTCATGACAGGTCCCAGCTTGACTTGAACGGCCCTCGTAAATATAACATATATATATTGGAACCATACTGTTTGTAGCAGATACGTACGTCAGCACAAAGACAGGATGTGTCATAGTTTCAGGTTGGCTCTGTCACTAAGAGCTGTTTCCACTCCTTTAACTTAAGTGCTGAGGAGACAGGTCTAACCGGGTTACTTAACTCGCAGTCCTGGTTGTTATGATTTCCCCCTATCACCCACTCGTTACTTCCGTTTCCTGTCTCTCTTTAGCCTCTTTCTGGCGCCAGTGTCCATTTGATGGACATCCTCACTTAAGGGGATTGAGTTTTAGTAAGAGAGAGAGAGCGAGACAGCTCTGGCTGCTTATCTCTGGTGCAGTGGGACGCGACTCAACTCACAGGACTTGTGAGGATTTATAGGCACGGCGATAACACAGGAATTGATTTGGGTTGGCGTTCTTCTCAGTCAGAAGATAGTAATTTTATTATTTTTTTTATACACCTCTCAGAACAGAGGTTTTAGATTTATTAAGATTAGCCTCATAAATCCCAAGTTTATTTAAGTTAACATCTTGCGCCTTTACCAGTTAGTTGACTCTATGGACTGATGCATAGATCCGTTCCTTATGTCTGGTACAGGAACCGTGTGGAAAGAAAAGCCGCCTTGTGCAGAGTTTCTTAAACATTTTAAAAGTCATAAAGCCAGAATGCATTACTCTTAAAATATGTAGATGTGATCAGTTAGTTAGAATGTTTATTTTGTGTTTAAATAAATAAAGCACACAGATTTGTGCTGTGTACCGAGTGTCACAGATTCCAATTAATCTCTAGATTTTTGAGTTTTTTTTTTGTCCTGCTGTGCCTTGATTAATGCTGCGTGACTTTCTTGAAGAAAGGCGGGGGGGGGGGGGGGGGGGGGGTGTGTGTGTAGACAGTATGTCTGAACAGACCTAGGTCGGACACCCAGATCCCCCGGTCCCAGTGTTCTCCCAGTGTGCTCTGCTGTCTGGATGATGCATGACTATGCTAGCTCATGCATCAATGTGCAGCACTGAGGGGATTTACATACAGATAGGGTGGAGCTTTCAGAGAGAGAGAGAGAGAATAAAAAAAGAGAAAGGAAAGCTTCAAGAGGCCAATTTTATCCAATAATGTATAACAGACATACAAAAGGGTTAGCTATGCATGTAATTAAAACAAAATCTGTCTGTGTGTGTCCAGTTTGAAAGGAATGACCCAGTGGATGGCAGGATCACAGAGCGACAGTTTGGGGGCATGCTGCTGGCCTACAGCGGCGTTCAGTCGCGCAAACTGAAACAAATGCAAAAAGGCCTGAAGAAGATGTTCAAAGATGCGCAGGTAAGCCTGAGAGAGGACCTAATAATAATAATTTAAAAAATAAATCCGTTTAGGACAAAATGTCCCTCTCTTTCACACGCTGTCCGAATCATTACCCACTTCTGCCCCATGACTCACGGCTTACCGCCAAATTGTCTTTCAAGTCCTCATTGGCAAGGCTGTAACGCGCTGCTGTTTACTCGAGCAGCTGAGCTTAAAGGTGAAAAGGTGAGCACAAGGTAATTATTTGTCGGTTTTCGTTTCATTTGTTGTACGCACACAACAAAACAGCCTTATATTCAAATCCACTGATGACTCAGTGTTTACGGATATCAGGTTTCGACACGGCAGGACTAGTTTTACTGCTTTCCATTGATGAGCTTATGAGCTGCTTCGGCAGGACGTGGAGGTTCATTGACTCGCTGAGTGATTAAGCACTAGCAGTGACGTGGAATCTAACAGACAGGCAGACAATGGAAAGCTCTGTGTTTGTAGCTGTGAGCCAACTTGGAATTGTTTTGTGTTTATACAGTACATGTTGTTATTCGGCTTATATCTAAAATCTCTTCAAATAGTTTGCAATGGCATTAATAATTATTCATGTATAGTCAGTTTTGATATTTCATGCATTTCCTGTTTGTTGCATTTTCTTTTTGCATTTATTTTAGTTTTACCCATGTTAAATGGTGTACAGTGAAGTTTTTTTTTTTGTTTTTGGTCCGCACAATAGATCACAAGAAGCTCTTTATGGCAGCACGGCTAAAAGCGATTTCACCTTAGGAAATGTTTGATGTGTTTATTTTGTCTGGAAGAGCTGCAATAAAATGATATCAGAATGAAATGAATTTGGTGTTGAGGAATTGGAAATGCACTTAACTCGATTTCTCATCTTTTGCTTTGGGTATATGGAGCACTTTTATGCCGGGTTCTTTTTTTTTTTTGTTTGTTTTTTGTTAATGACTGTAGTCAGGTAAAAATCCTGTAAAGTATGACGGTAAAGCTCACCTTCTCACCTCTTTGGAGGTGTTGCGTCTGTACATTCCATCTCTCTCTCTCTCTCTCACACACACACACACACACACACACACACACACACAAACTATTGCTTCTACTGCATAGGATTGAACCTGAAGCTGTATCATGCTTTTTTTTTTTGATCCAGCTAGATAAATCAGTCATATATCACCTCCAGCTGAAAAGAGGGAAATTCTTCCTTTTTTTTTTTACGTCTTTACGTTCTCAGTCATTAATTCCTTCAGATGCACCTTTTTTTTTACGAAAGGAACCTGATATCGTAAAACAAATGAACAGCCTGTTTAATTTTCACTGGATAGAAAGCAATACTTTTTTCACCTCTCGCTTGCACCTCTCTTTTTGTATAAAATAGGGCATCACGTTCGAGGAAGTGGAGAACTTTTTCACCTTTCTGAAGAATGTAAATGACGTGGACACGGCGCTGAGTTTTTACCACATGGCGGGTGCCTCTATAGACAAAGGTATACACAGACACACACACACACACTATTTGTTTATTGCAGACGTCATACTTTTCTGGAACTGACATCAACAATCTTCATCATTTTTCCAAGGCAATGCTCATTTTCCTTTTTCTCTTTGTTTCTTTATCTGTCCTTCTCTTTCTCTTTCTCTACTTTTGCCATTTTACTGTTGATTATTATACTTAATAACAATTTCTATTTCACGTTAGTCTCATGCACTGATGCTTCAGGACTCTAAATGAGTCAGGGTACAATTTGCAGTGCAACGTCGGAACCGTTTCTCTTCTCCCTGCGTGTTTTCTTTCCATTCATTCCACTCTCATGATCCCCAGAATCGAGAGCAGATTACCGCACTCTCTTTATCCGCTGTCCCTTTATTGATCTGGAGAACCGTTCATCTGCTGCTCTTCATATTATACAGCACTTTCTCTTCTGAAGCGCTCGCAGCCCCTCACTCTGTGACATAATTAAATATAGTGTAGGCGTGCAGGTGTGGAGGTGTGCGAGTCAGGTGGCAGCGTGCTGTAGCTATGGCAGCGTGACTGTGTGTGAATCCTGGACCTTTGAAGCTTTTAAAGTGTTTGGAGCTATTCAATCTGGCTCTGTGTCGCACATCTTAGAGGACAGATGATAGCAATACTGTGTATTTTAATGAATGGTTATGAACATATTATTCAGACCATGTGTGTCAGCCAAAAATGTGTGCGCACACACAATACTAAATTTATTACTATATGTTATATATTGATATGATAATATTATGATGAGTATTAATATAATATACATTTTTCCTTTTCCAAAAGTGTGTATAATTTTTTTTTTGTCTGACGCTCTAAAATTAAAATATTTCTTCAGGATTTATTATGTCTTTCCTGACTATGCATTTACAGCAAACTATGAGCCTTCAGGGAGATTCAAAGCTATAAGCTTCCTCAAAGCAAACTTTAAAACACTTTTGTACACTGACTTCAGATGATTTGGCCATTATTAAAGATTTTTCAATGTATGTAGGCTCTGAAAAATTTATTATTTACAATCAAGCATTATATTCATAGGTGCAGTGCTGCCACACGGCACCGGAACAATGCTTCACCTCCCCCCCCCCCAACCCCCTTCCCCCCCAAGTAAGGAAGGAAAAGAAAGTGTCTGTATACTCCAGTTAAAATTCACATACATTTTTTATAGCTCCTGCAGCAGTAAAGTGTTTGTTCGCCACCATCATCGGGGGGTTTGAGTTCGATTCCCGGTTGATGCTGCGGCAGTCTGCAGCCATGCAGATTGGCAGGGAAGGCATACTCACAAGATCGCACCAGTCATAGTGATACTCGCCAATCATGGGTGTCTGTGAGCTCACATAAGCATTTCTTGAGCACTAGTTTTAAAAGATGATGTCGGCTGGAGTCGCATCTCGAGGAAAGCATGTGCGATAGTCTTTATCCTCCCTCGTTGGTGCTCGTTGCCTTGATGGGAGAGTGTCCTAACAGTGAAGGGGTGGGAATTGGCTACGACTAAATTACGGAGGAAATTGGGGAAATACTTGCTTGATAATGGTGTTTGAAGATCCAGTCACTAGTAAAGCGTATGTCATGCAAGAGAACCAATCAACCAAAACCAATGGTTGTAGTTAAATTTAAGGCATTTATTGATTCACAACATTAACAGCTGCATTGAGTAACATGTAAGAAAACTTCCCCCTTAACCCTTTAAGACCTGCCATAGATGAGCTCCGCTGGAGCGTATGTTAGTATTTTTACCTGCTTTAGTGTCAGTTTTTACATCAGTGCAATCCTTACATCCTCACCTTCAAGAATAAATGGAACAAGATGAATTACTTAAAGTTCAATAAACTAAAAAGAGGTTTTTATTTTTTCTTGCTTTTATAAAAAAAATTCTAAATAGAGACATGCCACAAATGTCCTCAAACCTCAAACTTAAAAAAAAAAAAAAAAAAAGGTCCAGAAAATACTTTGAAACACCACAAAATTTATTTGGTCCATCTGTGTCATAGTTTTTAATATATAATTATTTTTATAAGTGGTGCCGTTCGGTCACCAATGAACAGACGCAAAATTTAGATTTAGATATTCAAATGGGATCGCCAGCGCTCCTGCCGGTTTTAAAGGGTAGACGGGTCCTTTTAAAGTAGCATAGAGCATATAGCTATATTGCCAGTTAAACTTAACTAATAACATGAATATGCGGCAAAACACAACCGTTTTTAATAACACCTAAAAAAATTTAATAGCAAAAGAAAACACGTCCTTATACACGTGTCCAGCATAAGGATGCTCTGGTATTAAAAAATAGCACTACAACTCTGATAATAGTACAAATAATATACAAACAAAAAAGGGGAAAAAATATCATGCCCTGAGAAGACACCTCAAAACACAATCTACTAAACCACAAAACAATTTAAAAAGCACATTACAGAACAAAAACTGTTACATGTGAATTTCATCAAACAACCAACAGCAAGAAAAAAATAAAAATAAATATATATAGAATGAGGTCATCTGTGTTGTGTACTTGGAAAAAAAAAACATCCTTTTTTCATTCTGAATGAAGAGAGCAGTAACGCAATCATACAGATGATTCTCCATGTCCTTCAGAAACTTTTCATCTTCGGTGGAATGTCACCCACAACACTCTAAAGTTTAATAAATCCAAGGTTAAATTTCAATTTCCTTTCAACCATCGACTACTAGAAAGCTAACAAAGAGAACTTTCAGATTAGACACATCTGACTAGTTACAAAAAGTCCTGTGTTGCAGTTGTAATTTCTTGCAATTACATTAATGTAATTTGCTATTTGACTTCATTCAGTGACCTGTGACAGAAAGGTATCTGCAAGAATGAAAGGTGAAGTTTACAGGACGGTAGTTAGACCAGCAATGTTGCCTCTGACAAAAAGATGAGAAGCAGAGCTGGAGGTTCTGCGATTTGCTTTGGGAGTGACAAGAATGGACAGGATTAGGAATAAGTATATTAGAGGGACAGGGCGCAGGTAGGCCGGTTTGGTGACAAAGTTAGAGATGCCAGATTAAGATGGTTTGGATGTGTGCAGAGGAGGGATGAAGGGAATATCGGGAGGAGAATGTTAGAAATAGGACTGCCAGGCAGGAGGAGAAGAGGAAGACCCAAGAGAAGGTTTATGGACGCGGTGAGGGAGGATAAGGAGGAGGTTGGAGTGACGAGGAAAGATGTGGAAGACAGAGTTAGACCCCTAAGGGGAGCAGCCGAAAGAAGAAGACTCTTAGAGAGAGCCTCTAGTGGTTGAATAACCACATAGCAACAGCACAAAAAAATCTCACTCCCCTAGGTACTAAAGACACAGATGTTGCATCAGAAGAGAGTTTGTATAGGAATGTTTGGAATTAATAAAATAATTTGACCGTGAAATGTAATGCCTTCACTGAAGCCCTTGATGCCTTAATGGGTTGGCACTGATTTCCAGACACTAACAGACTGAGACTGGCGTATACACTCACCTGCCTTTAACATAAGCACGCGTTACCCTGAGCATAATGTTCAGAGAAAACATCAGAATAGTATAAAATGTGATCTATGTTCGTTCACATCGTAAGCACAGTTAAAAAAAAAAAAAAAAAGATTAATATTTGTAATATCTGACAGATTTTAGATCTGGGTGACTTTATTCGAGGATTAGAGGCTGAGTGCACATTAGAGATCCAGGCAGTAAAAACACACACTGGGAAAAGTCTCCACTTTCAACAAGGGAAGTTCCTACCATCACACTGGCTTTCTTGAATCTTGTCTTTCTCGAATTCATGCTTTTTACTCCCTTTCACTCCACCCTCTCCCTTTCCCAGTCTATTCTGGACTGAAAGAGAATTACATTTTCTGCTCAGTGTCATGCAGAACTGATAATGTAGGAATTGATTCGTCTTGGCGCAGAAATCATAACCCGGCCTCCGTCTCTTCTCTCTCTCATATCTCATACATCTCTTTGTCTCTTGTCTCCTGTGTGTCTCATTGAAGAACAAAGCGAATCAATGGTTCTTATGCAGACTAAAGACCATGTCACGGACTTTGATTATTTTATTTTTGTTCCGTTTGGAATCCAGGTACAATTTTTTAGTTATCCTGTCCTTCTCTGATGTCCTCAGTGATCAGTTTTTCTGATGCTTAATGCCCATGCTATTCTTTTTCACCCCCCACCCCACCCCACCCCACCCCACCCCTTCTTCCATCGTTGTCCGATGAAACTCCTCATCAGGGAGAAAGTGTCTTTTATTGATTGAGCTAGAGAATCATTAAAGACACAAACTCAATATAATCTACTCTGCCAGACGTTCAGACTTCATGAGTTATTGCTAGTATAAATTTGTGACCGCAGGCAAACGCAGTAGGCTTTTGAGTACTAATATTATTGTCCTTCTCACCTTCTCACCTTCTCTCTCTCTCTCTCTAGCTACTATGAAGCAAGTGGCTCGCACCGTAGCCAAGGTGGAACTGTCAGACCACGTGTGCGACGTGGTGTTCGCCTTGTTCGATTGCGACGGTAAGTGCGTGCTTGCTGCCGTTCAGAAATGAAATACGAAATAAAATTTTAAAAATGCGATCGTTAACAGCATCTCCGTCTCAAGGTAACGGCGAGCTGAGCAACAAGGAGTTCATCTCCATCATGAAGCAGAGGCTGATGCGGGGGCTCGAGAAACCCAAGGACATGGGCTTCACCCGCCTGGTGCGTGCTATGTGGAAGTGTGCACAGGACACAGCGTGGGACTTCGCCATGCCTAAACAGCAGTAGCAGGGTATAGAGAGAGAGGGAGGGAGGTGAGAGAGAGTGTGGAGGAAAAAATGAGAGAGAGAGCAAGACAAGAGAGCAGTTTTATCTGCAGCCAACTAAATTAAGAAATGAACTTGTAATAAATCATGCACATGCTGTAGCGACCAGTGCTGCCGCATGAGCTACTGTATCTGCTGCAGTATGTGTGTGTGTGTGTGTGTATGCTGGTTTGTGTGTGAATCTCTACATATAGGCTTTTTCAAAGCTGACACTTCTCACACATCTGTCTGTCACATCTGTATCATATCTGGAAACACCACAGGCAGGAATTTTAAAACGTCTTGAATCTATTAAAAAATGGTTTCTTATAAAAGTTGTTTGATCATTTTAACACTGCTGGGTGACACGGCTGCAGGGTGCCAGGTTCGAGCCTGAGCTGAGTTTTGCATGTCCTCCCAGAGTCCCCCTTGTCCTTTCAACACGCAAACGGCTGTAACTACAAACGAGGAGCGTGCTGCACGGTGCCCAGTGATGCATTGCTGAGATGGCCACAGCAACCCTTGACCAAGGATACAGAGGCTAATGAGGATGAACGAATGGATAAATATATTGTAATGGTGATTATCAGGTTTTTCGTAATGTAAGAGAATGACCTAAACCAGTATAAATCCTAATTGATTACAGGGATGGATCTGGGATTAGCGTCACCAGTGTGTGTCCGTTTATGCACGGATATGTATTCCAAGTCATCAAAATTTAACCAGCATTTTCTCTATTTTGCTCAACAGTTTAAAAAAATGTCTGAGAACAATTTGATTCTTCATTGAGACACAGTGTAAGAGCGATAGTGTTAAACTTGAATCGCTGAAAGGCTACTGGATTTAAGGTCTGAGTTTTGTCTAAACAGGTTTCTTTTCTTGTGACACATGCTTCAGATGTGTTCATATCGCCTAACATACTGCAGAGCTCCTCTCAGGGCTTCGCATGTGTGGTTGATGTGCGGTGTAACACTGCTTATAGATCAGAGCCCTCTGACTTTGTATATACATATCCAAACCTTTTCAGTACATTTTCAAAGATGTGTATCGCCGAACCCCCAGCACTCTGCATTACAGTGTATTATTCATAATCACTGAGAGAAACGCTTGTTTTTTTATTTAATAAAGTGGGTGTGAGAAAAGCTCCACTGGCAAACTATGATGCACTTGTATGACTGTTATTGAATGATGCGCCGAGTTACTATATTAAACCATTTTTCATGATCTGGTGTGTGTTTATGGGTTTAACATGCATGTGAATGAGGGGGTTTGCCGGGGGGGAAAAAAAAGATTAAATGAAACAAAGAAATCATGTAAGTGGGAGGTTTTTATGTTCATGACAAAATATATTTGTCATAGGACAAACACTGTTTATTGATAGTGGCATGTGAAGGTGTGTAAATCATCCATTTTGACTGGTTTTAGGCCACCTTGGTTTAAATTACGTACATATGGAGGAGGTCGGTCTGAGTCAGGTCTGAATCAGCCAAACACTTGAATAGTCTGATGACCCTGGAATACAAGCAGCAGTATTGGCAGGATTTCTCAAATGACGCCATCGACATTAATCCGTCTTGTCTTGCTGGTCCAGGGCAGAACAAAAATTATCAGCGGTGGAACCAGTTGTACAGAATCTGTTCCACAGCCTGGAAATGATATTTCTGGCAATTCCAAACCTTCTGCTGACGTCTGCTTGCTCGTTAATATTTTGGGAACTAAATTTGATAGAAAACGTCAGATGCAGCTGAGACCAGTTCTGAACTGGAGTGATGTAGCTGACCTTGAGGAACAAAGTCAGAAAGACAGAATTCACACACCATGCTGAAAGTGCTGGCTTTTTGTTCATCTTGACTTAAGCCACGTCGGTTTAAAGCAAGGTTTAAATCTAAATGCACATGCAGTACAAACATTGGTGCAGTAGAAACATTCTTCAGATGAGATTACAAAAAAAATTATTTCTGTTGAATAAATAAGAATGTTAGGTTTTATACAAAATTCTGTCTCCATCAGCACTAGAAATTCACAATTCAGTCAGCGTTGAAAACGAGTCAACACTGGCCCATGATACAGCCTCCTTGTATGTCCAGGAAGTTGCAGCCAAACATTGTTGAATAGTCTGATGACCCTTGGAATACCGGCAGCAGTATTGGCAGGATTTTCTGTACCATTTCTCAAATGACGGCATCAAATTAATCCGTCTTGTCTTGGCGTTGAGCTTTTTGGCCTTCCAGGGCAGACCTAAAACAATCAGCGGTGGAACCAGTTGTTCAGAATCTGTTCCACAGCCTGGAAATGATATTTCTGGCAATTCCAAACCTTCTGCTTGTGTTGCACCAAGATGAGGCCTTTCTCTGCTAGCACCGTCTAAACTGGGCATGATAGAGTGGAGCCAAAATTGCAAACAAATGCAAAATGTTTTTTTTTTTGGCCATGAATACACAATGATGCAGGCCTTCTTTGTGCACACACGCAGAGAAACAACCACAATCATACAGTACATTTCCGGTGTCCTTAAGTTTAATGCTTGCTGCATGCACAAGGTTTAAACCACACAGTGTTGCAAGCAGTCTGAAGCAGCTGCAGAAAATAACGCAGGTTCATGCACGACACAGTAAACAAGGCTTTATGTAAAACAGTGCCGGAGCGCTCTCCAAGCTCACGATGTGCTGAAACTACATTACGGCTCCATGACTGGGCTTTCGTTTGCATATAGAGTGCCTGCGCTATGTAGAGATGATTCATGAAAGTGAGAAGGGTGCCTACTGCTTCTCAAATAAGATTTTAATAGCAACACAGCATACGATAAACACCTATAGGGAGAAATAAATGTGCAGTGTACAGTAGTAGAGCAATGTTGTTTTTGTTGTAGTAGGCTTTTTATTTAACAGCTATGGATTTTTATTTTTATATTTGAAGCAAACCTGAATAGAAAATTAAAATTTGACTCAAAATTCATGCTACATTTTCTGGGACAGGTTTCTAGGCGGTACTGCCCTCTATAGCATTTCTGATCAGTCCTTCAAATAAATCTAGGGAAAAGATCTCAGACAGTCGAATGCTTCGTCGCTCTGATTAGAAATGAAACCCAAAAATGCCACGTGTTAAGATTCTGGTTTTAATTACAAACTCATGAGTACATCAACGAATGAGACAAAATCAGATAACTGTTACAGCCGTTAAATAAGAGTCAAAAACCTAAAATTGCAACAGTAGGAACAATGCGAGTGCTGTTGATCATGGCTTCATATCATATTTACATGAGACACAAGCACCACACTCGAGATAATCCAGATTGATAATTAATATAGAGTCGATAAGCTTGACTCAGCAATCCTCACACCATCCAACACCAAATATCGGGTTCTAACAGAGAGGTAAAGAGAAATCATTTATTTGTTTAATGTCCACAAGCAGAGAGAGTATAACCGCTTCATTAGCACAATAAAAAAAACTAAATTCCAAACAAACTCATGAGACTCAGGCTCTGACACAAGAAAAGTCATACAAATAAAAAGTATGATATAGAAGAAAAATTATCAAAACGAGGTCACCACCTAGTGGCTGGGAAAGGAAACTGCAACTGAAATGTTAATGAAATCTGTATCTCTGCTCCAAGGCTCTACTGTCTCATTATTAATAATGACCCGAGTACAGCACTAACACACTGCAGTAGTCTGGGTGGCCAGATCCTATAAGATGACACCACAATGTCGGAGAGGAGAATTAGTCCAGGTATATAAAGGAAGCGGGAGGCTTTTGGCTCCGCCTCTTAGTCACTGTCAAATTTGATGGAGTTAACGCTGGTAGAGATGGCGCCTCCCCTGTAGCTGCCGCGCTTCTTTTTCGTCTTTTCGTGTCTGAAGGATTTGCCTTTGGTGTACTTCAGCACATCGTTGGCCTTCTCCCCCCAATCGCCACTCGCTCCCATCTTGAAGAGAAGAAAAGCGGGTCGTTTAAAAGAAGAAAAAAAAAGGAAATAAAAACTGAGTATAATCGCTGTGGCTTACCTTGGCTTTGAAGGAATTGTCTGCCAGACGTGGGTCTACCTCAACGTCCTCCTCTCTTATTCTACGGAAAGGATTATTGCCATTCTTTAAAAAATACAACAAAGACAGACACAAGGAAAAAAAATTATAAATTAGTAACCATGCTTCATCACAACTGATAGTGACTGAAGTCTAGTAGTAAACATGAATGTAAATGTTTTTCATTTACAAGCAGCCGACACTCATTTCACACTCTCAGACCTTCACGTCTAAGCCGAAGCCGTACCCGCTAGCTCGCTTTGCCATGATTTAATACTCGGCAGTGAGTCATGCTGCCCAAAGCACTTACAGCAAGTACTGCGCATCACTTCAGTCAGTGGCAATCATCACCTGTTGCACTTATTTTGAGCGCCCCACAGACATACAGCCCCAAATTAGTATGCTCTATGTGTTTACTTGAAAGCCTCGACCTTACACTTAAGTGCGTAGGAAGACGTAGAAAGAGGCGAAGTAGTAAAACGGATGAAAGCTTTCTCTGGCTTGGCTCTCATGCAAAGGTGTCTGAAAGCTAAAAAGCTCAGCCACGCTCTCCAGGCTGTCATCACTCTTACCTTCTGTTTGGCCTTGGGGAAAGAATGAGGTGTGACGTTAACCGGCTTCTTGTTTTTTGGTGTTTTCTTTGAAGCTTCTTCGTCCTCCTCGTCTTCCTCTGTTCTTTTTCTTTTGCCGCCAGTACCTGAGGTTTTAAAAGGTATAATGATTAGCAGCGTAGGAGTTTTTTTAATTTTTATTATTATTATTATTATATTGGAGGGGACAAAATATAATGATTAATGTTTGGTCAGAATAACGTTGTGGACAGTGTGTCAGCAAAAAGGACTGAGGCTGAGTAGTAAGAGACCATGTAATATCTCTTCATTATCCTCACTAAAAAATGGAAATTGATTCCATTTAGTTTTAGGTTTAAACCCTGTTATTTGGTAATCTAGTTTAGACTTGACAAAAGCTTTTTTTGCATAAGCACATCAACCAAGAGTCTAAAAATCCCTTGCTACACTGGACGCCAATAAATAAATTAAATAAATAATTTCTCTCATCAAACACTGACCAGTAGAATAATTTAGGCGAGTAATTTAAGGTTGGAAATGACCATGCAATGTGGCGGACGAGGAAACTGCCCGAGCTCCAATGTTATTATGTCAATAATAGCCTAAACTCCTAATCTTAAACAGAATGGGAACGTTTAATGGGAAAAGTTCAAACCACTCTTTTTAGGTAGAACTGCCCTGCCCACTTAAATACTAGCAATATGTTACTGGTATTCTTTATTTGTATTAAATTGGTATTAGTGATGACTGCAAGGATGTCGCAAGAAGCAGCACTTTGACAAAAATATGGCTCTCTTTAATACTGCTCAGGCTGGTTCACAAGAGAAAGTCCCCGCCCCCCACAAGTGTTTTTTTTGTTTGTTTTCTTTAGTTTTGTGTTACCATTCGCTGGAGTAGCAGCAGTCTTGGGAGTCTTCACCTCCTCCTCCTCGGATGAAGAGCTCTCAGATGAGCTGCTCTCAGGCTTCGGCTTTGCTTTAGCAGTAGGTGTGCTTTTTGCAGCAGGTGTGGTTTTAACAGGTGCCTTTGTCGTCTCCTCCTCATCAGAACTGTCTTCACTTGAAGACGACGATGACTCGGCGGCCTTCGAGGCAGGCGTCTTCGCTGCAGAGGCCGGAGTTTTGGGAGTTGCCGCTTTCCCGTTGGTCACGGAAGGTTTGGCCGGTGTCGTTTTGGGAGCCTCTGCCTCCGAGTCTGAGCTGTCCGACGAGTCCGAGCTGCTCTCTGCCTTTTTCGTGCTTGTTGGAGTCGCAGCAGGCTTAGCGGCGGCAACGGGTTTCTTTTTAGTCTTCTCATCCTCGTCACTGGAGCTCTCGGAGCTGCTGCTGCTAGACTCGGCTGCGGGTTTAGACACTGTGGGTGTGGCTTTAGACACT
Source organism: Clarias laeviceps (assembly GCA_030014305.1). Classification (NCBI taxonomy): domain Eukaryota; kingdom Metazoa; phylum Chordata; class Actinopteri; order Siluriformes; family Clariidae; genus Clarias; species Clarias laeviceps. The sequence continues at coordinate 29,021,065 of JAQMYJ010000039.1, forward strand.
GTGGGTGTAGCAGCTTTAGCAGCAGGCGTGGCGCTCGGTGTGGACGATGCAGCTTTAGACTTTTTAGCTGCCGGTGTCTCATCTTCCGAGTCGGAGCTGTCACTGTCCGAGTCGGAGCTGCTTGCGGCTGGTTGAGATTTGGTCGGTGCCGGTTTAGAGGCCGGGGTCGCCCGTTTAACGGCGGGAGGCGCAGCAGCTTTTTTAGGAGACTCGTCTTCGTCAGAAGAGCTGTCCGAGTCCGAGCTGCTCTCTGCAGGCTTGGACGGAGTCTTGGTAGTAACTGGAGTTTGTGGTTTGGCCGCTGGTTTGGGTGTGGTTTTCGGTTTCTGGGTTGCAGGTTTGGCAGCCTCGTCTTCTGAGCTGTCAGAATCTGTCATGAGAAAAAAAAAACATTTATCAATCACTACATGAAAGGACCAACCTATCAAACTCTGAAGACTTCAACCCTGAAAGTCAAATTCTATTAAAAAATAAATAAATTTAAAAAAAGACAAAATTGGGGTCTTCCTTTCTTTTTTAATGCCATGCCAGATTCTACGGCTGTATTCATGGCGAGAATCAGTTTTTGTTATTCAATATTAAAACTAGATAAAATGTTTAAGACTAAGTTTTTTCTAAGAACGTTTTAAACACTAAAATTTGGAACAAAATTTAGTTGTTCGAAAACTTTTTTTAAAAGTGTCAACAGAAATAAAAAGTTCCTCACAAGAGGAAAAACCATGTTTGACAGACAGAAGGGTTCTACACGACCCCGTGGTGAATTTTCTCTGGATAGTCAAAAATTGGTTTGTCCATTATACATCTTGTATAAATGACTTGATGCCAACGATTATTAAAAGGAAAATTTGTTTTGTTCCAACGTCGGGATTCATTTCACGTAGTTATTTAGACATTGGTCTCATTCTGATTGCCATTTAATTTTGGTCTGTACATTTAAAATTGGTTTTAAATCTGTGAAAGGTATAAGAAAAAGAGCATTTTATTGTTTTTTTTTTTTTTCAAGATAATGCTTCAAACTGGGGTCTAATATAACAAATGGTGTCTTCGAAATACAATTATTGACACCTTTCAAAAAAAAAAAAAAAAAAAAAAAGTTGTGCAGTTCCTACCTGAGCTTGAGGACTCTGCTTTCTTTGCAGGTGCAGCCTTGGCTGGAGGAGTCTTAACTGGGACGGCTTTAGCTGCTGGTTTTGCTTCCTCATCATCCGATTCTGAAGAACTGGAAGAGGATGACTCTTTTGCACCTCTTTTAGCAGGGGTGGCTTTAGCAGGGGTGGCTTTAGCAGGGGTGGCTTTAGCAGGGGTGGCTTTAGCTGGGGTGGCTTTAGCTGGGGTGGCTTTAGCTGGGGTGGCTTTAGCTGCAGGAGTTTTTGCTTTCTCTGCTTCATCTGAATCCTCAGAGCTAGACGATGAGGAAGAATCCTGCTTGGCAGGAGTGGCCTTAGCGGCACCTGCTGGGGCCTTAGCGGGAGCTGCTTTAGCTGGAGTAGCTTTGGCAGGTTTCTTCTCTGCTTCATCCTCCGAGCTTGAATCTTTAAGAAAAGTTAGCATAAAAGAAAATATCTGTGAGAAGACTCATCACGAGGTTAGCACTGCCCCAGACATTGGTGCGGGTTATCATACCAGAGCTGTCCGAACTGGACGACGACTCCTTCTTCTTGGCTGCAGGTTTGGGAGCCACCGCCTTTTTAGGGGCTAAAAAAAAGATAATCATGATGAGAAACGAAAAAATCTAAATGTTATGTTTAACAGGAGAGTCTAGGTTAATAGAATCATAGTCATACCAGGGGCTTTCTTTTCTTCCTCCTCATCACTGCTGTCCTCACTGCTGTCTGATGTGTCCTGTTTAGCCGCTTTGGCTGCGGCGCTCTGAGCTGCAGGTGGAGGTACCGCACTGTATGTACCTGCAAGTAAAGAAGCAAAACCTCAACTTTCACTGCATACAAGATTACGTTCTCTACATAGGCATTTTTTTTTCCCCACTCAGTGCTTTGAAAACCAGTACCTGCTTTGGGCTTTTTACTCGGCGGAGCCTTCTCTTCCTCATCCGAGGAGTCATCACTGCTGCTGCTTGCTTTCGCCGGAGCTGGAGCCTTTGCCGGTGTAGGGGCTTTTACTGCTCCCTTGAATGCACAAATCAAAAATACATTAAAACCTTTGAAGATGTAATTGTACGCATCAGAAGTCTCTCTACAGGCTACAGGCTGAATCAATATTTTAAGAAAATAATGTCTCAAAAGCGCTACGATTCATGAACCCCCAAGTTGATGGTGTATTATTGAGGAATGAGATCACACCTTCGCTGGAGCCTCGTCTTCAGAGTCACTTGAGCTTTCCTCACTGCTGCTGCTCTCTTGCTTCTTCTGAGCCGGGGCTTTAGGGGTCACAGTCGTGGGCTTGGCCCCTGAGAACAACAAAAATATTTCTATTATTCATTGAGAGCCAGCAGGCACCAGTCCTTTGAGTCCCTTGAGCAACATGCTGTATTTCGATTACAATCTCAGTGTCTAATAGAGAAAAAAAAAATCTATATAAAATTTTTAATTGTATTTGTCACATAGTAATGATATACGGTTAAATGCTTATACAACTGTTTGTGACTGAAAGATAGGTTAGGACCGGTTATGTACTTGTTCTCCTGATGCTGTCTGCCTCGTGTACATCACCACACAGACTCCAAAATCAATTCATTCATTATTATTATTTAATAGAGGTGCATCTCAATAAACTATAATACCATCAGAAAGTTTTAGTTCAGTAATTCAATTCAAAAAGTGAAACTCATTATACAGATTAATTACACTCAGATTCATATATTTCAAGTGTTTATTTCTTTTGATTTTGATGATTATGGCTTACCGCTAATGAAAAAACAAAATTCAGTATCTCAGAAAATTTTTATATTGTTAAAAGAGAGTTCAATACTTGAGACTTTTATGGTGTCACACTCCAAATCATCTAATTAACTCAAAACACCTGCAACGGTTTCCTGAGACTTTAAATTGTCTTTCAGTCTGGTTCTGTAGGCTACACAATCATGAGGAAGACTGCTGACTTGACACCAAGATTAAATGTGGTAGAAAAAGGAGCACGAGCAAGAGGGATAACCCATTCAAGAATTTGGGGGGGGGATTCAAAAGGAGTGGACAGCAGCTGGAGTCAGTGCTTGAAGAGTCATCACACACAGATGTATCATTCCTCGTGTCAAGCCACTCTTGAACCAGAGACAACGTCAGAGACATCTTACTTGGGATAAGGACAAAAGGGCTGGACTGTTTCTCAGTGGGCCAAAGTCTTCTTTTCCATTGCATTTGGAAATCGAGGTCCCAGAGTCCGAAGAAAGAGGCGAGGCACAGAATCCAAGCTGCTTGAGGTCCAGTGTAAAGTTTGCACAGTCAGTGGTGGTTTGGGGAGCCATGTCATCTGCTAATGTTGGTACGCTGCATTTTTTCTCCCGGGACGTTTTTGAGCACTTCATGGTTCCCTCCGCTGACCAGCTTTATGGAGATGTTGATTTCATTTTCCAGCAGGACCTTCCCACACTGCCAAAAGAACTAATACCTGGTATCCCTGTGCTTGACGGACCAGAAAACTCACCCAACCTAACCCCTCTACAGAATCTACGGAGTATTGTGAAGAGAAAGACACGAGACACCAGACCCAACAAAGCAGAAGAGCTGAAGGCTGCCATCAGACCACCCTGGGCTTCTATAACACCTCAGCAGTGATACAGACTGATCACCTCCATGCTTCGCCGCACTGCTCCAGTAATTCATGCTAAGGGAGGCCCGACCAAGGACTGAGAGCTGTACATGTTCATACTTCGCATTATCCTACATTTCCCTGTTAAAAATCAATTACTTTTTAAAAAAATTTTTATTGGTCTTAAGTAATATTCTAATTTTCGGAGATACAGAATTATGGGTTTTCAGTAGCTGTAACCCATAATAATCAAAATTAAAGAAATAAACACTTGAAATATATCTGTGTGTAATTAAACCATAAATTACACACATGTATGGTGAAAATAAATCACCAGATGCATAAATTTTTTTTTTTTTTTTTTTTAAAGTGTCATAACTGACTCCCCCACCTCTACTGTCCATACACAGTGAACTCTCGTGTGGTTTAATTCTGTTGAGTGACGTGTACAGTAACGTCACTCGGTCCGGATCCAGACTGCTGTCTGCCATATAGTGATTACCGGTTTAGATAGCGCTAATAATTATTGCTGCTCATGTAAAATAAATCTAACAGTTGCAGATTATGGACTATACTATAGGACATCAAGCCGTGGCCTGGTAATCTCCTACTGTCAACTATTTTCACACTACACTCTATACAACGACGAAAAAAAAAAATACTGACATTGAAAGAGATTTGTGTGATTTTTTATTTTTTTTTAAATATATCATCTATATTTGACATGTTTCATACAATAATTGTTTATTATTTTCAACTTCATTTTTGAACCATTGAAGAATATTGAGAGCTTATGAAAATTTTATACTAGGGCATCGTACCATACCAGCACATAGAGAGCGTTTTTTTTTTTTAACCTTAAAAAGACCAGAAATCTACGAACGGCTGTGACCTAAATATACACCTCTTTCCCATGGGTTAAATAAACGTAGCGTCTGTGACCCTGTCTAACGTGGCGTAGTGTCCCTCCGCATGATGCTAACAACCTTTTACCTTTAGTGGCCGCAGGTTTGGCCGATTCCACCTCCGAGTCAGAGTCCTCACTGCTGGAGCTGGTGTCCTTTTTCCTGCCCGGCGCTGCAGGCTTCGCAGGCGTGACCTTCTGAGATGCCTGAAAAAACAATTGCCCGATTAGGAAGCGGCATATTCAAAGAACAATACCAGAAATGTATCAGCTTTGCACAAGTTTGATCGTTTTACCTTTACTGGGGCTTTAGTGGTGGCTTTATCGTCAGAGTCACTGCTGGAGTCGTCACTGCTGCTCGACTCAGCTGCCTTCTTCGCCGGTGTTGCAGCAGGTGCTGCCTTCTTCACTGGCGCTGGAGCTGTAAGTGTGTACACACATTTATTTATTTATGCCAAATGGGCATGTACTTTTAGGGATGAGAATCACCTCCTGATGCACCATTATGAAACCTAGGTGCTAATTCAATTAAAATTGAGATTATGTAAGTGAGATATTACAATTTTTTTAATATTCCGATTTGATATTGCATTTTACCCCGATGGTTAAAATTTTAAACCTTTAAAAAAAGTTTAATAATTAATTAAATGTAGTCCAGTCCTTATAACAGTTTTTCCCACTCAAAAATCAAGCGCAGTATTTAAACAACAAAGTTATTTAAGTTTAACATTTATCTTAAATGAAGCAAAAAAATTGTTTACTGAGCAGCACGCATCTCAGTCATCCGCTATTAATTATTATTTCTAAACAAACTTAGCAAATAATTGACTCCTACCACACGGGATGAAAAAGTATAAATAGTTTTAAGAAAGAGCGCCGTTTTACCGACTCCAAGGTCGGTGTCGCTGTGTGGTGATCCGTGAACAGGCACAAAAAAAAACAACCCACAATTCTATCTCTAATCACTTTGCTTCTTGTTTAATGATTTGACAGATGTTGCACATACAAAAGGGGCTGGTGTGTGTTTTAGGTTATAAATCAACATTGTATTCTCAAACATACAGACAGATTTTTTATAAGTTGAAGTCTATAAACAAGACTTATACAAGTTCGAGGCAGGGCGACATGCCAGTGTTGTACAAATTTAACACCTAAAGCACATAATCTAGGTTCTAATTGCTGCCTAGATATTGTGACTTAAGCATTCACCTTGAGGTGTTTTCTGGACAGGTGCTGCATCCTCGTCGTCACTGCTCGAGTCCTCCTCACTGGAACTCTCGGCGTCCTGCTTTGCCTTCTTTGCACACGGCCCGTTAACCTCAGGACCTTTGGGGGCGGCTTTCCGTTTCGTAGCTCCTCGAGACCTAACATAAAGACGAGGGGTAGATTAACTGACAGAGGACATCGATTGGCAAAAGAAAGTCATTCATTCATTGAAAGGGTTTTTCAACAGATACTTACTTAACCCAAAAACTGAAAACGTCAAGGAGTCCTTCTTCATTTTGGTCCTGAGGTTTCTAAACAGGAAAGGAGGTGTTAGTAGATCTCAGAAACGTGTCTAACACAGAATTGGTAGATCTCAGAAACGTGTCTAACCCTAGTAAAGTAATGCTTTCCCTTTCTTTGAGAGATTATTGTAATGGTATTTAAAGGTCCTTCAGGAGGCACGTGATGAGGTCCCTCATAATTATGCAGATTAAAAAGAATGGTTGTAGATTTATTTCTGTTTTTTTGTCATCTATGATACACCACAGAGATATTAACCACGTGTTAAAACATTTAGATTGGGTACTATTGGAACAAATTTAAAAACAAACATGATAATTTTCAAAATGGAGTGAAATAATTCCTCGTCAACTCCCAAAAGACAGTTACTTAGTGTGACTCAGCGTGTTACAGTCTCAGGTAAGCGTTACAGTTAAACACACCACACACTGCTTCTCAAGTAGACACGTGTTTCAAATCCGCGGCGTGTGCGCGTGGCTGCCGGTTTAACCCTCCGTCCCACACACTAACACAAGACCACTCGCGTGTACTTACGACTTTTGCCTGCTTTAAAAACTCCTTGGCGGCTTTAGTGAACTTGTTCTCTAAAAGAAACGTGTAAACATGTTGGTAGAGATCGCTGGGTACCGAGCTTCCCGCCGCCATCTTCGCTGCACTGCTGCTGCGCATGCGCGACGCAAAAGCACCGGCGATGACGTGAAGACAGGAATTGGCGCACAAGAAGACGTCATTGCCTGTTTTTTGTTTTTTTTTTGGTAATAAAATAAACGGTGGCTCGTGTGCTACACAATTACTCACTTATAACTTTAAAGTAATAAATGTATATTGAGGCACGGTGAGATGTATTGCCTTTGATTTGGTTTGATTTTTTAAGGAATTTATATCGAGTGTAACACGACCTCGAAACACGACAGGGGGCGCTGTGATCTCTCTTCAGTCATAGGGCACTTAGATAGGGAGTAGCATCTGATTGAGTTCAGGCTGTATCTAACAAAACATTCCCTTTATATGGGAAAAATGACATAAAGAAAGAAATGAGAGAAATTAGTTAATGGTAATACTCACTCAATCATCGTCCATAGCGCTTTATCCTTGTATGCAGGGTCACAGGAGGCCTGGAGCTTATCCGTGTAGACTTAGGGCACAAGGCAGAGTACATCCTGGACAAGGTGCCAATCACAGGGCACACACACACACACACACAAGCTCATTTACACACTACGGGCCATTTGGGAATGCCAATTAGTCTAATCTGCATGTCTTTGGACTGTGATAGGAAACACTCATGAATGGTTTCAGAATGCTTTTCTGTTGGCATGACACAGGACTGATGGCAGCGTTCAGCTTCATACATTTCAAGAAGGCCAGCAAAGAAGCCACTGTGATCCAGGTAAAACATCAAATCAAGGACAGACTGATGTTTCTGCAAAAGGTACAGGGATTAGACTCCTGAAGACTTGGTAAAAAGTCATTTTCTTTTATCAATACCCTTCCAGATTGTTTAGGACATCCAGGAAAAAAATCTTCTCCAGAAAGAAAAAGTTGAGCAGTCATCAGTCCTGTGTCAGAACACAGCCATGAATAAAGAACATCCTCTGAGAGCAGCTTCTCCTCACCATCCAAGAACAGTTTGATGACAAACAATTGCATTGCAAAACATCAAAATATTGGGTCTGTGGACAGGAAACTTCCCAAACCTTAATCCCATTGAGAACTTGTGTTAAATTCTTAAGAGGTGGTTGGATAAACAAAAACCCACACACAAACTTCAAGCATTGATTATGCAAGAATGGGCTGCCAACAGTCAGCATGTGGCCCATGAAGAAAAAAGGGGACAACACTGCAAATATTGACTCTTTGCATAACCTTTACGTAATTTTCAATGAAAGCATTTGACACTTATGAAAATTAAACTTTAGTATACCATAATAACGCCTGACCAAAATCTAAAAACACTGAAGCAGCAGACTTTTTTAAATATTAATATTTGTGTAATTCCCAAAACTTTTGGCCATGCCTGTATATGTGTGCAATCACATCTACAATCCTGTCTTTATGTTACTGTCTTTATTGTTGTTGGATGTCTGGAATTTCCTTTGGTTTCAATAAAGTATCTATCTATCTATCTATCTATCTATCTATCTATCTAATCCATTGTGTCTAATTTAAATTGCTAAAAATCACAAGTAATCTCCTTTTTGTGGTTCTTACCTTTATTCTTTAATATTATTTTCTGCATCCTGCTCTAAAAAAATACATGGCTTTACCGCTTTAATATCACTTTTTAAAATAGGAAATTAAATAAATAATAAAAGTATTAAATGTCTTTTTGATTAAATGTCTTGTTTAATCCATACCCTACACATTCCAGTCCAGTAGGTGGCGGAAATGCATCAAACACTAGATGTGACAATCGACATGGAACTAGTGAAGAAGAGGGAAAGGGGGAAAACACACACGAAGAAGAACGCTTCATGGTTACCTTCAAATTATAATGGCGGCGTCGTGTGTCTCATAGTGAATTCATTCTTTTATATTTGCTTCCAGAAGAGATTATTAGTACTGAGCGCCCTGATCCAGGTTTAACAGCCGAGTGATAATGCCTCGTTACGAGCTGTCTCTGGTGCTGAAGGCCATGCAGAGGCCGGAGACGGCGGCGGTGCTCAGGCGCACGGTGGAGAGCCTGATGGAGCGCGGCGCTGTGGTCAGGAACCTGGAGAACCTCGGAGAGAGGAGGCTTCCGTACAAGATCAGCAAACACAACCAGCGGCACACGCGCGCAGCATACTTCCTCATCGACTTCCACGCCTCGCCGTCCGTCCTGACGCCCTTACTGAATCACCTGGAGAGAGACGTGGACGTGGTGCGGCAGACGGTGTTGAAGAAGGACACAGAGCTCCCTAAAGCCCCGTGCTGCGGTCCCTCACCGTCACACACTACCACCAGATGAGTTCTGCATAAAGGTGAGCCGCTACACTCACCACATGATGTGTGTTTAGGCTTTAGGGATCTGTTATGGCTTGAGCTCAAGGCAAATCACAGGTTTATATGAATTCATTTGATCTACTATGGTATACTTTCTATAATAAGAGCTTATTCACAAATTCACTTAAACTGTCAGTGATGCCACCTTGCAGCTTATTCCCTCTGTGTCTTCAAGTTTCCTCCATGTCCTTCAGTTTCCTTCGCCAATTAAAAAGCGTATGTAGTAAATTGCCTGTAGATGTGAATGTGCATGTGCAGGATTCCCTGTGATGGACTTCAGATTGGTTTTACCTCCTCATACCCAGTGTTTCCACCTTAGTGATGCGGTTAACGCTTATTTTGGTACGTGGTATCTAGCACTATCGCTTTGCACCTCCAGGGTCGAGGGTTCACTCAGGTCTGTATCATTATCATTTACTGAAATTGGGAGATGCCCTTATTCCGAAGGACTTACATTTGATCTTATTACAGGCAACTGAGTCACACTTTTGACCCCGAATCTGCACTTTTGTCACATCCTTGTCTGCATTCTAGATTCTGTAAAGTGACTGACAAAGCAATATCATTGACTCCCTGCTGTCTAAGCATTGTGTGTTGTGGTGAATTATAAGCATAATTTTCTAACGGTTATTTATTTTGAAGACTTTCAAAAAAATTTGACTTATTTTGACAGTTTCACACTGTGTCACACTGGGTTCACACGGTCTTATGACTGTTGGATTACAATGGACAACTCCACTGGTAACACATGACCGCTGGCTCATTTGTGTATTGTTTTCTAACCTGAGAAGTGAGAGAAACTTATGTTCCTTCTTCCTCTTTCCCCCCCCCCCCCCAGGTCTATAAGGAAGAAGATGAGCTGCTGGGTTTCTTCTGAATTTCAACTATGTTCGTGTGAGAGTTTATTATGAGAAATGAATAAATAAAGTAATCTTTTTAAAATGTTTATTTTGTGTCTAATAAGTCAACACTTTAAAAAGCTTTACATAACTATATGTACATGCTGCTGACGAATAGAAAATTGTACAAAATAAAACTTGATAAAAGGGATAAAACATAGGCCTTTAGGCTCAAGTATATAGTCGTTAATTTAACTATATAAAGCAAATTGAGGCACTGAGTTTGATTAAAAATTAATGTTTACTCGCACAGTAATGCCATCAACTGTAATCGCAGATCTGATAAAATCATATGAGAATGTTGGAACAGGAAATCTTTAACGTGTTAAAGTGAAAGTGTTTCCCTTGTTCTCTACTGGGCCTGCTTTAGTTTTATAAATATTACACACCTGGCCAAAAAAAAAAAAAAAGGTTCACGCTCTAATATTAAATTGATTGCCTTTACTTTGATTTTCACAGTTCATGTGTAAAAATGATTCTTCATGCTCTCAGAACCACTCTTTCAGTTTCAATTTTCCAGAATCACTCATCCAGCCTCACCCCAACAACACACACACACACATGCAAATTAATTCTGTATGCCAGTGCCATACGGGAAGAAAAAAAAGAAGAGTAAAAACATTTTTGTCCACATTTTCTTAAGTTAAAAGTAAGTGATTTCATACCAAAGTAATCATACAAAAGTAGAATTCAGACAGATTTTTTATTTTTTTTTCTCTATTAACTGATATCACATATACCAGCAGCTCTGACAGTAGCTCCCCTGGCCATAATTCAAATCACAAATGTACATTATTATGATTGTTCTCATTCAGTATATCTCAGTATGCCGACACCTGGAAGTGGTTAGGACACATTAGGCAGCAGTAAACATTTTCTCCCTGACGTTAATGTGGGCAGGCGTAAGGATTGGAATGACTTTACCAAGGGCCAAACTGTGGTTGCTGGTGGTCATAATGTTACGACTGATGTAATATCGAATACTCCCTAGTGTGTTGCATGCCTCCCTATTACATAAACACACACATGCTCCTGTTCTTTTTTTTTTTTTTTTTGTATTTATATGCAAGAAATTACTGGCTGAGGTTTGTCAGGACACTGAATTAAAATAAAGGACTTTTCCGTATGACGTGCTGAATGTCCATGATCACCTGAGTACAGTGTATATTTATTTCTTTGTTTTCATGTCAAACTTCTCTCTCTTTTTATATAATCGATTGATCTTTCCGCTCCAGATTTCCCATGTTTTAGCCTTTTCAATGCATTGTTACCTGGATAAACCCTTAAATGTTATTTTTAGATTTAATGCAAGTGAAATGGCCTTCAGAGGAGCCACCAAAAGAGACAAGTTGGCTCAGTGACTGGAACAGTATTTCCTAAATAATCAACACTTAAATAAAAATGGAACATCTTAAACTGATAGGATGCCTTCACACTCAATTTGATCAAACAAATGTATTTGTTAAGGCAGTTAATCTTGATTAAGTTAATCTTGATTTATTTTTTTTCTTCCTGGAAAGGAGCTTAGCGAATAGAACAGCTTTCACACTCAAAAGATCCACTCACACAGACAAAAGTGTCAGAATCAGGTTTATTGGCTGAGTATGTTGATGCACAGTAACTCACATGGAATTTGGTTCCAGCTGTTGATGACTTTTAAAAGTAGCGAAATAATGACACATTTGTTGACAAACAGTCCACAGGAAGTATCCAACATTCAAGAACTATACAGATTAAATATAGACTACATTTATAAAGTTTTATAACATGATAAGAACACCCGCATTGTGCTTCCTACTGTAGATACTTACATGATAACACTTCCTGTAGCCTGTATCCAGATAGAATATACATCCAAACAGCTTATGTCTGCTGGAACCCTTTTGGTTAACCAGAAAACGTTAAAGTGTTTCCTGTTGTCAGTTTCCGGCTCTCTCTATGACTGATTAATTATTTTCATATACAGAATGAATGTGACACAGACACAAAACTTAAATATGCTCTCTTTGCTAATAATGAACATAGAACTTCAGACATCATGCATGTGTATGTGTTCCTTTCTTCCAGATGTTCACGTGCCGACCCGGCCGGTACAATTTGGACACTTATTCGTAAACCCAACAAAGTGTATGCAGTAGATAAATTGTGCTAAATTGTGTGCATCACAAGATGAGGAAGTTTTTTTAGGGAAGTATTTAAGCAAATCTGTGTTGGTTTGTCTTGGAGGCCTATTCATAGATAAAGTTCATGTTTTTTTCTGGAACTTAAAACGGACAGCGAAAGGCACATTTTGTTCACTGAGTGTACTCAGTAACTAAACACATCATAAATGACACCGATGCTACCATTACCTTTTACCATTACCCATTGCTGGCGTTTCAGTAGCTTTGAGCTCTACCTGTTTTTGTTTTTTGGACATGTAGACAACGCTGTCTACTGTTACAGTTGGTGAGGAATGCCTGTGACACGGTCACAGTATGACAGACGTTGATGATGATGCTGTCTACCGCTCTACTTAAACAAACATTGATTGCCATTGCATACAACCAAACAGAATTTTGGTATTATGTCAGGTATTTCAATCAGGCCCCTTATCCCAGGCGCAGTGCATAAAGCAAGGTCTATAAAGGCATGGTATGATGAGCTCAGTGTGGAAGAAATCGACTGGTGCGCACAGAACCCTGACCTCAACCTTGTTGAGAATCTTTGTGACGAACTGGAGCGGAGATTGTGAGCCAGGCCTTCTCGTCCAACATCAGTGCCTGACCTCATAAACGCGCTATAGACTGAATGTAGAACAGCCTTCAAGGAAGAGTGGAAGCTGTTATAGCTGCAAAAAGGGGACCAACTCCTTATCGAAGTATATGTATTTGAATACAATGTTATTGCAGGGGTGTGTGTATGTGTACAGCTCTGGAAAAAAAATAAGAGACCACTGCAATAATAATCAGTTTCTTATGTTTTTTTTTCTTTTTCTTACAGGTGCATGTATTGGTGAGATGACCTATTTTGTTTCATTTTCTTTGTGAATTGCTGACAATTTCTCCTAAATTCAAAATATACCTATTCTTATTTAGAGAGTATAGTAAAACTCATAAATTTTACAGAGTAAATAAATACAGATTTATATATTTTAAGTATTTCTTTTAAGTTTGATGATTATGCTTTTTGAATGATTATGAATTTTGAATGAAAACCCAAAATTCAGTGTCTCAGAAATTTATAATATTACTTAAGACCAATAAATATTGTAGCTAAATGTTGGATTTCCTAAAGTGTGTATACATTTTTTTTCTTTTTGGCTGAATATATACACACACAAAATCTTGTGGACAGCCTTCCAAGAAGAGTGGAAGCTGTTATAGCTGCAAAAGGGGAACCAACCAAACATGTGGGAATCAAACACACACACACACACACACACACAAACACGCATATAATTAGCAGAACATACTGACTGGAACCTTATCAACAAAATAATACACTAAATAAGAAACAAATCATAAGAAATAACAACCCTTGAGGTGCTTTAACATTAAAGTTTCTGTGTGTGTGTGTGCTAAACCAGTTCCAGTTTATTAATCATGATTGTCCGTTATCAAGTTAACCGGTTAAGTAAGTAGTCACGCGCCTCATTGAGGTCACGTGGTCGGGCGGGTCCGCGTCACCTGACTAGCAGCGTCTTAAACCCGGAGTTGTGGTCGCTGTACCGCAGTGCAGCAGCGTCAGGAAACCGACAAACCACGCAGTACTGAGGCAGAGAGAACTTGATAACACTGGATAAAGGAGCTCAGCACTGAGAACTCAACATGCTTCTTCTTACGCTTCTTCTGGCCTCCACGGGTAATGCATTTACTCCGATTGTTTTTCACACAACTGCTTTTGGAGTGTGTAGCGACATGATTGTGTAACGCAGATCGGTTAGCTTGCTAGCTAACATGGCGGAGCTCGAGCTTTTGTAACGTAAACAAGTGACGCGAGTTTTGTTGTTAAACCCTGTTCGGGTGGTGATGAACATTTTCTTAAAATAACATATTTGGGATAAAATAACATCTTTGGGAAGAAGTAAAATATTTTTAACTATAAAAAGCCGTACATTGTGACGCAGTTTGATTAGTTGCTAGGTGTATTTCCTAACCTGGTTAACTGCGCGCGAGCTTTTTAAACGAGTGAGGTTTAAACTAGTCGCTATAGTGATTTTAGTAAAAATGAAGATTGGGTAAGAGTTTAAGGATGTCTAGGAAGTCAAAGGTTATTTTGGGGTTTCCTCACAGACGTATGTTTAAGCCAGTTAAAGTTACTATTTCCGCCAACAGCTATGACGCTATTATAGTTCCTATTTATTATTGTCGTTTACCTCTACACAATAGACAGATAGGTCCATTCCTGCTTGTAAAACCTCAAACTCCTGTCCCATGACTCAACATATCGACGCCTGACTGCTCTCACCATGATTGGTCAGCTGGTGTTGACTAAATCTCTACACCAGCAGTTCTGAAAATAGTTTCGTCAACAAACCTGTTCAGGAATCACCTCAGGTATATTTTAACAGCTCAGGTGCTTGTGTAACGGGCACTCCATTTAGAAACACCTTGTGGAAGGAGTCTCCTGTCTGAGTGCTGTGTAAGTCTACTACTTTGCAAGCACTACTCTAAGCAGTGCCATTTTATGGTGTGTTTAGTCTCAGGACAGATGAGTTGAGGAAACAACCTAAAACTTTAAGCCCTCCTGTCCTGTGGACGTTTCACAATGTGAAATGTAACTTTAATAAGTGTGTGTGTGTGTGTGTGTATATATATATATACACACAATGTGCTGTTCCTTAATTTCACCAAGTTGCTGAGGAAGGAAATGGTTTAAAAAAAAAAAAAAAAAAAATCTCTGTCCTTGCAGTGAAGGTGTCATGTTTGGTGTAAATCAGGGTCAAGTGTAGCTGAATGGTTAAGGTGTTTCTCATGATTAGTGCTGAACTTGATCAAAAGACATGGGCACTACATTATTAGAAAAGCCTCTTGTCAGTGCCGTGTAAATCGATAATTTTTCAAGTTTTCGGGAAAGAGTGTTCACAAAGCGTTGCCATTTTGCAGTTTGCTTAAGCTCAGAGATGTGAAGTGGTTAGCGGGTAAGGAACCCCCCCCCCCCTGAAATTTTAACTAGGATGGTACCATTTTGTCACAAGGATGTTTCACAGCGTTGAACATAACTGACCAGTAAAAAATACAAACCAAAGTAAAATAATAAAAAATATATAATAAATATAAACCAAAATAATAAAGCTAAAAAAAAAAAAATCTATGCAGTAAAGTTGTCTGGTGTTAAATCCTATAGAATGGTGATCCATAAGACTAAAACACAGACTTTAATGTTGTGTCCCTCCCTTTTTGTTTAATTATTTTTTTTTTTTGTAATTTCTCCTCAGTTTTGTCCCCTGATTAATACTGAATTTGATCTAAAGCCCAACACGAACAGTACTCAAATGAGGATCTTTGAAGAATATACACACAATGTAGTTTGGTAGAAAATGTAATTTCCTTATCTGAATACAGTGAGGTCTTGAGGGAGGCCAAGTCTGACATCTGAAAGTAGTTCCACATCATCTTTTCTGTTCTTTGTTTTGTGATGTTCACTACACCCACAGGTTTCACTTCAAGTTTTGGTGGGGGGGGACTTGGCAATGCCAGACTTTCTGCCATGTGATTATGAATGTGTCAAGGGTTGTTCGTGTCTAATGCAACACTGCTGCATGCAGGCTTTTGTGTGTGCTCTTGTGCTTAACTTGATAGCGTTTGAGGGTGTTCCTTGATATGATATATGTGAAGAGTGTGACACCAGGTTCGGGCTGGGCTACTCTTCCTGTGGTTGTGGTATGCAGCAGAGCATGACCGATGGTTCAAAATAATCTGTGGTTTCTTTTATTTTTAATAGTTGACTGTCAGCTACTGACTATCTTGGGTTTTATTTGCTTCTTAAAACAGAATTTGGCCATGGGGTACAAAAAGTTTGTCATTTGACAAGTGGATCAAGGTCAACAGCCTGATCATGGATTGTGCTGTTATTTATTTATTTTTATGTCTTTTTATAAACTCATTTAGGTCTCATGATTGAACTTTGCATCTTAAAAGACTGCTGCTTTAGGTGTTGTAGGGCAATCAAAGCCTTTAGAAGTGCTGTCTTCACAAGGGCATTTTGTGTCTTATCATAGACATTGGGTCTCATGCAGCAACATGATGAATCCCACTTAATCTTATGTTTGGAGCCACATGGCATTAGCAAAAGTAACAACCCCTAAAATCCCTTTTTGGGCAGGTGCATGTTGTGTTGTGTCCACATCAGGCACAAGAATTGAAGAGCTGCCACTGAGAACGGTTGTAAGAAGAACAAGACCTAGCGTGGGCACTGTTTAAGGGAAATAAAAAGTGCGCCAACTGCAAAAGTTGCCCATGCTACGAATGCCATGTTAACTGAGGGATATGTGTTGTTGAAGAAAGAAAAGATGTTTGGAAGGCACATGGATTGAGGGCATAACCTCTGTTACCCATGTTGGTTTTATAAAAGTTAGTAGTGTGCGTTTTTATTTATTTTAAATATAACTATTGACCTGGATAGTGGCTTTCATAAATGTCTTACGTGCTTGTTGTGGCAATCTGAAATGGCGCCAAGTTCATCCGTCTCTAATCTGTCAGATATCTAAAAATGCACTCTGTAATCCCTGGATGTTCAAAGCATCTGACGGCAATCTGTAAGAATGTGCGCAAGCAAATAGGATGCTTAATTTCCTTAGTTTGGCTCAGTTGCCCTATAGTATCTCTTTAGCACACATATTAAATGATCTATTATAATTTCTGTAAAATAAATACTTTTTTGATTTATGACTTCTTTTTGTTCCTCAATTATTTTAATGTTTCCATGGGTGGGATAAACAGTTTGCAAACAATTTTTTTTTCCCTTTCCTAACTTTTAAGAATTTCTTACCATAAAATTCTTACCTGAGGGAAAAGATAAAATAAGAACCCATTGGTGCTTCATAAATGTTTTTTGGGGGGGGGGTGTTGGGAAGAGATCTGATGTTGACTTATTTCTAGATTTCAGAAGAGTGAGCATAATGACCAAGCATAAAGCATAATGAGTCGGTTCAAACTGGCAGCATGTTGTACAGGGCAAGCGGGGAGGGATAAACATGTCTGATAAACTGCATGATGTCTTATCTCCATTCCAATATTCAGCCTTGGAAATGTAACCAAATCAAACTTTGATCACTGTTTACAATGGTCAGTCAACTGTAATTTGGGCAG
>JAQMYJ010000039.1:29146295-29164864 GCA_030014305.1 Clarias laeviceps
GAATGTAGAAAATAAATCACTAAACAAAAACAAAGAAATTTGCAAGTGACCCCAAACTTTTGAACGGTAGTGTACATCGAAGTGTAACCATATACTTCTTATCTAAAGATTTTTTTTCATGAAATATATCTGATTGACAGAAACATCAATATCTTTTTATATAAGTGAAACACTAAAATCATGAAACAATAATTGATTACAATGAATAATATGAAATAAATATCAGTCATCTCATACTATGTCACTGATGTTACTATTACACAGAAAGAGTTTTCCTTTGAAATACTTTTGACAATTTAAAATTGTTCCTACATCAGAGGACACAGGATGAAGAGCACTGGACAAATGTAAAAGGTATGTCAGTTGTCTTGCTTCAGCTGCCAAAAATTGGATTACATCTAATAATTAATTGATTTTGACATGATTAAAAGTCATGTGGTTTTATACAGTACATGGAAGACAAGGAAGATTTTTCTCTAAATTGTCTATTACCAGGAATAGAAGTAACACCAGTTAACGCCAGTTGCATGTATGTAAAAAATAAGATGCATTAAGCTCTACTTTGTGTGGATTCATAAAGTTATTGCTATTAAAGAATTCTAGGTGTGAAAGGAGAAATACATTTAAGGAGATTTTTATCACTCAAATTCAATTCCACTTTTTCTGTAGAATGACCCATTTACTATTGAGAAAAACATAATGAATTGACTTAAATAACATAATTGACCAACATAATTGATTAACATAATTAATCTGTCCATCAAGTCCATTATATTTGTTTAGCGCTTTTGGTTATTTTATGGAAATATGTATGAAATGTGAGAAAATATTTATGAAGTATTATACGTATTATATAAAGAATATCACTATGTGTATTTATTTAATACTACATTTTGACGATTGATATTATTTTTAAAAAGATACTTGTACTGTATTTCAGGACACGTGATTGAAAATTACACGCGCGTCGCGCGCGCACGCATCTACGCACGCGCGCGTTTCTGTTTATTCGATTCATGATTTGTTTCATCTTGTTAAATGTGGGGCTGGCGGTATTGTCTAAAACAACAACAAAACCTGCTTTAAAAAAGCAGCTGTCGTGTTATTAATATTATTATCCTAAATATCCCATAATACAGCCTGTAAACATAGCAACGGAAAACATTTTGAAGAAATGACGTTATGAAGATGGTTTTATTTCTGACCAGGAACTATTTAATTTAATCTCTTTTCCTTCCCAGTATTTTTTTTTTTACTTTATTAGAAACGTGCTGACGTACTCGCGGAACTGCACTACGGAGCGTCCTAAATTATAAGAGTCAGCAGCATAGGTCTTCGGTTTGAGACATAGCCCAGACGTTTGCAGCTCCAAAAAAAAAAGCACTTCCGCTTCCGTGTTTCCCATGATGCATCAGCGGGGGAAATTCAATTCAAACACTTGGAGCTATGGGCGAGGAGAGATTCGGAAAAGAAGGGGAATTAGAAAAAGTTATGACTGTTATCCCAGAGCCGGAGTGTGTGGCCGAGAGTCAGGGCGAAGCTCGGGGGGAACATACAGCTGCTGGGGAGGAGGACAAGTCTGAAAATGGACCAGGGGAGGACACGAAGGAGAACAGAGACAGCACCCGAGCAGTAGAGAGCCAACAGGAGAGGAGTAAGTCTGCTGATTTTAGATAGAACTTATCTAGCTGTGTGTTTAAACTTATCCCAGGTGTGTCACGTGGTGCACATAAATTTTTAAGTAATTTTCCTAAACATGTTCACACTCAGCTTATTTCCTTTTTCGTTGGTACAATTACGACCTGGAAAAGAAATTAATTTGTATGTCAGTTTTCTATCCTGCCATTGACTTACTTATGATTTTGTTTTAATCAGAATCATAAAGAGCTTTAATGGCTAGCACATTTTCACATACAAGGAATTTGTTTTGGTGACAGAAGCTTTTAGAGACAATAACCTGCACATCACACTCACAAACGCACAAAAACATTTGGCCATTTGACAGTGAACTCACACTGTCATGTTCAAGAAACCAGTCTGAGATGACTTTAGCTTTGTGACATGGCGTGTTATCATTAAGGGATGGACATGTTCCATGGTCAGTAACAATACTCATGTAAGCTGTGGCATCTAAGTGTACCAAGAATATATCCCCCACACCATTTCACCACCAGCACCAGCCTGAACCGTTGATACAAGCCAGGATGGAATCATGCTTTCACGTTGTTTAAGCCAAATTCTGACAATACCATTTAAATGTCGGAGCAGAAATCGAGATTCATGAGATCAGACAACATTTTTACTGTTGTTTAATTTTGGTGTTCATATGAATTCACACGAGCCTCAGTTTTCTGTTCTTAGCTGACAGGAATCGCACCCGGTGTGGTCTTCTGCTACTGTAGCCCAACTGCTTCAAGGTTTACCGTGTACAGAGATGTTCTTCAACGTACCTTTGGTGTAACAAGATGTTATTTAAGTCACTGTTGCCTTTCTATAAGCTTGAATCAGTCTGGTCATTTGCCTCTGACATCTGATCAACGAGGCATTTTCATTTCAAGAACTGCGTCTCACTGGATATTTTCTCTTTTTTTTAGAACATTCTCTGTAAACCCTAGAGAAGGTTGTGCATAAAAATCCCAGTAGATCAGCAGTTTCAGAAATAGTCGGACCAGCTCGTCTGGCACCAACAACCAGACCATGTTAAAGTCAGACAGATGGGTTTCTTCAAACACAGTTGGCGAAAAGTTTTCCATTAATTTTCAGGTGTTTGACTCGCTGACTCGTTGGTCAGTATGAAAATGACTGATAATTTAATTAGCTGCTAATTGTACTGTAATAACCAATAAAATTATTTAATATTACATTATATTATATTACATGTAAAAGGTACTGTGGTGCTAGAGCTTTGAAAAGGGTCCTATATATGCAATTGAAATAATCAATACTTTTATTATTACAAAAACAAACCAATCAGTTTGAAAAAGTAATATTTGACAAGTAATAGCTATTTTAAGCATACCAAATATCCTAAACTAAATTAAATACATTTGTGACTTGAAGGTATTCACATGACGTGCCAGCAGGAGTCTGATGATAGGCAAGTGTCAGCACAGCAGTCCGCATGCGAGAACGACGATGAGGAGATCGCGAGGAGAGCCCGGGAGGAGGGTCGCGTGGATGTGCTATTTCCAGGGAGCGTGACACAAGATGGCTGTTGCAGATTTGTCTGTGAGCTTCTTAAATGTGTCCTTTACCAGAGACAACAGTTGCCCATGACGTATGACCAGATGGTCTTCTTCCGAAAGCAGCAGGTTGCAACCACTCAGGTGAGAGAATCAAAAACACCTAAACAGAGAATAAGCCAAACAGTACTTTAAAAAAAATATATATAATAATAATAATTTCAATTATTATGTACAAATACAAGACTAATGAGGACATGACTACTATTCTCTGCCCACAGTTGGAGGAAGGAGTCATTAGGAAATCCATCAAATCAGGAGACTCAACTTGGCAGCGGTGCCAGCGGACACTGCGAGATCTGGATGAGGTGCTTGGTCACCTGGAAGTGCTCTTCTCCCTCAGTTACGTCCCCCGTGTGCTCTTCATGCTCGGAAGCTCTGGGATTCTTCCCACAGAGGTATACGAGCTCAACATGGAGGCTTTGGTGCAGGGAGGCAGTGACAGGATTTTGAGAACTTCCCTGTGTTTGAGGCGGCTGTTTCGCACCCTTTTCGTTGCGGATTTGCTTTCTGACGTTAAGCCAGTCCGCCTTATGGGCACCACGGTCCTGGCGCTTGCTCATCGAGACTGTGGCGTAGAATGGTTCAAGCCTAAAGTTGATTTCAGGCTTCCCGCAAAGGTAAAGAGACAGGTGATAGTGTTAGCCAGTGATGTGTCTGAAAGTGTCCAAAGGAAACCTGACATTACAGACTGTGATGATTATATCTGGTTTCAAACCCCTGTGACTATTAAGGGTTTCAATAAATGACAGGACTAAAGCCAGGTAATATCATGGTGCTAAAATTTCAGGGATTGATGGATTCCACCTGATGGAAAATCTCAACCGACTCAGTTTTATGTTTCAGGAATTTAAATTTAATAAAATGTCATGCACTCACATACGGTTGTTGAGCAGTTACTGTCAACTTCAATGTGTGTGCCTACTTACATTCTACTTACATTTTATTAAGGATAAACATATCTTTATTATGGCAGAAAATAGATTTACAATGTCTGTTATCTCTCTGAGAGAGCAGTCAAAATGTGTGATCAACATAACATGTCTAAATTATATGACCATCTGAAGTTTTACTTTTATACCATGTAGTTTTATTTTACCCAAGGTAACATGTGCAACTATTCTATTAAAGTATGTTTTATGATAAACTATAACACGTCTATTAGTAATTATTTTATAGTGAATATAAATTGATTAGGCTTTTTCCAGGTAAATTAATGAACAACTACTAGACAAACAATTTGTGATCTATATAATATCTGGATGACTTTTATAGTAAAGCCATTTAAGTACCGTGTACAAAGGAAGCGTAAGCAAATTATTTAGCCTTCTTGCTTTCTACTTTTTTTACAAATTGCAAAAAGTCTTGAGCAAGCAGTTCTGGCTCCTCAAAGGCTGCGAAGTGCCCCCCTCTGGGCATATAGGTGTAAGAGCGAATATCTGTGAATCTTGAGGTGGCCCAGGCCCAGGGACAATGCCTCAGTTCATGTGGAAACGCTGCCAGTGCAGTCGGTACGTAGATCTTTATCCTGGAGACAAAACCAACACGGGGGGAAAAGTTACTCCATGCAAAAGCAGCCACAACAAGCATACAAATCCCCTTCGAGAGTACCTCAGTGTATCCTTTGGATAAACAGTATTTTGTCACTGTAGTGTAGTTTTCCACTTACACGTAATCCTGCCTGCTCTGATAATTTGACAAATTCTCTTTGTAGAAGCGCATTGATGGGATGATGGAGGCTGTAGTCCAGTAGATCATGATGTTGGTGAGGAGATCATCCAGACTGAACTTCCTACATGAGGGCAAAAGTGACGATAAATTCTAAAGACACGATATGTGTTCATGGGACTATAAGCCCTCCTCAGTGCATTCACTGTCGTAAGCACTCACATTTTTGAAAATGCTCTTTTACCTTGTTAATCCCCCATCCTCAAGGTCCCTGTGCTCAAAATCTGTCCAGGTGCTGAACTTCTCCAAGATGTATGCAGCCAAGCCGACTGGTGAATTATTCAACGCACAACCTGTCAGAGGAGATAAAACTCCACCCAATTAGCCTAGGCTATAGTGTGACATTAACCAACTCTTACCAGCCACATTCTTAACACAGTGTTCAGTCCTTACTGGCGCACATGCAAGCTTGCAGCCATGCCCTTTTTGTGGCGTGCAGAACAATCTAAGATTAAGTCACAGTATGATACCTGCAGTGTCTGGTTTGGTAGCTTGGATGTGCATGTATCCAGATTCTTTCAGTAGTTCATACACATTCTTCTGCATGTATGGATAGATGCGCCGCACATCTTCTCTGGTAAAACCGACCAGGAAGGGCAGGTAACGGCCGAGGATGAGAGACAGGGTGGTTTTAATGCCTCCTGCTCTGGCAATGATCATGTTAAGGTGCAAGCCGTTGACGCACCTTTGGTCAAAGAAAGGAGTGACAAAAAAAGAGCATATTAAAATTCCTGCGATGTTAAAATGTAGGCAAAAGGAATAAAAAGCTTTATTTATATACAGAAACATTAATTAACCATGTCTTGAGGTGATTTTAAAATGGATTTGTTTCTGTGTCATAACTAAAATGTAAACATACGATGCACAATGGCAGTTTCCAACTTGTATGTGCAACTTTGGGTTCAAAATTCACCTATTTATTTAACTACATTTACATTAGCAATTTGATATAGTACTATTGAGATTTCATTTACACATGCATTTTGAATGCCTCATGAGTACCTCTATCTAAATTGTAATGTATTTCCCAAATTGAATTATTTATGCAATTTTTGCAACTTTTGTTTATGCAATTATGGTGTCAAAATGCTAATTAAAATGTTATGTTATATGCAGCTGTACTTACTAGCAATGTGTAATCAATGTAATTATTAAACTGACCACCTGCAAAGTTTAAAGGAGAAACGGCGCCTCCCGTTTTGCAATAACACTCATGCTTTTGCATTTTATTTTTCAAAGCCTGATTCGTCAGCCAGAAATCAGGGCAGGACTATGGCACATGTTTTTTATTTTTTTTTATTTTTCCTTAAACACATGGCAACTGGCTAAAATATTTTGAAAGGCTGATCCTGAATTTTAAAGTTTTACCACTAGGAGGTCACCAATTCTCCTTTGCTTTACAATAAAAATCATGCACTGTGACCTCACTGTGTGAGTTACGAGTCGGGCTGTGGCATGAAACAGTCGTGTATGTACTTCAATTCTGTGTATTATAATATCTTACTCAGGTTTCATCTGGGCCATGTTGCTGGTGATTAGTGCTCCCCAGTCTCCTCCTTGTAGGTAATACTGACTGAATCCCAGTCTCTCCATCAGCTTGTGGAAAATACGGGCAGCAGCCACGGAATTAAATCCTGCGACAATGAAAATGGTGAGAGTGCAGATCACAAGAAATGGGTTTAAACAAATGAGGTTGGCGCTGTTCCCAAATTGTATGCTTATTGATTGTGCATTTTCCTTTATGAAGACACATGTACTGTTCCTTTTTGTGCTTTAGTTCTTGCTTGTGGCATTACAAAAATATGGCCTCGTTTAACATTTTAATTTGCCAAACGTACTTGACTGTTGTAGCAATAAAGGTGTTAAACCTTTAAGAACTGTGTAAATTTTGTGACTTGTGTAAGATGTTTCTAGTCTTACCCTGCACTTGTGGGGCTTCAGAGTACCCATAGCCTGGGATGGAGGGGCAGATGACCTCAAAGACGACGTCTCCATCCGTCTGAGTGAGCATGGGCAAGATCCTGTAGAACTCATAGAAGGAACCAGGCCAGCCGTGCACCATGATGAGGGGAAGAACTTTCTGCCCAAGACGCTGGACGGGCTTCACGTGAATGAAATGCACATCAATACCTAAAGTGGTATAAATGTGAAGTCAAGAACCTTTTATTCAAAATAAACAAATACTCAGTTCTTACTTGTATTTCAATGTATCACAAAAAAAAATTAGCATTTGATGGATAATTTGTTTTCTTGCCAAAACTTTGCATAAGTCTAAGCTCACCCTCAATGTTAGTTTTGAAGTGCGGATACTTGTTGAGCACCTTAACCTGTTTCTTCCAGTCGAATTCATGCCTCCAGTATGAGGTGACTTTTTGGAGATAGGTAGAGTTAAAGCCATAGTGAAATCTGGCGTCTTGCAAACAGTCTGTGTATCGTGTCTGGTCAATGCGCTGGTAAAGATCCTGAAGTCAAGAAAGGAAAACATAGCATAGATTGGAACGTCTACAATACTGTCTGTATCTGGTGTTTATACAGTATAAATGTTAAAGATGTTAAAATTTCTTCTACCTCTATCATTTCTTCAGAGGTCTCCACAACGAATGGCCGTATCGTTCTGTCCTCTCTTAGGGGCTTCTCCCCTACCCTCCACCATCCATCTCCAACTGGGATTGTCTTTGTCTTCTTTCTCAATGCCCGATAGAGTAAAAGACCTCCAAGTCCAGCTGAGGAAATGGCCAGGATGTATCGTTTCTGAGGGTCAAGGCTGGAGACGGCCTGTCTACAGAAGACCATGAGATAATTGCAATGAGACAAAATGGTCACAAATGGTCCAAGGCAAAGGATTATCAGAAAGAAAAAACTTAAGTAAGCTGCAGAATTTCCTTTATTTTTCATGGGCTCATAATAAGCCCTACTTTTTAATAAAAGCACCACCCTATATTATATTATTGCAGTTTGGGGTACTTGTGGACCTTTTTAGTGGGACAGAGGCAACTGGACATGAAATTATGTTCTGTCTGTAAAAAAAAAAAAAAAAAAGGTCATAAACTAAATTAAGCTAAACTAAACTACTAATGCTGGCATGTACAAAATGTATTTCTTTGGCTATGAAAAAAACCAAAAAGGATTAGATAGGTATTATGAATGGAAATTCGAAAAATATTTATTATAACTATAGATTTTCCGCCCCAAGTACTTTATGTACTGTAATGTTTGCGCCCGTATATACGGATTTGTACGGTAACTGCATGCGCGAGAAAAAAAACTTTAAAGACTACGTTCAGAGTTTTTTGTTTTGTTAAACTAACCTACAAAGATTTAAAGCAGATATAATAATAATAATAATAATGAACATTTTAATGTGTACTTATGAAACCATCAAGTTCCCACTCAACGCCCTATGAGTTACCGTAAAAACCAGTCTACGCTCGCACATCAGAATTAACTTGCGCCCACCTAAGTCTTAATCTTAGTAAACATGATCAAGTTGTCTGTTACTCACTTAACATTTTCGATAGCCTGCATCATTTTCCTCTCAGCAACCGACGCTGTTGCAAGACGCGTGGATTAAAGAGAATTCTTAATTAATTTCTCTGCTGGAAATGTAATAGCTGGAAGAGATGTGAAGAGTTGGAAGAGATGTGATAAGTTCCCGAGGTTCACACGCGACTTTTTTGTTCACCAAAATGAGCGCCTACGGGTTACCGTAAAACCCTGTATATATACACAAACACAAACGCACATAAACGGCTGGTTAAACTAACACCGTGTTTAATCTAACCGAAAGTAGATTTTAGGGTGAGGCTTTTGTACAAATATTGGATATTAATTTTTTAATTATTAACAAAACTCACATTTTAAGAGTGGCAAAATCAATAATTTGGTTAAGGACTGTTTGGACTGAAGAACAATAACAGTATTCAGGTGAAAACAGGCTCAGAAGTATCAAGTTAGAAATGTTAGGTAAAAATGGAAGGTCGTATGTAGGGTAGATAATGGGACTGCCCAGTGTGTGTTAAGTCCCACACTGTTCTTTTTAGATTCAATTCGATTCAACTTTATTGTCATTGTGCCGAGTACATGTTCAGAGCCAATGAAATGCAGTTAGCATCTAACCAGAGGTGCATAAGTGGCCTATTTACAATAAATAAATAAATACAATGTGTTATACAAACAGAATATGCATTTTGTAAGAGTGATGATATATAATAGTGTACAATATAACAGTGTAGTGCACCTGTAGCCCCTGCCCGATGGTAGCAGAGTGAACAGTCCATGATTAGGGTGAGAGGAATCTTTGATAATACCTTTCACCCTTTGCAGACAGCGTCTCTTGTAAATGTCTTCCAGGGTCGGTTTTTTCTATTATGATAAATTATATTTTTGTCATGTAATTTACAAGAAAGAATACCAAGGAATATAATTTAAAAACATATGGAAACAACCGTGAGAGAGTTTCGTTTTCTGGGAGTACATTTTAGATTTTTACATTATTTTTTGATGGAGAGAGCATGTGAGATATGTGATTAATAAATGCAAAAAAGTGAGACTCCTTGCAGGGAAGGAGTGGGGGTTAGTTTTGAGTCTCTGAAGTGTATATACTGCCCTTAAGCAGTATAAGTTGGATTATTGCTCATAGTATACAGATCAGGACTAAACTGGAATATTGCTCATAGTATACAGATCAGCAGCTAAATCTGTGTTGTCAGGCCTGGATATAGTGCAAGCTTAGGCCCTAAGAGTGTGCCTAAGAGGAAATGTTAGAACCTCCCCTGTATGTGCTCACCAGGTTGAAGTGGGTGAAATGCCATTGTGACCAAGAAGAAAACAGCTAGTGGTTATTATCAGTCTAAGAGGGCATGGAGAAATCCACCATGCCCTGAAAAGTAGATCAGTGGCAATAGAGATGGGGGTGTATGGCAAAGACTTTGGTTTGAGTTTTCTGGATATTTGAAACACTATATGCTTATTTTTAATTATTAATGGTCAAGCATATTGATAAGAGAACTGACCTAGCTAGAGAATACAATATATATATATATATATATATATATATATATATATATCAACCACAAATATAAAGATAGTGTGCAGGTCTTCACATATTGGTCTAAGGATCAGGGAAAACTGGAACTGCAGTTATATCTAGTTACAAATTAGAGAGCACCAAGTGAATGTACTGTGGAGCTGTGTGCATTACTGATGGCATTAGAAAGTTCTGAGCTGTTTAGTCACAATGATTGCTTTATAGAGACTCCTGTCTTGGTCTGTTTGCATGTTCTCCCCATCCTTGGTGGATTTCCTCTCACAACTCCCACGGTTGTTCCTGATGTTTATTTCTTTCTGCAGTGTAAAACAATGCTGAATGCATCCAAAATTTGCAACAATCTCCTTTGAACTGTTGATATTGAAATGTATCTGCTATTCATGATCGGTAAAGCCTTCATAACGGCTCTAAGGTGCTGTTTGTTAATTGGTGATTTCTGAGACTGGTAACACTAAACTAAATGAACTGCAGCAGAGGTAGGTTTTGGCCAGTTTTAGTTTAATATTGTTCTTGTTAGAACTATTCCAGAAAGATTGACCTCCGTGTCTTAAAATAACAGCTGACTGTTGTTCTTGTTAGATAATTACCTAACTCCATATGTGTTATTTCATACTTTGAAATAAAGAATGTAGAAAATAAATCAATAAACAAAAACAAATAAATTTGCAAGTGATCCCAACCTTTTAGGAGGTAGTGTATGTGCGTCCTGTCCTGGGTGTCCCCACCTTGTGCCCAAAGTCTCCTGAGATCGCCCCCATGACCCTGTACACGAAGAATCGGTTGAATAAACTAAAAAGAATAGAGGATGAATGAATGAATAAAGAATTGGACACAGCAACCTTAATAGCACCCTACTTATAGTAGGAAAACATCCAGTGAGACTGAGGTATTTTCTTTTCTTTTTATTTTGTGTTTTATTTTTAATTTTCTGTTGTATTTTTTTATTCATATTTATTTCTTATCTATAATCTTTCACTGCCTATCGTACTGTGTATGACTGTGTATGTGACAAATAAAATTTAAATTTGAATTTGAATTTGAAAGTGAGACTGTCGAACATGCATTACTCTTGTGCAGAAAAGACTATATGCAGCAGAGGCTAGATATGGTTGGCACAGCTCCAAGGACTAGGGAGAGTAAAATGTTAAAAATCTTTTAGATTGGGGAGTCACTGATCAGGAAGGAAGCATTTAATGAAGACTGGACTGGAAAGTCGGCTTTAAAGAACAGGGATGTTAACGAAGAGAGATTTATAGGTTGCAAGGAAGTAACTTGACGTAAATGACAGAACTCCAACGAAAGGGGCAGAGCGTTACGAAGAGGGAATGTGTAGAGAAGATAGGGTGTGTGGCAGGGCCAGATAAAGCAGACCAAGAGTTCCATACACAAGACAAGATCAGCGAAGGATCCATTAGACATTTATTATTATTATTATTATTATTATTACTGTATTATTATTTTATTTTTTTAATAATTATTATTTATTGGCACCCCGTCCAGGGTGTAACCTGCCTTGTGCCCAAGGTCTACTGGGATAGGTTTCCAGGACTCTGCACAGAATAAGCAGAACAGAATGAATGAATAACCTGTCTTAAGTTTTATTTATTTTTTTGTGCTTTATAGTATCTTTTTAAACTTTTTTTGTTATTTTTTTCCCAGGCTGGATTAGAGAGAGAAATCTTCCCTATCTCGCCTGCTGTAAAAGTAACAGTGTAGGAGGAGTTACAAAAGAATATTAAAAGAGTACAAAGTCCTTGGCATTGTGTCTTATCAAAGTGTCCTTGATTTCTTTTCTTTTTTCTTTTTTTTTCAGTTTTGTTGCATTACTGAAGAAATCCGGTCTTTTAGCACCAGAAATGTTAATATGAATTACAGTTAGCGGATAACATACACTGAAGTAGCCTGTTTCTTCCTGACAGCAATTTATTTAGTAATTTTAGGCATTATGACTCACTTTATTGCTTTTGATTCTTTATTGTTCACCAATACCCAGTAAGTGAATCAGACGTAGCGTGGCAATTCATCTGAATCACTAATCCAAATATCCAAACAGATTCAGACCATACGAGGATAAAGAATAAAAAATAATGCAAAAGCTCATTTACCATAGTTAATAGTGTAAATATTATTTTATTTATTTTGTAAAAAAAAAAAAAAAATCCAGGGAAAAATTATTTTAAAAGATTTGAAATATCTTAATTTTAATTATTTGCATTTAATTCATATATATTTTATATTTTTCCCCCGTGAAGATCAGAGGGACGTTTTAGTGGCAGTAGTGAATTTGAGCCAGAGCTAAACTTGTCAACTTTTATTTAAGACACTGAGGACCTCTAGTGGTTCATGAGGCACGTTGTAGTGGCGAGGATCCCACCGTGAAGGGTGTTAGGAATAGTGCAGCTGTTTTTAATAATAAATAATAACACAAATCAACAACAACAGTTTAATAATATTGATATGTCAAAATCAATATCTATTATTATTGTTTATAGTTTTGTTGTCGTCGCCTTCATCATCATCATTACTATTGTTGTTCTTTAAGTTGTTGTTACAGGTGATTTTGTTGTTGATTTTGATCGGACTACACGGGCCAGCCTTCACTCCCCCTGTGAATCAGGGAGTCTTCTTTCCATCCTTGGAAACTTTTGGTATGTCCTGCAGACCAGTAACTTTCCACAAGAGCTGCAGTTTTGGAGTTGCCCTGACCCAGTCGTCTAGCCATCCCAATCTGGCCCTGGTCCCAAAACTGTTTGTGGAAAATTCAGTCCTGAACTATTGAGCGACTGCAGTCACAAGACATCAGAGAACAGTTTCCTGCATCAGCCGAATCCAAGACCATCTTCATGGTCAAGTGAAACCGTCCCCAGTCACCACATGGATCCCATGAAAACCACACGAGGCCTCTGTGCGACGAGACAATCACCAGGATGAGTCAGGCAGGTCTTGGGGACAAATGGGGGTCTTACATGGCATAAAACAACCCAGTTTTAATGCAGGTATACACACACACACACATACGTGTATGTATATATATATATATATATATATATATATACACACACACACACACACACACACACACAGTATATACAGTCTGATTACTGGCATAAACCTTGAAACATTTATACCTTTCTCTCTGAGCAGAAGAGTTTTATGTAAAATAACAATTTTATTAAAGTATGTTTTATGATAAACTACAACATGTCTGAATGTAATTATTTTACAGTGAATATGAATTGATTAGGCTTTTTCCAGGTAAATTAATGAACAAATACTAAACAATTTTTGTGATCTATATAATATCCAGATGACTTTAAAGTAAAGCTATTTAAGTACCGTGTACAAAGGAAGTGTAAGCAAATTATTTAGCCTTCTTGCTTTCTACTTTCTTTACAAATTGCAAAAAGTCTTGAGCAAGCAGTTCTGGTTCCTCAAAGGCTGCAAAGTGCCCCCCTCTGGGCATATAGGTGTAAGAGCGAATATCTGTGAATCTTGAGGAGGCCCAGACCCAGGGACAATGCATCAGTTCATGTGGAAACGCTGCCAGTCCAGCTGGTACGTAAATCTTTGTCCTGGAGACAAAACAAACACAGACATCAATCACACCATATGAAGGTACAACGAGCATACAAAAAGTTTTCCACTTACACGTTGTCTAGCAAGTTTTTCACATTCTCTTTGTAGAAGCGCATTGATGGGATGATGGAGCCTGTTGTCCAGTAGATCATGATGTTGGTGAGAAGATCATCCAGACTGAACTTCCTACATGAGAGCAAAAATTTAATACTGCACTGTAAAAAATTATTGTTAAAAAACAGCCACAATCTGACAGTAATGTACTGTTTTCCATTAAAGCAGTAATGTGCTGTAGAAAACAATGTATTTTGGGAAATATTTTGCACTGTTCAACAATAGTATACTGTATTTATTTAATATGGGTATCTTCTGTATTTTGCAATGCATTGAGGTCTAGTCTTATTTGCTAATGTTTTAAATAACGGTACATTTCAGTATTTTTTGTAAACTGATTGGAGTGTATAAGTGCAAAGCTGATCAAATCTCATTACTGTTCTATACAAGTAATTTGTTTTGTGTTATTTTTTTTAACATAACTTTTAGAAGCAGCCATTTAAAGTCAAGTGTAAAGTTCATTTTCAGAGAGGAAGCCCTTCGTCTTCAACTCTGCGATTATCAGCATCTGCACCAACAAACTGAACGATAATTTAAACCTTTTTTTTTTCTTGACAGTATTTTATTCATAAAGGTTGTATAACCAGAAGCAATGCATGAAGTTCATGCTTAGCAAGCTGTCGAGTTTGTGAACATGTGTTTAAAACTTACTTCAGTGCTGACATTAGAGTAACTTGAGCATTTATATTTTCATGGATTTTACTCTCATCAAGCCTTATTACATTGTTTTAAATTGTCTTTTGAATGTTAAATAGTGTTAATTGTTTCATGTTAAGTGTTAACCGTCATTATTAACTAAGATAATTTCAGTGGCTTATGTTTAAAATGTGAGGGAGAAGATTGTTTTGTGTTTTTAAGTTTTTAAAGTTTAAATGCAAAGATTTGTACAGGTGATATAAAAAAACTGCTAATTTCAACAGTGTTGTCATCCCAAAATACCAGAAGTTATCATGGCCTTGAATGTAACTTTTCAGGCACTGAACAATGCAAAATATTTCCCAGAATACATTGTTTTTTTTTTACAGCACATTACTGCTTTAATGGAAAACAGTACATTACTGTCAGACTGAGGCTGTTTTTTTAACAACAATTTTTTTACAGTGTAAGAAAACAGCTCCTGCGTGGTGCAACAGAAACGCATTTTGTGGAATTATCGAAGGTTGTACGAGTTAAAAAGCCTTTGTCTCGAAACCCACTTATTGCACAAGCTTACACCAGCCTCAAAACATAATACTAAAACAAGTGCATTAGAAGCTGCGCGCACCCATCCATGTGCTCACAAGTGCTCACCACACACTCAAGTTTGGAGTTTGGAGGCATTTGAGGTGGTAAAATGTCATTGCTTCTTCTATTCCCATACTGGCATCCCGTGTGGTAGGAGTCAATTAATTGCTAAGTTTGTTTAGAAATAACAATTATCCTGGATTTAGAGATAAATGCTCCTCAGTAAAAATTTTGATTTTTCTTTAATTTAAAGTTAGATGTTTTTCGAGTTAGTTTGTATTGTTTAAATGCAGCGTTTGGTTTCAAGTAAGAAAACTAATGTTGTAAAGAACGGGCACCATTTAATTCATGTCAAATCAGTTGTGAAGCTGTTGAATAAAGCCCAGTTATAAAGTTTTCCAATTACTGTATGAGTATTAATGTTTTACAAGTTTTAAAACAAAAATGTAATATAGAATTGGGAAACTTATAAAGTCTGGATACTTATAGAATCGCACTATTAATTGAATCTGCACCTAGGTATGATTATAATACTGTATTGAGCGGTATTCCGACCCCTACTTTGAACCCTCACATTTAAAAAAAATACTCCTTTACCTTGTTAATCCCCCATCTTCAAGGTTCCTGTTCTCATAATCAGTCCAGGTGCTGAACTTCTCCAAGATGTATGCAGCCAAACCAACTGGAGAATTATTTAACGCACAACCTGCCAGAGAAGACAAAAATCCACCAAATTGGCCTAATGTGTGACGGTAACCAACTCTAATTTATCGCTTTAGCCTTTTGTTCAAACATTACTTGGTTGTGGCTGTGCAGAACAATCTAAGATAAAGTCAAAGTATGTTACCTGCAGTGTCAGGTTTGGTAGCTTGGATGTGCATGTATCCAGATTCTTTCAGTAGTTCATACACATTCTTCTGCATGTAAGGATAGATGCGGCGCACATCTTCTCTGGTGAAGCCGACCAGGAAGGGCAGGTAACGGCCGATGATGAGAGACAGGGTGGTTGTAGTGCCTCCTGCTCTGGCAATGATCATGTTAAGGTGCAAGCCCTTAACACACCTTTTTTTAAAGAGAGGAGTAACAAAAAAAAACAGCATTATTAATTAACCATGTCTCTGTGTAATTTATGCAAGAGAACCAAATAAAACCAACAGTGAAATTTAAGGGAAATAATTTTAA
The DNA here is from genome assembly GCA_030014305.1 of Clarias laeviceps. NCBI lineage: Eukaryota > Metazoa > Chordata > Actinopteri > Siluriformes > Clariidae > Clarias > Clarias laeviceps. Next base: position 29,162,409 of record JAQMYJ010000039.1, read on the forward strand.
TTAGACAGATAAATTAAATAACCAGAGTAATAATGAATTTGTATAGGTCTATACATTTAAATATTTGCTAAAATGTTTTGAACGGCTGATCCTGAAGTTTAATGTTTTATCACAAAGAGTTTGCCACTTTGGATTAAAAATGTACTGTGACTGCAGTGTGTGAGTTACAAGCCAAGGTATGAAACAGCTGTGTGTGTGTACTTTAATTCAGAAGAATATAATATCTTACTCAGGTTTCATCTGGGCCATGTTGCTGGTGATTAGTGCTCCCCAGTCTCCTCCTTGTAAATAATACTGACTGAACCCCAGTCTCTCCATCAGCTTGTGGAAAATACGGGCAGCATCAATGGAATTAAATCCTGCAATATTGAAAATGGTGAGAATGCAAGTCACGCGAAAGGGGTTTAAATAAATGAGGTTGGCGCTGTTCCCAAATTGTTTGTTAATAGATTCTGGATTTTCTTTTATGAAGACATGTATGTATTAGGGTTGGGTCGATAGACGATGTCATCGTACATCACCGATGGCCGATAGACATCACGATGCTGAGCCGGCATCGCGATCCTTCGCCCCGCCCCCGCTGCAGCAGCAACCAGCTCGCGAAAAACACACACTTAATCACACTATATAGCAAAATGAAATGCATGCTTTCAATTTCCACATCTTTACTTATTTTATTATTATTATGAGGAAATAATAACAAGGAAGTTGTTAGCGATCACAATACAAATTACAGTGAACTCCAAACGAATTACACAAACTAGTTCGTTTACATTAATAAATGAGGCATACAAAAACAGCAGAAAAAAATCTAAATAATTTTTATTAAATTAGATTAAATAAACTTCACCAAATATGGCTTTTTCATGGTTTTACCATAACGAACAGAGCTTGGAACAAAAAACAAGTTTACATGTTCACCTTTTCTGGCTTTAATAAGCTGCGAAGTGGAGTGACAACATTACCCGCTGTGCTGAACACACGTTCAGACGGAGCACTGGTAGCACATATGCACAAGTATTCTGCGGGATGGTGAACACGCAAAATGGTCATGTAAATTTGTCGTCTTTGCATCTTTTGCGCGGACAACTTTACCGCAAATCCTACACACCACTTCAGATGTATCTCATGGCTGTCCTCTTTCATTCGGTCTAAAGCCAAAGTATTGCCAGATAGGTGAATTTGCACCTTTTTTACCAACCAAGTTTGTCGACGCCATTATAACGACACAGATCACTGTGCCTATATTCATGCCAGAGTCCCGCGGAAAAAGTGATTGACAGGTGGTAATTTGTCTGTAACTTATCTTTATTTATTTATTTATGGTTTGGTTATGGGTAAGATAAAGATCATTCGGGTCAGGTAGTGGAAACGGTAGGCTACAATTAATTAATTCGTTATGAATTAATTATTTAACAACAACCCCCCCCCACCCCACCCCCATACGACGACGATGCCATTGTCCATCGCGATGTTTCACATTAGACATCGTACAATGCCAAATTGGATCTTTCTAGTCTTACCCTGCACTTGTGGGGCTTCAGAGTACCCATAGCCTGGGATGGAGGGGCAGATGACCTCAAAGACGACGTCTCCATCCGTCTGAGTGAGCATGGGCAAGATCCTGTAGAACTCATAGAAGGAACCAGGCCAGCCGTGCACCATGATGAGGGGAAGAACTTTCTGAGCGAAACGCTGGATGGGCTTCACGTGAATGAAATGCACATCAATACCTAAAGTGATATAAATGTAAAGTCAAGAACCTTTTATCCAAAATAAACAAATACTCAGTTCTTACTTGTATTTCAAGAATGTATCACAAAAAAAACCTTAGCATTTGATAGATAATTTGTTTTCTTGCCAAAACTTTGCATAAATCTAAGCTCACCCTCAATGTTAGTTTTGAAGTGCGGGTACTTGTTGAGCACCTTAACCTGTTTCTCCCAGTCGAATTCATGTCTCCAGTATGAGGTGATTTTTTGGAGATAGGTGGAGTTAAAGCCATAGTGAAATCTGGCATCTTGCAAACAGTCTGTGTATCGTGTCTGGTCAATGCGCTGGTAAAGATCCTGAAGTCAAGAAAGGAAATACTGTCTGTATCTGGTGTTTTTTTTAATTTTTTTTATTATATTTATTAATTTTACATTATTAACAGATACAAGAAACATAACTACACATTTATTACACACAGTACCTGAAAAAAACACACACACACACACACACACTGAAACTAACAATTGCGCCCATACACTTAAAAATAAATAAATAAAACTTAAAAAATTAAATAATAAAAATAATAAGCTGCCAGGGGGGTACAATAAATGTACAACATGCATAAATGTAGGCTATGAATTGTTAGATATGAACAGTAGTCCTGTCTTTGTCATTCTCCAGAAGGGCAAGAAACGGACCCCAAATATCTAAAAATTTATCCAAGGATTTGGATCGTGTGTACC
>JAQMYJ010000039.1:29178143-29190737 GCA_030014305.1 Clarias laeviceps
AGTCCATCCCAGGAGGGCGAGACCAAAACCTACCTCTGCCGCAGACGAGAAGTTCATTTAGAGTTATCAGCCTGAAATATATATATTAGTGTGTATGTGTGTGTATATACACACACACATACATATACATACATACATACATACATACATACATACATACATACATACATATATATATACAGTATATATACACACACACTATATATATATATATATATATATATATATATATATATATATATATATATAAAATGTGTGTGTGTGTATAGGCACCCTGTGCATCAGTGTATTTGGTGTACAAAAAATATTATTATAGGGGTAAAAGCTCAGGGTAGCTTAAGGCATTGGACTACGGTTCAGAAGGTCCCAGGCCACCAATTTGTCTCTGTTGGGCCCTTGAGCAAGGCTCAGATCTATAATTATCGCTCTGAATAAGGGCATCTGATCGAATGTAAATGTAGTATCTATGGAAACACAAACATGTTGTATCTTCTTCAGTCATACTTAATGATACTGGAGAATACAGAGTGCAGAAGGTAAAAGGATTGGTCTGCGTGCCACCCGAGACATCAGGCGATCAGTTTGATGCCCCATTGTATTTGAGAACTTGGGGTGATGGACCTTGCTCAAGGGTGCAACAGAGGCAGCCTTGGCTCAGGGCTCGAAACGGAGATCTCCTGCTTAGCAGTCCAGCACCTTGACCACCGAGCAACCCCTGGTCCAGAATCACCCAGACTCCTCAGTTTAGCTTCCAAGTTTTTATTAAAGTTCAGGTAAGGGTCTGAAGCTTGATTTTCTTTTTTTTTTTTTTTTTTCCTATTTGCATTTTTTTTGTGCAAATTTGGATGAGCTTCAAATCACTTGTCCTGCTGAAAGATCCAACCATTACTAGATTTTCATTTGAAATGTCCTGGTACTTCATGAAGTTGATGACATCATGCATTTTAAGGTTTCTTGGAGTGCTGCATGCGTAACAGTTCATTTCTGAATAACCATTCTTCTACTACTACTTTTTTATTTTATTTCTTTATTTTTGATGTTTTCCTTTCAATGTGTGTGACTTATTAATTGAGTTTGGTGTGGTGTTCAGTTTAAAGGGGGGGGCTGTGTACATGTAAAGAAAGTAAGGCTATATACATGTTATGTTGACATCCAGTGTCTGTTGCCTTGATTTGCATGAAATCCTGGTCACGTGCTTATTTACTGTCATTATCCAACGTCTATCTCGCATGCAGGAGATACAGTACGTTCACCTGATCTTGTGTAAATGGTTTTTATTTATTTATTTATTTATTTATTTATTTATTTATTATGAGGTCGACCTTCAGTTATCTATTTATGTGCTATTATCTCCTACCGTGTGTGAGTGTGTGCGAGTACAAATTTAGATTTGGGATTTATAAACAGACCATGAGTGGGAAGGGAATATAGTGAACTCTAGAATTATTGGCACTCTTTAAGAGAGCAGTCCTGTTCTATTATTGGCAGCCTAAGAAAACAGCGCTTCTTTATTTTTGGCTCTGTGTCCGTGCACTGTTCTCACACAGAGCGGTCGATTATAAATCTTTGTGTCAAAATCAATCAGTGGACACCGGCGTCTTTGCAACAAACTTTTAAACAGGGTAACGAAGTAAAAGAAATTGGTGCCGGGAAGACATTTCCTCTCTCTCTCACCTTGCAGAATTCACAGAGAGCCTAGAGAACAACAAAACAGTTTACCCAGGTTTTTTTTTTTTTTTTATGGTTTTCTTGCCATACAATCACACGCAAAAGTATATTCTTATGATGGGCTTCAACCAGATTCAGCCCGGTCTCTTAAATCATAGAAATCTAAAAAAATTTTTTACAGAAATGGGATGTTCCTAAATTGTGATACAGAATTTCAATATAAATTGAATCACCACATAGGTGTTGTGATATTATATCGGGTGCTTCCTGATGATGCCCGTCCCTATTAGTTTGGTTTGTAAGAGGCATTGACATGACTTAAATAATTCTTTTGATTGTGTAAAGCTGCTTTGCGACAATGACAATTGTTAAAAGCGCTATACAAATAAAATTGAATTGAATTGAATAAAAAAAAAATTATGGATGTAATGAGTGTCTTTACATTGTAAATAAAGCCTGTTTCCCTACTCTTCTCTTTTATTTATGTATTCTTCATTTTGCAGAGCGCTTGCTTGGCCTCGGACAAGAGGAAAGACGCAAAGACTACGGGGACAACTACCTGCCTTTGGACAAGATTCTCACCTGGAGACAGCACCACTGTAGAGGTAAAGCAGCATAAGGCAGCAGGAAAAGTGAATCAGTGAAGAGCGAATACAAATCGATCAAACTTTAGTGTTGTTTTTTTTACAAGACAATGCTTAAACTACATGGTCACCTTTTCATCAAGAGGTTTAAGAATGAGATTTCTGATGATTTATGATTTATGCCCTTAGTATTTAAAAAAATGCATATATACAGTATAGCAGCCTAAATTTTTGTGAACCGTCTACAAAATGCATACTTTTTTTACAAGGGATTATTTATTCTGTGTTGATTTAGAAAAGTTAGTCAAGGAAAATAACAGAAGCATAAATGTTGATTATTTTAATTCATTTAATTTACGAACCTATTTCAGATGTAGCTCTGTGGTTAAGGTATTGGACTACTGATCGGAAGGTCCGAGGTTCAAACCCCATCACCACAGTTGAGCAGTTGAGCAAGGCCCTTTACCCTCAACTGCTTAGATGTATAATGAGATAAAATGTCAGTTGCTCTGGATAATGGTGTCTGCCAAATGTAAATATACGTTCCTCATGAGGCTTAGTGTGGTGGAACTGGAACAACTCGTGCTACGGTGGGGGGGGAAGAAATGAAAGTGGAAATTTATGAAGATCGTATTTCGGTGACTGTTTCAGGAAATTAGATTATCTTCTGACACTGAGGTTGTGGAGGGTTTAGAATAATGGCGAAGATGTTTTGTGTCAAAGAAATTGGGAGACATCAGTAGGAATAATCACAATATATAAAAACAACAAACAATACACTGCATCAAATATTGCCAAAGCAGTGTTTTCTGCAAACGTCAAGTTCAAATGCTAATTCAAACGTGTTTGTGTGCATAATTTGGTAAATAATAATACATTTTGTTTATAAGAGCTTTTCAAGCACCCAAGGACATTTTACATTGAATGTAAAAGGTACTGTAAGAAACTGAAAACAGCAATTAATAAAGAATTAGGTACAAAATCAATAAAAAATAAAATGGTAGACTCATCAACATTTTATTTTTATTTTTTTTTGTGTACACCAATATACACTTTAATATTCATCAAAATTAAAATTAAAAACTTTTCCTTTATCTATAAAAAAAAGTATGATTTTTCATTTTGACTAAATTACATTACTGTACAAAACTCTTGAGCCCTTCCCCCATTCATTCATATTAAATTATGTATAGATGAATTTAAAGAAAAGCGAACAAACGTTTAACTGTCGCTGGCTGCAAAGTGGCTAAAGATACAATTTAAAAATTGGTTGCTTATGCAGCAGCCTCATCAGCGACCTCATTTCCCCTCTCGTCTGTTTCAACCATTCAGCATTCAGCATCACCAGTATACTAATCACAGGCCTGATTATCTGTCATCGCCTGCATTAAAAAAAACTACAAGAAAGTGTGACTCTTAGGAAACAAAATATTAAAGAATAAATAATTCTAACACAGGAAAAATGTGAGGAGAATGATGTGCGGAGAGCCTTCAGGAGGGTGAACACCAGGAAAGCATCAGGACCAGACAGCATCTCGGGTCAGGTTTTTACAGCCTGCGGTGTCCAGTTAGCACCTTTTGTTCATGGAGAAATTCAACCTCTCCTTGTCACAATCAATAATCCCTTCACGCTTTAAACAGTCTGTTATTGTTCCTGTCCCAAATAATCGCCATCCTGCCTGCCTCAACGACTAGCATCCTGTAGCCCTTACCTCAGTTGAAATGAAGTGCTTTGAAAAGCTGTTTAGAGACTTCATCTCCTCATTACTTGATTCAGTGGAACCCGGTTCAGTTTGCATACTGTCAAAATAAATCGACCGATCTCACACCATCTCACACCTTCTACACACACTCCTAAGTCACCTGGACACCATGGTGGGGGAATTAATGTTAAATGCTGTTTCTTGATTATAGTTCAGCTTTTCACACCATCATTCCCTCCAAGCCGAAGGACCTAGGACTCACCTAATGTGTCAAACTTCCTGACTGGTGGACCACAGGCATGTCTCAGCCTCCCTCATCCTTAGCACCGGAGTCCCTCTGGGTTGTATCCTCAGTCCCCTGCTGCACTCACTGCGAGGCCACTACCAACTCCACCACCATCATCAAGTTTGCTGGCAACACCGTTATTGTGATTGTGATTGTGATCTCTGACAACAATGAGAAGGCCTACCTGCAGGAGATTTAAAAATCTGGAGAACTAATGCTAGATGAACAACCTCATCCTGAACGTCAGCAAGACAATGGAGTTGATGATAGGTTTCAGTACAAAGCAGGACAGGAACCAACAGCCCCCTGGCATCAACGAGACCCCTGTAGAGAGAATGGCCAGCTTCTGGTACTTCAGTGTTCACAACACGCAGGACCTGTCATGGTCCTGTCACATGAATACTGCGGTGAAGCAGGCCCGGCAGTGTATCTACCACCTTAGGCGCTTGAAAGACTTTAGACTGCCTTCCAAGGTTATTTAGGAACTTGTACACCTGCACCACTGAGAGCACCCTGATGGGAAACATCACAACCTGGTTTGGGAACAGCACCATGCAGGACAGATGAGCTCTACAGAAAACTATCCGCACCAGGCTCCCTGACCTGCACTCTATTGACAGCAAGCGGCGCCAAGGCAAGGAGGATAGTGAAAGATTCTGCACATCCCGGAATATTTCTTGTTTTTGCTTGTATTTTCCATAATTATTTGATCTGATTTCATGGAGAGATTTTATCCCTTTTATTCCTATTTTTTTCTTTGTACGTTTTATTTTTATTTCTGCAAACTTCAATTTGATTTTAGTGTGGCTTTGATTTGATTTAACCTACCTTACACTTTATTAAATTTCTCTGGCATGTAAGCATTTCGCTGCACATCATATTATGTATGGTTTTGTATGTGACAAATAAAATTTGAACTTGAAGCACTCTTTGTGTAATTGATGCTAGGAGAGTGTGCTGTTCAGTGTTGTTTTTCGAAGCAGCTGGTGTTTGAGCGAATGCTCTGTAGAGCAGAGAGGCTGGAGCTCCAGGAAGACGTCAGTAGGAGGCCATTGCAGTGAGCTGCTGTCAGGTTGCTAATGATGGTCCTGTCTGCTTCATTCCACAGCAGAGGGCGGTCAGTTTCAGTTGGTAATGTGTTAGAAAACAGGTTTAAGAGTCAAACGTTTCCTAAAGGAAAAACGAAGCTGCTGAAATGTTTTGTCTGGAGGCACTGATATTTTGCCTTTCCTTGGTGAGCTGGAATACACGTAAAATGTGTATTTAAAAAAAATAAATGAAATTAGATGCTCACTTTAGATTATTTGCTTACTATACTGTATCTACTATATCATGATTAGGATTTTTCTGCAATTCTATGAATAGCTTCTGTAGCTGATTATATTTAAAGTTTAAGATCTATAATTATGTATAATTATCAAATAATAGAGCATGGTCTCTGAGCACACTGTATAGTAACTCAGTTCACATTGATTGGGTGATTAATCAAGGCTAATTCATGCTTTATCTCAAGTTTTCTTAATGTCATAAGGAGCGACGTGTATTAAGAGAAAGACTAGGGGCGTGCCTAATGTTTTGGCCGTGTTTGATTTCAAATCAGAATATTAAATAACGTATTTTTAACGTCAATTTTAATGTATAAATAATTTTAGTTTGAATGATTTACTTCAAAGAATGTTTTTGCTCTTACATCCTCCTATTCTCTTTTTATTCACTCACTTGTTGAGCTGAAGTGAAATCGATACGGTGTATTGATTTGATTTTTCATGTACGTGTAATATTTTAGAACCAGAGCACGGTTTATGTTGCGTTTTTCACAGGGCGTTTATTGACAGAATCATTAAAAATATATATATATTGCCAGAAATCCAATAGCTTTTAACATTTACATTCCATCGTAATAAGATAATAAGATACAGGAACTGTTAAAGACTTTTATATCGATGTTTAATGTCGACTTAGTGGAGAGGACAAAGTAAAAAGAATTGTTCCTTTGCTTCCCTTAGATCCAGACGAGGAAGAGGAACACCCTGTCTCGCTGTGTGACAAAGTCTCTCTGTACAAGGGAGACATTACAATCCTGGAAGTGGACGCCATCGTGAATGCTGGTAAGCACTTTGGACTTTTGTTTTTCAATCCCAAACCCCCTGAATATAACCTTGCTTCACTTTTAGTGTTCAGGCCTAGTGATGCACCAGTTCGTTGTGTTTGACTGCCCCCTAGTGACTGTATGCCTCTATTTACACTCACTGAAAGCACTAGGGTTCAGTTTGTGTTAAGCGGATGCTGATTAAATAAAAGATGTTACATTTTTGGAAAGAATTACAGCAGGACGTCTGAGTGAGCGGTCATGAGTCTGAGAGAGCGATGTGATACCGGAGAATGAAAACTGAAAGTGATGGAGTCTGTATAACATTTCCCAAATAATTTTTATACAACAGAGCAGAAGATTCTAGTTTGAAGTACTTATCGAGTGCTGTTTAAACGCTTCTTGTATAGATTTAGATATAGCAGTAAACAATGAACAGCACCGTTTATTGTTAAAGGTCACATATTATACTCCTCGTTAAAAAAGTCTTATTAAAATAAGTCTTGAGGCAGAAATGTAATAGCTTTAAACCACACCTACCAACGGTGGCTGCCTCATGTATCCTGTGATTGTTTGTTTGGTGTGTAGCTTCTGCACGGTCCTCAGAAATAAACACAATGGACCGCCAAGGTGCGATATGTCTCTAAACAGAAGGGGCGGTGTAGCAGGGTCAGCAGGCTCTGCAAAAAAAATTTTTAAAAAGAAAAATGGTGGAAAGATCTGAGCTGAAGTTGTGCAACCAGGTCAGCACTTTAGCCCCTCTTGTATAAGGTGTCTATCACTGCACAGTAAATATACTAAGTTCCTTGAGTGTCACTATGATTGTGTGCTTCATGTGAAGGTGTCTGATTTAATTCAGGTTTGTGCTCACGACTTTTGCCAGTTTAATAGCAAGTATATTTCCACCCATAGATGTCTGTAAAACGTGTCTTTTATTTTTCCCAATTGAAATGCGACTCAGATTCTGATTTTATTTCTGTTTTGAGGAAGTACATATTCCTGACCACTCTGAACACGAGGACTGGGAACATCCATGTTTGAGAACGTATGAAGTATTTCCGCTTCTATGCTTTTTCCAAACACATTTTTGACTCGCAAATTAAACAAAATAAGGCGAGAACAAAGTGTAGTTGAGCATTAAACACTGATCTTGCTATATAACATCAAAATAAGGACAGGTAAAAAAAATCAGATTTTCTAAAACAACTAAAAAGTAAATTTCGTAAAACTTATGTCTTAGGTTTTGGCTAAAACTAGCTCTTTTCTGTCTGTCATTTGAATCATTCCCATTTCGGATTTTGCTCTTTGTCTTATCTTCAATGTTCAGCCTCATGTGATAATGATTCTAACGACACTGTGAAAGTAGTTTTTTTTTCGTTAAGGAGCTTTTTTTTGTTTTTTTTTTTTGCCTGAAGCCTGAAGTGGGATGATGTACAAGTTTTGTGTGTGAGGTCACTATGATGAGGCAGATGACTCTTTGCACACAGTGACTCAATTCACCTTAAAGCATTAAATTTTTAACTAAAAATGAGTGAGAATGAAAATGTTCTCCCCTTTTGTTTGTCAGTTGTCTCAGAGAAAACAATTATTTTTTTGATTATGTTCCTTCCTTGAAGTCGTTCATGACCTGAGCGTTGACTGGAAACAGAGTGATGACTGCTTTCCCTAGAGCTGAGGCTGGTTTCCCGGGTGGTCCACCGTGATCGACGGGCTTCGTCTCTGATTTAAAGCGGATTGTTTCTGGGTTTTTTGTGCATGCTGAAGGCATCGTTTGAATAATACATAGCAACTTGTCAAGCGCTCATAGTGTTTACTCTTCTCTCATTCAGGAAGGTTGATGACTTGTTTCGGATGTGTATGAGCTTGTTATTTGCATATGCTGACTAAAGGAATGTGTTTCGGCTTCAGACATGGGTTATTGTCTCCCACGAGGCTTCACATTATGCGAAGAATAACAACGCTTCATTATTTAATCATTACACATCAAGGAAGTTTAAAGAACTAAACAGGACAGACAGGTGAAAGAGATGACTTTTCTTTTTCTGATTTTTCACGTAAATGCAGTCTTTAGTGAGGAAGTTTTTTTTTTTTTCCCCTTGAAGTGTTTGTATAGCCTTTAATTATGCTTCATAAAGCTCCAGACATGAGCTATAGATAAATGACCTGTAAGAAAGGATGAAAGCAAATCAATTATGAAACCGACTCTGTATTACAAAACGCATACAGGCACATTATCGAAGTTGGCACTTGCTTAAATAGATAGAATTAATATAACTGAGAAAAAGTTGTTGATGGGTTTAAAGGGTTCCTGCTGATCTTTATGACTGGCTCTGACAAAAAGCTTAATGGAGAATCATTAAATGCCGTTAAGTGCTTTTAACATTTGCTAATGGGCTCGTTACCGTGGTTTAAGCCCGTAGAGTCACGCTGTATTTTCACGACTAGCGGAAACACTTTAACGCTTTATATTTCAACAGGCGTGGCATTTTAGGGGAAAATTGTAACGACTCCCATAAAGCCAGTGCCACACCTGGGGGGAAAAAGTGCTAGAGTTTCTTAAATAAAAAGAGATAAACTTTTTTTTTTAATTTTTTTTTTTTACCATTTTGTTTTAAAATCGAAAATGGGGGGTAAAAAGAGATAACAAGCGCTCACTTGTGACCGTGACCCGGAAGTTTTGATCTCACATGTCGTCCTGGATACCATTTTATTTAAAAACATAATTTTTTTCCCTGAAGAGCATGGCCCTTTTATGGCCATTTATTGAAACCAAACATGTAACAATATGGAAAACTGCACTTGAACCAGCCTGAAACAGGGTTAATCTGCTGCACATGGCTTTTAGAGACCGGCTTTTAGACATTTAGCCTGAACAGCGCCAGAAACGGAAAAGAACCTTTCTACACAAAAGTTCTACACAACTTTTCTTTCGATAAAAAGATCATCTTAAATAAATAAATACATAACAAATCGAACACAGACAAAATATACACACAGATCTGTCATAACATTAAAACCATTAACATCTAAAAAAGACCCCTCTGGGTATGCCTCTGCAGGTCCTCTTGGTTGTGCTGCAAAGTTTGGCACTAGACTGTTGGCAGTGGATTGTTCGCAGGTTGTGGGTTGGGGCCTCTATGGATCAGACTTGTTTGTTCGGAAAAGGGTGGATCATCAACCTTTAAATCATCGCCCACTAAGCCCCATACACGGCATGCTGTGATTCACCGACTGTTCTGGTGTCTTTCTGTCAAAGCCAGGATTGACTTTTTTTCCCAGCAATTTATTTATTTATTCATTTTTTAAAAATTAATTAATAAATGTATCTTTATGGGATTGGACCAGTCCCCATTGGCATGGGTGAGCCTTGGGTACCCGTGATCCTGTCCACCAGTTTACTGGTGTGTATAATTGATATAAACAATATTAATGTGTTAATTTTAGCAGTGTGTATTGTGTATCTAGAAATAAAGAGATGTGATGTTAGTGTGCATAATGCTTATATATAGTGTGTGGTGCTTTTTTTTTTGGGGTTTATTAGAAAACTGACATTTTTCTTGTTAAAACAGAACGCAAGAGTTTGGTGAGGTGTTTCAGTAGAATAAGACAAACTGTTGTCTGTTATAGGAAAACAATCAACTTTGGGAAGGTCATATTTATATACTTGGCATCACTGATTCGTTTTATTTGAATAGTACCACACTCATTAGTGTACAAAGGTGTGTGTGTGTGTGTGTGTGTGTGTGTGTGCGCGTGTGTGTTTGTGTGTTTTCTTTTTTTAATATATAGTTTTTATACAGTATATCGTCTTTTGCACATTTGTGCTTTTTAAGCCCCTATTTAAGTTGTGTTGGTGAAAGCCTCTACCCGAAGGCTAAACTCGATAAGGAGCAGATGGCAGAGAAAATACTAAGCATTTTCTTCTTCAGCCCTTTTGAGGGTTGCGGATCAATCCGTCAATTTACTTGCTTGCTAATTCATAGCTCAGCTGATGGATTCAAGTGCCTGAAAAGACTGAACTTCCAGTAGTTTTTATTTGAACATTTCATGTTTTCCTGTCATTTATTTATGACGAGTCCTAGTTTGTAACCATGACACACCTCATTGTAGTTACAGTGATTTGGATACGTCTTTGGCTTGTAGAGCTTGAAAGTGTGAGGAAAGTCACGGGACACACACATGGCTTGCATGTTTTATCTATTTAAAGCTAGCTGTAGAATAAAGTAATATGATTCGGTGAACCTTCAGAATGGGCTTGGATTCATAATCTGTATAAACTACAGTTTCTACATGGAATTTGATATCGGGTTGGAATAAAAATAATGCTGTTGGTTTGTTTTATAAGGCAGACATGGTTCCATTTCGTGCTTTCATGGTTGCCTGTAGGACGTTGAGAGAAAAAAAAAAAAAACCCATTGAAGATTCAGTACATAACATAAGGACTGAGAGTGCTTCTTTATCAACTTCAATCCACTTTTTTTTTTTTTATTCACTCATTCCGATTCACAGCTCCTGAGCGAGTGAATAAGGCTTGACTTGTTTCTATAGACTTGAAATGTTTTAATTTCCCAGGTTAGATTGACACCTTTTTTTTTTTTTCCCTTGCTCTTTGCAAATCTTTAAAAACATTTTCAGTTCTTATTGACACTTGTACATTGTACATGTATTCTACAACCCAGTATACACTCCACAGAATTGAGATTTCGCAAAAATCCATATAATAAGCAGATATCACTGTTTAGTTGACAAAAAAAAAAAAAAAAGTGGCTCTAAATGAAAGTAGAGTTCTTGTTCTGCGAACTTTGACATCAGAGTGTTGGATAAAGACACCATCGTCTATACTTGTGAACACAAACATTTACAGCACCCTTAGTAGCTGCCTGGTCAGGTTCAGTGTGAGTTTAAATGATTTACTGCTAACCATGAAAAGCTGATATGAAAAAGAACCAAATGAATTTATTGACAACACAACACGAGTCATATAGCTGAAGTTGAGCTCTAAAAAGTCACACACCATATTTACAGATGATTATTATTTATTAAAAGTTTTTTTTTTACTTTATAACATTTTTTTTTCTTAAAGCTCACATATTATACTCATTAAAACCCGTATCATGCATTCTAGCTGCTTGATTTTTTTTGTGTCTGTTTAAATGAACTGACCCCTGAATGGCCCCTTTGAGGAAGTTCATATTTCTAGCCAATCAGAATGCAGGGACTGAAAACATTTGGGATTCTATCAAGCATGTCCCACCTGTTCATGCTTTTTCTATTTCTCGTGAACAAAAAAAGGGAAGAATATTTGTAAGAATGTTAGTTCACAATGACATCATCAATATTTAGCGATGTAGTTAAAGTTAAAACGAACTGAAGCTGAAGAAGGCTAGTTTAGCAGGTAGCCGCTGGCTATTAACAGCTAAAATGCCCTTCTTACAAACTAAAGATCACTAGGTTAGCCTTTAGCGGATATCCTTAATGGTACACTACTTTGGTTGTAACCTACCATACAGTGGTACCAGCACCTGTCGTTGTTCTTTATATGGAAAAGCCATTTACCATTTGTGTAATTGTGCATGGCAGATGTTTAATTCCATGTTAACCTCCAAGGGCCTGGAGCGATCATCACAATGCAAATCAGAGTCTCAGACAATATTGTTCCTGATTTTCAAATCTGGAATTAATTCAGAATAAAAGCATGAGTGTGTGTTTTACGCCAATATTGGAGTAAAGATAATAAACAGTGTGTTATGTAGCCCTAAAGGGACAGCGTTCGTTGTTTTATTCAAAACATGGCACACTAAGCAGTTTCTATTCTAGATGAAACCTTTTTTTATTAGACCAATTTTGTCATTTTAAAATGATATATATATTTTTTTCTCCTTGCAAATAGTCTTAAATGGAAAAATGTCTTGAAAAACATGGGATTTTATACCACCTGTTTCAAACTGAATTTTAAAAACCAAACTGAAGCGGAAAAAATGGCAAGAAATATTCTTTAATAAATATTATAATAATGAAAAGTCTTCATTTTTTGGCAGTTAATAATAATTTCTTTTAAAAGCTATAGATATGACTAAACCTAATCTTAAAAGTAAAATTTAATAGATTGAAGATCACATGATTTGATTTGGTAATGACCATTATTTTCATTATTAACCAGCCACTGGATGCTGTGCCGGTCCCAAGCCCGGATAAAATGGGAGGGTTGCGTCAGGAAGGGCATCCGGCGTAAAACCTGTGCCAGGTTGTAGTGCGGACTGGATA
>JAQMYJ010000039.1:29190837-29215876 GCA_030014305.1 Clarias laeviceps
CCGGATAAAATGGGAGGGTTGCGTCAGGAAGGGCATCCGGCGTAAAACCTGTGCCAGGTTGTAGTGCGGACTGGATATTCCGCTGTGGCGACACCTTGCCGGGAGCAGCCGAAAGACCAACAGCAACAACTATAATGACTTGAATCAATCTTTTGATGGCTTTGTTTAAACATGTAAAAAGACCAAAAGATTATCGATTATTCAAGATATACCATTTCATGTGTTTGCTTTTCTTTGCCAAAGAAAAGCAATGTAGCTAACAGGAAAAAAAGTAACGCCTAACGTTTTAAATACAATTCATAGTTTACTGATTTCACGTTCTTAACTGATCGTTACAGCAACCAACAATTAGTGAGAGCATTCATGTTTTTTCCTCAGTTTAGGTTTTATTTAATAGTTTATACAAACAGAATAATAATAATAATAATAATAATAATAATAAAAAACATGAAGCTGTTGCAAATAATGCTGTTGTCAGTCTGTCAACTGACCATGTCTAATAATGCGTATCATGAACTGTGTCCTCTTGTGGTGTACAATTAATAGGTATGGGTTATGGGGAAACATGATTGTTGTTGCAAAACATTTTGTTCATTCATTCATCTTCTATATTGCTTATCCTGTGTACAGTGTCGCAGAACACCAAGTAGCCTAACCTGCATGTCTTTGGAATGTGGGAGGAAACCGGAGTACTGTACCTGGAGGAAACCCATCAAGTACGGGGAGAACATGCAAACTCCACGCCCACAGACCCGAGGGTGGAATCTAACCCTTGACCCTGGAGTTGTGAGGCTACAGTGCTAACCACTACGCCACTGTGTCGTTGCAAAACAAAGCGAATCGATTGTTAGGTTTTCAATCTCAAATGACTGGCTAACTAAATTATTTATTATTCTTTTTAATTTTGATTTTATAAAACCGAAGATGAATGAATACGCGGTCTGCATAATTTTTTCAAGTGTCAAATGTAATGCTAATGTAATGCTACAGCTTGTAGCAGTAAAATGTTGGGCTACAGACCCTTATTCGGTGTGTAGCGTTGTTGTTGTTGTTGTTTCTGCTTCGCATTTTGTTTACCGAACGAGTGGCATGTGTAAGGGCATTGCATAATTGTTGGTGAATTTTCAGCTGTGATGCTTCAGCAGCTTTTATTTTAACACTCTTCAGTCCCACAACATCTGTAGGGTGACTATTCGTCAGTCCAGCACACAGAGGACCGGCGTTCGTACTCCCGTGCTGTAGCTTTCATGCATGAGAAATGCTAGGCAGCATGAAATTAAATGGCAATGGCAAATTAATTCTGGGCAACTTCCCTGCGCATGCTGAGCGAGGTTAGGATTCAGGCACGCAGAACTGGCTTTTAAATCACTCTTCGGATGGCCAATTATTCTTGCATGGAAATAAATTCCTAGTCAGTCGCGCTAATTGAAATAGCAAGTCATGTCGAAGCCGCTCTAGGTGTGGAAATTTTTAATTGCTCTCCCTTGTATGTTTTCACACACGCGTAGCACTGTGCAAAGTAAACAGAATAGGTGGTAAATATTTCATATCGTCCCACATCCTAGGTGTGCCAGGTAAACTAGTTTTTAAATGTTTTTTTTTTTTAACAGCTTTTTGATAGAATTTGTCAGACTAAACAAGAAAAAAAATTAGATGCTTCTAACTTCTAAAAAGCTAAGGCTTTTTATGCCATTATAGACGTGTGTTATGCAATACAGTCAATTTAGCAGCACACTATTTGATAACTGTTCTAAGTGGAGAGTTTATTTTTTTCTTTTCTTTTTTTTTTTTTTGCTCTCAGTGACAGAACAGAGGCCATACGCTGTAATGGTGACTAATGCACAATCCACAAAGCTTAATGGAAAGCACTTAGCATCCATCTTTAAGCGATGATCGATGGATTCACTTTTCTAATTATCAGTTGTTGAAGAGAGAGGGAGAGAAATCCGAGGCCATGCCCCCTTCAGCAAAAAATATGTGGCTATTGGTTTAATCTTCATCAGGAAGTGAGGTGCAGAAAAAGTATTTCTCACTATTTGCCGCTTTAATTTGACGGTAAATTATATATTTATATATACTTAGCAGTATTTAATACTGAATAAATAAAATATATTTATTCAATTACATAGTTGATTATATATTTGATCAACTATGTATATTTAGAGTAGTGTACACGGTCTCAGGAGTAAAACAATAAATAAAAGATAATAATAAATAAAGTTCTGTAAATTATAATCAATATGAAGCAGGAAATGGTAATTAAATTTACAAATTAATCAACAATGATTAACTTTATCCAAATATTTTTTAAAAAGCATTGATTATTAATTTGATTAATTTATTATTTATTATATAAATTTTCAATTCTTTTAACAATTATTTGCATTTTTGCATATTTGTAATTCAGTCAATAAAAAAAATATTCTGAAGAAGAAAAAGGGTTAAAAGCAACTTTCACTAATCACAGTCAGTATATCACTTGTATTTACATTTCTGGAGTAAAAGTCAAATTATACTATAAGGTTTGTTTGTTTTGTTTATTTATTCGTTTTTTTTATGTATTATTCCAAATTTCTCATAAATGAAGGCGTGAAACCAATTGGAATTTAGAAATGACCTCAAGCACAGTGTGGTGAATGAATGAACGAAGTGGCTCGGAGCCCACGGCAGTCGTTCTCGTGAACATTTAGCGAGAGGAACGCCTGATCCTTGAACCAAAAACGACAGATAACTTGTCTGTGGGAACTGTACACACAATCATTCACCAATACCACTAACTCATTACTGGAACTCGTCCGAACCTCGCTCAAAGCAATTTCTACTTGTCTGAAGGGCATTAAAGGAGTTCCTGGAAGGCCAGCATTTCAGATGTGAAGCAGGCAGTCCGATCATGTGTCCAGCATACTGAATTTTTTTTTTTTACCTTGACAGTGTCCAAGCACTAGCACCAATCAAGCACTATCAAAAAAATTTTTCTCGAAAAAAAATCCTATTAATTGTTGTTTTTGGTAAGTATAAACAAGAATGTAAAGATTGAACTTGAAGTTGTGTGTAAATTCAGTAAATGTATATTGATAAAATATTAATGTACAATAGATTGGGTGTTAAAGTCATTGTGTTGTTTTTCTTTTTCCTGAAATGGACCTCCATGCTCTTCGAACAAGATTTGTGTTTCTTGAACATATACTGTACAAGGTACATTTATTTTAGGGAAAACAATCCATGAGAAAGGAGAATTAAAGGAAGAGTCAGCTATACTGGAGAAGGACTGAAGCTTCTGAGTACGCACTGAATAGAGGGATGGCTTCATTGTTTGGCCAGAGAATTCATATCTCTCAAAGATTTTCTTTGCCAAGGTAACTACACTAACAACTTGGCTAGTTGACTAATATTAATATGAAACCCCACTTACATAAAGGTGCCCTGTTGCTGATTGGCTGGGTTTGTGTTGTGTAGCATGGTCTGTACCACTTTCTTTGTTTTGTGTGTTTTTTGTGTTTTTTTTTTCCTCAGCCCACACTCAGAACGGACAGCTGGCAAACTGTGAAGAGATATTCGCTGAATTTGACTAACAGTAGATTGGATTGAAATGACTGACTGCTCCTTTAAACGTATTACATTTAGCACCTACATATCTCATGATCTAACACAGATTAGTATAGGTTTCACAAGATAAAAGATGGCGTATGTTATAATAATTGCTCAACATTCCGTCCACATCACCACTCGTTTTCTCTCCTATCCGCCACCGTTGTTTAAAGTCCCAATGCCGTTGTGTTTAAACCGGCTTCAGACTCGTAGCGTGATCTAGAGTTTAGGGGTCAAGTCATGCAACTTGTACAATTAAAAAGAAACGATGCTTCATTCATATGAAAAATCAATCAAACAATGTTGGCATGGAATCCTATGAGCATGCTCGATCCAAATGCGATTACCAGCTTTGAATAAGTCAACAAGTCGGGCTAGCCAGAGAGTATTAGCTAATTTGCTAATTTGGCAGTCGTTCTCTCTGTGATTTTTGCGCGAGAACTACAAGTCAGATTTAATCAACTTGATAATGTTGTCATTTGTTGCTTTCCTATTCTGTGAATTTAATAAACTGTTATTAATTGTGTGGTCATAAAATATGCACATCTCTTGATGAGCAACAAACAACGGCCATTTAAAAAAAAAAAAAAATTTTATGTTGCACTTGCTTAGCATTGCTTGCTAGTCCATTAAATGTTTAGTAAACACTTCTAATTGAAATAGTTTAGAGTCTGAGATTTAGGGTTGGGAGCTATACTAAGACATTTCCACTGAATGTGGGATTCCTGTATGATGGGTAAAGCATCTGCAGTCGTACGCTATGCCGTTTTTATTCTCTGTGTTATAACCGGTTAGTCCCCTTCTTTCACACACCCTTTGCACTTCTTCCATTGTAACAGCTTCATGTTTGTTAACCTCAGCAGCTCGTTTGCACCTTTTACAGTATACTACACTGGATTATACACTAGTAAAAAATATATATTTAAAAAAAAAAAACTTTGTTATAGGAAAATAATCAGCGACAGGGTCGTTGTGTTCTTTATCAGCTGATTGTTTTCCTGTAACATAATGTTCTGAGGTCTTCTCCTGTCACAGTAATTGGCCAGTGTTAACACTAACACACTTTTTAAAAACTTATTAAAGAACAAGCACAGTTTGTTCTTTCTGAAGTTGAAACGAAAAACCATGCACGGCATACTAATGCCTGGTTAATTAAATAGCCGTGATGCGTTTCATTGTTTCCAGGCAATGACGATTTACAAAGGGCATTCAAGTCAACTGGGGCCTTTTAAAATCACCGAACACAGTTATGAAAGTAAAAACTTCCTTTATTTCTCAATATAATCCTCTGCTACACTAACACACTTATCCCACTCTTTCATTAGTGCTTGGATACCATCAAGGTAAAAAGTTTTCTCAGTATGCCAGAGCTGTGATCAGACTGCCTGCTTCACGTCTGAAACGCTAGCTTACCAGGAACTCCTTCAATGTCTCAAACATTGGAAATCACTTAGAGTGAGGTCAGCACTGCACGGGGGATGTGGCAACAACTCCCAGCCCAGTTCTTGTAATGTGCAAGTTTTGTTGGTGAATGATTGTGTGTACAGTTCCCGCAGACATGCGTCTTTTCCAGAAGTTCACAACAAGTATTCCGTAGATTTTCAAGTATCAGGCATTTCACGGGTTACTACTGCAGTGGGCTACGAACCGCCGGCACTGGATCATCATTCACGGACATACTGTACGGCCTTCTTTAAAATGTTTGCACCATTCAAATGATTTACTGCGGCTGAGTCTGGGTCTCGTGACAAACTGTGGTCGAAGTTTTCTTTAAAAAAATAAATAAATAATAAATTGGTTTTACGGCTTCACTTTGGAGAAGTTTCACCAAGTCCCGGTTTGACTCGAACAACCATTGATTAAACTGATGTAATGTGCTATAGGTTCACAGTTTACTAATGCAGTTTAATATTCAAGTTAATGCCTCAGACAAATATATTTGTTCTTGTTACTTAAAAGCAGGTGCTTAAATCTGACTTTTTTGATGTTTATCCCATTTTATTTCTGTAGGTTCATTGAGCACTTGAGGTCAAATCGTGGAACCTTTTGGGGTCACAAATCAGATTAGTGCAAAGGCTGCAGAAAGTGCACAAAAACACAAATTGAGATTGTGTTTTCAATACCCTATTTTTTTCATGGAACCTTACTTGCTTTTGAGCTTTGAACTGTGAAACATTTGAAAGAAAAGAGAGAGAGAGAGAGAGAGACCTAGAGGAAAGCATAATGTGACTGTGCCGTCTCAAATGGATGTGTGGGCGGAAAGAACAATGAGTAACATTTAGGTCCTGAAAGTGTTGCGCGTTTCTGTACGTGTGTATGTGTGTGTGTGTGTGTGTGTGTGTGTGTGTCCATCTCCTTCACAATTATCTGTGTAAGCCACCCACTGATGGATGAAAGTCAAGTAAATCTTTTTTTGGACCCTAAACTTGAAACACATAAACGGATTTGCTGCAACAAGCTTGAGCTTTTGCTTGTCGCCTCAAGGAGGCAGTGTGCATCCACGGCAAACTTCACACCTAGACACGAGCTCGGGGTTTTACTCGCATTCATCTGAGCTGGCTGTCATGCTGCTATCATTGTTCATTTTTGTTTGATTAATTTTTTTTCTCTTTTTTGCTTAAGATGATGCTTGAAAAGATGAAGAGCTGTTTAAAATTCATAGTTTGAAGTGGGTGTTGTGCATGTGCCTTGTCCTTTGTCTGGTTTTAGTAGGAAGCTGGATGTCCTGTTTAGATGTAATATAGTAAGAGACAATTTGTAGATGGAAGAATGAGTTGTAAGGAGAAAATGCTAGTGGAATTGAGAAAAGAATGGTGGAAGAAAAAATAATGGAGGAAAAATTGATGTATTGAGAAATGATACACTAGTGCTATACCAGATCTTTTAGTTGAGTGGAGAAGACTGAATATTTTAAACAGATATTTTTTCACCAATATCATTTTATTCCTAAATCGTCTTTGAACAGAAGTGTAGTTTATAGTGAAAGTCAAATGAACTCCTTTTTTAATTTTCTTTTTTGGCCTTGTTTACCTGGCAAGGAGTGTTCTTTTTCTTTTTTTAAAGATCTGATCCCTCTTTAAAACAATGGTCCCATTTCTACTGGTTTTTCTGCCAAAGAACAACAAATAAGTGCTGTTCTTCACCACGCAAGCAGAGGCGGAAGGTACCTCGGTAAATATTCTTTCTTCCTATCCAAAAGTGTATGTTTCATGTATCTGTACTTTACTCGAGTAGTTTTATTAAAGGATCCTTTTTACTTATACTCCACTGCATCCTACAGCAAATATCTATACATTCTACTTCAGTACATTTCTGTATGGCATCATGCCACATAACCACAGCGGTGTGTAGCATTTTAAGTGGAAATATCGACCACCTGCTGTCTGTTATATGTAATTGTGTGATTTACCTTCCCTCTGTTAAAAGCAGGTGTTTGAAATCAGAAGTGGAAATGGTTGCAGGATGTGAAGAAAACCGCACAGGTACAGTAAGGTGTTGTACTTTTACTCAAGTAGAAATGTAACTGAAGGACTTCTACGTTTACTTGAGTAATATTTCATCTCTACTTTTACTCAAGTCCAGGATTTGCGTACTTTGTACCACCACTGCACGTAACTCTTGGGTAGCAAAGAAAAGTACCTAAATACGTGCAAACCGGAAACAAAAACTAAATGATGGAACTCTGTAATTGGTCCATGGTTTACTAGGAATATCTACCTGTTAAAAGCAAACCTGCCACAAAAAGCAAATCTGCCACAAAAAGCAAATCTGCCACAATGAGGTCCATCAATTGTGGAAGAAGTAGCATCTATCATGCTATCAGTCGTTCTTTTTTTCTTTACTTTAGTTCCTTAAATTTTGGTAGCTGCTCTTACAAAACGGAAGCTTTCACCAATGCCAAAAAAAAAGAAAGACTTCAGAGTTGCTAGGTTGCAGGTCTGTAGTGCCCCCTCCCCCTCCAATATCGGCTATTCTGAGCATTCTGATTGCAGGCAATGACCACTCCAGGTAGATGGAATCTGAAAGCCATGCACTTTTACAGAGGAAGGTCATATTCTTAGTAGAAAGCAGTTTACTTTCTCAGGAAAACCTCTTAGCGCACTCCGATTGGAAAGTTCAGGTATGCCTTCCGGTCATGCTGACGATCACGGGACAGAATTTAATTTTCTTTTGCCCCAAAGTAAAGTTTTTTTTAAATTTTTTTTTTATTTTTTATTTTTTGGCACATTGTGACACAGAGATGATGTGCATATACGTAGAAAACGTCTTTGTCTTACTTTGTCTTTTGTAGTGGTTAAGTTGAAAGTCTTTCCAAAAAGTCCTTGTTCTTTTTTTTTTTTTTTTCCCCTGACAAAAGAGCTCTTTATAGCTGAATCCTCACAGGCAGTAAATAAATAAATGCATGGTATTTTTAAACTGAACTTTAATTATAATACCATTATTATGAAACTTTGCCTTGTCTAAGCAGCTCATTATTGAAATGTAGACGTGATATTTAAATCAAAACGTAGGATAAATTGTGTGTGCGCTTTTACAGCTTCATCTCGCACTCTAATATGTAATTACATGCAAGATTGTCGCCTAAGCAAATTGCTGCCTTGTCTCTGATTATATGTGGAAAGTGATATTTAACTATAAGGATGTAACAGACCAGTTTACCGGAGTGAACTTTTAATTGTAATGGCATGTCGATGTCATGTCCAGCTCAGCATTTTTGCTGTTATTTATGAATTTATGTGGATTAAAAGATCTTTTTTAAGTGCTTGTGGGCTACGTTACATAATGGGAACGTGTATAGAAGCGCGCTCGGGAACAAGCTAAATAGTAACACGTGTCCTTGGCGAAAAAACTGCTGAGGTCGGAAGTTTCGAGATATAGCAAAGGAAGCTTATAGAGCTTCGGGTAGCCTTGTATTGACAGCACCACAGTATATGGGACGTGAACTTTCGCTCCAGCATGCTGATGTTCCCCAGAGAGTACAGGAGCTGGGTGGAGGTCTAAAGCTCAATTTCTCTGCAGTTGTATCCTTGTAGTTAGACAAAAGAGAGACTGAGAGAGAGAGATGATAGAAAGAACGCGCACATTTTCCATCAGGAAATTTGGATATTATGAACATGAAAGATTTTTGTTTTAATAATAATAATGATGATGATAATGGTTTAAAAGTCAAACAAGATTTTATTTATTTATTTTTATAACACATGAAGGTTCAAGCATATTTGATGGTTAGGCCTGTATTTGATCTGAACTTGTCGTGAAAATTATTGTTTGCGGTTACAGCTTATTGGTCCTTTGAAACCCTTATACAGTAATATTTGTACTGTTCGAGTCTGTTTCACCTGATACACACAGAGGCACAACGCTGCCCTTTATCACACCATTGGAGCCGGTCAGAGAGGTATATTAACTGATTTAAACTGTTAGCTCTTTTGTAAAGCATACCAGAAAAAAGAAAAAAAATTGTGCAACCTGCTTCATTACATCACTACCACCACCACCATCACCTCCTTGAACTGCTGACACAAGCCAGATCGGGCCCGTGGATTCATGCAGGATGAGAATTGAGCAATTTTAGTACTTTGTGCCCTACAATAAAACATCTGTTATGTTTCTAGATTAGGAGCGAGATTGCTTTCTGTATGTACATGGCAGTGGTTTAAGAGTTAAACCTCCAAATATCCTGAAAGCTGCAGCCTCAGGCTAACTGGATTTGAGACCTTCGGGCTTTTGTGGTAAAATTGCACGGCTCATGCCAAGATGAAACGGCTGAATAAGTAACTTAAAAAAAAAAAGCCTTCAGGTAAGAAATATGAAAATCAGAGAATGTGCGTAATAGATTTTAACACAAGTTTCTTATGTTGAGGTAGAATGAGTCCCTCACCACGGCAAGGAAAAGAGCACACACTTATACATACACACACTAATTTACCCCTGCCAATTTGGATTTATATTAAATATCACTGATGTTATGAATTAGGACTATCGGGAGATAGCAAGTTAGAAATTAGATTCTTAACCTCAATCTATGCGTGAAAATTTGAAATGTGTAAAATGCAATAGTATTTATTAAAATGTGACATAATGCAGTACGCTATGGATAAATAAACAGTAAAATGTGACAGTACGCTATGGATAAATAAACATTAAAAGAAGCATCATGATTTCATTAATAATTAGGACTTGTTCTGAGCCTCATCAGACAAAATAAATCCCACTAATGGCCACTGCTGTTGCAGTCATGCTCGTTTTGTCTTTGTTTACTGTGCAAATTAGGAGGACCATTTAAAAGTCTAATGAAAGTCCAGGCTTGATTAAAGTTGCCTCAAGCCAGGGGAGGCATAAAACAAACTCCGAATTGTGTCATATGTTGTCAATCAACACTAAGTGCATTTATTTACACTGACCCTAATATTACAATAATAATAATAATAATAATAATACACTGGGGTAAAAATGCGTCATATGAACACGGGTTGGAACGGTCTGACCCGATTCGGCAATGAGGGAGGCGTTGTAAACTTTGTTATAATCTGTTCTTTAGGTAGATATTAGCCATGTAAACACTTCCTTCAATTGTTTGTCGCTTGTCAGAAAAAAAAAAATACTTTTTCTGTGTTTGTTCCACATTGGGGTAATATTGGATGACGTGATGAATTTCCGCAAAGGAAATTTCGCTTCTGCTCATGACTGGGAAAAACTGAGAGAACAAACAACTCTCTCCCACCTGTCTTTAATTTCATTCTCTGGTTTGTGAAGGCTTGCCATTTCATATGTAGTAAAGCTTCTAACCAATCATAGATGAGACTGAATCCTTGTAAACAGTCGTAACGCAGAAGGCGGGATTTATCGGATAACATGTAAAGCTTAACCACGGCTCACATTTAGAGAGAAATTTCTTCTTCTTTTTATAAGTTAGATTCTTATTAAATGCTTTCAGCATGTCGATGCACATCTCTTCAGATTGTCCATGTAAATGTAGCTAGTGCATATGTTACACATTCTTTTAGTTATATAGGTATTGGGCCTTACCTGTTATTGCCATTGATTTTAGGTTCATTGCCCTTGCCATACGTTTTTACTCTAAATATCTGATCGTAATCTATTCCCCTTATTCCCCCCTCTCAACCTCTCTCTCTCTACCTTTCTGTTTTTATTCCAGCAACCAGCCAAGCTCACCGTTTCTTCTTTTTCAGGTTTTATTTCACCAGTCCAAGCAAACAGGTGTTGAATTGAATTGAAAGACTGCCATTTGCCATTTAACCTGTGCTAGAGAGAAGAAAGGCAAAAAAATTGGCGCCAATCCTGCTACTCTCGCAAACAGGAACACCGAGAGGTCTCGGTTGCTTGTAGGAGTGTTTTTACAAAGTGTATTTATAGCACCGTTTTCAGAGAACTGCGCCAAGACTAGCGAAAGAAAAAAAAAAAAGAAAAAGTAGGAGGCACGGTAATGACAGCGAAGGGAGTCGGGCTCACTTTCAGTCTCCTTTAAGGACACGTTAATTGCACTTCTTGTACAGTCAACCGAGAGTTGAGTGTTGGTAGAAGGCAATTATGGCAACTGCACGCCACAAATAAAAAAATCACAGGAGATCAAATGTGTTCATTTAGATTTATATAATGTTATCAAGGAGAACTGTTCGCTCAAAAGGCACTAAAATTAAATCTACTTCTGATGAAGCGAAACCGTGCAAGAACAATTACCAAAAGACAAACCAACATGGATGGAAATGCAGTTTGTTAGCTACAGTTGATGTTAAAAAAAAAATAAAATAAAAAAAATAAGTACAGCTAATAATTCTCCTTTTTATATTGATTATTTTAATTAGTGTTAATCTAGAAGGGAAGGCAAGGTTAGTTTATAAATAAGTAATTGATTATTTAAAAAAAAAAAAAAGGCTAAATCAAGATGAAAAACAATCATGTACTCAATGTACACTTTATTAGGAACAGCCATACACCTAGATGTTCATGCCGTTATCTAAAAAAAAAAAAACAATCATGTTGAACTGGTGCAGTGCACAAAATCAAAGAAGGTGTGATCTCTGTGACTTGTGACTTTTGAGGCATGATTGTCGATAACAGGTTTGGGTATTTCAGAAACTCCAGGGAATTTCACCCACAACAGACTGTTGTTTACACAGAAAGGTGTGACAAGGGGGAAAAAAAACACTGTGTGAGTGACAGTTCTGTAGGTGGAAACTCTTCGCTGATAGATAAGAGGTCAAAGGAAAATGGACAGATTAGTTAGGGGATTAGGAAACTTTTAGAAACTTAAATAACATTCTTTAGCAGAAAAGCATGTTGCATTACATGCACAAAATATAGAACCTTTGAATTAATCTTTTTCTTTTAGTTTTCATCTCTTTAAATTTTGCAAGTCTGTCCCCTTTATGTTGATGTGAAATCCAGCAGAATCTGTACTCATCACATCAATCAGCTCATCTGATGCAAGCATCCGCATCATCGATGAAGTCACAGAGATTTTCATTCATTCTGTTGTTTGGTGTGAACTGGACCTAGGTCCACATATTTTTATTTTAATTTTTTGTGATCAGTGAGTGTATATGTTGTTCTTACACTAGGTCCTATACTAGGTCTTGCAATATTTGGTCATTGTAATTTGAGAAAAGTATATGTAGTTTTAGGAATTTCTTGGCTATAAAGTGAGTGTTCAAAGCATTGGTTTATTCCTTCACACCATCTCGTACACGAAAAAAAAAAAAGGTTCTGAGAAACTGCGGTGTCTGACAGGGTCCACCCACATTCCATCATCTCATTCTTGACCAGCTGTGCTGAAATAGTCAAATGACTTGCTGATTTGTTGATGTGGGAGTGACTAGCCGTGCCTAAAGTTCTCTAGAGATGTCAGCCATGTTTGCTATATATTTTGCATTTCTAGGTAGTAAAGAGGTGTGTGTGTGTGTGTGTGTGTGTGTGTGTGTGTGTGTGTGTGTGTGTGTGTGTGTCTACTGTGACTGACAGGTCTTTGTCATAATCTCAGAAGTAACTTGTAATTCGGGAATTTTAAGAACAATAAAAATATTAAGAAGTATACCTTTACAGTAAAAATCACTATATGTTGTGTTATGTTCTTTGTTTAAGGTTTTGATCAAGATTTCAATTTCAGTTTCTAATTCAAATTTTATTTGCCATTAAATAAATTGCACTAGAGAGTACAATTAAATAAAATATTTCAGTGAAAGACATATAAGAATAAGAAAATTTAACAAATGTTAATTATAACTAATTTAGGCTGTAAATTTTACAATATTTACAAAAGTTACCAAAATAAAATAGAATACAACTGCGGTCGATGTACTGTACACTGATTAGCCATGACATTTACGACTACTGACAGGTGTTGTGCATAACATTTGCTTATCTCCTTAAGTAGTACCTGAAGTGGGTGGGATGTTAGGTCGCAAGTGAACATTTTGTCCTTTAAAAAGGGGGGGTAAAGATTTGACAAACGTAAGGACTTGATTGGCTTTTACAAGCACCATATTGTGATGTCTAGACGATTGGGTCAGAGCAACTCCGAAACACTAGGTCGGAGTTTGTGAGATGTTCCTGGTCTGCCATGGTCATGACCTAACAAACGTGGTCAAAGATGGAATACAGGAGAACTGGCGACAGGTCCAAGGCTCACTGATGCACATGAGGAACGAAGGCTGGCTCGTGTAGTTAGATCCGATAGAAGAGCTACTGTAGCTTAAATTGCTGAAAAAGTTAATGCTGGTTCTGGATGGCCTCCAAATTCTCCAGATCAATTGAGCATCTGTGGGATGTAATGGTTAAACAAGTTCAAACCATGCTGGCCACCTACCTCATAACTTGGAGAACCCACAGGATCTTGCTTCAGACGGCTTGGTGCCAGATGTCACAGCACACCTTCAGAGGTCTAGTGGAGTCCATGCCTCTACAGGTCAGGGCTGTTTTGTGGCAAAAGATGTTATGGTTGATCAGTGTTTAACTGCTTCTTAAGTTGCATGAAATTTCTATCGTGATTAGTACAACGATACTGGATGCATTCTGACCCAAGATGAATGCATGTGAAGAGTTTAAGCTTTTACAGGCAGATAGTGCCACGCCTAGTTTGTCACACATTAATTTGATTTTTTTTATTTCCCTCTAGTTTTTTATAAGGATTGTAAGCCTTCCATGTGACAAGGGATTTCTTGCTTGACATTTAAAAAAAAAAAAAAAAAGTGAGTAGTTGAACACATGCCCTAGAAGCAGATGTTTTTGTAATTGTGTCCCAAATCCTGCTGATTGCTGTTGGACCTTGTGAAAGTGATGGAGCATAGACGTGCCGTGCCCTGGATTAGAAACAAGCTGCATGGAAACCAGATGTATGGAGATATTTTATCTATAATTAATTCATCATTTAATGCTAATCTATTATTGACCATTTTCCAAGTCCCAAGGCCAAGAGTGAAAAGAAACTGTCCGTTTCTTCAGGGTTAGAAACTCGAGGCATGCTCATGGAATGAGATTTGTGCCAAAAAAAAAAAAAAAAGATTAAACAAAAATGAATAAATTGAAAGTAAATTAAAAAAAATGCAAAAAAAAAAACCTTTAATATTAAATACAAAATAAAAAGTTTTTCGATTTGCTGCTGAGATTTAAATTTTTTGTTCCTCAGCTTTTCAGTTTAGCCATGGAATTTTACGTGTGCCCTTCTGACACATACAGTATGTACCGTGAGGGCGGGAATTACAGGACTGCGTTCTCATTGGCTTGCTGCTCTCTGGCGGACTGCATTTTCACCGGCCAGCTGTTTAAATTTCCACTACATTCTCAGGACAAAAATTGTTGTAATGTATATTTTTCAACCAGTTGTTTTATAATTCAAGGGTTTATGATCTATGCATAGAACAAAAGTGTTTTATGCGCAGTTATTCCGAATCTTGATAGTTCAGCTATAATCGTTGCTGATTCCTTAAGAGGTATTACATTTTATAATTTTTTTTTCATGTAACAACACTTGTCAATAGCTTAGCATTTTTGGCTTTTAAGGTCTTGGGCCATTAGCCTTGCTGATCCAAATCCGTTTTTATATCTCATTATCGTTATCGGATATAACCAGAAAATACAGAATAGCTGTACATAATATTAAAAAATTACTTCCACAGAAAAAAATTTAGTATTTAGTGAGATTTTCTTTTTCACTTTGCGCATTTATATATTGTTTTGGGGACACTGCTTTGAACTTTTCTCAAACAGTCCTTCAGGGCTTCTTTCAGCCCTTCCCAGAGTTCTTCTTTACACCTAGGCTGTCTTTTTATTTATTTATTTCTTCATATGAACCCATACTGCCTCTATGATACTCTGTGGAGGCCAGTTCGTGGTATTTTATCAGATTTTCATTTTTTTTCCTTAATATAATTTCACTGTTAACATGGTGTTTGGGCTTATCACCATGCTAAAAAAAAAAAATATTCCCGATCAGACGCTTTAAATAAGGAATGGTGTGATGAATTACAACCTGTCTGTACTTTTCGTCATTTATGATCCCATCAATGCAGATAATACCACCAACACCACTGGCAGATGTATAGCCCCTAAACCATGACACGCCCTCCACAATGCTTCACTAGAAACTTGCAAGAAGTTATTATTCAACCTCTGTTTAGCTCTTCTTCTTACATACTGTCAAAGATTGCATCTGAAAATTTCTGACTTCTATGCATATTACTTTTTTTTTTCATTTTCCCCCCACTGATCTTCACTTCAGTCTTTGTTTGCTTTAGCATATCTCAGCCTCTTCTCCCTGTTCCCCTTTGTGAAAAGTGCTTTCTTGGCTACAGTCCTTCCACAGAGGCCATGCCTGATGAAGCTTCTTTAGACTGCGGATCAACTAAGCTGCCAGGTGTTGAGCCAGGTCCTTGCTGGACGACTTGTGGTTTCTCGAAGAAGAATAAACATCTCATCAGATTTTGACAGTTTTCTTGGTCTTCCACTCAGATTTTTGCTCTTTGACCTTTTCAGATATTTTCTTATTTCTTCAATAGCTTGAAAATCACATCCTCAGTATCCAGCTTGTTTGCTGATTTCCCTTTGAGAGTGGCTTTGATGATGCACAAATTACAATTTTATGCTTGTCACGTTGTGTTCAATGATCTTTAGCATTTTGAATTACATGATGTGACTGAAGCTTTCCAAGATTTAAACTCGTACAATACTGTATATGCATGTAATGCACAACAGGGAAAAAAAAAAACGCACTGATTAAGACCCAATTTTGGACCCATGCAGTTTAAACCAAAAGTAGGTCAACCTATCACTAAGAAGCTTTTCAGTTGAGTTCAATTAAACTTGGGTTAAGATAATTTTGTTTGCCCGGAAGAGGTTAAGACATGCTAAGTGCGTGGGGAGGTCAAACTAAACACTACCGTCACATAGGACGGTAGAAGCTAATTTTGATGAGATTTATTAGGTTTTTCTAGTTGTATTCCATAAGGAGGCTGAGAAATAAATATATATTTACATACACCAATCAGCCATAACATTAAAACCATCTAGGTTTTTGGTTTTTGCCACCAGGGCAGCTCTGGCCTCTGGGGGTGTGGCTTTGCAGAGCCTCTGGGGCGTGTCTCTGCAATACTTCTGGGAGCCATTTGTATTTTTTTTTTTTGTGTGTGTGTGTGTGTGTATAATTTGTCTATCATGTACTTTCTTTTCTATTACACCTTAAATTTTCCTGTCAAAACCAATCGTACAGTATAAAACACCCTGTCTTCATGTGACACATTCTTTAACAAATTCATTTTGTTTGGCTCAAATGTGACCATTTTTTTATTTTCCTTTGCCTAACGTTGTGGCAGCTTGTCCAGGCCTCTGTTAGCTTTGGAGTTTGTGCTGTGTTATTTCCTTCTAGACGATTCTGCAGAGTTATGACATTGAACTGGATTAAAATCAGCACTCAAGGACGAGTCCGCTAAGGCATATCTGTTTTCTTATTTTAAAGGAAGAACACTTGCGTAGCTCCTGTGGCAGTGATGGCTGGATCATGTGCTATTGTGCTGTTGAAAGACACGCTTCCTTCCTCCCTCACGCCGAGGTTTCTGGCAGGTTTTAATCAAGGACAGCTTGGTATTGCATACCACTTATTTTCCAATCAATTCTGACAAGGTTGCCAGTGCCTGCTGCTACAAGCTGCACACTTTATGTGGATCTGATTAGTGAACACTGTATGATTTGCCTTAATGTTATGGGTAACAATTTTTAACGTCATCAGATGTCTTTTTAAAGACAGAATTCTGTGGCACAGGTTTATGTTTCTTACATTCTTAAATTTTTTTTTCTTTCCGTATTCCCTCGTTTCTTTCTGTAACAAATCGTCCTGGATCTGTGATTTGAATAAGTTGAAGGAGAGTTCAAACTGCGCGAGTCTACAGAAGTATTACTGCCTCTTTTTTCCTTCCATTTGCTTTCCTTGTTATATCTCTGGGCATTTTTGGTGCAACTCGTCATTCCAATTTTTATTTATTTATTTTTTTTTTTAAACACCTTGAGAGATGACTGTAACAGTCACAGTGATGACAGTAAAAGGGGCTGCATCATTATGCGTGTTGCAAAGCCAGTGTTAAGTCCAACTGCAAAGAAAAGCTTGGATTTGAGCTTGATCTATACTTACATGTTGTGTGAGACAGAATGTGTGTAACCAATCAGAAGCATTGTGCTGCTAGGAATGTCTGAAAAACAATTCATTCTTGTTTCGTACCAAACATTGTGCAATTTGTTCAGTCAAGGGGAAAAAAAAAAGAAAAAATTCCAGACCCTTGAATAAAGCACTCAATTTCGATACTGCATTGACAAGAAGATCATTATGTAGAAAAGACAGTAGGTTTGAGCGTGTGTGTGTGTGGGTCTTGGTGTTGACAGCGGCTAGTGGGATGTAGGTTTGGCTGCGTAACTGCAACTGGCGCTGAGATGCATTAGTTTGAAATGGGAAGCAACTGAAAGTCAAAGGGATAGAAGCTCAAATAAATGTACCTTGACAGTGAGCAGACACAGCCAGATGGCTGTCACATCACTCTTTCTCCAAATTTACAGAATGCTGGCTTGCACTAGGTTTTTCCCCTGTGTGTTTTTTATTTTTTATTTTTTTAAACGGTTTGGCGTGTATTACATGGGTTTTAGGTTCTGGCAGCAGCAGCAGCAGCACCACGCAGCACTTTAGATGTTTTAAATCAAGAAGTTCAAAGAGACATCACACTTGAATACCTGTATGTGTGGTAAGTGTGTTTTAACCTTTTAATGTTTATCATTACAGCGTTTTGGGATTTGTCGGACCTTAAACGCATTAAAGTTTATTTTTATGTCTTCAGTAGAAGTGTAACACAATCTTGATGTCTATCTGTATCTGCAAATGTGAACCTTACAACTATTCCTGGGAAGAAAACTTTTGCAGAACATCACTTCTACACTTCCTTGAGTCAGAATTGGTTTGCAATTGGTTTCTTTATACTGTAAGTGGTCTTTCTGGTGAGTTTTCTGTCTAATGTGGCCGTCATTGCTGACCAGAGTGGAGTGTCTGCCATATATAAACTACTGTATATGATTGTATTTGACAGACCAGGGTTACATAATATAGCTTCATCAGATTTATTTTTAGTTTTGGATTGAGGTTTTTCACCTGCTATGCAGAAGGCCTGGGTTCAAATTCCCGCCAATGTCTACAGTCTGGTTCTGTATGCTTGGCCTCCTTAGTGCCAGTCCCAAGACCGGATTGACTGCGAGTGTTGAGTCAGGAAAGGCATCCGGCACAAAACCTGTGCCAAGGTACAGTACAGTATATGTGCAGATCGGGTCGTCCGCTAAGGAGGCTCCTTAATGGGAGCAGCTGAAAGAACATGACTTTTGCTTCTGGCTTTGGTACATTCCAGAAAGATTATAAAGGTTCACTGGACATGTTATTAAAATTTAATATGATTTTGGGAGGATACAGTGTGTCTGCCAATCAAAACTGGATTCTTTAATGGAGCAAACCTTTTTTTTTTTTTTTAATTCGTCCTCCTTTCCTTCCCCCTCCCAAATATCCTTCAAGATATATAAAATATAATGTGTAAGATAAATCTAGAGCTGCATTGATGGCAAATTCAGTTGTATGTTTTTAATAAATGGTGAAGTAAGTTTTTCTTTAAAACCTTTCTCTCGCTCAAGTCTTTAAATGAAATAGTGCTACCTGAAGAAGAGCTTGTTTGTACAAAAGCTATCGCACGCTTCCTCAGACACGTGGCCGCTAGGTGATCGGATCTTTTCGAATTGCCAGCTTTTGTACTGATAAGGCGGCGGGAGGAAGGCGTGTGTCACATGTCCTCAGAGAGCCCAGGATTGGATTGGATTCGAGGGTTTCTCTGTTGATTAAAGAGAACATAACTAATATGTTTTAATGGCTGTAACATCGCTGATGGGGATTGGACGTTTGTTCTGTCTGTCATTTTATAAAGACACTACTTTACCAGGTCACTGTAGATCCTCAGGCTCAAGCTTTGTGAAGGTCATCAGGAATTTAGGGGATGTTAGGGGTAGGTTTGGTTGGCATTAGGTGGGATTTGGGTTTGAAGCATGGGCTGTTAGGTTCAACGAATAAAAAAAAAAAACCCAATCCAAATGTAGTATCCACCTACTTATTTGTTAGAGACATACTGCGACTTTAGAAAAAAATGACTCATCATGCTGGATGCATCTTTAAGCAAAGCTTATTACAACACTATTAATATATTTTTTTTATGTATTCGGTTATTATTTTTAGGAGACCAAAAATGTGGTCTATGTGGGCGATATGGAGCAGGGGCTCTATAAATATAAGCATATTTCTTTTGGGGCAGGTTTATATAGAAGAACGTTAGATATATGGTTTTATCAGTTCCCCATTTTCCAGACCTGACCCATAACAATCTATTTCATCTGTTGAATCTTGTTTATCCTTCTGCAAAGAGACAGTTTAGAGTATTTTCAGTGGGGCATGTTAAAAAAACAAAACAAAAAAAAACACTCATCATTCTCTCTTTCTCACGAGGCTCGTCAGTGTGGAGGTGAGAGCTGCAGAGTGAGACCCGCTGTCTTTGTCAATACGCTAGCTGTCGCGGCTGTGGGTCTCAGTGTGTCATTTGACCTGCTGTTTAAAAAAAAAAAAAAAAAAAAAGGTGCGACCAAAGTGGAATAAGAATCGTTGTAGGGCAGAGAAGTGAGCGGAGAACAACATCCTAAAACGCTAATCACAGATAGCTTCCTGCAGAAATTCTGTCTGCTTTCGCCGATGCAGTGACATCTCCCTTTTTTTATTCTATGTCGCTGTGGGTGTTTTGACGGCTCGCTTCTGTTTACAGAAAACATGCAGGATAATTCACAGAGCAGAAAAGTGAGAAATCATGAGGGGGAAAAAGTAAGAAAAGGAAATGTCCAAAAAGTAGTGGAAAGCTTACAGTATTCGTCATCATGATGTCATGAAAATTAATAATTGAAGAACGTTTGTGCTCTGATTTTTAAGCATAACACAGTTTAAAAGTATATATTTGCTTTGAAATGCACATGTCATTTTATCGCTCTCGAGGTTAAGGCCAAAGAATTAAAGAATTAAATTCAGTTGAATGGATCCTAATTCATTGTTCCATTTTGCATTCAAAAGTATGTACTGTATGTAACCGTTAATTCATTATCCTAGACATGTGTGCTGTGTAAATCGCATGGAGATCAGCTGATTTGCAGAGCGTATGAATTAGTCATTGTGGTGTTTGTGGAGAAACCTTGGCTTTGAGGTGGAACTCATTAACTTAACTGGGAAAAGTTCTTACACGTTTTGCTCTCATTAAAACGGCAACTGCTTGGAACTGATGCTTAGCTATGCTGTAGCTTAAAGTTTGCTGCTGGATGTCCATCATGGTGTCAAGGGATTTGTTCAAAATTGATAGTAATTAAATTAGAGCTGTGAGATTTATTTATTCTTTGTTTCTCACATGCTGTTGAGAAAGTCGGGTATCGGGTTCCGTTGTTTCTATAGCAGTGCTGTTTTATTCATGGGCCTGGTTGCCAGCCCAATGCCCAACTCTTCTCCTGTCTCATCCGCGGTTTGAGACCAGCAAAATCAGAGTGATTTTATATGGGCATAGGGTTAAGGGCTTTGCCCAAGGGCACAACCAGTGGCGCCATGTTGGTGGTGGGTCTTGAACCTTGACCCTTCAATCATCAATTCAAAGCTTAAACCTTCTGAGCCTCCCACGTATATAGCATCGAAGTGCGGAAAAAAATACATTAAAAAAAAAATCTCAGTTTCATGTATGTTTTTAAGATCATAATTTAATTTAAAAATGACTACTTAATGCCAATTATTATAATAAAATAAATTGATACTAAATAAATTATCTTGATATAATTTTATTTAAATTTAATATTTTTAAATTGTCATTAATATAAAAAAAAAGAATTTATTAGAATGGATTTTATGGATTATATGTTTATTGATTTAAAAGAAATTAGGGTGTAACAATGCAATGTAAAAATTACTATTTTATAACAATAAATACTAATTAATTCATTTACTAAATAAATTCTTTATATACTTGGATTTAATTTTTTATGTTATTTTAAATTTTCATAATCGAATTAAATTTTTTTAAATAAAAATTTATTTTAGGAATGATTACTGATTGTTTCTTGTTAGGTTCAAACATAATGCAATTACTCATTTAGAGGTTTTATTTATTACAGTAGAATGTGCTTTGGAAAGATATAGCTCTGTATCTGTAGCAAATAGTGCGAACAGTGGATCTTCTTGTAAATACTGGATATTTAAAGGATTTAACAATACAAGAAACACATCATTTGCACTGTTTGCAGTAGTTGGCAGTATTTCTTATTTTTGCACAGCTTTCTTGATCGAGTTGATGGGAACTGTGTGTTTTTGTAATGTGAAATGCCAGAGCAACTGGGAAGTGGTCTTGCATATTATTCCAACTCCGAGTTCCTTCCCCCGTTTACAGAGTTACACCACATCATGACTGCTCACAGAATTAGAAATAAACAAAGTAAAATGTTTTACCTTTAAATGAGTTATCCTGTAGTACATTCAAGTATTAGCTTTAGATTGGTCGACATACAGATATTTTTGTATGGTAAATCTAAAACGCTGACTATCCAGTGTGCCGTTTGAGGGGAAAAAAAAATATACACAGCTTACCCTGAGTTGACAGGAACATGAACATGGGTGCCTTTCCCATTTTGAGATTGAAAATGACCCAGTTCTGGCTGCCGCATTACTGCCTGGGATTATTTTTTAAATAAACTTGTTCATCAAGCTTTTCAAACCTGTATTACAATAAATCCATATATCTGAAGTGATAGGTGAGCATTTTACTGTGTGCTAAGCTTTTTAAAAAAAAGCATGAGTAGCGCAGCCCATAGGAGACACTTCTTCATGGAGAATGCGGTTTCTTCATATTGATTTAAACTTTAACACAGAATTCACAGAATTATTTTTTTTTATTTAAAAAAAAACACGGTGGTTTAGTGGTTAGCACTGTCGCCTTGCTACTCCAGGACTGTGGTTCGATCCCAGGTCTGTGTGCATGGAGTTTGCATGTTCTCCTCGTTCTTGATGGATTTCCTTCGAGGTACTCCTGTTTCCTCCCCCAGTCCAAAGACATTCAGGTTACGCTAGTCAGCATTCACAAATTACCCAGACAGACCAAAACACCAACAGAAATATATACGAACATGGACACTTGTGAATAGAGCATTCGAAAATCATGTTAGAGTGAATTAATTAAGAAAATCACACCGCGCTAGATTCACACCAAGCGGATATTACGCCGAAATTTGGCTCTGCATATATATATTTTTTTTCTCTGCGTTATACTTCAAGGCGTCTGTGTAGGAACTCCGTTGGGTGTCGTTCTGTTTCTGTTGAGTCACCTGATTATTGGAGGATCTGTGAATATTTCAGTCGGTGAATCTTTGAGTGGCGCTACTCACCACTGCACAGTGAAATGTAATGTAATGTAATGTAATGTAATTCTTGCAAAAGTGTACATTTGACATTTTGTCTTTTGCTAGTTTGCTGCATAAACAAAGGGGAAAAAAAAGTCCTTGCATACCTCATCCTCGGTGCACTTTGACACGTTTCAGATAAAGTCAATTGTTAGGACTACGTCAAGGCTGATGCAACTCTGTGACACAGTCCTGCAGTTCAGTCTTTTTAGCAAGTCAACTTCACAGACTTTGTAAATCCATCTTATGCAATCAATACTTTTGTCTGAACCCGGTTTCAAAATTTGCATGTGTTTATCTTCTGCATGACTGTCTGTCAGTCAGTCAGGTTTACACAATTCCTCCTAACACTCATATGAACATAGGTTAGATTAAAGACTGAACCGTTTTTTTGATGAATTTCCCAACCCCAGCTCGCAACTGTGCTGTCTTTTTGTACACACGGAGGTTACAAGATGATGTGACAGACGAGCAATACAAGAGTGACGTAAAAGCGAAATCGACGTGACCTGCTTTCAGCCAGATTTCAAGCCAGCTTTCCTCTTACCTATTCATGTATTCTTTGTCAGAGCTTTAATGAAGGTTGCTTCTGTTTTGCTGTCCCTCTCTCTCTCTCTCTCTCTCTCTCTCTCTCTCTCGTTCTCTCCCTTTCTATCTGGCGTTTTTTATTTATTTATTTATTTTTATATATAACACTGCTGCGTATGACTCACATTTGGCGAAGAGATGATTAGATTGGGTGAGAGGAAGTCTGTTGGCACACCATGTGCTGTAAGTCTTGTTCTTCAGGAACCGGGTTCCAGAAAAGCGATTGTGGGTCCTTGAAAAAAGCCGACACATGGATATTAATCTTCATGTAGAGACAACAGACCTGTGTCTTGCCTCATTCTAAAAATGGTAGATGAGGGAACACTGTGAGGTGAAATACACTTAGGGCGATGTACATAACATGCCATATGTTTGTTCGCAGGCTGTAACAAGGTTACCTTTTTTTTTTTTTTTTAGGAACATGTTACAAAGCTTGTGAGATTAATGAGGACTTGCTTGACTGGAGTTTTTTTTTTTTTTCCTCTCCCTCATTTGAGAAATGTATGTGTATGGCATGTGTAAGAGGTGTGAGAAGTGACATTTAAATACTTTAGAAGAGAAGAGAAGGTTATATTATAAAATGTAATTAATCATTGTTGATTTTTAATAGAGGTTTGCAAATTTCTTAGCCGATACCAGTTACCAATTAAAAAAGAAAAAAAAAAAATAAGTCTGACCTGCTGATTTTGATTTTTTCCAGGTAAGTGTTCAGAGCTTTTCTTGTACAAATAAGATCAAACTGAAAATGGAAATTCAACTCGGATGGTAAAGGCCATCATTTACTTTTTCTGAGGCAAGTACAGATGCACACGATTGGATAGTGCTGCTATGATTGGTGTGAGCGTGCTCCCATTTACAGTACATTTTACATTTACAGCATTTGACAGAAGCCCTAATCCAGAGCGACCTACATTTTATCCCATTTTACTGTACATCTGATCAGTTCAGGATTAAGGGCCTTGCTTAAAAACCCAACAGTGGAAACTTGTTGGTGCTGGGGTTTGAACCAGAGACACCGATCAGTAGTCCAATACGTTAACCACTGAGCCTACCTCCACCCCTTCACCCGACCCCCTGAGAGCTCCTGGCTGTGAATGGCTTTCAAAGGATCTCAGGAAGATGGAGCTTTTTTGTTGTGCCACTCGGAAGCACGTGTACGACCAGCTCCGAAAACCAATCACCATGGATTTACACCAAAATCTTTTCTGCTAAATAACATCCATTGTATTCACCCTGAAACAAGTAGTTTCACCGCAATTGACTTTTGTTTTGATTTGTGATCAGACGCACGTTTTAACGAGCATGAAAACTATAAGCTAGTCTTGAAGATTCATTAGCTAGCTCCTCGAACTGCTGTAATGTTTAATTCTTTGAACACTATATTTACTTGCTAACAAATTGAAACTATCAATGTGAACAGCCAAATATTTGCACAAAGTGTTTGAAATGAACTTAGAGTAAACTTGCTGTAATGGTTTTAAACATAATACAGTAGCTATATGGTAAATGAGTGTTGTTGTTGGTCTTTCGGCTGCTTCAGGCAAGGGGTCGCCACAGTGGACCATCCGGTCCGCACATAAAAGCTTGGCACAGGTTTTACGCCGGATGCCCTTCGTGACACAACCCTCCCATTTTATCTGGGCTTGGGACTGGCACTGCATCCAGTATATGGGGTTTGGTCAGCTACCACTGAGCCACCAGTGCCCCCTGGGATATGACAAACATAATGGTGGTTAAAACCTCTATGCTCAGTAGTTTTCTCCACATTCAAGCTACACGAACAATAACTGTAGGTTATAACCTTACTCATATCTCCCAGTTGAATTATAAGCTACTGTTATAGTAGTAATAATAATAATAATAATAATAA
>JAQMYJ010000039.1:29215976-29233854 GCA_030014305.1 Clarias laeviceps
GTTATAACCTTACTCATATCTCCCAGTTGAATTATAAGCTACTGTTATAGTAGTAATAATAATAATAATAATAATAAAAATAATAATACCACATCCCAAATGTGTGCTCTTAGACTCAGATCTGGTGTCTGGAGAAGCTACTGAAGTACATTAACCTTCTTGGAACCAGTTGGATGTGACTTGACTTGTGCTTTATTAAATTGGGTAAATTGTGGTCGTAAAGGGAATGAACGTGGTCAGGAGCAACATTCGGTATAGACTGTGGCATGTAAATTACTCTCAGTTGGCTCAGCGTGTGTGCCAAGAAAACGTTCCCCAAACCGTTTCACCACCCTCTGTGTGCATGGATCCAGCCAGGTCCATGAATCCATGCTGTCGATGCCAAAGTCTAACCCTAACTTCTGCATGTTGCAAAAGAAATTGCCTTTTATTTATCTGCCCATTTTTCCGATCTTTAATTGTCCGGATTTGGAGAGCCGTTCCCCAGTGTAGGCTCAGAATCCAGTGCTTGGCTGACGGGAGTTAAAATCCAAATGCTTTTGTAGCCCATCTGTTTCAGGGTTTGGCGTGTTAAGCTTACTGAGATGTTTTGTGTCGCGTAGCTTCCTCTTGTGAGTGGAAATACAAACTTGAAGAACGTTTATGTCATGAAGAACATATTTCAACCTGTCAGACTTTGGGATTGAAACGAATTATTATCTATTACACAACAGCTAGTTCCAGCTGAGTAATCCGATTGGACGAGAGCCATTCCACGAGTGGTGATGTAAAGCACCGTATACATCACTATATGTGTCAGTCCATGTGACACATGTTCTAACATTTGTTAATTAAACTAAATGCCTGGGTGAAAGAAGGTCGGTATGAGCCGCAGTAGTGGAAAGCAGAGAGAGCAGCTGCCTGCCAAAACCCACATTCAAAACCAGTCAGACATCTGAGTCATCTTAAACAACACTTTGTCTCCTTAGTAACTGTTGCCAAGTTGTAATTCCGAATTGCACACAAACTACAAAGCTAACTTTTAAATTGTTAAAAAAAAAAGAAAAAAAAAGTTGCTTCAAGTTCAAGAGGACAAAACATTCACAATAACACAGCTGCTGGTTCACTTTATTCCACACATAATATTTCACTCATACTGTCATACCTTCATGCCTTCACATCTTACTATATTGGACATTATTTATATTTTATATTTTTCAATTAAAGTTCTTTTTTTTCTATATGCAACTTTTGTAAATTGTAAATTTGTACACTTACCTCATTTTTTTAAATTAAATTTATTATTTTATTTTATCTTTCTGTCTTTCCACTTTAACCTACCTTTTATTTTTTATTTATTTATTTATTTATTTATTTTTAGGTCATGAACAGTCGTATAAGCATCTCACTGCATATCATATTGTGTATTGTTGAGTACATCCTGAATAAAATTTGACTTTTATCGAATTTGAAATTTGACTTGAATTTGAAATTTGAATAACTAGATTCTAACACAAGGCTGAATCCCAAATCACTGTCTAACCCCTGACCAGAGGCACTACTTGGTGTGTGAGGGATTGTACACCCTACATACTGTAGTGCACTAGCTTTCCATTTAATGCTATTTGGGATTCAACACTGAAACCCCCAAAAATAGGTGCTATTCTAAAACAAG
Organism: Clarias laeviceps; assembly: GCA_030014305.1. NCBI lineage: Eukaryota > Metazoa > Chordata > Actinopteri > Siluriformes > Clariidae > Clarias > Clarias laeviceps. Next base: position 29,217,631 of record JAQMYJ010000039.1, read on the forward strand.
ATAAGGGGAAATATCAAGGAAATCTTGAGTTACTCTCCTCACCTTACAGACATTATAATCTGGTGGTGATAATAAAATGGTGTTTGTAGAACTGTTGTCTAAAAGCGATATCATACAACGAGGGCACAAGTCAACTGCTGAAGATATCACAGCCATGCTTGATAATCGATACAACAGCACGACCTTATGAGAATGCACTCGAGGTCGTGCTGTTGTATGGAATATTGACTGCGGTAACTTCGGCAAGTGCCCTTGTGCCTACGGCCTCATCACAGCTGTGCTAATATGCAGCATAACAGCACTCCATCTCATGTGCTATCGCCTAATTATCCATCCTATTATCATAATCACAGTTAGTGCTGCTGGGGAACATGTACGCTGTAATTTCACACCATTAAGCCTCAAAAAACAACATACACAGTTTAGGCAGATCACACAGCAACTTTTTAACCACATGGCCTCAGGCTTCCAAACTTTCAAACTGACGCCTCAGGCTTCGACAAAAGAAAATTCTTAAAGGTTGAGTTTCTTCTTTGTCCCTCTTGACCTTTCATCTCGGTAAATTTAACCTTTTAAAGAAGACAAGTTAAATCAGCGCTCATAAAGACAGACACGCAAACTATTTTCTCTCATATCACACCAATAGTTGTTTTAACCTCACACATATATAGGCTAACTTTGTTTAATCTATTGAACGGATATAAAATAGACTATGTTGTGGAGTTCTACATGCATTCTGGATATAAAGCAAGCGTGTCTAGTTATTAAGGGATTGTGAGCTGTGTTAGAGGAGTCTCACTTTTTTTCATTTTTTTTTTCATGATGATTGCTCAGATTGCTCTCAGAGTTGTAGATGATGCTCTTGTGCTTATATTTCTTTCTGGAATATCATTAATGGTTCACATATGGCCGTAAAAGGAAGCCATGTATTTACTGTTCAATGTATTTATGTAATTGTAGCCCTTGTTCTCCACTTGCGCTCTCTCTCTTTCTCTCTCTCTCTTTTTTTCAAAAAAAGATCCCATGCTGACTTACTGCAGAAGGTTTCACTTTTCGGCATGAGGGCTCGTCTGGCTTTAATTATGAACACGCTCTGATTGTAATTAGCGGTTAACAGCAAACGTTACCCCGTGATTGCATTGTTTTCTTTTAAACAAAGGAAAGACTGATGGAATTTCATTTAATAGCATGCAGTTTTTCAATTAGACCGAGGAGCTTTGGTTCAATGGAGCAAGCCGTTGAGACCATTTAGGAGGTGGAACTGCGATACTGCATAACCTTCCATAAAACAAACAAAGAAAAAGAAAAGAAAAAAAAAATCTAAACACTGGCTCTAAAGAGGTGCCAGGGCAAATAAACGAAAACAAACGTGGAATACTTTTGTCATTCTAGTTATTTATTTTAGCGAAAATTTAGTGATTGTTATCCGCTGCGACTTAAAAAGTTTTTGAACAAAAAAAACCCCCCAGAAAATTATCTTTTATGTTTGTTTTTTTTTGTACCTTTTATTCCATTTTTTTTTCTTTCTGGCACACTAAATGTGTGTTCACTCGGAATGAATAGAAATAAACGTTAAAGCCGAACCACTCTAGGATGCGTTCAGCCCAGTGCACAATTGCTATGCAGTGCGTATCGGTACGATGGGTGCAATTTCTGTTTCTAAGATAAAAACTCATTTGTCACGAGCGCCGTAGCCTGATACGATGTCTTCATCTATTTATTTATTCATTTATGACTCCAAGGCTTTTCTTCTCAGGGTCTCTGGGGAAAAAAAAAAAAACGTCAGGTAGGAGATTGATACCTGATACGTTTGCTCCCCGGATATCGCAGAGTAAGCGAAGAGGGAGTTTTCAGGATCGCTCCAACCTTCCTGGGTGGTTCTTTTTATTATTATGTGTGTGTTGTTTTATTTTTTTATTTTATTGGTTTCTTCATCAATCAAACAATGCACTCCAGTCCTGCGTGTGTGGCTGTTACTTTGTCTTTGGCAATTTTTTATTTTATATCTTTAAAATGCAAGCAGCTATCTTAATTAAAAAGCATGAACGTAGTCTTGAATACTTCACCCGAAGACGTGGCTTTCTTTCCCTGGTTGGTTTTCAGTGGTAATTTATTTATTTATTTATTTATTTATTTTGTGGAGGTGGAGAGTGAAAATGAGTGTTTCGACTACTCTAGCACTTTTAAATGGCAGGAAAATGAGAGCGATTACTCAGAAGGAAAAATGTCTTCTTTCTTGGCACTCCGTTCGTTCCATTTCACTTTCCTTTATGGCTCCATTTCAGGCAGCATATACAAGTGTGTACATCGGAAATTTTTTTTTTTTTTCCCTTTTTTTTTTTCATCATGTATCAGCATCTAAAGTTGTGTATCCTGTTCATTTATTTGATTGATGATTCATGTACTTTCCATTATTTTACACATTTCTGCACCGACTCCATAAATGGATCCTCCGAGGACGTTATTTATTTCCCACAGGCTGCTTTTCAGAGCCGTGCCCTCGCATGAAACCTTGTTTATGCTCTGGTTCAAGTTGGAGGGCGGATTGGGCTGTTGGTTGTGTCCAGAGATCTGTGATCTTGATTAGTACGGTCTCTGAAGCAGGTGTGAACAGAGCAGGACCCCCAGATGTCACTCACGCTGGGCGAACATGGAAGAAAGGCCAAACCTCTATAGGAGCTCCAAGGAACAAATCAACAGCTCTCCGTGCTTTTACTATTGGTTCGAGCTTCATAACCTCAACGTCTCAACACCTTCTCTGTGTGAGAATTCTCGTATATCAGTATTTCCCCAGGAAGCTGGCCAGAGGTTGTCAATCTCAGGGGGGAAAAAAAAAAGATTTTATCTGACCAGACTTGGCTTACTTTTTCCTACTTCGCTTTGTCTCACTGCTAACCGAGCCATGGCTCCATCTGAAACATGGTATCATCGATATCATCTGTGATAGAGTTCTGCAACTTAAGCTCCAGTTATGCAGGCTTGCAGCCGGCCGTAACTTTTTTTTTTCTTTTGGCATGCACCTGATCCAATCAGTTACTAATCACTTGCTTATTGATTGGAGAATGAAAATTTGTAAAAATCATGCAGCTGTTTCACATTTTCAAGTCGAGAAGAAGGAAAAAAAAAAAAAGCTATCCTTTGTCTCTTAGAGTTTTCCCTAATGATGTTTTATTACTATTATGAAGGTTTTCTTTGAGATACTTGGACTTGGTCAAAAATCCTTTTTAAATGTCCTTGTCCTACATAGTTGCTCGGTTTATTATAGCTATTAAAGCTATTGAAACTTTAATTTTTCGCCATTCCATAAGAGTAAATTAATTTTTTAGAGCCATGTGCTATAAGAATAAGAAAGAATAAAGCACACACACACATACACGGACACACTTACAGGATTTTGGTTTACTGTTAATGAAGCCTGATGTGTTGATATCCAGTTTTCTTTACAAGGACAAAATGACTTAAGTGTTGATCAGCACAAATGTGCAAGACCATTAAATTCAAATTCAGAAACCATTTAGGTCCTGCATGTCCTGAAATACCGACATAAAGGTCTATTGGTTTTTACTATGATATATTAAGATCTTCAGGCCAGCCAAGTGTGTTGTAGTGCTTCATGAAGAAATTAATTCAAATCCAGATCCTCTGAAGATTCTGGGAGAGAGAACTCATTATAGTTTCTTTTTTTTTTCTCTTTTCTTTACAATAGTTAGTTATAATAAAGGGTACGAGTACTAACCTTTTGTGCACATTTTTGCAAAAACACAGTGTGTATAACTGTAACTGAATAACTAGGTCAAATCCATCAAGTGTTCTCCAGACACCTAAAATGATTTTTCTCAGATACTCAGGAATATTGTTTTACACACACACACACACACACACACACACACACACACACACACACACACACACACACACACACACACACAGCTTATTTTTGTCTACTGCATTCATAAATTGATGCATTTTAACCAAGACTTTTAGTTTCAGCTCTACATTTTTTCAAAATGTTACATTGTTTTATAACCATTAATTTGTGACCCTCCCACCAATATACTGTATGATGAAGGTACTGTAGGACGACCTTCCTGAAGCTGCTGCGAGAAATTTTAAAGCAGAGATTTGAAGAGAATAGACGTGTATGTTGTAGAATCGCAATTTAACTTCACTGGAACCAAGTGGCCTAAACATGTTCCAGCATGATAATGCTTCTGTGCGTGGAGTGAGATCCCTACATGGTGCATGATTTACCAAGGTTAGAATGCAAGAGCTCGAGTGGCCTTCACAGAGCCTTGACCTCAACACCACTGTGAACACCTTCGGGATAAAGTGGAACGCTAACTCCACTCACCCTGCATCCAGCACTCAGCACCCGCGTCTGACCTCACTAATTCTCTTGTATAGCTGAATGGGCACAAATCCCAGGGCGCTTCAAAATCTAGTGGAAGACCTTCTCAGAGGAGTGGAGGAGGTTATACTGACAGAAGGGGGGACTAAATCTGGAACGGGCTGATCAAGAGATGGGTAAAATAAATGGATGGGTAAGACTTTTTGTGATTTTGTGATTCATGCTAACTGTCAAGTGTAGATAAAAAGTTTTGTTCCTTTTTTATTTTTTTTGGAGATATTATTTAACAAATGTTGACTGGATATCACTTTCAGGGGTAGCTCAGTGGTTAAGGCTACTGTTCAGAAGGTCCCAGGTTCAAACCCCACATCCACCAAGTTGTCCCTTGAGCCCTTAATCCTCAACTGCTCAGATGTATATTGAGATAAAAATGTAAGACGCTCTGGATAAGCGTGTCTACCAATGCTGTAAATGTAAATCTTTAATGTAAGTCTTGTTTTTTTTTTTTTTTCCCCTGAAACACCATTAAATATTTATTGAGAACTCAATCAGCCCCTGGTCCTTGTTGTTATTGATCAATCCAGGCAAAGACGGCTCTACCGGCTGATAAGGCGAGTGACGTGGAACTCCTCAGTGGCTGACCAGTCAATAATGCCATTGTATCACGAGTATCTAATCAGCGATCTGTATCTTTAGCAACCTCTTCAGAGCTGTCCCGAGCAAGCGTTGTCAGCGTAAAACTACCTGATCGGTCATCTAGTTCATTCTTTAAAACCTGCAACAGGTTTGGCGTCCAATAAGGTACGGTCGATCATCTCGCAGCTGTCACAGTCCCACCCTTGTCGCCCTTATCTCTGACGCTTTTGAAAGATCTCCGCGGAGGAGAAGAAGAAGGAGGAGGAGGACAGCTGTGACTCTGAAGCTAAAGTGGTGCAGTGTGGCACCCTGACGGTTGCGGCTGGAAGGATAATGGAGTGAAATTGCACGCAGAGCCGTTTCTCAGCACGGAAGCCTGCCTCCCTTTGCCATTGTGTCTGCAGCGTGGCAGGCTTTGTGGGGGCCGCTTGTCTTTCTTGCTCTCTTGCAGGGCGTCCTACGAAGGAGGGAGCGCGGGGTGGCAAGAGCTGGTTTCATTAGCAAGAGAAAATGGACAAATTTCAGGCCTCTGACCAAGCGTGACATACAGGGCTAACTTTTTCATCTCACTTTCTCTTTTTTTATCGGTAACTCAGCCTGAAGCTGTCGACTATCCAGATGGGGTCTGGTAGCCACTGTTCAGCTGCCTTCGCCCAGCACTCTCTCTCCTCCTCCTCCACTTCTTGTTCGTTCTTAACTTTTTCTCTTTTTCTTGTTTCACTTCCCTGGACTTGTACAGTTGAGATAGTAATGTGGCATAATCCTCCCTGTCGCCATGCAGTCTACCCTGCTTGTTGAGCTGATGGCACAGTGGTTATGGTGTGAGGTGCCAGGCTAGCACTCTACTTGAGGCTTTTCATTTTATATTTATAGTAACCATTCTTGAATGTGTATAATAAACTGGACTAAACCATTGAATGCATTTAAGGGGAACCCATGTTCTTATGTTTTTGTTTTTTTTGACATTTGGATGATGGAGACCAGAACACTTCCCATTGGCAAGCAAGATTTCCAACACAAGCATGATATAGCCGGTTCTTTCATGTTTGACTTTGACCACGTTGCTCCTATTATCTTTTGCCTGTCCTCTTTAAAATTCCATGCTAACAGTGCATTGCGACAACCTTGAACTACTTGAACTCGTCCCATCAGGAATACACAAGGTTCTGGAGGAAGGAACCTTGCAAAATCTAGTCTTTGTCAACATAGTGGATTGTCAAGCTGTGATCTGGATTAGAAAGTTTGCTTGACGATGCATCAGTCATGGTGGAAAAGTGAGCGATGTGGGCTAATTTTTTTTTTTTTTTTTTTACTCATTTGTTCCAAGTTGTGTGCACACAAGCCAGACAGAGCTTTTGAGAAAAGTGCTTGTGGCTTGGCAGCTCACACGTCGTGTCATTCGATTTCAGTTTTTTTTTTCTTTCTTTCCCCGAAAAGCCTGTTTAGTGAAGAAGAACGGTAGAAAAAAAAGGTTAAACCATCTGCTTTATTTATTAATGGAGAATGAGACTGGTTGTTCTTGTTCAGTTTCCAAGTTGCAGTTGCCTTTTTGCAAAAGGTTGCAAGTAAGTGATTTGCTAAACGTCTATCTTCAAATAATTTCCAAACAACTTATGCAAGACAACAAACAGGTTTGGGATTACTTCATCCCCATGAACATTGGAATGCTTTTTTTTTTCCCTTCATTTTCTCAAGTCTCTATTAGCTGCAGCCTTGATGAGAGGGTTCCCTATCACATCTTTTCATTTGGGACACAGCGCGACACTCATATCGAAATGTCTATCCTCTTCCAAAGGCACCCAACACCCAAGATTGGCAGGTGTCGCCAAGATCCCTATGAGCATGTCCTTCCCCCGAGAGACCATGACCTATCTTCTCTCTGGACAATGGGCATCATTTGGGAATTGAAATCGCGCCACTCAGGATCCTCTGGGCGTCATTTTCAAAGTTATTTTAAGAATTAAGAATCAATTATTTGTCACATGTTCTGTATAGCACAGTGAAATTATTTCCCAGGGTCAGCCAGGCTACAGCACCCCTGGAGCAGACGGGGGTTAAGGGCCTTACTCAAGGGCTCAACAGAGCCTTAACCGGCTGAACCACCACTACCACGTCACTCAACAGACGTATTGATTCCAAATGTGCAAGGAATTTACACACACATGCAGTAGTCTGTAATTACACATACCAATGTTTATATTCATACCAATCAATACGTCTTCAACACATCGCACGACGATACCTATAATATATTGATTTCATTGTCAAAGTCGAGATTTCATTCTCCTCTTTAAATCCAAGTCAAGAGTTTGCCACGGCATAGTCATAGACACAGTGGAATGGCTTGAAAGACCCCTCTTTTTTTTTTTTGCCTTATCTCTTCTTGAATTCTTTCTTTATTTTTGTTCCCCTTTTTGCTCTGGGTTTTGTCTGTTTGGCTTCATCTTGACGCTGAATTCCTGTGTCTACAAATTGTCCATTGTTGTATCCCCATTGTTGAATGGTGTGTGCAGCAGATGGTACAAATCTCCTCTTTAGCCGTGGGGCTTAAGGATCTTACTTTTGCAGGTATGACCTCAGTTTTCTGTGTCCTGTTTTGTTAGCTGAGACACTGACGGCCTTGTCCAGAGTGTTCCAACTTTTTTTTTTTTTTTTTTTCCTTTCGTCTAATTTAGTTATTCTTAACTCTAGGGGTTTTGACCATATGTTTTGTTTCGTAGTCTGTCTGTTTTTTTTTTTTTTTAAACCCCTCTTCCTTTTGTAGTAGAACAACAGACATATGACAATGCAGTTAAAATAGGATGAGTAAGTATTAGTTTTTCCAGTGTAAACACCAGGCCACCTCCAACCAGTCTTTAGGCCAAGGAGTTGTTCAGTGGCTGATTTTCCTCAGCAGGCCAGCGAGAAAGAGAGCTGATCAGCGAGTGGGTGTTTAGGAACCAGGCCTCAAGGGTTGTTTGTGTAGGCATGGCTGAGCATTTTTTTTTGTATTTTATTTTATTTTATATACACTGCTCTTATTGAAAGACCTGGAGGCTTAGGAAAGGCCTTCGTTTGCATGGGCTAGTGCACTCGCTCCATACCCCCGCCCCCCTGCTTTCTTTTCTCCAGTCACTTCTTTTCTTTTGGCCAAGCCTTTGTCAGTCACGCTGTGGATCAGCTGCGAAAACAGCTGCACCCCGGAGGAGCGAAAGGGATCGGGCGAGATGTGGAACTGAGAAGACGAGAATAAGGAGCTTCAGAGGCTGCGAACATAGTACCCTAATTTTCAATCAATATCCGTGATTACTCATGTGACCCGTTCAGTCAAAAGGTGAAAACAATGGCTTTACCTTTTAAGACAGTTTCAAAGACATGCGCCTTTTCATCTTTTGTTAAAGGCGCACCAAAGGCGTCAGAATTTCAGAAGCATCCCACCATGCCCTTAGTCCTTCGAACGAGAATCCTGTCACGCAGGAGATTTTAACTAACTGGTCCTGGTGAATGATGACACAAAGCAAGCATGGAGTGTAGAGTAATCTTCTATGACAAGAGTATCAAATCTTCACACTGGATGAAGTGAAAGGTTAGAAGTTCTGTGCCTAACTAGTGAAATAAATGAATTTGGGATTTCACACAGATCATCTGTCTTAGGCAAAGGTTTTACAGAAAGAATAAATAAATAAATACCAGACTAGGTGGAGAAAATCTGCACACATTTGCATACATTTGTAAATAAGCGTTAATTTGCATCAGTTTTTCGGAAATGTGTGTGTGTGCAGTGTTTGTGTATGCGTGTTTTCTTTATTTCTTTTAAATCTGTGAGCAAAATTCTCTTGCAGTCGTGCTAAATTCTGTTGCGTCTGCATAAGTGCTTTTGATGTGCTCCCAGAACGAAGAAAACGCCACGTTTTATGGTTTGTTTTGCTTCCTGGTCTCACGGCTCTGCCGAAACGAAAGACCATTCCTGCACCCACTCATTTGCTCGTTATTGCAGAGCGTCAATCAATATTAGTGTTAATGTAATAGTCAGGACCTGGTTTCGAATGCTGAAATTGGTTTTAATTTTTCTTTTATTATTTTTACTATATTATTATTATTATTATTATTATTATTATTATCCTTTCATTTCTCTGTCTTAACCAAATTTCAAATTCATTTAGACTCGTACAGACACTTCTGGCTTGCTTTTTAGCAAACTCTTTAATATTACTGACTTTGATTTTGGTGTAGGTTCGTACCAATGAAGGCGTACGCTTATAAAACCTGCGCACTTTATTCCAATTTCTCTGATCTGAGCTGATTTAATCAAGCGCAATATTTCCTATATACTGTAGTTTGCCTTGTGTTGTAGGACACAGCAGGAGTGGAATGACATTCAAGTAATCTTCAGATAACGTGTTAGAAATTCAAATCAATTTAAATGCCATAAAAATAAAAAATAAAAAGCCCCCGACGCAGTATGTGTAGCAGATGCTTGCATTTATTTGCAGAGGAGCATCTGCAAATGAATAAATATGAATGTAAATAACGATGTAACATACTGCTCATAGAATTTTTGGGCATGAAGGTTTTTACTAAACGCTGCTTCCTCATTTCTGGATCTTGCATAAGTGTATCGGTAGGCGATGTCATTGTCCGGCGTGTGTGTGCGAGTAAACAACATTGTCTTCATGCTGCGCTAAAGGTCCTAAGTGAAATCACTTTCTGCGAGTCATTTAAACCCAACCTCTCTCGGTTTCTTCTTCCGTAGTCCTAAATTAAAAAGGGGAGGGGAGCGGTAGGGATCTTCTCTCACCGGCCCTGCAAATGAAGGCTCCCATTTATCCTGCTTTTCTCAGCGAAGCGTATCCTCAGGGCCACTGATAAGCGTTCCATCCCTCTCGAAACGGCATGGCACATCTAAGCCTGATTGGGTAATGGTCTGAGACAGAGCATATTGACCCGCCTGACTGATGCATCTCTACTGTTTCTCATTACCGGGTCAGCTTCCTTTTAAAAGATCTTTTGTATCAGCTATGACTGGCTCGATCGGAGAGCCATGCAGGTAATAGCTCATTTGACTGGAAACGATTAAGCCTTCGGATTGATTACGGCCCGTAATGTTGACAGGACGTGAGGTTCTCAAACCTCAGGGCGCAAGAAAGCAACATAAATCTCTAACGTTCTTCCTGGGACGCTCTCATGCCATGACTACTAAGAGTGACTACTGAAGTCCACTTTAAACCAAGCAGCTGAGTTATGTAATCCATCTTCGCGGCTAAGTTAGGCCTGTCCAAATCCTAGCATGGAAACGTCAAGGAGAATGTACTGTTTCATATTGATGGCTTGCAGCCTGTCAGCTAAAGAGACATCTGAGTAATTTCTGAATGCCTTGTCATGGTACTAAAACGTCTGAAGATATTCTAGTCTTTTAAACCTCTCAGTATTAGACTTTTCAAATTTAAATTCAAATTTTTTTTGTCACATACGCAACCATACACAGTATGATAGGCAGTGAAATGCTTATACAACTGTCCATGACCTAAAATGGAAAGATAGGATAGAATAGAAGGATTCTACCCTAATACACACACACACACACACACACACACACACACACACACACACACGCAGTGCCATGATTTGCATATTTGTCACACTTAAATGATTGAGATCATCAAACAAATTTTAATATTACGCAAATATTCCAATTTCTCTGATCTGAGCGGATTTAATCAAGCGCAATATTTCCTATATACTGTAGTTTGCCTTGTGTTGTAGGACACAGCAGGAGTGGAATGACATTCAAGTAATCTTCAGATAAATACAAAATGCAGTTTTTAAACGATGATTTTAATTAATAAAGGGGAAAAATGCTGTCCAAAACCAACTTGGCCTAAGGAAAAAAGCCCCTGGATTGCAAAATCATGAATGAACTGTGAATTTCTCAAAGCTTGGTTAAATTTCCCTTGCCACACCCATAATTATTGCTGTTGAATCAAGAAATCACTGAAATAGAATCTCTTATCACAAAAGCTTGATGGCAGTTGTTGTCGCCAAGGGTGGCGCAACCACAAAGTTAAGGAAGCGAATACTTTTTCACATTGGGCCAGGTATGTTTGAACAGCTTTTTATCTTCAAGAAATGAAATCCATTTAAAAAAAATGAATTTTATATTTACTTGGTGTATCTTTGTGTAATATTAAAATTTGTTTGATTATCTAAATCATCAAAGTGTGACCAACGTACCAAAAGAAACAGAAAGGGGCTATATGTAGATAGATAGCACTGGAGATAAACTAAAGAAAAAAATAACAAAAAATTGGGTTATAAATTTAGCCATAGATGGAAAGAATTACAATAGAAATACATACAAATATATAAACTACACAGGATTTACAAAGCATTGCTTTCCAAACAGTACTTTTGGTATTAAAAGTACAAACCAAAAGGAACTACTTCTTCGATTATTAATCTGAAATTTAATAGATGTGGGGAAAAAAAAGTAGATAAAGTAACTGACTTCTCATATCAGCCAGGAACTTTCTTACAAATGATCACTAAGCATTAGTGTGCCCTTTCACGATAAGACTCGAAGCACTTTCAAGCAATTTCAAAAGACTTCTTACTTTGTTTAGAAAATTATTGCCATTATTCAGCCTGGGGAAGACTTGTAATTTTGGGGAATTCTTTTTTTTTTTTTTTTTTTTTTTTTTTGAAAATCATATTTTCTTTCTTTCCCCAGGAAAGTGCAACCTTGGGTAATAAGAGGATAGGAGGATAGTGGAGGTGTTAATGAATAAAATTGCTCTTTTTTTCCCCTCATCAGAGGCTGTTAAAAGTAATTGTAGGGAGCTTCTGTATATGGAAGAAGATTACCACCACCCTGAACGCCTCTGCAATCTGATCCTATTATTTGTCGAGGCTCTAATCAGCCTCTGCGAGCGGATAACACAGTGAGTTCTGTCTTTCCTCTGATTTTGTGTAGATTCATTTCCATCGTAGTCCGGAAATGTACATTACGTCTTGATGTGGACAAATGTTGGTCTTAGGGACAACAAAAACATCTTATGAGTGGATGATGGTGGAGGTGTAGCGGTACCGGCATCGTTGCAAAAAAGTTGAAAATGAAATCTGTAAAACTGTGCTCAGGGAAGACCTGAAAAGGATAAATTCCCCGGTATGAGGAGGAGAACATCTGAGAAAACTAAGTCATATAGATAGAGATAATACTGAAAGTGGATACAGTGATAGAAATTATCATGATCAATTATTGTTAATTATTATTACTAGATATTGAGATTATTATTGTGATTATTTCTTCTTGGAATTATAAAAAAAAATATATCTTAGATGTCACTAAGTTGATTAGACTAAAATGTTTCCGTACGTCCCCACAAACCAGTTTAAAATATATTAAACTGAAGAGACCAGTCTCCTGAATGCTTTAAACAAAGTTATGAAATTTTATCCAGAACCTGACACACAACTGAAATTTAAACTTTATTAAAATAGTAAAAAAGATAAACGTAACACCTGCGCTTAGTTGTTGTGCAGATCGAACGGTTCGCACATGGCGAAGGAGCAGCTGAAAGACTAACTACAACATTCAAACCACATCTTGATTTTAATGATCACAAAAATTTTCAGAGTGCACACAGCAAACTTTAAATGAACTGAAAGTAAAGCCTCCTCCCGCATAAAATCAAAACAGCTAAGCTCTAGGACTAACGGTTCCCGAGGTAGAAGTCTCAGAAACAGGGCAGTGCTTTCCTGTGTAAGCGAATGAAAGAATGTTCAGTAATAGTTAGTCTGCTCCACTCACTGTGAGAGGTGTGCAAGTTCAGGGTTGCCACGGCAACCACACTAAACCACACCACCTTCACTCACATAGACACACAACCCTGGCTGCATGGACAGATCTAAGGAACCTTACAGCCTCGGACTAAAGTGTTTTAAGTTTTTTTTTTTGCCCAGTTGAACCTGTCTTTGTCCCAATTTCTCCAGGGATTGTATTTAGTTATAATAATAATAATAATGTTAATAATAATAATAATTCCATTAGCTACATCCAAAACAGTCCCATGTTAATCAAAGAGACCATGGTAGTTTTTTTTTGCATATTTACACTAATGCACTGTGGATTTCTACCCAAGGAAAGATCTGTCACAAGGGTCATGACCATCATTACAAGTCATTTTGGAAGTATTCGTGATCTCAGAGATACGGGAACACATCGGACAAATGTTAAGCTACAGTACAGTACGAGGCACATACCGGATTTCAGTTCAGCGGCATATCAGTTTCCATATGGATTTCTACAACAAGGAAATGAAATGTACTTAAAATATCTATTCTGGAAGAACAGACTCTGGTAGTTCCGGCATTAACACGTTAAGTCAAAAAGAATGAAGGCTGTGGTATGTGGGACATCAGTGTCCCGTCATTCCAGCGTCCTGATCAGAGGGGAACCCCCACCAGCATGATTGCACCAGCATGCTTACTCACGACTAACCATCCACTTGAGTTGGTTTTCAACATATTTCTACCAGCTGTAATTTTGTCTTTATGCTGAAATCTGATATGGGCCTTATCTCTTTTTGCCCGAAAAGAAACAAGCCACCATTATATGAGTCTTTGCACCTGTCTAGATTCTGATTCGACAATGTGGCACATTTTTTGTTATACCACAGCGCTGTTGAATCAAGCCTCTGTGAGTAGTTCCGGCTAGAACAACATTGACAGATTTATATGCATATTGTCTTTGTTGTTTGCTTGTTTTTTTCCCCCCCATACTTATAACGTTGATCTAATCATCAAAACACTTATTGAAGGAGTCTTCAGTTTCGGTGCTTTGTTGCTTTTTAATAACTTAAAAATGTAACTTATTAGAAAAGCACTGTTGTATCAGAAATGGAAAAATAATCCCCTCCAGGGTGGTAACACATCGCACCACTACCGCGTGAATTATTTCCCCATAACACCATGGGAAATTTATTCTGTACTTATATTCTATAGGGATGGAGGTATATATACAGTACATACTGTATGGAGCTGAAGAAAGTGATCTCCTGCAGTCAGTAAGGTTATTTTTTTTCTTCCATGCAGTTTGGAATACAGCCATCCTGTCTCGAGGCCATTTACTGTAAATCACAGCTTTCAGACTGTTCTAGAGTGTTTTCTCCGTGTTCAGGACTCGTTCTACTTGTTGCACGTATGGTCATTCTTCCAGCATGCAGCATGTTGGTACGCTGGTATTTATTTTCCCCATCAGCCAAAAGAGATGCCGTCTTATGGAGTTGGTTTAGAGAGCAAAGGAACGGTTTGATGAAGGCCACGCACAATCACAAAGGAGCTGGAATTACAGATTTGCAGTTTGTATGAATGTAGTGTATATATGTTGTAGTATGCGAGAATCCTCGGTGTCCTCGGTTTAATCTGGAGGAGCTTACTAAGCACAAGCGCACCAGCTGAGACAAATGGACCCGGTGTAAATCTAAGTGATCGATCAGCGACCAGCTCTGTTTTGAAAGAGTGGGCAGTAATTGCATTTGACTCTATAGAAGGCTTATGAGAGGCTTAGATCAAGGTTAGGCTGAACAATGAAAGGACAAACCTTTTCCCTTTTTTTTTCTTCCCCCCGCTACCAGTTTGGTCTTAAATAAATCATTTCAAATCAGAGAAATATCTATATCATTTTATTTCCTCTGTGTTGAGTTTAAACGGCTGCATCTGACACTACGGAAATTTTCCAAGAGCACCCGAAATGATTCGATTCATTCTTGATAGGAGTCGTAAAGCACAGTAACGTTATATGGGTTCTGAGGTACCGCTGGACATTGGTAATGGGTTTTCTGCAACGTTTAGGACGTCTTTTGCTGAATTTGTTGCATCTGATGCCTCACAATTCTTTATTGTGGCCCATTTTATTCCATTTTGCATCATAATTTTGTTGAGTCTACAAGGAGAAATGCTTAAGTTACTTTACTCTGACAGAAGTTTTAATCTCTGCTACAAAAGAAGGTTGTTTTTCAGGTAGGTTGCCATGGAAATCGTTTTCTTTTTACGTGAAAGGTGTCTGGTTGCGTGCTGGGGAAGCTCTGTCAGTTAAGTAATCAAGTTATTTTTCCACCGAGTGAGAATTCGGAGTGCCTGCGAGAAATCAATAGTGATACTGTGGGTTATATGTCTGCCATATAATACTCCATGGTACTGGAAGTGCTTAATTTGACTTTACCTCTTTTTTTTTTTTTTCTTTCTTTCTTTTTTTTTCTTTTTTCGTACACAAATAAAAAAAAAAAAAGTTTTTCCAGGATATAGCAAAGATATAGAATTTCTCCGTGAAAACGAACAAGGGGCTTTTTCCACAGCATTTTGTTTGATCAGGGTTGAACCACTAAGGTATGTTCCATCTGGGTATTTGAAACATCAGCTACATGTTCAATACTTGTCCACGCATTGAAAACCTACTGTTGATTTAGGAACGTAGCCTAAACGATGGATTATGGATAGAGGCGTTTAGTAAAAAAAAAAAGAAAAAAAAAAAAGAAAGTACCAGCATACACGACCGAGCGCTTTGTAACACCTGATCCGAGAACTCCATTGCTCGGGAATGAATCACGCGTCTTCGGGCTAAAGGTCGTCAATCTTTTGTGTCGAATCTCTTTGCTTTTTCAGGATAGGGCATGCCTGTTATGATGAAACAGCTTTCCACACTACACTAAGCATGGAAGGAAAGATTACTTTCAAAGACGCTGTAATGGGTAGCTGTATGTTATGAGGGAGCACTGTATATATCTGATACAACAACACACATAAATACATACGCCCCTTCTTGTGAGTAGTTCATAGAGATGGGGGTTGATGGGGGGGCAGAGGATTTTGATCTCTGACATCCGTTCTGAAATGCATTAAATGATTCTTAAGTGGTCTGGTGTTAGGAAAATTAACAGTGATAAATCGATTTTTTTTTTTTATTTATAAATTTTTTTTACTCCTCTCCAATTTGACCACTAGCCAATTTCCACAAAGCTTCCATCACTCTTTTTTTGCATAACATCTAACGGCTAATACGTGCTGATTTGTAGACACATGAAGCTAGTTATCTTTAAAAATTTTCAAACAGAGTTTCTGGATATTTCTTAAAAAATGTGCCTATTGCATGTGAGGTAAGTGTGTGTGTGTGTGTGTGTGTGTGTTTTATTACAATCCAATAAAACTAGAAGTGATAAAAGAAATAAATTTTATTCATAGTAATTGAAACCTAAAACTTGTAGAAA
>JAQMYJ010000039.1:29233954-29244197 GCA_030014305.1 Clarias laeviceps
GTAGAATGTAGAAAATAAATCACTAAACAAAAACAAAGAAATTTGCAAGTGACCCCAAACATTTGAACGGTAGTGTACATCATGCTATTTTTCATTTCCTGAAGTATGAATAATTTTTTTGGCTGACTGTGTGTGTGTGTGTGTGTGTGTGTGTGTGTGTGTGTGTGTGTATGGCCTTTTTTGTTCTTACGACTTCTGATCCTGAAACTGTGAGTGTACACATATCTGGTAGGGTTAAATCATGTCCGCACCCCTGTCCTCCGTCACCAGCGTACTACGATATTTCCTCACGTTTCCGAATCACACCATGATTGTGCCAGGGAAGCCGGCAAACTGCCCTCTGATGACAGCAAGTGGGCAACAGCTCACTCAGTCACCACATGCGACGGAAAATGGGGGCAAGGAAAGGGCTCCTTTACTGAAGCTTTTGTCTCGGTCTTTTGTCTGAATCGGGTGTCTGGCAAGGAGCGACAGAAGTAAAACACAACAAACAAACAACAAGGCTGAAAAACCGAAGCAGGTGATGAGATGAAAAGTCTGAGGCACGGATCCAAAGCTCATGAGAGACAAAACAAATATTCAGCAGTAAGTAAAAAGAGGTAAAACAAGAATGACTTTGAAAGCCTGATTTATCTATGAGGTTTTTTTCTTTTCTTTTTTTTTTTCTTTTTAGACCTCCGGCCTACAAACTTAACATGATTGTCCACTCATTGCCAGGAAAGATTAATCAATCTGGCCTCCAGAGTGTGGGTTTAGCTTTGACAGGCAGGCTGGTTTTGGAAAACAGGATCTTGGCCTTTTTTGTCTTGATACCTTCAGCCAAGGAACGTTTCCATTCCGCGTATTTGCTTTTCCATCAAAAGCATTTTTCCCCCTCGGTAGATCTTTTCAGGTCAGGGGAATTTGGAGAGGTGAACGGGATTTTTATAATATAGTAGGTGCGAAGGTTTGCCGTCTGTCGAGCTAATGAATGGACGTTTCAGCGCAGTATCAATGCAAACTGGAATAACTCCATATTAATGTGTTTCTGCCAGGCTTCCTGTAAAGAGACGGCCTTTTCTTGCCATGGTCCTGGTCTGTTTGAGTCCAAGCTGAGCTCCTGCCAATGCCTCAAGGTGGTGCAATAATGAATCAAATGTAAGGAAATGAAAGGATCCAAGGCTGAATGCGGTCTATTTTCACTTGTGGGTCCTCAGCAAAACTCACTGCCCAAAGGAAAGGTTCAGCTGTCTGCTGTAAATGATAGTCAGTTGCTTTCTTCCCCTGGTTTTGTTTCTGTCGCAGCGTTTACTTCCTCCCCCTTTCCCCTCTTACTTGGTGAACGAATTAAGGTCTGGAGAACCTGACAGCCTGATCTTAACAGCTACTAAATGGCCTTTCACAGTTGAAGGTCTTTCTGGAAGAGCTTCCATCTCCAAAAGTTGGAGGGTGAGAAAAGCTGTCCAGTCGTGTGTGTTCATTAAGTAAGGGTAAGGAGAAAGAGAGCTGGAGCTGCAGAGGGTGTGAGCTGTGAGTAATAGATGATTGTGTTTAGTTCTGCTCTCTCTGTACCCGTCTCTCTTACTGAAAATCCAATACCTTTCCTCAATTAAGCTTCCCCAGAGTGCATCCGAGCAGCGATCATGGCTTCATCATGCGTCCTGATGCGGACTCGGCTCAGTGGTTACGGTTTTTATTTCCGATTGCTGTGCTGAAAAAAGAAGATTTAATTAAACGCATACAAGACTGGTATTGGTATACGTGTGTGGAATAAACGACACGTTCATATCAAACACATTATCATATTTGTCATGTTTTCATGCCCATGTCCTATTGCAAACCAGTTCCACACTAAAGCAGCGGTTACTTGTTCAATCCTATTAGTTCATGTCATTGTCCTCAAGGCCTTGTAATTCCATTTAGAAAACAAAAGTGGAAAAGGAAAAATGGTTGCAAGTTTGCGTCTTCATTCATTCATAAATAAATTAGACATTTTGTTTGTCTTTTTTCGATTGTCTATCGGGAAAAAAAAAAAACTTTCACTATCAAAATATGTTTGCACGTTTTTCTTAACCAGTAGTCAAACACTTTGACCATCAAGGATGGGAATCACCAGGGCCATCCCGATACGATATCACGATACAAAGGTGCCGATTTTATTTGTATTGTGATTTTGTTTGTATCATGACTTTATATGTATTCGGCTCTTTCCGCTCATTATTGGTTAGAGCTGCGATTGATGTGAGAGCGCTAGCGTGCCTCCCAATCAGCTCTCTTTATGCTTCCGGCTACAGCAGGCTACAGCATCACCTAGGACTTAATCTCACTGTTTCTAGAACAGTTCTATTGGTGCTAGAGTTTCTCATACGATGATTTATTTGCAGCGGCCAACAAAAAATGTTTTTAAAAAATGTACAATGACATTTGTTGAATTTTGGAATGAACTAAAATTTTTGTTACCGTGAAGTGCGTGGTTTCGCGTTTAAATTCCACACTTACAGTATACTGTAAGTCCATACAAAAAATGTACAGCGCCATCTATTGAATTTTGCGATGAAGTAATGCTTTTTTTTTAAGGTAGCTTATTATTATTTTTTTTTTTTTATGACATACTGTAAGGGCGTTTTTTTTTTTTTTCATTTAAATTTTGAAGTAGTATTTCTTCTTTTCCAGTAAAAGAGATTGTAATGAAAGCCTGTATGTTACCTTAAGCTCGGCCTGTGAAAACCCCACTAAAATTCCTTCAGTAGTTTTTACGTGAAGAGTGAACAAACACAAAAAAAATCCAAAAACCATCCTGAGGTGTTACTACTCAAGATAACACTATTTAAATATTACCCATCTTACGTCCACCCAAATTATTTATTTTGCAAATATCTTGTACTGTAATGTACAGTAATTTCAGGACAACAGCGATCATTCTTTATAAGTTACTAGTGAGCTTGGCTAGTAGAGATCGCTGACCTGACACATCCAAATCCCACTACATTCAAATCAGACCTCATCACTTAGTTAATTTTTTTTCATTGGTTATATTAATACATTAAGTATTGTAGTATTTTATACCAGAAAATCTACTGTATATATATCATAGTATTCTTATTTTACTTTTTTCATTTTTAGTAAAACTTTTAATGCTTTATGTAGTGTAATTTTTTATGCTCTGTTCATTTTTGAATTATGATCTACTGTAGGTATCAATTGTTATAAACAATAAACTGTGTAAATTCTTACATCTTCTTATGTGAAAATATCGTAACAAGTTCAGCATTTTGGTAGTTTTGGGAAATTACGGCTAAAATTCTGAAATAAAAATGCTTTATTTTAATCTTCTGGTATTTAATCAGATTTCACGCATTAACTTGGACGATTCATTAATCCAGCTAGACGATATGCCGCCCTGGTCAGTCCTGTATTATTTTGCATGGTCTAGACGGCACTCCTTCACTCACTCACTCACTCACTCACTCACTCACTCATAGATTTACACACACACACACACACACACACACACCAGATTGGCCTGCATTCAGTGTGTCTCCTCAGTCTTCTCCAAGTCCTCCTGCATTGAGTGGATTCTGGCGGTGCTCTAATCAATTATTAGACCTTTCTCCTCACCGTGCCACCGTGCACAGCACTCCAGAGAGGCCTTGGTGTGTGTGCACTCAGGGGATTGGCACTGAATTCACTTCTCCAAGCCAGCTATTAAGTGTGTGTGTGTGTGTGTGTGTGTGTGTGCGCATGTGTGGCTCTATCTCTCCTGCTAAAACCTCAGTCTCTTTCGACGTTGCCTCCTCTGCTTTATTATCGGCACACACAGTGGCCTCATCCCAGTAACCAGATTTACATACAAGGCTCTTCATGAAATCCACTCAAACACACTGGATAGCTTCATGCATCTCGCTTACTCCCACCAACGATTTACTGTTTTTCAGGTCACCATTTTCCCATGCTGCTCGGGCTTACCAAAGGAGTAGTTTATGTCTGAAGGATAAATCCTCAATTGGTTTAAAGGAATTTTGTTTTTGTGTGCGTTTTCTGTTCTTTCAAGGCAAGAAAGAGATTAATTAGGCAACATGTAAAGGCAGGATGCAGTCTGATAGGAAAGGAGTGTGTGCAGGTGACGGGTTTGAGGTCAAGCTTGCAACTTGCCAAAAAAAAAAGAATTAAGGGCTGTAATTATGAAGTCAGAGTTTATTTTTAAATTCCCATTCTGGAATAAAGCGTTGTCAGTAAACAATACAGTCTGACATGGCTTCCTGAGAGAGAACAGGTGGGGACGGATGACTACACCATCCCTGGAGGAGATGACAACCTTATCAGGAAGGAGCTACACATATGAGCAAAAAGTTACGCCTCATTGGACGTTCGTGTATACGTATAAATGTGCTACTTATGGTCAGGGACCTACAAATGATGAGGTCCTGACAGGACAATTTGTGGACATGGTCGGTAACTATATGGCTGCTGAATGCACCCGAGTGTGACTGTACAAGTAAATGGATAGTATAAGATTTGTGACTAGTTGCTAGCAAAAAAATTTCTTTTGGTTCTTTTGGTAGAATTATTTTTTTAAACCAAGGTCTTTCTTCTGCATTGCATTGTGTTTGTACTTTGCACAATTACAAAGTTAATTCTAATCTAATCTTAGTCGCTCATTAATCGTCTATACCGCTTTATACCATATATACAGGGTCGCAGGGATCCTGGACCTTATCCTAGGAGACTTGGGGCTTGAGGCAGGGTACATCCTGGACACACACACACACACACACACACACACACACGCTCATTCACACACAATGGGTAATTTGGAAACCCAATTAGCCTAATCTGTATGTTTTTGGACTGTGGGAGGAAAACTGGAGGACCCGGAGGAAACCCACCAAGCACGGGGAGAACATGCAAATTCCATGCACACATACCTCGAGGCGGGAATCGAACCCTGAACCTGGAGATGCAAAGCCGACAGTGCTAACCACTCGCTTCTAATTTAGATTAGATTAGATTAAACATCTGCACATGTTTAATATAATTTACATAATAATTTAATCTAATCTGGATTGCAGTTTTATTGTTCATTTGTTAGTCAATTTTTAATTAACTGAATCATTGGGTCAGCTTTCGATTCAGAATCGATTCACACTTTTAAAAAGAAATAGCTAAACTTATAAATGTTAAACAGACCAAAATACTGTAGATGATTTTCCTCAGAAATAAAGAAAGTTTTTGCAGAGCATAGAAATCACATGATAATACTCACATTTTGCAAGCTTATCAGTTTTTCTTCTTTTGAGTGTATAGAGCGGTTGGCGTAATACCGCCCCCCCCCCTTAAAAGACTGGAGCGTGGAGCAGAAGTTAATCTAAAAAAAGATAACCGCTTTGTATGACGCATGACATTTAAACAGTCAATCAACAACAAAAGTTACACGGCATTTCAATGATTATTAGATTCGTTTAGACTTCAAACACTCTAAGAAATAAAGCCGCTTGAGACAAATCAGACAATAAAGATTAGTGTTGTTGAATTGAAAATAGCAGCACACAAAACTATTCGAATCGACAGTCTACCTAAGATTTATAGCTCTAGTTGCTCTACACTCAATAATAATAATATTATTATTATTATTATTAGTAGTAGTAGTAGTAGTAGTAGTAGTAGTAGTAGTATTAGCTCCACGTACCTGGATATACCGTGAGGTTTTTAATTTTACCTCAAAAGTCTCATTATGACTGTAAATTGTGCTATAAGAAAGCAGTTTAAATATTTTAGCATCTTATTTGAGTAACGTTTTACTCAAATGCATTCATTAGCAAGACAACAAACAGCAGGCTTGCATGAGAGAGTCATGTGGTATGAATACATGGTGTGGTATATAATACTAGAACTGTGCGAATTAATCAATTTTTCCGGTTTAATTGATCTTAGATGGATGATTCATTTAATAGTTTTTGATTGAATGAACTTTCAAATCGTAAATTTTTCAAAAACGGGCAAATTCCTTAAACCTATACCGCAGTTTCTGGAGTCAATGCAAACCAGTTCCACACTCTTTGTTTGGCGAGATTATTGTTTTTATTTTTCTACTTTTGATTTTAGTAGTTTTACTACCTTAAAAGCTGTAAGAAATATAGCTGACAGAAAATTTACTTTAGTGCTATCGAGT
Organism: Clarias laeviceps; assembly: GCA_030014305.1. Taxonomy (NCBI): domain Eukaryota; kingdom Metazoa; phylum Chordata; class Actinopteri; order Siluriformes; family Clariidae; genus Clarias; species Clarias laeviceps. The sequence goes on from JAQMYJ010000039.1 coordinate 29,240,103, forward strand.
CAAATTGAATAAAAAAAAAAATATCTCAAAGGGTAACAATCGAGTTGAATCGAATTGACAGTTTACCTCTGGTGTAAATGAATACGGTGTCAGATTCGTACATGGTATTAGTATAGATGGATCGCTGCTATCATCTTCTCCTTGCCGGCTGTTTAAAATGTCCAGTGTGCGGTAGATCCGGCCCTTTAAATCTTTAAGAATCTCCTGACGCGCTGCCAAAACAAGCACGTGGTGTGGTTATGAATTCAGTGCCAGTCTAAAGCACTTCTGGCAGCCTGAATAATATACTACGTGTAATGATGTCTGTCTGGACTTATGTGCGAGTGTGTGACAGCAGTTACATGTCAGCGGTTGCTTAGTCAGCCCTGGAGAATCGGCAGCCTAGGATTTGTGGGAACTCGCTCTCTGGCGCTAGTTGTCCGTGGCTCCCACAGATGGGCTTCAGCAGTTGTCACTCATGTGTAAAGCTGGGGCTTGTTGAAGGCACTCAGCTTCAGTTGTCAGTGCAGTTCTTCAGTTAGTTCTTGTAGCGTACACTTTTCCAGCCTCTTGTGTTTTCACAGCTGCCTCTGCCGCCTAGAGATGGACACAAGGACTTCAAAGTGCATCGTAAGACTAATAAGGAGGTTTTGTAACCTTGATTACCGGTGCAAACACAAACGCATGCACGCACACACACACACACGAATACACACACATAGATACGAATCGTGGTCTAGTTTGCAGCTTTGTAGGACTGCCAAACAAACCCCTCGTCTTTCCTTCCACAAGATAATCAGCCCTTTCGCGTACGATTCCAATTCTGAGCTGAAAAAGTATTCAGCAAACGGCGTGAGGACGGAGATGCACACAAGAGCGCAGATAACGTGCTATTGTGCAAATGGGGCGCTTTGTCGAGGAAACAATATGCTTATCAGCATCCATCTCACCTTTTTGGGATTTGAAAACCACCATGATTAGCGGACATAAAGAATTTTTGTTTTTTTTCCCCAATAAACTAAAGCTTGTTTCCGGAGCGCATTAAAATTCAGCCTCACTTTTTCTCTCTCCGCCTCTCTCACCCCCCTTAGGTATTCCTGAGGTTTCAATGAATTTCAAAAAGGCTGCTGGCAGATAATAATTTTAATTTGCTTATTTTTATCCTGTTCCATGAAGATGCGTGGTCTTTGGTTATTGTTCGTAGTCAGTGCAGTGTGAGGAGACAAATATCAACACAAACACACTCACACACACACACACACAAAAAAAAAAATTAACCATTTTAAGCTGATGTGCCATTCACTTTTCAAAAGAAAAAAACAAAACAATTTTTTAAACAGTTGTACTGAAAAGGAAAATATGCTCATTGTGGAGATAAATAACGGGGCATGAATTTCCAACAAAACATCTGACACGATGCATTGTTACTACAAAAAAAAAAATATTTTAATTATAGGGAGGGAAAAAAAAAACAAGCGGGGCATTTTGTGCAGAATGTGTGTTAAGGAATCAGCAGCGAGTGAGCGAGCGCTTAACTAATTCTCAAAGCTCTCTTTCTTTCATTTTGGCGGAGTTATTTCGACGGTAGGAGAGAGGGGGTAGAAGTAGCGATGAGCTCTGAAAGGATTAAAGTTTAGTCCGTTTGATTGTCTGTGCCTTGTGGGCCTGGTGGGCCGAGCTGGTCCCGATTCAGGGAGTCGTAGAGCTTGAACGGAGAGCGGAGAATGACACAGAGTGGGGCCTGGCCCCTAATCCACCGATATTGAGCTGGATTCCTGGGACGCGACCGCTTTCCGCTCCTTTGCTTCTTGAGGTGCGACAGGACGCTAGTAGAACAGAGGGTTTTTAGGGGGTTGGGAGGATCCTCTGTCTCCTTTGTTGAGGGAAGTTTTCACAGTTTAAGGGCTCAGTGGTCGGGGATTGGGTGCCCACTGGAGTGAGTCAGGAGGTGGAGGAATGGTGGAAGGAGGGAAGGAGGGGAAAGGGTGGAAGGGAGAAAAAGAAAAAAAAAAACAAGGGAAGGGAAGAGGGGCAGTGAGCAAAGGCCTCTGAGGATTAGCAACCCAGAGGATAATCACAGGATCAGCTCATATAGAATATTTGTTTTCACTGGGAGGATCACTGCAAGCCAAAAGAAGGAAGGAAAGTGTGATTACTTTTACGGCATCTTGTGAAGGGATCTGTTGTAAAAGAATGTTCTCTAAATGACGCTTTTTTTTTTTTTGTCTTTATTTTTCAATTCAAGGGTTGATAATTTTCATCTCTTTATATCCACATAACCAGGAACAAAGAGATGAGGTTTATGATTAAATATTGACAGCATGATCAATTATTTGACGTTTTTGACACGTCCGGTATAATGCTGTATGCTTTTTATGTAGGAATAAAGCTGACTTGCTGTTAAATTGTTGTACGTGTCTTTAAAATTTGTAAATAAAAAATAATAATAAATAAATAAATTACAGAATAAAAATAATTTTTTTCAGTCTAAAAAAAAAAATCTTGTTATTCTTTAAAAAAAAATTGCAACAGTACTGTGTAGAGAAAATTGGGGAAATTAAGAACTTTTTTTTTTCCTTTTTGTCTTTTGCCAAAGACACAACTTTTTTTTTTTCTTTCTTTCTTTCAGAAGACACCCTGGATGCCTGTGTAATTTGAACGACAAAGTCAGGCGCATTCATAATCCATTTACTGTGAGCAGATGTTTGATACAATGGAGCTAAAATGCTAATCCCGAATTCACTGAAATTAATCTCTTAAACTAGCTCCTGCATTATAATCTGCATATATATGAACGATCTTTCGCTTATGCCACATGGATTACGTGGTGTTAACTTTAAAATGTAGGAATGCGAGCAATATCTGAGCGGCTGAGCGCGGCACTGTATCCCTGCTGCTATTGCGCGCAAGCGTGTTTGTATGTGTGTGTGTGTGTTTGTCTCGTTAGACGATGACGAATGCGTCTTAAATGGTAAGCGAGCTCTTTTTAAAGAGCAGACGTCTCTTATATAGAAGGGCATATCCTGTGTGGATTGTTCCTACTTTTCCTGAATGGCGTGGCCTTCCCTCCTCAGTGCCACCACGCTTTCGGTGTGAGGAGATCCCAAATCGAATGAGCATATGCTTTTCTCGTTAAGTGGCCCGTCTGGATGCCGAACAAAGCTGCACGCAAGGAAGTGTCTGCGTTTTGTGTGCGGACAATACAGGGAACAGGTGGAAAACCTGCGACGCTCCGCGTGCCAGCCAGTGTTGAACGCTAATGAGAATGGGATATGCCATCGATTGTAAATGCCACACTATTGTATGAAAGTCAACCTTTTTAGCAAACAGTTTCAATCCAGATCATAGTTGTTTTTTTTTTCCCTTTTAAACACTCACTAATGTTTGGGTGTTACTCCCACTGAGCCTTCGCCTACGTGTCCTTGTGCTGTTACTAAGAGATGCTGGCTCTGACCCCAAACGTGCCATAATCCGTCTCGAAGAAGACTGCAGATGCTCTGTGTTGGTCCTTGAGCACAGCAGACAATAAGCCAGGGAGACTGAGAGAAGGACGCGGATGCGGCGAGCATTCTGGAAAAGCTCATTTCCTCCACTACATCCCCAGCTTAAACGCTGAGAATCTGACTAGACGCCGGGTTACAAATTTGAAAGGCTAAACGCTACCACATGCTCACATAGCATCATAACGGGGGATAAGACGAAGATTGGACGGGAATCTCTGTGTTGGTCAGACGCCAGGATTTGCATTCAGCATGATGAGGTCTTCACAATGCCAGAGGCATCTGCATGGTCTTTATCATAATCGCACTGTAGTTTAAATTCCCGTTCACTCTTTAGGGTTTGTATTCGCGTTCTCCAAGGTAGCATGAGATTAGAGTGATCATGATTACAATAAGTAATATTGTTCATGGAAAATTGGTCGATGTGTAAGATTTACTATTTTCCAATCCTAGAATTTTTCAAAATGTTTTATTGCTCTTACACCATAAGGAAGTGATTGGGAATTCCATAAATTGTCAAATGTCATACGTCACACTTTCAGTGTTGGGGGACGTTACTTTTTAAAGTAACTAATTACATTACAAAATTACTGTCTTTAAAAAGTAATCCGTTACA
>JAQMYJ010000039.1:29244257-29296154 GCA_030014305.1 Clarias laeviceps
TACCATCATCACTCAGTGAAGTTTGGCCCATAATCTGTTAACTACTAATACCCCTATCTCACCTACGCGGTTTCGCGTTGTCTGAATAACGGATTACATTTTCGAAAATATAACTAAATAACTGAGTACTTAAAAGGCGGACTTTTACTTTGTAAAGCGTTACTGTGTAAAGCGTTACTTTGTAATGCGTTACACCCAACACTGCACAGTTGTAGCGCACTCGCACACACCCAAACGCACGAATACACACAGCATTCTGGCAACAATGCCCAGTTTTATTTGTACACCACTACTTCAGTAAATCATTCTCTGAGTCAATACTTGGCTCATATTCAGACAATTTTATTTCAGCTCCTGCTTGCTCGTGTTGCATCCGCTGAATGTACGTGTTGCAGTTTCCTCGTCTCATTCACATACAGTACATACTGTATTCATACAATATAGTGTGTAATGTAAGTACGTCGCTTGTCACGTTCTGTCTCTCGAATCGTGTCATTGCAAACTAACTGTAGATTAATGATCTATCGGACTGCGTATGAGAATGCATTCATTGCGTCATAATCGGAGTGCACAACAAACAAGAAAAGAAAAGAAAAGCTTTCCCGGATTTAAATCGCTGTAATGAAAAATAGGGTACAATTTATTGATGATGTAAATCTGGATTAATATCATGCATGGGCAGATCTCTAGCTTTGGGCATCTGGGACAAGCAGATTATCAGTTTTTCATTTCCAGTTGCAAGCAGACAGATGGATTTAGTATCATGTTGATACAACGCTCACTGTTGTTGTTTTTTTTCTTTTTTTCTTTTTTTTCTTTAAACAACCAAAGAAAGAAAACACTCTAGTTTGGTGAAAAAGCAAACTTTTCATCTGAACTGTTTGTTTCAATATAACACTCTTCGGTCAGTTTGTGTGTGTGTGTGTGTGTGTGTGTGTGTGTGTGTGTGTGTGTGTGTGTGTGTATGTTCATTCCTCACTGGCTCATATCTCAAATATTTTCGTTCGTTTTCTTCAGATGCTAAACAATATTTCCCGGATGCAGGATATAAGGCAATGTGGAAAACGTGACGGTCCTGAACGAAATCTAGTATATTAATAAGGCTTCTTGAAAGCTAGCATAACATGCAGTAGGTTTATTTAAAAAATAAGAGTAGCTAGATTTGAAGAACACCACATACATTTTAGCTACATACTACCCTTTACCTAACTGAAACTTGATCACATTATCAGGAATGGATAAGACAGCGGCTAAATGAAGAAACATCGTTATTTAATTTTTTTTTTCTTTTCCCCCTAGACAGTAGTCTTCTTTGAGAGGACGAGACTTAAGGCACGAAGCGTGGTACACTCTTGACGGGGTGCCAATCCATCGCAGGGCACACACACGTACTGTACAGTACATGCACTCACATCCTCATTCACACACTACGGGCAATTTGGGAACACCAATGAACCTAATCTGCATGTCTTTGGACTGTAGGAGGAAACCGGAGTACCAGGAGGAAATCGAACCTTGACCCTGGAGGTGCGAGGCGACACTGCTAACCACTAAGCCACTGTGCCACCTCTTGTAAACAATCTGTCTCAAAATTCTACATCTTTCACTTTCCGAGATACTTTTCTCCGTAAAGAGTGCTTATTTGAGTTATTTGTAGCTCTCACAACGTTTCCTTCAATCACTTGTTAGCGCTGTTTTGTTTTTTTTCTTCTCTAGAGCTTGTTTTGCTTGAGAATTCTACGAGTTCATCTGTTTCTGTACTCGTCTGGCATGTTGTTTGTTTTATATATATATATATATATATATATATATAATAACTGCAATACCGCAGATTAATTGTATGGGAAGTATAATATGATGAAATACCCAACGTCCAGGAACGCATGTCGCACGGGAGCCGAAACTGATGAATTCAGCAGCGAGGGATTTTTTATTTTATTTTATGTTATTATTATTATTTAAATGGAAGAGAAGCTGTGTTTGTCTTGCGGGTTATATAAGCGTCGGAAAGGCGGTATAGACGGCTTAGTGGAGAGGCTCTCTGCAGTCACAAGGGCATTTTGTCACGAAGCCTAGCGCGCTGCGATTTTTGCCTTTACTGCAATATTACTACAGTATAATTCAACACACATAACCCACACCTTTATTAGATGTCACAGTCATAGAGAGGAGGAATAGGAGCGCTTTTTTAGGGATGTTTTTAATATTGTGAGCGAAGTCGATTTTCTTTGGGTCAAGCCGAAGATATAAGCAGTGGGAGAAATGATGAGGAATGTAAATCTGCAGGGGAAGAATAGAAGGTGGTGGTTTTGTAACAAGCAGCTCCTTTTCTTTTTTTCTTTTTTTCCCCCCATCATATATCCATCAAGGCAGCATAGCATCCCAGATCCCCCGCGCACATCCCTCCTACCCCACCTCCTTCTGTACACATTAATGGGATTGCGAAGTCCGTCTGAGCATTCCGATAATGGAACAATGCGGCCGCCATCTCCGACGATCCCTCATCTCTCTGCCTCGGCGATTGATCACCGGTCCAATTGCTAACTGGAGTAAATTGAATTTAGAGCCCTAACATTGTTCGTTAACCACAGTGCCGATGAGATGGCCATACAGATTAATGATAATGGGGGGTCCGGGATGGCTTACACAGGCAGCCGGTGAGATTTGATTAGCCTCAGACTAGCATGGAGATGGACACCAGCCCTCCCAGACTGTTAGAGGAAGCGCTAAATGAAAGGTCCGTACGGACATCTAATCGGGAAATGTTTGTCTGGGGCGCACAGGCTCTCGTCTTACTGTAGATGTCTGGCGTGTCGTGAAGAGCGCATGCAAACAAATGTAAGCTCAGGAGGAACACATTTGACTATTTGCTTCAAGCCGAAACAGAATGAACATGCAGGACTGGCATTAGCGCGCGTGGTTAAATACTAAGGCTATTATGGATCTTCACTGAAACGCACACCCGGCCCGCGTTTAATAATAGAAGCCATTATTGGCGATGTAACGAAATTATTCAGAATAAACAAATAAGATATTCTGATATGGTATTAGATGATGGGCTTATGTATAATATATTTTTAAAGAAAGCTTTGCCAGGAAAGTTCACATGGTGTAGCGTGTGTGGTCGATACCGGAGGAGTGAACCGGGACTGCAATCCCACAGGATGCAACAAAAAGTCCCGCAAGTGGGAGGTTTTTACTTTGCAGGCAGATATGAAGTTTGCAAGACGAAACAAAGACTGCAGTCGATTACCCGAGTTGAATTTGAGGAACTGTATGAGTCAGGATTATTCACACCCTGTGCTGAAAATGCTACTGTTTCCAAGGCTTTCTTTCCAAGATGAAAAAACAAAAAACAAACAAACAAAACAAAACACCCAGTTTAGACCGCACCCACTTCAGGTTTAAATTCCAAACCAGATCTGGATCTTTGGGAGCATTGAAACAAACCTTCAGTACCTCTAAGTAGATATGCTCCAGTTGATGCTTTACATATTACAATAGGAATATTTATGGAAATATTTAGCCATCATGCACAAACACACACACACACACACAAGCGCAAGTCCTTGACAAGAGTTATTTGTCGAGCTCCGAGTGTTAGTCACATTGAACTCACTCTGACCATGATGTGCTGCAGGGAGCTTTATAACCATCATCCATAACCTTCTCAACGTGCGTGTGTACGCCAGTGTGAACGTTTGTGAGTCAGCTTGTCATAGTCATATCTCTTCTTTTTTTTTTTTTTTTTTTGAGCTGTTTTTGTTTTTCAGACCGGACACATGCCAGATTCTCTCCTGATCGCACTTTGGAGCTGTTGTGCTAATCAGGAGGTACATAAACATGGTGTGTATCGTGTCAGGATCATGCTAATGCACGGTGAGGTGGGTGGAAACAAACAAACCCTGTATAACCCGGGTCTTTTTAGGACACTTTCATGGTTATTCAACTTCTCTGAAGTTTAAAATTTTGGTCTTTGAGTCTACGTGTCCTCTAAGATAGAAACGTCAGTGCAAATCAATCCCAGGTTCATCTGACCGACATTCCCGATTGGTGTCGGTCTCTTCCAGGATGACCCTGCCCCCCCCATACACACACACACACACACACACACACACACACACACACTCACACACTTAATGGTGTTTCGAGCATGAAAATAATGTAAATCGTATGCACTTCACAGTCACCAGATGTCCACCCATGTCTACACGAGCTTTAGACACTGCCCTTGACTGCCACCTTTGTTACACCAACAGAGGTAAAATCCTTTGTTAGAACATCGGTTATTGCACTAGTACAATTCCAGAGAGGTGAAGAATTGATGCTGAGGTGCAGTCGAACTGTTCCGGTGGGTTGTGGTCTTCTGACACCCGGGTGGTTTTTTTTCCTTGAGTTTGTGTTTGTGTGTTTATATATCATTATCTTGATAGTGAAATTTTATTCAAGATGGCTTTGAAACTAGATTTAACTCCTCTCGCCTAAAGTGCCTAAAAATACAATTTAAAAACCGGTTGTTTACGTAACAACCTCAGCAGCGACCTCATTTCCCCTCTCGTCTGTTCTAACCACGCAGCATTCAGCATCACCAGTGTACTAATCACCGGCCTGATCATGTGCCATCATCATCAGCACCTCACCGGTTCATGCCGTAATTTAGATGTTTTTTTTTTTGTTCTTGAGTGATTTATAGGTCACTGTCTGGCTTTACAACTAAAAAACTGTCTGAAAACGGACTGGAGTGAAAATGAGAGGCAAAAATGTCCCTCAGGATGCCTGGAGGACTGTTCCTCAAGACTACATTAGAAAATTTAAGAAAGTCTGTCTCTTTGGAAGTAGTAATATAAACAAAGATGATGATTTCTTACTCTGCACTCTGTTTAAATAAACTGTATGTCAGATACGTGGATATTTGTGTGTTTATGTCCAAATAAAAAAAAATGTCAGTCAAAAAAAGATTTTCATCTTTTCTCCATTTGTCTTATGTGCTGAAAGAGTTCATTGTTTGAGACAACTTGAGACATTTAATAACATTCTGCAAACACCTTTGTCTTAAAAACCACGACAGCTTTATTTCAAGGCACGTCAAGTGTTTTTACTTAGTTCTTCTTTCACTAGGAGACTAAAATGGTGGAGGCGGATGTTTACGAGGACGTGATGATAACGACCATGTTTTAGTCTGTTTATGTATTACAACAAATCTTGTCCAGTCCTCCTTATTTACGGGCAGTGCTCAGTTTAGAGAAGTCGAGCTGATGTACTGTAAACCACTTACATGTGCATTATGTACAAGACAGTGTTGTAGAGACGGACAGGAAATGAATTGATTCAGGAGGAAATTTCAGTAGAAAGACCAACAGTTAGTGCGCAAACACACATTTGGTCTATTAACAGCATAGAAATATCAGTCAGGGGTTATGAAGTAAAAACAAGAGATGAATGTAACAAAGTCCTGATTGAAAAAAAATCCTCTTTGTTGAATCCTCAAGTCTGATTGGCTGAAAGGTAATAATGACCTGTATACTTCACCTAATCTAAGCCTAATTATGAAAACATTCTATTATATATGTTTGTTTTATGTTTGACAGGTAAGGAGTCTCCAGTTTCAGTAGGTTGATACTACAGGATAGTCTCCTATAATATTTATTATTGCACACAATAAATTTGGTGTTATCTATCTATACCTGTCTGTCTGTCTTTCTTTCTATACATATATACTCACACAATCAAGCCCGAAATTATTCATACCCCTGGCAAATTCTGACTTAAAGTTACTTTTAACAGGTTGGACTATTTGGAATAGTATAGAACTTTGGATTTTCACGTAGACCGTGACAGTTTGCAAAGGGTATGAATAATTTTGGACATGGAACTTTTTGTTCAAATGTAAATAAAAGCTGAAAAATATTTTTTCCCACAATGATGCCTCTTGTACATCATCTTATTATCTTTTGGGAGAAGCCTGCATCATTTCCGATCAAAAAAACACTTGCTGGTTGAATAAAAGTAACTTCAAGTCAGAATTTGCCACGGGTATGAATAATTTCAGGCTTGATTGTGTGTGTGTGTGTGTGTGTGTGTGTGTGTGCGTGCGTATATGTGTATGTATACTCGTCTATCTGTTTGTCTGTTTGTCTATCTCTCTGTCTTTGTGTTTACATGTCTATTTGTCTGTCTGTCTATCTAATTTTTAAGTCTTTACATGAAATGCTGTTGAGGAATACACCTTGTACAGCTACTAGCTGGGAATCCAGATTTTCCCACAGCATTAAATTATGAAGTGTTGTTAGCACTGTGGTCGCGCACCTCCAGAGTCAAGGGTTTGATTCCCGCCTCAGGTCTGTGTGTTCGGAGTTTGTGCCCTCTCCTCAGGCTTGGTTGGTTTCCTCCAGGTACTCCCGCCTCTAGGTGTGAGTTTGCTCACACCTAGAGTCGGCCAAATGGCGTTTAAAAAAAATTGCCCACAGTGTCCTCTGGGATCGGCTCCAGGCTTCATATACAGGATGAGCTGTATGGAGAACGTTTGGTAATTAAATAAAAAAATTGTCATCATTGGTAAATTGCCATGACATTTATCCAGTGTCAGTGTTTTCTGTCCTCGGACAGTTTTCCGGAGTGGGGACTTTATCTATCCATCCCTCCATCCATCTATCTATGTGTTTTAGCTTTACACGAAGGGCCAGTGGGGACTCAGGGGTTGCTGGCGTTTGAGCAGACCCTTGAGAAGGGTCTGGGTTGCTGACCAGGTTCTCGGGCAAGTCCATTAACCCTACAACACCCGTACAACCCAACCACGTCATGCAGTTAGAAAAAAAAAAATTGGTGCGTTGTGACAGGAAGGGCATCCTTGAACCACCCTTTCCTCCTACTCACAAACGCACAAACACACAAAAGCACAGTTAATGGACAGTGACAAAGCTGCAGTCAGCACTTTAAGTGAACGTACAGTAGTTGCACGTTTGTGTGTGTGTGTGTGTGTGTGTGTGTGTGTGTGTGTGTGTGTGTGTGTGTGTGTGTGTGTGCGCATGCTGATGATGCAGAGCAGCTCTGCTGTCGGTGAAGTCTCCCAGCGGTTATAAACACCTGAAGATAAATAGCCACCTAAAGCTCTCACCATTTCCACTGAGTTTTTAGCATTAAAGTTGTCATCCGATGTAACCGTGATGCTGTGATATACCATTCGCCAGACATCAGCAGCTTTTCATTACTTCTTCCTACGCACCCCGCACTGCAAAACACACTCCAGCAAGACACATTTCTGCTCCGAGCCTAATGTAAAGAAAGCACTCGGTCCATGAACTCCTTCGTCTGATGTCGAGGTGGAGAAAACTCCGGAGAAAGAGGGACAGAAGAATGAGTATGAGAATATAAAGCAGCATGCTTGCAGTATGGCATGGTTTCGGGTGAGTCGGTGAAAAAATTTAGAAAAGTTATCGCTTTGGAGCGCCATATAAGTCTTTTTTAAAGTAAACATGATATTAAGGGAACAATCCATCCTAAATTATTTATATATTAATATTTATAATTAACACATGATTTTTTTTTTTTGAAGGTGGTTAGGTTAAGGTTTAGCTTTAGTGATATTTTAATCTTGATTTATCAACATGTTTTTAAATTTTTTTTCTTTGGCTAATGGTTTCTTACATTACCCACAATCCCATTTGTCTACCTGCTTAAAGGAGTGCTAGTGGGAATTTATGTCTTCCTAAACAGAGCGATGCAGAGGCACTTTGGTCCTCATCTGCACACTTTGCACATGCTTCCTAAAGCTTTCATGCCAACACCTGCGTCCTCCGTGTTTGTCATCTAGTAAAATAAGGAGAGTCTAGTAAACCTAAAGCTGCATTGCATTCTGAAACCTGTTCTCTTACAGTACTGCGCAAAAGACGTGAGACACCCCTTATATATAAATAAATGTTTTACTGTGACAGGGTGCAACCTGTCTGAAGATACAGTTAAGAAATTGGTTGTTTATGCAACAACCTCAGCAGCAACCTAATTTCCCCTCTCGTCCGTTCCACTACCACTAAGCATTCAGCATCACCGATGTACTAATCACCGGCCTGATCATCTGTCATCTTCTGAACATGTTTCCCACCGGTTCATGCCTGAAGTTAGATGCTTTTTATGCTTGAAAGATTCATAGGCCACAGTGTGACTAAACAAACAAAAACTGCTCAGGTACAAGGGCTGGACTGAAAACAAGAGGTAAAAAAAGTCCTTCAGGAAGCCTGGAGAACTATTAAAAATGGAGTGCATTAAAATACAATAAAGTCTGGCTTTTTGGAAGTAAAACATGAAGAAACGAGGGGGTCAAGATTCTTCCACAGTACCATATATGTTCGAGTTGACTTCTCCCTCGTCATTGTAAGTATGCTAGCTGTGTCTATCAGAGCAGACAACTCCAAACTTTTCAAAGGAATAATAAAAAATCCAGCGTCAACCAACAAACCAGAACCAAATAATTCCAGTCTATAGTCGTGTGGCTGTGTGATGGCGGAATCCGTGGTCCGGATTCGCCCTTCCTCCTCTTCATCGCCCATTCACAATGTGCTGGCATTAGCTTCAGCTCCGTGGTACCAAATGCGCTCCTCTTTCTGCGTGTTGTTGTGTTGCGATAACACGGTCATCTTGCTGCATTAACTCCGCTAATCGGCTTTCAGGGCTGAGTTCAGGCTTTATTTGTTTTTTGTTTTATTTAGGTTTTTTTTTTTTTTTTGCCTGTGTTTGCTTGCTAAGCTACCCAAATTCAAATGGCAGTCAGTCAAGGTTAATTTACTTACTGCCAAGTCTCAGAGTCTCACCTCGTCCCAGGCGCCGAACGCTTCTCCTCCGCAGGTTTTTTTTTTTTTTTTTTTTTGAAAAAAAAAATGATTAAAGGGAAAAAAAAATTCCAGCAGCTTTTGTTTTTAAGCTGACTGACGGCGAGCAGAAAACAAAAGCCCCCTGTGCCTGCATGCACTCCTAAACTTGGGTGATTAATTTCACGCTTCCCTTTATCTTCGCCGCCGGCTTCGCCTATGCGTTCTGACTAAAGAGGGTTAAAGAGCACCTTGATTAAGACACATAAGGAGCGCGTGCGATTGTCAGCGAGTGCCAAAACCGCTGTCTGCTCATCAGAGCTCATGAATATGCCGTAAATATTCATAGTGTTCTCTGATATGATGTTAAAATAAAATTTAAAAAAAATAGGGAGACGCAGAGCTCGTATCTCGCCGAGTAAAGGTTAATGACTCAATGAGGGAATGCAGCCTTGACCTTCCCACATCTCCTCAAGTGGATCCTCCTGACCTTTTTCAGGGCCATGCTAAACATGGCGGCGCTATCTCGGTCACACACTCGTTGCTCTTCTTCTTTAAGGATGCTTCATGCTCATCAGCTCCACTTGTGCTTAAAAACACATAGACAATAATTTTTTTTCTCTCTCTTAGTACTAGCATTTTTTATTTATTTTTATATTTAACTAAAAACTAAAAAGACCAACACGCAGAACATCTCTCCATTAAACATTTTGTAGAATGTGGAGAAACTAGTGCAAAACAAATTTCTACTATATAAGAGATGTTGTAATAAATGTCTGCGCCTGCTTGCGTTCTCGACACCTAAAATACATGAAAAGAAACACTAAAATTGGATGATTTGCAGAGGAGTTTGGTTTGGGTGATGTTGATTGTGATGGTGGTTGTTGGTTGCGCATGAATAGCATGTGATGGTTTGGACTTCCTCTCAAGGGGAAAGTGGACGGTACAGTAGAAGATTCAGCTAGAAAGCTCAAGCTTTAGACAGATTCAAAAAAATAAATAAATAAAAATCAGCCCGGGAAGCTGCCGGTGTGCGTCTAGACGACGAAATACAGCGAGAGTGATCGGCTGCTAAAGTAATTTAAAAGCAGAAAAAATGTAAATAAATCAATGACTCTGATTTATAGAATTGTCCTGCAACATCATTCCCCGTCTATTAAAAAAAAAAAAATGTAGGCAGAGTTTATTTCACAGTTTAGAGTAGATGTGTCATGGCTATCTCAATCGTTGCTACACGCTTTCATAAACCCAGCAAGAAATCTAGTCCACCTCCTGGTGATGTTCTACTAGCTGTAACAACGGAGAAAAAAAAAAACGTTACCTCGAGTTCTTTAACAAGCCAGAGTCGGTACGCAGTGTTTTACCAGCTGACGAGGAGGCATAATTAGCGTTCATTTTAAAACCTCGTCCTTCACTTCGTAGCTCGACTCTGTCGCAATTCCCAAGGTAGCGCATTATTTTAGCGTTGGCTGTCGACACGCAGACCCGTGTCTCTTTATAACGAACGGCTCGAGTCAGCTGCGCCTTCTTGTCCCCGCCGCCTGCCACTTGAGCCATCATTTTGAAGTATTTTAATTGTCCTCGTTTTAGAGATGAAGCCCGGACAGCATCTGTCCTGGGAATTCTTTAGCCTCGTTCGATTGCCACCTTCCAACTGTGCCTGTTGTTATTATTTCTTTTCTTTTTTTCTTTCTTTATTTTCCCTTGTAAGTCAAACGCTGGAATTAATGACCCTGTGGAATTAGCTTCAATTCCTCGTCGGGATAACTCGTGACATGTCGTGCACTCAGCGAGAGGTCTTGGGGTTTGTCCAGGCGTGAAGACGGTGGTCTTTCAGTCATTTCCAGAACGCAGGCTGGGTGATGTAATTAGCAGCGCTGTTGTACATGCAGTGACGTACTCAATATTGTACATCCTTTGCACTAATTGGTAGCACATTACTTGTTCACATATGAATCTGTTTAGCCCACGCCCACTTCAGTTTTCAATGAGAATACAGATCCAGTTTTAGAAGAAAAAGAGAAGATACAGATTGTACAACTGTACAACGTATTCCCAAGACACCGTGCTTTCACAAAATTCTCCAACACATAAAGAAGATCGTTTATGCATCAGTACTTGTTGCATCACTTCTTGTTCGCATCTCAACTTGTTTTGGAAAAAAAAAAAGAAACCTCTTTTTCTTAGACGAGCCATGAAAATCGAACGCTCAAAAAACTGAGAATTCTTAAGTATTTTGCTCAATCACGTTGAACCGGAATAATTTTCCTCACCGCTCTTATCTTCTCTGAAATACTTTCGAATCTAGTCCTTTAAGGTCAGCCCTTCAGGGAGCCCTGCCTCCATTAGCAGCCCATTAATCTGAGAGCAGGAGCTTGCGGCCTTGCTCTTGGCCCTCGCGCATTTTTTTTGGCTCGTCTCTTCGTTGCGACGCTTCTCGGCAACCCCGGCTCTCAACACGAAACACGCGGTAATTTATCCCGCCGAAAGCTTTGCACACAAATATGTACCGGGGTGTTTTCTCCACTGAGCCGGATCGTTTCTCCTTCTCGACCCGGTATGAACCCGTTTACTGCACGGTGTGGGTGTGAGAGGCACATCTTGTGCACACAGATACAGAGAAATTCTAAAAATTCAAAAAGCTTGGCTTTATCATCTAGGCATCAAGGCTGTATCTAAAATAAACGTCTTTAACCAATATCATCTCCGACTTTAATTTGTCCTTTGAGCCCTTACCAGGGATAAAGGTCAAATTTTTATATATTTTTTTGGGTTGCCTGGCATGTTTAAAAGCAAGCCGGCAATAAAAACGTAGAGTGTGACTGATGGTAATTAATATGTGCATTTTATGAGCTGTGATATGGGTCTCAGCATAGCTCTTGCTGTCTGCTAGCCAATAGAGTCGTAAGCTAGGTAGGGCTAACGAGCCTTGTCTTCTGAAACGGAGCCAAACCTGTAAATGTACCTGAAGGGTGCATTATCTTAACACAACGAGAGTGATTACGTCTGTTTATATGCTGAGGAGCGTTCAAAGCGGATTTTAATTTCCTTGCCTTAACGCCCTTGGTGTCTTTCTTTCTTGAGGTGATTTATAGAGACTGGCATGACGTGGATTTATTGACGAGGTTTTTCAGGGTTCTGCTCCTACACACAACTTCATTTTCACTTGATGGATTGAAGCCACGGGTTTTTGTCGACATCATTTGGGGCGTCGCTTCTCTCAAGGATTTGCGAAAGACGCATAAGGTGCTCTGTTTATGTATGTAAACCTAAAGGTCGTGTTGCCAAATATTTATTCATGTAAATGGATTCGAAGTTCATCTTAAAGATTTGGAACAAGAGTTTCATTAGGTACGCGAATCATTACGTTAGTGCCATCTGAAACTGGTGTGTTTACTTTTTATGCCAAATGGAGGATGTTGCCGATTAGGTTTTTGCAAAGTCATAGTTCTGTTTTTTTGTTTTTTTTTTCCCTCAAAGAAAATTTAAAAGAAGTCTTTTGGGTGTTGAGGTCAAACTGGGACTTTTGATTGTGCACAGTTTATGACAGTTTATACCCTTTATTTCTCTAACTTAATCCTCTGCTTCACTAATGCACTTATCTCGGTGTTTCTCATCAAGATGGAAAGTTTTTTCAGGACACTGCCTGCTTCACATCAAAAACGCTATCCTCCCAGGAACTCCTTCATCGGCCCACGCATGTGGAAATCACTTGAAGCGAGTACTCAAAACAGTACTGACCCATCGGAGCTGTGTGTGTGTGTCCACAAATATCCAGTCTGTCGATCATGTGGCCACAAGAAAATATGCTTGTACAGGATAAGAGTTAACAGCTAATGTTCACATCAAGCATGGATTTTATTGCCGGAAAGCTGTTTTAAGTATCTCCTGGGAATTTCACGCACACATAATGGTGCGAAACAACCAACCAAACAAAAAAAAAACATTTAGTCAGAGGTGGAAATGCCTTGCTGTGCATTGAAAGTACATTGTAGAACAGCCAGACTGGTTCAAGCGAACAGGAAGCCTACAGTAATGCAAAAAAACAACACTTTTTACTTCTGAGCTGAGGAGGAAAGTATCTCAGAATACGCAACACATTAACCCTTTAGGCAGGTGGGCTGCAACTACAGAGCACCACATCAGTTTCCACAGCAGTCAGCCAAGAATGGAAATCTAAGGCTACAGTGAGGACGAAGACTGAAAAAAAAAAAAATCCTGATCTGATCAGTTTTGATTTCTGCTTCAAATCGCTCATTGTGGAGTCAAGCCGTGAATAGCATGAGTCCATGGTTCAAGCCTGGATTGTGCTGGTGGTGATGTAATGGCGCGACGTCCAGCTTCTTGGCACACGCTCGATGCCTTAATACCAATCGAGCGTTGTTTGGCGGTTGTAGCCTGTCTGAGTAATGTTGCTGAGCGTTGCAGTTCCTTTACGTTTCGCATCTACTAATAAATATTCCAGCACGATAATGCCTCGGGTCATATTTTCGTCTCAAACCGGGCCCGTGAAAATGACGGTGAGTGAGTGAGTTGCATCGGAGTGCATTAGAGAACCTTGAAGAAAGGGAGATTTGCAGCATGAATAATGCAACTGCAACAAGTACACGGTGTGGAGCAGAATGTCAGAGAGGTCACCACGTGGATCCGTGCCACAAAGAATCAAAGCCGGGACTCTAACTCAGTTCGGTGTATTAGATTTAGCATTAGTATCATCAGTAACGCAGATGAACGTATGCTTAAAATACATTACCGTAATATATTCGGTAGCTTTGCTTAAGCTGTTTCTTGTTATGAAGCTGGTGTTAGAGTGCAGGGTCGGATCTTCACCCGAGTTCTCATCTGTGCACACCTTATTTTTGTAAATGAGCCCTCCAAAGCAAACTCTACAGTCCATTACGGCAGGTCTTACAGCTTTATTTCTCCATCACTGAACGATTAAATCTGAAAGCAGTGTATTATCCCCCTTCCATTGAAAAGATTTTTGCCGTAATGGGGCTTTTAATGCTAAATTCTGGAACTAATGGGTTGGACCTCTTTCATTTTAGCCAGTTTAATCCTCATTACTATGATTGTGTTGCATGTGTTGGTCCTTTTTAAACATCTGTTAAAATAATACACCATGAACGGAAGAGCAAAAGGATGTCGGCGTTTCTTTTTTCTTTTTAAAGGAAAACAGGTAAGTAGGATAATTAAATAAATAAATAAATAAATAAAAAAAATAGATGAATCATTGTGATTCATGGGAACATTAAAAAAAAAAAAGTACATTTATTCATCTAAATGATGCTCGATCTGTTTAAATATTCATCTTATAAGTCGTTTTTATGTCTTATAAGACTTTTCATGGAGTGCTGTAGAACTATAAAATAATGCTGGAATATAATTTCTACTGTTTAATGAAGAAATACATAAAGAAAGAAAGAACAAATAAATATTTTAAGTCTAATATAAATCCATGACTAGTCAACATTCTGGGAAATTTCTGACTGTACCGTGATTCCCGCATATGTGCAGTGGCACAACGCTGACATCGCATTAGCCTAAATTATTGATTCATGTCTTTACAGAGGCTGTTACCCGCTCGTACGGCGCGCGAGCTCCGCGTCCTGGCTGCGGAGTGAAGCTTTATGGTCAGTGGCATATAAGCGAGGGCCTCCCCAGTCATAAATTAGTGATCGCACTAATGTTTGTGGTGTAAGTGATCTTGTGGCCTGCCGGAGGGTGTCTTCCACCCAGAGAGCACTCACTCCGCAATACGTCTCTCACTGTACTAATGGATCAATTTTAAATCTGGCACTGTGTAATCCCCACGGAAGCCTATTGATGCAGACACTTATCAGCTTCTTAGCAGGCGGTTTAACAGAATCAGGCGTAATATTAGCTGGGGTATGGGCGTGTAGTCCCGAAGTGTTGTACGTTTCAGTTATGAGCCGAGTGTCACGTATGATGCATGTGAGCCTTTCTTTTCATCCTTAACCTGGTATATGATGCACCATTGGTAACTTGCACTCTTATTTCAGCCATCTTGTAATCTCGTTTTAGTCACCTTGTTACTGTATTTCTTGTGGCAGCCACCGGTTGGCCACATTCTGTGTGTGTGTGTGTGTGTGTGTGTGTGTGTGTGTGTGTGTGTGTGTGTGTGTGTGTGTGTGTGTGTTCTCAGCATGCTGTTATCATTCTCTCACCCCTAGTGAAGTGTGACCTCACATGCTTGTTTGTGTAGGGTAATGCCTTTCTTTCTTTTTTTTTTTTTCTTTCTTTACACAACTTTGTCCTTGGTCTGATATCCTGAGTGAGAGAGTGCACCTTAGGAAGATGTTTAAATGAAAAGATAAGTTCAGTGTAATTCATTTTATTCCGATTTATGCACCACTTTTTCTATAATTTTACAAAAATGTAAGATTTTTCAACTCACAACGATGCAGCAAAGTATCTGTGGTAACTCATGTTTTAAAAGAGCTCACTTTACCATGTTTTTAATCCGAATCCATCTAAAGGAATCTTAAATCCATCTAAAATCCCTCTCAAAACCAACATGGTATAGAAACGTCTATAGGAAAGTCTTCAAATGATTATCGGTACCTTTAACTGTATCCCTAAGATCCACCTCGAGACATCCACCGCGTTAAGTACGAATTAATCATTAATCAAAACCTTTATCCATTAAAGTGTCGTTTCATTCAGTTTAACGTTAGCAGCATTAATGTAATCTCATTTTCCATGACACGGTCTTGTCCCGAGTTCATTTCACTGTTTGGTCATAACCAGTTTAACACTGTGGAGTGATTTATTAATTATGTAATACACAGCAAATTGGGCCCGGAGTCAGTCAGCGAGTCCCTCAGGGATGGTCTTCTCTGGAAGACGTTCAGCGTGGGAGTGTCCTGAGAGCACAGATAACATAGTCGCGTAGTCCTTCAAATAAAATGGAGCCATCCTTGGTGACATGAGTTTAGACACATTTGTTCTGCTCATAACTCGAATAAGAGCTCAATCGGAATGAAAAATTCATCATGTAAACACATCGTGTATCCTATCTTTTTTTTTTCTTTTCTTTATAAATCCTGCTTTCTGCATTAGTTAGATTTTTTTTTTTTTTTTTTTTTACTGCAAATGAAATGGGATCACTCGGCGCCCCTTCCTCAGCCAGAGACCCAGTGTTACTCTCACATGGCACAAAACGTGTAGAAAGAGTACATTTATTCCAACAGGAGAGAAGTAGGGGCAGTGGTGGCACAAACGATTATGGCTCTGGGTTGCTTATCAGAAGGTTGTGTTCGAGCCCCAAAGCTGCAAGTGTTGAGCCCTTGAGCAAGCCCCTTAACCCTATCTGCTGTATCCTGGCTGACCTTTGTTTGCTCTCATCCTAATTGGGATCTGCGGGAAAAAAAACATATCACTACGCTGGAAGGTACATGCGATGAATAATTGAATTTTAATCTTAATCTTAAATAATCGGATTAATGGTTTATGTGGCTGATATTTACCCACTGAACGAGTTATCAAAGGTTTACTGATCTGCTTCCGATTGAGGTGTTTACGTGATTCATTTTTATTTCGATTGTTCTGTTTTTTTCCCCCTGATTATGGAAATATTGGATCTCTATTATTTTTTTCCCCTGATCATGGAATATTAAGGTTTATGTAAACTTACCTAGTTAAATTTGATTGTTTGAAGTTGGGTCAAAGAAATATTGTCCATGTAAGCGTAGCTAGTGTCACATCAGTTTGTTGTTACTGGTCTCGTAGTATTCGATGATCCTAATAAAATCTCCTCCACATTCTGTAACTCGTTCAGTCTGTGCAATAACATGTCTGACCTATGTCCAATTATTATACAATGAAGAAACTCGAACAACAGATCTAAGATTAAAGACCAAATACTACATTCTGCTTACATCACCGATCAAGGAGTGTGCACTTCTGAGCAAGGATAAGGTCATATGCCAAATGTAAATGTAAATGTAAATACAAATATGGCACTGGTACTCCTGCGAGAGTTGCGTATTCCTTGGTTCTTTATTCGTGGCTTTAGATCAGCGCCGTAGCGGCGGTCACACTCTGAGATTTGAATCACAAATTTTCTGACACTTCGTCTTAGATTGTCTTTGGCCACAATGACACCAAGTGTGCCACCATTGAACAGGTAACAGAAGAAGAAGAATTATTTTGTTATGTTATGTGGCAAAAATTACCTAGCCAGATTTGGGGATGGAAATATTATGTACCATATTACCGTTATTACCGACTTAGAACATCCTGAACTTGGACACACCATTGCCAGGACATTTGCATGTTCTCCTTTCTGTGATCCCAACCTGTTCGATTTCTCCCTCGTTGGAAGGAAGGATCAGATGACGTGCATCAATCTACCAGCTTGTACAAAGAACAGCGATGGGATTGGCTCTTTGAACTGTTTGCTTTTCTCAAGAACGCACTACACGTGCACTCCAGTGCGCGATGCCGGCGAGTCCCCGAGGAGACTCTGCAGAGGTGAAACAGAATCTTTTCTCATCTGGAATCGGTCAGTGGACTTCACCTTTAGTCTGTTTAGTATGGCCATGCTGTATCGGCAAGGAGATGCATCTGAGGTTTCGAAACAGTGGTACTTGGGATGACGTTGTGTATAAGGTTTCAATTAATTCCTCTGAAGAGAATCCTGAGTGCACAAAACATGTGAATATTCTGTTTCATCCTTTTCTACACCCTTCTATTTGCAGTGGCTGTTCAAGATATCACTGGCTCACACGGGTGTTTGAGAATGCTAAAATTGCTTTGTTCTTTCTTCACATACAGTACACACTTGGAAATTGATGACTTGCTTGTTTTTAATGCAAAGCCCTGGTATCTGGACCTGTTTAGTTATCTCAACATCTGTATTTGGGTTTAAACTCAAATTGGCTGAGGACTAACCCAAAATGGGGATTTTTTTTTTCCCTTTTCTTTTCCATCCTCTCAGCTACATCACTCAAGTTGATAATTTGTCTCTGTGAGAACACATCCATTGTACATGTTAAACAGGGGCTGTTTTTTTCTTGAGTCGTCCCATAGAATTTACTAGTCCCAAGCAGATGCTCTGGCTTCTAGACTAGTGTGTCTCCTGTTTGGACTCCCTCATTGTTTTAACGTCCTTAGTAATGTATTCATAGCTGATCTATGTTAAAGGATATACGGTATGAAGAAGGACCCTCCTGTTTCCATGAAAGAATCAACATTTTTTTTTTGTATTCAGTGTACAATAAACGTGTGTTCATTGATTTTTAAATATACATGAATTGATTGTTGCTCGTTAAAGGACCGCAGTACAAAAGTATAAAAAAAAAAATGTGTCCTAGCTCCAAAATTACAACCACATCAACACGTCCTGGACACTTTTTGGATTTCTACCTCAGTTGCACTCCTCATCTCTTTCGACCCATCATCTTCCCCTCTGTCAACAGAGGTATAATTAAAAATGATTCTCGGCGGAGGCTCTTCAGGACAGAGCGAGCACCAGACCAACGCAGCCTGTCCTGGGAGACTCATATCCCCTCCTTCGGTTCTGTTGATGGATGGATTGACCGTCACTTCAGTGGGATTGCATTTCTGTTCTTTTTTTTTTTTTTTTGGGAAGTTATCTAATAATGGATTGGCCATGCATATATGAGAGGAATTACTTATGCTTGGCTAAGTGAATCAGCCCAGAACTAAGGCCATCTGGCTCATGAAAATGAGGGTGAATGAGGAAGATCCCTCGACAGCGAGTTTCGAGAAAATATTTGTTAGTCTCTGAAATTTGCATAGCATTAGTATTATTTATTTTTTAGGTGTTGTCAGGGCCAACAAAAGTTACAGACCAACCACACATCATGTTGTGTAATTCTGCGGGTTCCCCCTTTTCTGAGGCACTTTTTTCTTTCAAGAGAGACCTTTAGGTCGTGTTTGTTCAGGTCTCTGGCTTCTTCACAATAGATTTCTAGGCATGCTTAATGAATTCTGTGCCTTATGTTCCTCTCTCTTATGAATGTAATTTGATTAGTGACCTGTTAAGCCTGCATGCGTCGGACCTCTTCATTCGAGTCCATCGGGTCTCCGGGAATTGGCCCGTGTCTTGGCCGTCCACCTCTGCCCCCTCTGTCACGTTGGCACGGAGCGGAAAGACAAGATGATTAATGGCCTGGCTCCCTGTGCCATTGTCTTCAACGGGTGACAGGGACAAAACCACCACCTACCCCCTGTCACATTAGCCTGGCTCCAGGAATATTTGGCTGGGTGGAGTGAGAGTTGTCTGCTTTCAAAGCATTGTCATGTTGCCTCTCAGGAAGCTGCAGCAGTGGCTTGGATCCTCTGGCAGAGCATGATAGTCTCAGGAAGGATGAAATCTATTTCATCCAAATTGGGACCTCACAGGAAATAGCAAGCTTGTCGACGGCCTTTGTCTGTGCATGCAGTGAAAACCACATCTGTTGTTATATTGAGCCTTCAGGGTTTTTTTTTATTCCCTCCTACATGCCTCAGCAAAAAAAAAAAAAACACTTTGTAAAATGTGAAACCAACTCTCTGATCAGACCTGTGGTTTTAATCCTGATTACCTCTGGATGCCCGTCTGAACTGATTTTGTAGCTCGCAGCCTAGTGAGCAGACTTTAAATGTTTCATGACCACCCTGTTGCTGTTGTTAGCGCAAGGTCAGTTTTCTCTCTGCAGATAAAAGTATTCCAGCTTATTAATGGGAAATTAGCCCCGCTAGTCTTCCCAGTAGAGTTTTAAACCATTTGAATAGCGCTTCATCCCTTGATTTAAAATGTTTAAAGGATGTGCCCTTGTTAGAAGGCAGGGAAATAATTGTCAGAAGCTGAAAAAGAAAGGCTTGTCCAACAATTTGACCCGACCCTGACCGCTTGATTTTTTTTTTTCTCCATGCAGAGCTGTTTGGAATGAACCACATCAATGAAATAAGGGTACATAATGACAAAAGAAAACTCATTATTGGATGCTGAAATTGTGTAATTTAGCAAATTAACAACACGCTATAAAGTTTTAACAGTTGTTGCCAAGCTCTTTGGAATTACACAACTAACAAAAAATGGTACCTTCAATGATTGCCTTATTATTCAGGGTAGCCATCTGGGCTGCTAGGAAGTTATACGTATCAGCATTGTCCGTGATAGTATTGATCTGATCATGTCTCTCAATGTATGGTTGCTTCATGATTACTTCATGTAGTCACTGTTTAAGCATGCACACACTGAACTTTATTTATTCCAAGAATGAACGCTCTAATTTTCTTGTTACGTATTTCTTTACACTGTAGCATGTCGAGTTGAGTTCTCGGATCTGATATCATAGTAACACAATGATTATTATTTCTGTAGTTACAACAGCTCATACACAAGGACTTGTGTGTATGCAATTGGTACATGGAGTCTGTAGTACAACTGTAGTAATTGTCAGCCTTCTTACATGCGCGGTGTAATAACCCAAAATAACCAGTGACCTTTAGGTCACCGACACCATGTCTTCAATTAAGTAGCAGTTTCAAGAGAGCTTCAGGGAATTCCCGGGCCATTTGAAATTAATCAGTGTCGGGAAAGTTGTAATAATAAAAAAATAAAAAAATACTAATAAAAAGGAACACAGCAAGTGAAAGAGTTTTCATCAAGCCTCAGAGAACATGTAATAAACTTGTCCCTGCTCAAAGGAGCTCATTCTTGAAGTGCCCTTCATTCTGATGTTTCACACGGAACAACTGTTTGTGTAAGCGAATGCATGCGGATCAGCCTGTACAGCGGGCTTGACCGAGGAAAATAATGGTAAGGAGACAGCTGTCACTAAGCCGTGTTTGTGTGTGTGTTTGTGTGTGTGTGTGTGTGTGTGTGTGTGTGTGTGTCAGTCAGTCAGTCAGTCCACACAAGCCCTGATGTAGTGTTTGTCATCTGGGTCAAGCAGTCACAGATGAAGCTTAAGCAACTAAAAGTGGTGGATTAGAATGGCTTATTTCTTTAGACTTGTCTAATCGAACACTGGATTGCAATTGATTTCCGCTCCCCCCCCTTCTCTAAATGAGTGAATAAGTTGGTGCACACTCCCCACCCCCACCTTTCCCAAAGTATTGTTCAACGTGTGATTAGACGTCTAAATGAAGTTTGTTTCTTGATTCGAACCAGTGTATCAGGGGAAAAGAAAAGGCCCCGGCTTGGATCGGTGATCCCGTGAGACCGTTATACTCCGATCGTTCTTTGCCTCACAAACTTGAAGTGCCCCTGTAATGTAGCCAATATCCGTAAAGTGGAAACGTTTGTAGCTTAATCACCCAGAAACGTTATTAAAACCGGAGACTTTTTGCAGGTCTTGAAGGCTTTAATGGATGTGAAAAGAAGTCCGGTACTTTTAGGAATTTGTGAGAAGCCAAGAGAATAGGGAAAAGTGAAAAAGTGCCAGGGTTGTCTGAGTTTTCCAGCCAGAGATTTCGTTAACCGTACAATAAATACGAAATATGAAATAGCTTTCATAATGCTGGGTTGTGTGACAAAAAGGTCCTCGAATCTCCCGCATTGTTGCTACAACGATTTGTCCTCATTAAGCCTGGTCACCTGTCAGTTTCTAACCACCAGCTCTTTCCTATCATATGACGGCTACTAAACCGGGAGGATTAGGATTAACACATGCTTCCTGTGATACACATGAAGCCTGCGACACCTGTTTTTTCGAAACTGCTGCTCATGCTGCTTCGTGGAAGAAAGCGCTATCCGCCCTCTTCAGCATGCACAAGGTTACAGGAAAGCATGATGGTTTTGCTGCGATTGACAGAAATCATAGCGAATTTCCATCCCGCCCTCTCTGATATCACGGCCATATCATGCTCTCTAGGAGCGAACTGACAAAAACGAAGGTTCAATCTGAAGTCACTAATAAGCCGCTCGGGTCAGATCTGATTTGGATGTATTATGGTGGAATATACAATCAAATAAGAAACAGCATTAGGGAATATGGAATGAAATTAATTAGTCCCTGAGTTTAATGATCTCAGTTAGATCGGTTTCTTTCCTCTCGTCATTTCCTCACCCTCATTAACTATGTGTGTGTAAGGTGTGCACATGGTCTGGAGTCTTGCTTCACAGTTTATAATTGGCCAGTGAACCTTCTCAACATGTACAGAGCATTTGAGGAAGGCTGGTGTGACTTACTTAATAACCATCTTCCTGACATCATGGCTGTGATTTATCTCATTACTTTATTTGGTGCAACAAAAGAATCTTGCTTTATAAAGGCAGGATGCCTACTGGGTTCTTTCTTAAACTAATTAAAAGCGCAACAAGCACAAACGTCCATTCTCCTAAAGCTACATTCTTTTGTACGTTCGCAGCTGCAGAGCATTTTCGCTTGAAAAGGCCTACCTTCTAGTATGCCAAGTGGTTTCATGACTTTTCCGATCATGTTTGCAATTAGATCCTCTCAGTGTTCGCTCAGTGTTGCATGTCCGCTTAGCTCGCGTGAGTTTTGCCAATTTTTGCTTGGCCAGATCGTGGATTTACAAAAAAAGAAAAAAAGAAAAAAAAAAGTTAGTATTACTGTTAGTGAAGTATAATAGGTCGTTGTATACAGTATGTATAGATTGCATTGGGGTTCCCTTGCTGTTGAGAGTAGCTTACGTAGCAGATACAGTATATTCATATATATATATGTGAGTGTTATATATTCATAGCACTCACAGTGTATGTTCCAAAAGCATAAATAATGCAGTATGAATAAGGTAAGAAATAATTCATCATGCGGTTGGTCAATTTTTTTTTTTTTAAACCATTTGCTAAATCCTGCTTTTTTTTATTTTTATATTTAGTAAATGGCATTTTATGCCTTTTAACCATTTCTGTGTATTTAAATGTAATGTTGTGGAACATCCACAAGGCACATGGGTTTTTGTCTTTACTTGGGTTGTTAGAGCAGATAGAAATAGCTGTTCCCTTACCCATCTATTTTCCTTTATGTTAATAAGATAAAAAAAAAAAAAGAAAACTTGTCTTGCTACCACAAAACTGGAAACTGAAGACTTCTCATATGGTGAAAAAAAAATATATAAAGTGACACTGGAGATTCATTAAATTAATGTAAAATAAGCATTATATTTAATCAGTTTATCATTAGGTTACGATTATGTGGTGCTCCTGACATATAAGTACCTTTGAATAAGCTGTTGCTGTAGAAACGCTACTGTTTTAGAACGTGCATGTTAATAGAAACCTGTGATTTGGATTACAGCCAGGGCTACGGTAATGATTCAACATCTTTTTTATATTTGAGATTTCAAGCGTACTGTGGTAAACAATAATTATGAAGATAATAACAATGACTAATGCACAACTACCGTTAAGCACTCTTAAATGAAAAAAAAAAACAAAAAAAAACTGAGTTGGAACTGGCGTGAAAAGGTTTACGATAAAGCAGGACATAAATATGCTGCAGACGAAGTAAAGCCGGGGAGAAAGAAATGCCGTTTGACCTCAGTGTGCGAATTAAAGAATTAAATTTAGCCCTCAGTCTCGGGTCTGAACATGTGAAGGTGACTCTCCGTTGGCAGGGAATTCGATAGGGCCTCTTTTAAACGCAGGCGTGGTGCCCGCGCGAGTGTCACGGTGTGTGATTAGTGACACGGCGCCGAGTGATGCGCTATGGCTGGCCTCAGCTGGCCCTCTGGGAGCTGGAACTAAATGGGACGGAGGCTCCTGGTTTCGGCCACCATCTGTGTCAAGAGCATGATTATACAAGCTCTACTCCATGTAGAAAGATTTTTTATTTTTTTTGTATGTGTAGAGGTATTGCAGCTTAGCCTGCATGAGTGAGTTGCAGTTTAATAGTTTGGGTTGCCTTGACCTCTATCTGATACACAACACTTACATTTTAATATATACATACAATAATACATACACAAAGTATATACACAGTATATATATATATATATATATATATATATATATATATATATATATATTATAGCATATTCATGTATGTGTATATGTATATTGTGTAAAAGTCTTAGGAACCATATTATATGCTGTACCAATTTTGTTATTTACTGTATGTTTATCATGTCTACATAATTATGTACAAAATCATTCAGTATTAATACTTAAAAATTAATAAATAAATAACATTACAGGAGAATATATGCATGGCTGTAAATAAAAAAAATATATAGTAAAAGACAGACTAGTTTTCAGATGGAAACAAAAAACCTAATGTTACACTCCTGGGATTTGCATAAAAATAGGAGCGAGTGTGACAAAGTTACCAGAAGAACTCATATTCTCCAGCAAGCTCAGTAAAACCTAACAGCTGTTTTACTTATAGTACTGTGCAAAAGTCTTGGGCACATACAAAAATATGGCATAAAATAAAATAAACAGTCAATATTTGGAGTGAAAACTCATTGCTTAAAATCAGGAGTTTTAGACACAGATTTGTATTGCAGGCTAAAATGCATATATTCTCCTGTAATGTTATTTATTTATATATGGAAATACTAAATGATTTTGTAGATAATTATGCAGACATGATAAACATATACAACAAAATTGGTACAGCATATAATATGGTGCCTAAGACTTTTGCAAAGTACTGTATATCATACTGTTTTTCTTTTCCTTAAGTGTGTATACATTTTTGGCTATATATATATATATATATATATAGATAGATAGATAGATATAGTGGTGGTCAAAAGTAAAAGTATTGAGACTAAAGTGAAATTCTGTGTTTGAATGTCATTCTCAAATGACGATCGAGATAAATGAATAATTTGGTTATTTTATAAAATTGCTCTACAACAATCATTATTTAGTATTTAGAGTTCCTTTTATTCGTCAAAACCTTGCTGTATCCGGCTGGGCACGGCGTCAAAAAGATGTCTGCAGTACTCTGGTGTCAGTAGCTCGATCCATGCCTGCTTGATTGCTTCCTGAAGATCATGTACAGAAGACAGTTTCTTGACTGCTACTGTCTTCTTCACCATTGTCCATCAGTTTCCTCTTGGGTTCAGTTCTGGAGATGACCCAGGCCATGGTTCCAGAAGTTGAATATCATTGTCACATAGACAGCTTTTGACTATTTTTTTTCAGATAATTAGCACAAATCTTCAGACAGATGGGACTCTACGGACCAGGTTTCGCTTCATACATGCATAAGTAAGCTTTGGTCACCCATGACCCTATAGTCGGTTCACCAATTTTTCTTCCTTGGTCCTGACCACTGCAGACAGGGAACATCCCACAAGAGCTGCAGTTTGGAGTTGTTCTGAGCCAGTAGTCTAGCCATCAAAAGTTGTCAAAGTCAATCGAATCCTTACACTTGCCTAATTTATTTATTTATTTTTTCTGCTTCCAATATATCGACTTTAGGGACGAATATACAGTATTCCACTCACTTCCTGTTGTCATTGGAACAGGATAATCAAAGTTATTTACATCATCTGTCACTGATCATAATGTTATGGCCGGTCAGTGTATGCACATATATTATTATTATTATTATTATTATTTTAATTAACATTATCTTTTATTAAATTTAAGATGAGAAAACATTGAGGCTCGTAATGGAACAACTGTTTAACAGATATTTTAGTGGAGTTAAATAAGTACTAAATCGAGCTCACTTTTCTCATGTACAGTCTGTATTTTCCGCAACAAAAACTATAAAGGGTTAAAATGCAGGACATGCTGCTTATTATTATTAAACTGTTCAAAAACAAAATCTAATCATTAGCCAATGACTGTGTGTTTTTTTTTTTTAAAAAGGAAGAACCTACTTCACTTCAGAGACTGGGCTGTTATTGGAAAATAATCCACTTGGTGTTGGACCTCATCCCAGCACCCTGTTGTGAAACATTTTCCTATAACGGCACTCTTTTGTCATAGTCAATTCCTTATTAACACTTTACAATCATAAATAATGATTAAATAACGATCCAGATATCTTAAATTAGATTGCATACGTTTTCAATTTTCATTTGAGATAACCGGTCTAAATTACCATTTGTGACCTCATTGTGGTCGGTTGTGTGTCTGTGTAACTGAACGGCATGTGAATGAACCTGACATTTCACCTCTAGCTCTTGACAGCGAGGAATACTAACCGGATGGAAACCAGGTATAGATCTGATCCAGAGCCGAGCCCACTGACACCGTGGAATACCAATGGATGTTTGTAATGCACAGGACCTTTCAGAATAAATGCAACAACGATTCAAAAATTTCTGGACAAACACGCCTGTATATTATTGCATGTAAGACATTTTTTAATGTTTTATTATTTTTTTTAAACACTGCTCTTTTCATGCTGGTCAGATCTAGGCTGCTGCTGTCACTTCAAGGCTTATGTAAGTAATGTTGCGGTTGCCATACAGTGCAGTGGAAGATTACAGAAAAAGGCTTCTGGACTTTTTCTCCCTTCGTTTGGTTCATGTTGGTGGTGTCTACAGAGAGAAAGTGTGAGCGGACTGATGAATCTGGTGAGAGAGCCAGGCGATCTGCGTTCCTTTTTAATGTCACTGTTTCTAACCTACAGAAAAACACACACTCGCACACTCAGTCTTGCCCCACACAGGCGTCTGCACTCTATCCTGGTTATATCACTCGGGAACATGCGTACAGTTATGCACACACATACACACGCGCGCACACACACACACACACACACACACACACACACACATATGCCTTTGGCATGAGAGAATATGATTGGTCTTCAGGCTTAGTTTTTTTTTCTGGCCTCGCTTCGTGCTTGGCTCCTAGAAACCATGCATTAAAGAGAAAAAAATAATAAACAGAGGTAAAATAAGAAAATTAAAGCTAATTTAATATGTAAGGAGCAATAAATAAGTATGCAAGCATAATAATGATAAAATAATAACAAGTAAAAAATATATACATAATAAACCATGAACAAGTGAAAAACATTTTTGAAAGAAAACAATTAATGACAGAAAATAAAATTGTTCACGTAAAGGATAATGAATAAGTTAAAGTAAACAGGTATAATAAGTAGTGATGGGTATGAATAAGAAATAACACTATCACAAGTAAAAATGTCTAAAGAATGATAAGTAACAACAATATAACGAGCAACAATATAAAGACAGTGTTAGATGAAAAGTTTTTTCATTTTTACCTATCTTGTCTGCAGTTTATATATAAAAATATTCAATGAAAATACAAATATGTAAATTAAGGAAAATGTATAATATAATGTTACATTCAATTTGGATTAAACTACTTTAACTTAAGCTGCTAATCTTCAAACAAGAGCTAAAGCTCTACTGAGCTTTAAGTCAGAAAGTTCCTTCAAGAAATAATGTAGTAATACATATAATTATGTTTGGAAATTAGTCCTCTAGGAATTTTGCTGCATTAAATTATTTCTGAAAGTTAAAATGGGTTGTTATCTTTCTGGACATATTAGTAAAGATCAGAACAACAGTGTTATGGGATCATTTTCTGAGAAACTCATGGTTAGGACTAGCAAGACAAGATTATAAAATAACTCGGTAGCTAATGTATGTAAAAACCTGGGGTTTAATATACCTTATGCACCATGGTGTACCATACACCTCCATATAAGCTATTTTACTAAATTCAAAATAAATAAAAGTAAAAAATAAATACAAACAGTTAAAATAAATAACAACAAAAAGTAAAAATGTAAATGTAAGTTGTAGTAAATGCATAAAGGTACTGTTAAATGTAAAATTCAAAACGTTAGATAACATTTAATGTTAGATAACAAGTAAAACTAAAGGGTAAAAGTGTATAATTAAGCAATAATTCTTGTAAAAATATATAATAGTATTAAGTAAAAAATACATAAATAAGAAATAACTAAGTAAATAGATGTAAAAAAAGTAAGTATAACAAAAGTAGATGTAAACAACAGTAAGGAAAATCCTAAAAGTACAGTAAGGCACAATAGTATTTGAAAGTAAAACTAAGAAGGGGAAATAAGTGTAAAGTAAAAGTCAACAAGTATAACTAGACAAAAAAAAACTAAATATGCTAAATTACTGTAAAATGTTTAAAAGTAGAAGTAAAAAAATATATAATAATAAATAAATATGTCCTGTAAAAAAGAGGTAAATAAAAAAATATGGAATAATAAATGGGTAGTAAAAATACCTAATTATAATAAGTATGGTATAATAAGCATGTAAAACATACTGCTGAAAGTAAAAATGAAAAAAGAAAATTAGTGTAAGTAAACATCAACCATTAAAACTAAGTAATAACACAAAATGTATAAGTACTGTAACAGGACAAAAATATATAAAAGTACTGTTGCAAGTTAAAATGTATAATAGCAGTAAGATTACATAAAGGAGTAATAATAGTATAAGTAGTACATACTGTACATATGTAGAATTACTGTTAAAACTTAATAAATAATAGCAGTGAGTAAAAGTGTATAAGTAAGGAATAATGAATAAATATGTGAAATTACTGTTAAAAATTAAATAAAACAGTAGGTAAAATTACGTACATAAGGAAAAATAAGAACGTAGATATACATCAGTAAAAATAACTAATAGCAGTAAGTAAAAATGCAAAAGTAAGTAAAAAATGTGTGTAAAATGTTAGTCAAGTAAAACTAAATAAAGTAAATGTGAATAATTACATTTACTTATGAATGTACTGTATTAATTAATTTACTTATAACACAAAGTATATAATAAGTAAAAATACATAATGAATAATAAATAAGATGTAATTAGGTAAAACTAACTAATTAAGTCAAAAATATAAATGTAAGGTATAATATTAATTTCAAGTAACAATAAAAAGGTGAAAAAGCAAATATGATAATAGTAATGTAAATAAGGTAAACGTCAACAAGCAAAACAAAATTTTATGTTAAACTAAAGTTTATAATTAATCAATAAAAAATAAGTATGTATAAAATTATGACTAAATAATAACAGTAAGTGTGGTACATACAGTAATAAATAAATAAAGTTGATATAAACAAACAAAAACCCATTCAAATTATAATAATTGTTTATTTATGTTTGTAAAATTATAATAATTATATTGTATTTGCTACTTATATGTAATATGTAGCAAATATAACTAACGATATGTATGTGTAGACAAATAATAATGAGAAATAATAGTAAGTGTTGAAGTTGACGTGTTTTGTCATTCTGTAATTACTGTAATGATCTTCTCAGAACCAGAGGGACTATTCCAGACTATTTCAATTCCGAGCTTTCACAGGCAGGACAGACACAATCAATAGGCCCACATTGTGGGAAACATTCATACAGTAAATGCAGAGGTCTGCATAATCTTAGTCAATTATGAGCAGTGAAGAAATGGACCGTAATACTCTGCATTTGAATGAATGAATTCACCTTTTATCGACAGCATTGTCCGGGTATTTAACCTGCACTGCCCGGCTGAAGTCATGTGCGGTTCTTTTCCTGCAGAGGTCTCAATATGCTAATTTTAAGCTTAGTCTCCTATGAATAGGCAGTAGACACCATTTCATTCTTTTCCCTATGCCATTTAAACAACAAAAAAAGGGGTAGACAGTATGATTCTTGTTGAACATATTTGCCACTCAGATATGTTGGGGAAGAAGTATCCGTTAGCGCTGACGAAACACTTTCAGCACCTCTGCTGGGACTACTGCTGCTGATCTGCATCTGTCAGTGTGTTATTTGGCAATAAAATTTTTACAGCATGGCTGGCATATTTCTACACATTTAATATACTGTCACTTCTTTTCACTTGTACACTGCTGTCAGTGTGTTCTGTTCAGAATGTACAGCTTTGCAGTAGTAAGACATTAAACCATACATAGGTTTGAGTGGGTCTTAATTGAGTACGTAACAGTGAGCAATCAAACGTGAGCCAGTAAGAAAAACAACTAAGAAAGTAACAATAAGTAAGTAAAAGTAAATAATCAATTTTGATAAGTAATATGAGAGAGTGAATTGGGTAAGAAATAAAAGTGACCAAGTAAAAAAAAGTTCTGGAAGTACAGAACAATAAATTAGTAAGCAAACAAATACGTTAAAGCTATTAACAAAGTAAATAAAGCAAAAAGTAAGCCCAGAGAAACTAATAAAAATATGTAATGATGGTAAAAGAATGTTAGTCAAGAACAAGAAATAAAGTAAACGGATAAGTAAAAAAATATATATAATGTGCATACATTTTAGCACAATAAATAAGTGAAAGTGTTCATGCAACCTTATTTTGTTAGTAAGCATTAAAACTAGTTACTGACAAAATAAAATGTACTTGTGCATATGAACATATAAATAAAGGTATAAGTGTAAAAATAGGTAATAATAGTAAGAACTGTAGTAAAAAAATTGAAACAAAGGCAGTAAAGCAAATAAAACGCAAGGTAGTAATGATGAATTACTATGCTAAAAGATAAGTACAATAAAGTACAGAAAAATAAATTAGAGACAGTAAAATTCTGTAAGTAATGAACAATAAGTAAGAGTAAAAAAAAGTGCAAAAAGTAATTAAGGTATTTAAGTAGGGAATATTAAACAAATAGTGTGAATAAGTAAAAGCAAACAACTTAAAAAGTAATATGTATGAAACAATAAATTGGGAAGGAAAGCAAATATGCAAGTAAAAAGAAACAGTAAGTCCTACTACTACTAATAAGATAGTAATTAAGTAAGTATTTTTTTAAGGGATTAAATTTAAAGCAATGATAGAAAATTATTTATGTAAGACTTGTATTTGCATTGAATGTAATGTGTATAAGAGTACGCTTATAAGGAGTACTTAAAATAGGTAACCCCCTTTTTTTTAATTTTTTTTATTGTAATGAATGTGTAGAAGCACCCCATTATATTTTAGAAGGTCAGTCAGTCAGTATTCTATGCTGTACTTATGTCAAGGTCAGAAAATACAAGGGCTGCGAATTTATTAAAATGATTTTATGTAACTGTAGAATTGTTTGTTGTGCTAGTGGCTGTTTAAAAAAAAAACATGCAGCGGTTTAATACATGACCGCTGAGGCCCAGATCCAATTCTGCTCTCAGCTTGCATGGACATGTACAGTTTGTTGCTTGGTGCTGAGTGAGACTAAAACTGTGCTGGAAAGAAAAGAGTGTGTGTGTGTGTGTGTGTGTGTGTGTGTGTGTGTGTGGAAAAAAAACATAATCGCAGAAATCCCCTCGAGCAGGAGTCTGCATTTATGTTATTGGTATTAAAGCTAAAAGGTGTTTTTAGGAAGAAATGTCAGTTTCATTTGCAGTGCAGGAGAAGTCGTTCGCGCAGAAGTGACACCTCACACTTTAATCGATGAATGTGTTCTATTGTAATATTTACAGTTTTGTGCCTAGCTCTGCCAGGAAAGAAGTATTACTAAGGCTTAAGCTTTTTACTGCTGACAGAGGTGTGATCTTGGTGGATACACACCTTGCCTTAGCCGCTCTTGTGTTCAGGGACCTACAGAAACAGAGGTGCATTAATGGCAATAAAAAGTTTGCCCATTGCTTGACAACCCATTACTTTTATGATTTTTTTTTTTTTACCAACTACCATCATGTTGCACCAGTGTTTGTAACTGACATTACCGTATACACGTATATCTTCAAGACATTTACATGTACATGAGTCGCAGACATATTGCATGCAGAGACTGTCTACTGCAGATCTGTAATTTCATTGTCTCTTAATGAAACCAAACCCTAATAGCAGGAGGGAATAGTTTACGCACACAAAACTGCATCTATATCTCGTTCTCACACAAAAACGGGACGAATACAATCCGCCTTTGTGCTAGCACACGGTAGGAGGCAGCGGCATGGCACGAGGAAATTGCCGTGATCTCATCCATGTGACGACAGACTTCGAAATGCCTTGAAATGATGCCCGGTAACTTTTCTGAAAATTAAATCATGCGATTCCTTAATTAATCAGCTCGACTTGAAAGACTGCACAGTGTAGCAAAATGTCTCGGTATACACAAAGGGAAGGTTAACACTTTACAGCAGAATGTAACTTTATGCGCAAATCATCCTGTACATGATTGCCATATGTTCATAAACATGGTGTTGTGGATGTAATTATACATTGAAAGTGTTTCTTTAAATCCAGCCCTGAGAATGATTTTATTATGTTCCTTTGTCAAAATGCATTCTAAAGGTCTATCTGGGTAATAAAAATAAAAAAAAGACTACCACCAATACAGAAAAAAGAAAGAGGAATGATAGAAATGTGTAGTGTACAACGTTCATGGTTGAACAATCTGCAATCTTTAATCCACAGCGTAAACTATTTGTAACTTTGAAAATTTAAAAGTTTAAAAGTAATGTTTGTCCTTGATTCCTCTTATGCATCATTTTTTTAAAGCCAGGATACAAGTACAAAGGTGTCAGTACATCTGAGCTACACAGTCTGCAATCCTTGGACTGTAAAATTGTCAAGGTTAAAATCTGTTATTTAGTATAATGCACTTGTAAACAAGTTCACAACAGTAATTACTCCTTAAGATTTATAACTACTATTTTAGCCAGCACCCCATCATATAATTTATTACATACTCTGGAAATTGTTTAAAGAATTTTATTTTTCAGGCTATGTTAAGTACCAGGATTGACGATCTCTTAATGTGAGACTGATTTCATATTTTTCTATGACGCACATATTAGAAAATAAAGTAAGAAAAAGAGCAACAGACTAATGCAACCATTTTATAATGATTTTACTAATGCTCATTTAGTAAAATCATCCTGTTTACTAGAAAGGACATCCTGGGTTCGGAACCCAGTAGTGCCTCTTGCAAGGGCTACAGTGGCTTAAATGTTTTAGGCTCTGGTTTGGTGATTGAAACGTCGGGCGTTCGAGCCCCAGCACCGCCAAGTTGCCTTTTGTTACCCTATTGTAACATACATGTGATAAATCATTTAATCTTAATTTTACAGCAGGTAAAAATATGAGATATAGTCGATCAGTACCCATGACAGTAAGCTAGCTTTGTTTAAATAGAAAAGGAGGAAAGCCTCATTATTTGGCATTTTGCTATCGTACTTTGAGTGGTCATTTTTCAAATTGTAATTTCTGTAATGAAATAAATTAGATTTTTTGGGGGAGTCAGTAATAAACCCAAATGTATTTTTTTTTTTTTTTTTTAGTTGGGTAAAACGGTTGGCACATGCGTGACCAGCCTGAACAATATCCGAACTGAAAGCTCATGAGGCATTTTATTTGAAGTTCTGTGATTGTAAAAGCATGGTGCATACTTAAAGTTTGGAACTAATTTGCTGCCTAAAGCAACTAATTTGAACTGTAATTAATGTTCTGTGAATGTGTGTGTGTGTGTGTGTGTGTGTGTGTGCAGGTCTGTATATTCAGCCATATGCACACAGCTGAGTTTGTGTCTAAATGTGAATGGCACTTTGTGCATGAAGTGACTGGTGTAGTGACAGGCAGCCCCAGTAGGGCTCATGTCACTTTCTGTATACTAGATCGTTATTAGACACATCTCCCCTTGTGGTTGCCAGTCACGTGAAACCTTGCTCCACACTGTGGCCCATTTAACTCCTTCATGATTAGCCACGCAAATGATTTCCTTCAAACACTCACCCTGCACCCAGATGTAAATGCATGCAAAAGAAGCCGAGGCCGCCTACTTGATTTTTGTCCACTTTTATTTTGCAATATGACCAATAGTTTATCATATTCAAGTGTGTATGAAAAAAGTTAACTCACCGTTTTTATTTCTTTTAAAAAGCTAAATACAAGAAGCATTGTATCAAGGCACATACAAGACTGGCCAAAGGGCATATATGCACTTTGGTCTTCAGTTGGTAAGGAACAATTAACTTTCAGTTGTCGCAACATAAAAGTGGCTTGAACTTTGGAAGAAACAAAAATACAGATAATTATTATAAACAAAAATAGTTCACACTTGTATTCCAAGTAAAAACAAAAACAAAAACAAACAAAAAAGAATGAACCCATGTTTGTTTATCGTATCTTTGTCTTTGCCCGATTGTATTCCTCTTCAAGAGCATCATTTACAAGTACAATGGGTAGACAACTGAGGAATTTCCCCTGTTGACAGGAACACTGTTGTTAAAGTAGCCACCTCTCGTTATTTCTGTGCTTTGCCGGTCCTGTGCTGGACGAGCATACCCAGCTGAGGAACGCGTTACTGGGCTCTGTGCTGTGCTACCTCTCTGAGGAACAAAAGGAAGCAGTATATCTCCATACTCCAAAAATAGCAGAGACTTAAAGCCTGACAACACTGTTGAAAAGTCAACTAAGATCCCTAACATATTCTTGAGGTTCTGTTAAACCGCAACACGTCTATGTTTGTCCAATACAGATAAGACGAAAGAAAAGCTCTTCTACCCATTTAATCAACTGTGCCGTATAATCCCGTCGGCCGTTTTTTTGCCTTTTTTTTTTGTTCTGAGAACGACATGGTGAAAACGATGACCTGTGCTTCTACAAAGTTCTCTAAACTCTGATTGTTTAACACAGCAATAAAACCCACTTTCACAGTTGATATCTCAGTCGAGCACAAAGACTTTTTTTTTTTTTTAATTGGTCTGAAACCTTAAGCAAAGGATGTACAGTACAAATTACTACAAACCTCTAAAATATATAATTGCAGTTGCTGACAGCACACACTGAGGACTCAGTGACGGCCTGCAATTGTAGCCTTGTTTCTTTTAATAAACCGTCCTTAAATATAAATTATATGGCAAATGTACAGAACATTGCTTTCTCAGTCTTTTCAATCCAGTGTTTTGTAAAAGACCGGGCAGTCCTGATGTCAGTCACTCGTAATAAAGCGTCTTTCAAATCAGCACACATTATCATGAATGGGAATGGTCTGAATCTGGTATTCCACTGTCTCTGTAGCTCCTGTTGTTGATACTGTTTTCACTGTGTGGACTCTTGTAAAGGTTTAAACCGTTAGGAGGGAAAATCGTGTGTATCACAAACTCTTCCTTGGTCACTGGCAGGTGATTTATGGGTATCATTTGAAAAGAACTCTCTCTAATCTCCAAGATGGAGTTGTCCTTCTTTGTACCAGCCTCCGCGTAGTCGTCCTTCCTCCTGCGCCCTTTATTGTACGTGCAATTCCTGGAAAACAAAGAACTATTCCTGTGGATGTACCAACACACCAACGCCAGCAGTATGATGGCCGAAAGCGCCACGGCTCCTCCTATAATAGCAGCTAATGGCAGGCTAGAATTTTTGTAAGGCTCCTTCTCCTGCTCCCTGTTTAAGGTCGTAGTGGGGTTGTATGCTTTTAAGGAGCCTGTTTCTGTCTCTATGCAAACAGGCGTCTCGTCCGACAGGTAAATATTACTGGTCTCCATAGGAACCATGCATATCCTATAGGAGGAATCGGGCTCCAGAGCTGTGAGCAAGTACTCCGTCCTGTCCCCTTGTACGATGGTCTCAGTGATAGACCCATATGCGGGGCTGTGGCCCAGTTTTAACCAGCTGAGCCGCAGCGCAGTCATTGGCTGAGATACCCTCCAGGATATGTGCACCGTGTCTGGAGTGCTGGATTTAACGCTTATTGTCATAATCTTATGACTCGGCGGCGTAGTACTTCGATAGTTCTTTCCAAAGTCAGGCCCCTTAATCACGGGTCTTTTAGTCACGTAAACTGGCCACTGGGGTCGAGATGGTGGCAGTGTGATGGAAATTGTGCTGGTCTCGTATGTCGGAGAGACCTCTGTTTCAGAGCAATCAAAGATCTCCGTGGCTAGATCCTTAATAGCCATTCCTTTCACCTTATCAGGACCTTGGCACATAAAGCCACGCACGTTGACCTTAGAGGGCAACGAGCGCAGCCAATCTCGCACCCACTTCATTCTGCAGTTGCAGTACCACGGGTTGTTGCGCAGCAGCAGATGGGTAAGGTTATCTAGGTCATCAAAAACCCCCATGGGCAGGCTGCTCAATTTGTTGCCAGACAGATCCAGGCGGTACAGCTGGCGCAGGAAAGCAAAGGAACCTACTGGTACCCTGTCTATGTGGTTGTCCTGCAGCTGTAATTTCTCAAGGCTTGAGCCTGGCAGGTTGGCAGGTGGCGATGTGAGGGAGTTACGCACCAGTGAAAGCTCAGTCAGGTTGACCAAATTAACAAAGGCCATTTCCCCAATACCCCTGTTGTTCAAGAGATTGCCATCCAGCACCAGACGTTTCAGATTGATCAGATCTTGCAAGGACAGCTCGGAAATAGAGGAGATGCG
This sequence comes from Clarias laeviceps, assembly GCA_030014305.1. Lineage (NCBI taxonomy): Eukaryota > Metazoa > Chordata > Actinopteri > Siluriformes > Clariidae > Clarias > Clarias laeviceps. Next base: position 29,280,278 of record JAQMYJ010000039.1, read on the forward strand.
GTTGTCATCAAAGCGGAGCTCCTCAATGGTCATGGGAAGACCTGGGGGGATAGTGCTCAGGTGATTGCGTGAAAGGAAGAGTAACCTCAAATGATTGCTGTCTCGGAACGCTCCGTCCTCTATACTGACGGCAGACACAGAATTGTCGTCCAGATGTAATTCCTCGATGAAGGGAATTTGTGCCAGTGAGGCATGGGTGATAGTCCGGATGTTGTTTTCCTGAAGGTGGAGCTCCTTCACGTTGATAGGAAGGTTGGTTGGAAACTCATCCAAGTTGTTGCAATAAAGGTAGATTTTCTCCACGTTGTTGAGTCTCCGTAGATCAGCAGGGATGCCTGCGCTCTTAATCCGGTTGTTCTGTAGGAAGAGGACGGTGGCATCCTGTGGGATTCCTGAAGGAATAGAAGTCAGCTCTCGGTCATTGCAGTAGATGAAAGTCCCATCACACCGGCACTGTGATGGACAGGAGGCTGAGGTCACCAGAGGATTGGCCAGGCCCAGGAGAACCCCAGCTCTGATGAAGAAGACAAAGAAGGACTTGTACTGGCACGCCATTATTAATGTTCTCGGTTTGTTTGTCCTCCTTGAAGGAAAAGTGGGGAAAAAGAATTAGAAGACATTCTGAAATAATGACAAAAACCCTCCCATAAATAAGTGCTGTTTGTACGCATTCTGCCTTGAGCACATTTCTGGTATTAAAATGAATTATTACAACAAATATTGTAAATATACCACTATTAAAAACAATGCCAACAAAAATAAGTTTTTTTTGGTAAAACTGGGTATACAAACATCAGAGAAAGGAGAAAAAGACGATGGCAAAATGGAGTCTGTGTCTGAATATCAAAACTAGACTAAAGTGGAAGGATATTCTAACTCGGACATGGGACCAGATAAGAGATCTTTCAATCAGCTTTCTTTTCCTGAATGAAATGCCTGTGTCACTGGTTTTATCTTTTACTGAGTGTAATGCAGACAAAGTCCTAAAAATGTCTGCAGCAGGCCAATGCATTTCAAAGCTGCCTTTCATACTTGCAGACTGTGCCGGATGAATGAACTTGGGTCTTGCTTATTAGCTTTCGGGGGGGGAAAAAGAAAAAAAACCTAAGACAGGACCCGCTTCTCTTCCAGGATTTGTCAGGTCAGAAATAATATATAACAACTGTAGAGCAATATCTCAAATAAAAGGCCCATAAAAACGAAGCTGTTCATAACATGCATATTATTATATTTACTGTGTTAAAGCCCAAGATGAACTGAGGGTGACATTTTTGTGTTAATCTTATAGTTGAAATTTTATAGTGTTTCAGTACAATATAAGAAAAATGTGTATATGTACATTTCTGTACATGTTTAAGGCCTAACACCTCATATGTGCACATTAAAAACAAAAACTGATGATACAAGATTTGTAGATTATTTGGTTAAAAGATAAAATGGTTTTAATTTAGTAGATAAATACAGACAAACTGTATCATCAGTAAGAACAAGATGACGAGGCACTAAAGGAAATAATGTACAAATAAACCAAAGGCTTCAATTCATGTAGTACTACTTTTAATCACCCACTATGCTTTAGTTTTTATTTTGTTTTTTATCTGACATTTGTGTGTCCCATAATCCCCCTTCCTACACGTCTTATAAGAACCAAGAATGGTCACTCGAGCAGAACATGGCACAGCTGAGCTGTAATGCTCATACCTGATTTACAGGAGCCAGTTAATCCTTTTCTTTCACCCAAAAAAATCCAGTGATGCTCTAAGCTCCCCCTTTCTTCTCCGCACTGTCTGAAGAGTCTTCTTTGGTTATATCCCGGTCCAGCTGATCCTTGTTTGTACTGCCGACCTCCTGCCTTGTACCACAGCGTCTAGAGTTCATGCCATCAAAGGCTCCGTGGTAGATAAACCTCTGAAGAATCTCCTCTGCTTCGTGACAGATCTCTAGTGCATTAATGCAGGCGTGCAAATCAGATAATTAAAAAAAAAAAAAAAAAGGAAAAAAAAGTCCAGTGCGTGAAGAATCCTTTTACTTCACTGCGCGGTGGTTTGGACCCCTAATTAGACCCTTTTGTAAGTCTGGGAGACTCCTTTGTAGGGTTCCGGTATGTCCTTTAGCAGAATGGACATGACATCAAGAGGCCAGAGCCCACTTAGCCTGCAGGTAAGGGCAGGCAGAAATCCGAGGAGGCTCTTGTTCTCGGTTAGAGTTAGCCCCAAATCGTTTCCCCGCTCTCGTGGCAGGAGCATGAAGGACGTATCCAGCCTGGTGGCTCTACGGCAGAAGAGGTTCGCTCACTCTCTCCTGTGCCTTGAAAGCATCTTGTGCTCCTCTTTGCTCTCCTCAGGAGCGTCACCTCACGCAGTCAGGCAGCGCTTCATGCTGATCGTAACCTCAGGGAAGATCCTGTGAGTCAGAGGGAAAGGAAAACACAAGTGTTGGAAATCAAGCACTCAATCCTTGTCTGGAGACAATCAAAAATCCTTACTCATCCTGGAAAGTGGTGTTCCTAGAATATATATTTATTTTGTTTACAAGAATGATGAGATCCTCTACCGTGAGTTTTGAAAGAAGTATTATTAGGTTTCTCTTTTTCACTTTGATGACACGCACTGCTTGGGGAAACTGAAATGAAATGGGACTTGAGTGTTTGTTTAAAAAAGAAAGAGTGAAAGGAAAACCAAAGAAGTATTCTCTTCCACACCTACCACCCTATGCCACCGTGATTGTTTTCTCTGACCTGCCTGCGTGTGACCTCGTCAGCCCCTCCCCTCGGTCTTCTCTATGGAGACCGGAGAAAAGAATGTCTTTGCATTAGAAAAGCTACGGTGCTCAGGGGCCCTGCTGCGGTAACAGCGAGTCGCTTCTTCTGTAGTTCGCCTTTAGTTTTTCGTCTTCGTCTTGTTAAGTGCCCGGCACTGGGATAAAACCCGCATATTTCACTAACCGCAACTTCTTTAAATATTGTGCAACTTTTAGAAAGCACAACCCTTTTGAGATTCACCAGCAGGAAAAAAAGCTCTCAGGCTGCTTAAAAATGCATACGGTAGATTATTCAAAGCTCATCTCTTGAGTGCTTATGAATATCCAAGCAAGAATCTGGTCCGTGTCACCTCCATGCCCCTCTTATACCTGCTGCATCTTCATGACTTGGGCCTAAAAATAAGCCCCCCCCCCCTTTTCCCCCCTTGCCAAGCCAAACGATACGCTGCATCTCAGCACACAAAAGCGTGTGTCCTCTGTATGAAACCTTCCTCACACTGCAGCTCGTGTTGTAGTGGCAAAGTAAAGCTACAAGCATCTCTGGCTCTTAACCGTTGTAAGCAATGACATGGAGGCGATTAGAGAATTGAGAGCCTTGTAACTCAATTTGCAGGTCCAAACAGCGCCGTCTAATAACACGCTGTCCTTCTGTCATGCTGAATCATAGCCACGAACCTGACGTCTTAGAGAAGGAAGGTGATGTCATTTATTTTTTGTGTGTGTGAAACATTTCTAAATAGACAATGCAAAGCTAAGATTCAAGCATGGGTGTGACGCCTCTTTTTTTCTTCTTCTTTGTGCAGTCCTCAGGGGGAAAAAAGGAGGTATTACGAGATGTCATCATCCCATCAGTGGGAAAGAAATACATGTTTTGTTCATTCCTTCTACTTGTTTTTTCCTTAGAATTATGAATGAAGTGCTTACAGGTCAGACAGCCTTATTTCTTGGTTGTAGTATTCTGTAAGAAGAATGCCGTGCAGTCACAGCACCACCAACCTCATATTATTATTATTATTATTATTATTATTATTAGAATTATCGAATCAGAGAAACTGAACCAGGGAATTTGCTGCTCTGTTTAACACACTAGGCAGCACCTATTGATTTGATGGAGTGAGCTAATCATTTCTGAGCTTTAGCTTGTCAAGCTGATTGCATTTTTTCTCGATTCTCAGTGCTCATTGGATTTCTCAGAGCTGCATTGTCCTGTGCTAACCAGGCACAAGGATTTGGGAACCTGATCTCAAACACCATTGCTAAGCTCCTCTGGTCGTGTCTTATCAGTTTCCTTTTTTTTCGTGGTTAAGTTTTTTAAACTTTTAAGTTTCCTCAAAGCATGCAATATTCTAACAGTTCTTTGGATAACGGTCTAATTGATTGATTGCCATTTCTCCTCCTGATACACTGCCTCTGCTGTGACATCTGTTCATAATCATACTATCGTCATAACAACATGATTATATAGCCAGTCAGTGTTGCATTACAGCTGATTATTTATTTTGATGCGATAGTAAGTATAATTAAACTTTTATAGTACAAAGCTAGTCAAGTGTTTGTATACACTTATTCATATCTGCTTAGTAACCTGGACGTCCATTTCATGTGTACCTCAGCTCGTCCCAGAGCGTGAAGCTAGAGTACGCCATGTTGAAAACGATATTTAATACTAAGGGTGTTATTGTGCTTGTTTCTAATGTGTGGTGTAAATGCTAATTTAAACAGACACCAAAGCTAATTTAAAAGGTTTGTCGCCGGACGAGGGGCCTGGGCGACACGGGGGGTAGGCGTGGGGGTCTCTTTTCTTTTGAAGAGCCTGAAAAGGGTAAACGGTGCATGGTGTAGCAGCTGCTCTGCTTTTCCCCCACTTGGGGGTGGTAGGAGCTTCGGTATCAGGCCTGCACGGCTCACCGTGGCTCACACACTCGCGTACATGCAAAGATGGTGCTTTAATTACCACATGTGCACCCCTGCCAGGGTACAGAGGGTTTCTGCCTCTGGACAATAGGAGAAAGAATCTCGGGTAATTTACAACCCTGTACAGTCTATGCTTTCTCTCGGACGCGAACTAATTGCTTCCTGTACTTACTTACAGACTAAAATGCATTTCGCCTATCTATCGATCTATCTATCTATCTATCTATCTATCTATCTTTCTGTTTTAAATCACATCTTAATGACGTTCCTAGGTTTGATTTGAATTAGATTTCTATTCCTGAAATGCATATTTGAAACATAAGGAACAAAAATAAAGCGATTCTGAAAATGAAGTGATTCTGAAGGGCATTCTCTACAAGGCCTTACGGCTGGGTCAGAGGTCAGCCATGAACATGAGTGCTGTGAATCCTTTTGGACTTCTTTTTTTGTCTGCCACACAAAAAAAAAACAGTCTCTGGAGGCCCCGAACACACGACTATTTAACGAAGGAGAAGAGGAGAGTAAACTCGTAGTCTCTGGGCATGCCTTAAGATTTCTTGTTTTGTGACTTTTCAGTGATTTGAATGAATTGATTAATTGATTTTGGAGAAAAGGGGCCTGTTTTTTTTTTTTTTTGGACATATAAATCTGAAAAGCTGTAAATATTTCGAGTCTTGTTATGCTGTGTCGAACTAGTCTGGTAGTGAAGCATGAAGCTGGTTTGAGCTGAGCTGAGCGGAGGTGAGATGAGCTTTGGCTTGTCCTATAGCCCTGACTATTGCTTTGACATCAGCTGTGTGAAATCCCAGGTTAGGCCGCTTAAAGCCGAGGACAGGAGAGGAGAGAGACACATTTAGTAAAGGGCACTCATGGATTACAAATCACACACACACACACACACACACCTCTTTACATGAGAGCCTTATTTTGGGACTGAACCCCAAATTCTAAAGCATGAATGGTTATTAATAAATGCATTATTACATTTCAGTCACTTGTCTTTGCTCAGGTCTGGGCTGAGGTGGGTTTTTCTGCGTTACTCCTATAGCGCGTATAGAACGATGCGATCGGATCGGATCTGAGCCGCGGAGCCCCGGCGCGCGTCACCGCTCCTTTTACACACACACACTCTTGGACTTGGATCTGAACTGGTTGCCAGGCTGTTTAACAGTGAATGCATCCTATGATAGGCTACTCTTAGACACACACACACACACACACACACACGTATATATTGGTGTGATTCAGGGCGAGAAACGCGGACGTGCGTGTAGAGATGGAGACTCTGCGTAAAAACCCTGCGAACTGAAATCCGTGTGCGTGAACACTTGGTGTGTTCATTCGTGTAGATCAGATCTGCCGTACAAGCTCACATCAACGCGAAAAACAGACCGAGGAAGGAAAAAAAAAGAACGAAAGAAGCAAAATAATAATAATAAATAAATTCCGACAAATCCGTGGCGCGTTAGGTATTTCAGCGGAAAGGGAGAGAAATACAAGTTGGACGAGTGGAAAAACGTGTCCTGCATATGCTGTGCTTCAACTATATTTTGTTTCTAACGCGTTTTTTTTCTCTCTCTCTCTCTCTTTCTTCTCGCTTTGTCGTGAATCCCAAAGGCTCTTGTAGAGATCGAAGCGCAAAATGCGGGCTGCGCTCCGAGAGCCAACCATCTGAAATGCGCATTTGCTCTCTGTCTCTGTATATCTCTATCTGTTCAAGCTGAAAGCACACCGAGCAAATATTTTCAATATACAGAATAAACAGTTCTGTGATAAACAGATAGATTGTTAAGGGACTGTGATGTTCAGTGTGTCTCTGCATGTGCATGGTTTAAATATCGGCACCTAATGGGATAAAAAAAAAAAGCAGAAGAAAAAAAAAAACCCTGACAGAATAATATAAGACGCAAGAAGGATCCAAACCCATGGAAGAAACACTTACCTGCAAATCATTAATGCAACGTTTTAGAAAAAAAAATAAAATACTGTGCAATAAAAACTTTAAGAAATATCCTCCTCCTCCAACCAAAAAAAAAACAAAAAACAGTCAGTCCACAGTGTGTGTGTAAAGAATATATATCCAAGGTTTTCCACAGAAAAAAAATCCAAAGAAGCCCAGGATTCGCAGAAGACAGAGCTGTGTCGGTGTGTTATTGTGTCCGCACATGGATTTGCACGACACACACATGCACACACACACACACACTCCTTGGCCAACAGTGAGAAAGAGATAGAGAGAGAGAGAGAGGTTGAGAGGATTCAGCAGGTCTGCTCAGCTGCCTGGAGCTCACTATAAGTGTGAAGTTACATCTGCCTCAGCCCTGCTGCTGACGTCATCCAGAGGAGGAGCTTCACACTTTCTCTTACCTCCTCCCCTTTGTCACTCTCTCTCTCTCTCCCTCTCTTTTCTCCCTCTCTCACTCCTACAGCTTAGCTAAGATTCACACCAGCGAATGAGGTGCTTTCTAGGCACTAGGGGGAGTTAGAGAAAAGGGAGATGATCTGGACAAGGGGGAAAAAAAGGGCCCTTAAGAGCCCTATCTGGAGTGGACACTTTTTGCGGCGGAGGAATAAGAACTACAAGAAGCAGCTCGCGAGGGAGACAGATGCAGAGCTTGGAAGGATTAAAGCCGAGATTTGTTTGTGTTTACGTGTGAGAGAGAGACAGACGTATAAATTTATCTGTCTCTCCAAGCATGCCATGTTTGTTTGTTTTTTGTGTGAGGCGGAAGTTACGGTCAGCTTAACCGTGCTCATGAGTTATTAAATTGAAAGTCCAGATGGAAAGTTTGTATATTTTCTGACCACACACACACACACACACACACACACACACACACACACAGTGTGTGTTTTATTTTTTTAAACCCCACCTGATGACTAGGACAAACTAGCAATTAAGAGCTGATAATTAGTGTCAATAAGAGTTAAGCTCCCAAAAAGAAAAGTCTATTTATTAAACTACATCCAGTATCACATGGTCAGCTCATTACTGTCCTGATGCAATCCAGACACTTTTGTAAACAAATTATTATTTTTTTTCTTTTTTGACATTCTATAATAGGAAACCCAGTCTGCTTTAACTATCATGGCAGGTCCTGATGTGTTAACTATGTTCATTTTTAAAACCGGCCACGTGGGAGTAATGTTTCCTGACGACTTCCGCTCAGTTGTGGACCACTTTGAATCTCGTCCAAGACATTTTGTCCTTTTTCTCCATGCTTTGTTTGCTATAATGACAGTTGATTTAATCCCTGAAACACACTGGGGACTGAGTGGCCTCCTTCTTCTTCTTCTTCTTCTTCAGGTCTGCCAGTATTCTTTGCCCTTAAGTGTCTTTGCCCTTTAGTTCAGCCGGAGACAATATGTCCGATGACCTTAGTAAGAAGCAAACACACCTCAACATAAGAAGAAAAATTTCAGATTTAGCCCTAGGACATGTTCTCACTTTCCCACAGTTTTTTTTTTTTTTTACTTTTTAAATCTGCGTTTTAGCTCTAGGGTCGGAGGTGAAGAATAAGGGATCATTTAGCGGTGGCTAGGGTGTCAGTGCTAGACATCGCGGGTAATTCCCATTTCTTAGGTTGTGCCACGACTCGAGCCCTCGCTTTGCACCCCATCTGCGGCTTTCTCCGTCTGTCATCGGCCTCTGATTGACTCTCGATCTTACAAAGAGCCCTGGAGGAGAGACCAACCTGGGTCCAGTTACATCTGCCTCATTGGCAGGGAGGTGGGGTGGTGTGGGGGGAAGGCGGAATGGGATTGAGGGAAGAGAAGACATGCGCAGCTTTGTTTTTCCCGAGGATGCAATTTACTTTATCTGTCCCATCTCGTTGTGTTTTGACAACAGTCGTGGCTTTGAGGGAAACAGCCTGCCTCTCTGTTTCCTCTCCTTTCCCTGTCTTCGCTTGCGTGTTAAAGCCGAGCTAAAGTCATTAAAGCACTTGATTTGGTTAAGTGTACGAGGGCTTTAAGAACTTTTAAGACAAGGGAGATGCCTGAGGATCGGTGCCTGCATTCTTCAGGGATCAGCTGCGAACTGGTGTCTTTTTTTTTCTTTTTTTTTTTCCCTCAAATAGTTTACTTATTCTTATATGATAAATCTCATCACAAGAACTTCGTTAGAACCAAACATTCTGATACATGATACAGCAGCAGGAGCGTTATTGCATCTAATGGTTTGGTTTTACTGAAGCAAATGTTCACTGCACTAAAATGAACTAGTAGAAAAACTACTTAGAAAAATTGAATCAGGAGTCTTTGAGTCATTAAAAGTAACGAATCAAATGATGGTGGAGTTTTTTTTTTCTTTCACTAAAATCTCTCAACGCTGCAGACAGGAAGCTTTGGAAGACTGGGGAATGATGATGATGATGATGACGATAATGATGACGATGATGATGATGAGGATGATGATTTTGCGTTTCTGCTTGCAGGCGATATTTCAGCTCGATAGGTGAGATAGGAACTAAATGCGTGTTCGCGAGTGTGTGTGAGTGAAGGTGTCTGCACCGAGCACCATATTGAGCATGTTCCTGTTAACACGTTGTTACAGTATGGCTGATGTGATAGCGCTATTGTTTTCAGCAGGTTTTGACGTCCCCTTTGTTTCTCTCTTTCTTTCAATGCACATTCCATATGCTGAGGTTTTAACCCATTTTCTCTCTTGAGACAAGACGACAAGCCCCCGCAACCGCAAACTTTCCAAATCTTATAAAAGAAAGTGACTTCCTGCTGTCTCAGGCCCTGGAAACCATAAGCCAGGTTCCCTGTCGGTTCTCTCAGCCTTGTGTATTTGTGCTGATTCCTCTCTGCTGTTTCCTTTTGTCCCGGCTGCTTGTTTTTTTAAAGTCTTCCCTTGTCTTTAGCGGGGTTAAAGGAGCCTATTGATGGAGGGGGGGGGGTAGTGGGGGACGGAGCTGACTTGTCAACTGCGAGGAGACCTCTGGACCTCCTGTAGTTTAATGAGCTCTGAAAACAATGGCCTCTGATCAGATTAGGGTTAAAAAAAAAATCCTCCCCCTTCCCTTTTCTTAGCTCTGTCTTTTAGCCTTATCAGCACACAGAGAGAGAGAGAGAGATAAATAAAAAAAGATGCCATCGGTATACAATGGCTTCCTCAGTACTGCTATTAAATTCTGCGTGGCTCATTGGAGCACCTCGCTCTCCACCCTGTAATTGGTTTACTGTTTCAGTCCTAAATCTGTAATTAGCTCAGTCACCGTATCCTCACAACCTTAAGGTATTGCCGCCTTATTCGCCGTGAGGAATGGCATCTATTTTGCCTCATCATTTGAATTTTAAAAGAGCAAAGACCTGTGGTTTAAAGGGTTTCTGCTTCTTTAAACAGCTCACAAACCATGGATGCCCCGAGTCCCTCGAGATGATAGAAACTATTTTCTTGTCTGCGGCGGCTGTTTTTTTTTTTTTCTCTTGTAAAAAAGGAGGGTCGCTCGTGCTTTTGACGTGCCGAAGACGCGACGATTAATGCTATCGGATGCTTGCACTTATAAGCGCACACATGGGAATGATAGATCAGGTCGATAAAGGAGTGTTGTTTGTCCACAAGGATCTGATTAGTCCAGCTCGTCTGGCTTTGTTCCACTAAGTGGGGGTCATCTGCCAAATTTGTGATACAAAGCGACCGGTGGAACTATTTCAAAGGTGATTTTAAGTTCGTCTATCTGTTCGTCCTGGAGGAAGGAAACGGCTAGGAAAATGCTAATGAGCGTGGAGTCGTAATGAACTCTATCATCTTCTATCTTAAATAAACTTCTTTTCCATCTCGTACTGTTCTTAACTTCAGTAATTAAATGGAAATAAAGTGAAACTGTTATTCACAGCTGTTTATAACAGCTTTCATCATTAAGGCTACGCATACAAACGCGCACACACACACAAATGCTTAAACCCACAGTATTTTACATGAACACATCAACACATCTGCCTTAAATCAGCATGGTGGAAATGTGCACGCTGGAAACCATGTGGTCATTTAACAAACCTGAACGTCTTCCTAAGTTATCGGTTATTATAACATTATATACGCAGTTCTTCCTTTTAGTTAAAAAAAACCCCCAAAAGTTAAAAGTTTCAAAAAGTAAAAAAAATAAACAAGTGGTTGTACATGCATTTCTAGCATGTATAACTGGAATGCAGGACACCATGATCTTCAAGCCAGCAAATTTTTCAAATCAAACGCTAAATGCAAGTTAAGGCCTGGCCCGCAGTCCAATCCTCATTCGCCACAGATATCCGAAGAGCTGAAAAAAGGCTGATTATCGGCTCGCCTCCATCATCAGCTTTACTCATCGGAGCGGGCAACTCGGCACTTTGAAAACACAAAGGGGTGAAATCTGAAGCCGTCTCTCAGGATCCGATGTGTTTTTCCTAACGCCTCAGAAGCGTCTAAGTGCTGTGAAGGTGCCCAGGTCTGACACCATGCCCAGAAATCCTTCCGACTCAGAGTATCAGATGTTGCTCGTGTCTTTGTCGGGCCTCCTTCCCAAAGCAAAAACAGCGAGATGGGGGGAGAAGAGAGAAGTTCCATCAACGCTAAGACGCGTTTATAGTCCTCTTCCTCCATTAGCAACTGTCAGTTGGGTTGAGAGCTTGGAATTTTTTTTTGCCACCTCTTAGAAGAGAGGAGGATTGATGGTTCCTCTTAAGCTCAGGGTGAAGAGAAGTTCTAGCTGTCACCTCTGATTGCGTAACGTCAGCAAGAGGGCCTTTTTTTTTTCTTTTCCCCAAGTTCGTCCTTATAACCGGCACTCATGTCTTGTCTTTGACGTACGTTAGGCATGATGTGGGTGTTGTGGTGAATCATTATCGAAAGTGCATCCGGACTGTGCGTCTTTTATATTGTCAGCGTGATTTGAAACAGGTTCCTGAAAGCCAGGTTTATGAAGATGCACGACTTGCAAATGTGAAATCATTTTTTTTTCTCCTAGTCCTCATGAGCTGATTATGTTATCGCTGCAGGATGAGATTCAGTCCTCTGCCATTAGCATGGGCTGCTGCTGAGAAACACAGGCTAGCGCTAACTCCATGCTCAAAGAGAAGGTCATGCTAATAATGTGAAGAAGCCGCATTTGACTGCATGTATATAGTAGGAATTACAAGCGTGCTGAGATAAAAGTCGTCTTAATGGTTTTTAGAAACCTTGCCTCTGTGCGAGTGTGTGTATGTAAGTAAGTAAAAAAGTAAATGCGAGCGTGTGTGTGTGTGGCTTGCTAGCTCTCCTGGAGGCATCGTTCGTTTTCTGTCATCCTGTTGTTTTTTGCTGAGCTCCTCGCAGTATTTTACATGTCTTTGCCTTGGTAGGAAGAAAGGCCCATTACCATCTGAGGCGCAGCACTGCCTTCCAAACCCCACCCGTCACTAAGAGATGGATGGATGATGCGGATACATGTGGTGCTCTTTTAAAGACGAGAGAAGGACGGTGGTTCTGGTGTTGAGCAGGAGAATAGAGGAGGAGTGAGGCACCATGTTTTTGGCATTGATTTATTCATCTCAGAGGCTCCACTCGTTTCCTCTGCTGCTGACTCAGTGCCTGTACTCCTCCCTGCGACATTAACCTGGAGTTTGCATGAGAAAAGCTCAAGCGTGGGTCTCCTTCTGCTTCCAAACTGAACGGACAAACAAAAGCAGTGACATCCTGAGAACTGTATAGTAGAGACGGGCAACTGAATATGAATACAGATCATATGGATGATAATACAGCTATGAATAGGAGGAGTACTTTTAACTTATGTAGCGAGCGGTTAGATACGGATGAGTAATGATGATTAGTAACAGCCTGGTCAGGGTCGTGTTGATTAAAATAAGCCTACACTATTTTATGGAAGAAGTCACAGAAAGATATTATAGCAGGTAGAATTAAATGTACAATAACTGCCCTAGAGGGAAACAGTTATTTACTCAAGTAAAGTATTTGGCCAAACCTGTTAATTATTTAATTCAGGTGGTTCAATCAGGCCCTTTATCCCTGATCTTTATGCTTCAGCAGACCAACACATCTTGGACTTGGACAATGCTATTCTTCCAACTAACAGTTTGGGGGAGGCCCGTTTCTATTCCAATGCGAGTGTCTCCCAGTGCACAAAGCAAGAACCTACTGTATAAACACATGGTTTGATGAGTTCGGTGTGGAAGAACTTGACTGACCTGCACAGAGCCCTGACCTCAACCCCATCGAGCACCTTTGGGATGAACTGGATCAGAGATTGCGAGCCTGACCTTCTCGTCCAACATCAGTTCCTGACCTCATAAATGCTCTACAAAATTAATGGGCACAAATTTCCATAAAAAACACTCAGAAATCTTGTGGACAGCCTTCCAAGATGAGTGGAAAGGCTGCAAAATAGCTGCAAAAGGGGAATCGACTCCATGTTGCAGTTTAAGTATTTGCATACAATGTCATTTGCAGGTTTGGCCAAATACTTCTGTCCATATGGTGTATATGAGATGTAAGATTTAAGACACACCCATTTTGGATTCAAATCCCAATTCAGATAAGGATATTTGAACCACTATGACATAAAGACATCAAGGCATTTTCATTTTTATTTTTTTTTTCTTGGGGAAAATTGAGAAACAGTTAAAACATTGCATTGTTATATATAAAAAAAAATAAAAAATAAAACTTTTATTTACTCCACCTGAGAACTAGTATCCGGAATAAAATGAGGAACCATGTGGACAAATATTTAACAAAGACTGAATAAGTATTCTTTTAAAAATGTTAAAAGTTAGTTATTTAAGTTCGGATTAGCTAAAAATAAATAGCTTTTTTTAATTCAATGTTTGTGTATTTACTGACAAAATCGAGTAGTGACAAAAAAGGGGGGTGTATAATGAAAAAAATTTACTTTTTTGACATTTACATGGGTCTCCAGTGTTCGTACACAAACAAACTGTGAAGGTACAAAAATTCCTGCTTGTCGTCCTTGTTTTAATTTTTGGACTGACCATAGATTAAACAATCCAAGCTAGATTACCCCTATTGTGATCTCATATAAGAAGGAACTCCTCCCCCAGCTTGCTCCAAGCTAAGTAAAAGTAGCAGGAATGACTTTTTACTGTATTGCTTTATAGTTGAATTAAAAAACAGTTATGGTAAAATTCATTTCTCACGACTGTTAGAGCGTTATAGTTCATGCATGGAGGATTTCTTTTGTTTTACAGTAAAAACCTGACAGGGTCACACTCAATTTCTTTCTCTTGTGTTTGTGAATGGTGAGAGTGAGTAGCAGCGCGGACTAGCAAGTGAGTGCGAGCTAGTTCAAGGCTAGCGGGTGACAAACCGGCCCTCGGCGCGACTGATCCGGGATGCCTTCGCAGACGCTGTTAATTTAAAATGGAAATGTCTCTCACCTTGGCAAGTACAGTGGGCCAACTGTATTCAAACGCATGGCTTGAATGACAGATGGCTCACACTCCTCGTTTGTGTGAGTGTGTGGCTAGTATGAGCTCTCTGCATTCACTTTTTGCAGCATTTCAGCAAATCTGTCACACAGCCTCACCCTGGTATTATGAAGTTGTAATGCTGATTTGTCTTCTAACCATGAACTTCGTGCTACGCAGAAGAACGGAGTGGTCCATACGGGGAAAATGTTACCTAGTTGGGTAATAAAAGCTTCTTTTAAAAAAAAATTTTTTTTAATTGTCAGATAATTTACTGTTTGGAACGAGAAGTACAATTTCTAAAAATATTAACCCCACAATGCTGACGCGAGTTGATGTGTAATGAACTTTATTTTAAACATACCATAAGTGTATCTCAAGCTTCTTCATTTTCCCAAGAGTATTATAAATATCTTTGAGTCTGTACAGCTGAAAGGAGATGAATCTCCTAGAGGAGGCTTACAGGATTAATACTCCGCTAGAGGAAGACTGTCCTAACAAACCACCAGTGACTAAACGTTTGCTAAAAGATGGACCCGATCGAGGCAGAGGTCTGAGCAAGCCTTGACAAAGACGTTGGTTGAAGCTATGAGGTCTTAACTCTCTGTGGCACAACATCACAGAGGCAGTAAACTCTTCTCTGCTTGTGTTCGCATGTTTCGTATCCTCTTGTCCTCTCTGTTCTTTAAAAAAAAAAATGGCCTATTATATTTTTATTAGTTGTTTTCTCTCACATAACTTTTGCCCTCTGCGAGGACAAATGCATAATTACAATTCTCTCAGGGTTTAAAAAGCAAATAGCTCGGTTCATATCTATTTTCTCAGTGTACCCTCTTGTGATTTTTGATCCCGCAGTGATTGGCTGGACGAGGATATGTTAACTCACAAGTTCTTTTCAGTACTTAGAAACGGTTCCCCTCTTGAGCCCTGACATTTCTTTACGTGCCAGTGTTTCAAACTATGCTCTTGAACAACCCTTTAAACATATCATGGGGTAATATTATCATCACAAGCATTTTTGGCAATGACTGTGTCTTCCTCTTAAAACCCTGTTGTTATTCCACTGTTCGAAAGCTTGTTTTCCCGTTCGACTGATTAAAATGCGGTCCACATAAGTATGCGCGCACACACACACACTCACACTGACCCATAAATTTGTAGCCTGTAAGATTGCATTTTGAGACCAACTAACTGTAAAATGTACATTAAATGATTGGTGGTAGATGGACCAAGGAGCATCAGGATGAACCAGGGGATGACGGGATCAAATCATCCCATTTTACCATAACTCTCTACGCAGGGGGACACCTTTACCTAAAGGAAAGGCTTTTTACCAAAATACCTGAATAGCCAAGCATAAAAACATCCTCTGCAAAAAATGAAATCTTGGCAAGTAAAATATTCTTGAATATAGCCAAACCTATCTATAATTTCTCAAAATAAGATTACAACAAACCAAATATAAGCTTATTAAACTTATTTTAATCAATTGTGACTAAAATTGCAGTGAAATGCTTATACGACCGCTCGTGAACCTAAAATCTAAATTATCAATAGAAGTAAATTAGGAAATGGAATAAAGAATAAAATAGAGAAAGCTCCTTTCTAAAATATAGAAAAGCTGCAGAGAAAAAGAACAAGTGGGCCTCCGAGTGGCGCAGTGGTAAAGCGCTCGCCCTATCAACCGGAGATCGCTGGTTCGAACCCCGGGTGATGCTGTTGCTGGAGGCATAGAGAGAGCTGATTGGCCGAGCTCTCTCAGGGGGGAGGGATGAGAGGTACTTCGCGCTCCCACATT
>JAQMYJ010000039.1:29296312-29312573 GCA_030014305.1 Clarias laeviceps
TACGGCCATCCCTACTGAGTGGCGTTGTGAACTTAATGTGGGAGCCCCTAGTGACTGGGAGGAATTGGACACGACAATCGGGCAAAAATTGTGGGGGGGGGGAATAAAGTAAAAAAAAATAAAAATAAATTATATCCCAATGTATGAATTGAGACTGCGTCTGAGTTTTATACGGTGGCCCTGAAGTTCAAAACAAATTAACAAAACTGAAAACAAAATAACAAAGTCAAAACAAAATTAACAAAATGGAAAACAAAATAATTAATTTAAAAACAAAATAACAAAACCTAAAGCTGTTTTGTTATTTTGTTTTGGGTTTTGTTGTTTTTTGTTTTTGTTCTTTTGTTTTCGGATTTGTTAATTTGGTTTTAAATTAGTTATTTTGTTTTCCGTTTTGTTAATTTGTATTTCACTTCTCGGCCAGTCAGATACGAACAGGAAAAGTGAATTAATTCGTGTGTGAATGAATGTGCAAACATGTACTCTCCTTATTATGGTTTCAAATATGGCGTTCTAATGGAAAATTTCATTATTTTCTTAGTTTTGCAGACCGAAAAAATTGTTTAAAGTGAAGCACACAAGAAACAAAGATAGAGAAACAATTTCTCTACTTCCTGTATATCTTGAGTGACAGATGTCTCGTCCAATCAGCGGTAAGAATTTCATTCGCAAACTATACCTACCTTTTCCGGTTCGGATCTGACTGGCCGAGAAGTGCAATACAAATTAACAAAACGGAAAACAAATTAACAAGTTCAAAACCAAATGAACAAATCCGAAAAAACAAAATAACAAAACCAAATACAAAACAACAAAACCCAAAACAAAATAACAAATTAGTTTTGGGTTTTGTTAATTTGTTTTGGGTTTTGATATTTTGTTTTCAAAATATGCCAACGCAAGTATATAAGCTCTACTGTTGAGCCACTATACTTTATAGGATCATAGAAATACATGAGAGGATTGCATTTGGTTTAAAGTTTTAAATACGCTCTTGCAGCATAGTAACAGGTGATTAGTCACCTTTTAACCATCTGCACCACTCTGAATCACCCCGGATGCAGGTGCCCCTGTGCCACCATATCCTTTTCCCCCTTGAAGCGATTAAGGATGGATGTTTCTCGCTTCTTGGTGGTTGATGTTAATTTGAGACCTGGTAGCACCCGTGTGAAGTGCGAAGGCTTTATGGATATTATACGGTATGTCTAAGCAGGGATCCGCCCGAGGCAGCTGTGCGTGTGCGCTTGCATGTTTCATCCCATCATTTGTCTCCCATTATTCAGTCACAGGCCTCAGTCTCAGAGCAGGTTGGGGAAGGCCCCAACTCTCTCTGTCTCACTTTCTCAGTCTGGATCGTTGCTGACGGACATCACAGCGCTAGATTTCTCGCCTGCAGTGTCTCTGCTGAGAAGTGGGTGAGATCCGAGGAGTGGATGAGAACATGAGAGTGACGCTCGGCAGTGGATGAGGATTTAATCAGCTTGAACTGGAGCGTCTATTGGATATTGTAGAAATGTGCCTTTTTTTTTTAACGTCCATTATTTCAGACACCAGGTGCAAGCCACACCTGCAATAGAACGTCTGTCTCTGGTTAATTGGAGTGCATTATCCTCACTAATGAATATTCTCTTCTTGGCTCAAAGTGGAGCATTACTGCAATCCCAGGAAGGCCCAAGAGAGCTAGCCTCTCTCTCTCTCTCTTTCACTCTCTCTCTCTTTCACTTCTCTCTCAACCCCTTCTTGACTGCATTATCACAAGTGCTTATTATTGATTGCCTGAACAATCATAAATTGCATCCTGTTTGTGTGGGGAAGAGGTTGATAGATGGTTGCACTTCATATTTGTCTTTTGGCTGCATGTAATATTATGTCTCTGAGAATGGCTTTCGGAATATTTTAAGCTTAGAAATACAAATGTAGCTGTGATGAGGCTTGGAAGGGGTTGCCAAATGTCTAATCAGTGGTTTTGGCAGAAATTTGATGAAGCTAGCATGCCAAAATCCATACACGTACAGTCCAATCAGTGTCCTCGTCAAAGACACACCCCAAAAAGACACGTCTGGGGTAAAATGCTTGAATGTTAACGTGAGCTAGGTGCTTTCTGGTTTTTATTTTTAACCCCATCATTTACAAAGCTTGGAGAGACACCGAGATCAGAGATTGTTACGTAATTTATTTAGTCAGAGTGTGAAGAGATCTTGGAGGAAACGACTGCAAATAACACCACAGCATCATTAGTGTGATGAAGCTATCAGCTGGCTCAGCTAGGAAATTTTCACCCTGGCCCTGAATCATCCATGCAAATCCATATTTATTGGTTTCCAAACTAGTTACAAATAGCAACTGTTCTGTGAAACCTCAGAAGCCTCAATCAGGAATGCTTGATCCAAGGCCACGTTCTTCCAAGCGAGACCACGGCTGAGTAATGGTGAGCATGATAAATGTTGCACAATTTAATAGGGTTAGGGATATTGTTATTATTCCGTAAGCCATGTCGTTGCATTATTAAAGAGCGGTCTTTTGAGGCAGGACGCTTTTTGATTTGAAGCATTAACCAGACGCAACCGCGAGAAAGCACTCCTTTCTTGACCGCTTGTTGAATGATGTAATGATGGATGGTACGATACAGTGGCTGCTCCGTCCCGCCGCACTTATGCTTTCAATATAGAGCACTTATGTAGTTCGAGCTCGTTGTTGGTCCATTTTTCCCCCTCTGGCTTTCTCCTAATCCTACAAGAGCCAGTTAAAGCCCTGTTTGAACAAGTGACAGGTACGTCTGAGGATTATGTTTATTTGCCTGTCAGTCAGAGATGCAAGTATGCATGCTCGTGCACGCCTGCATTCTTCTGAGGATGATTTATGTCTCTGCAAGTCCTGCCGGGGATTTACAATTTTATAATTACATCTCTGAGTCGAACCAGTTCTTGATATTTGCATTTACATTAACATGGCGCCTGCTGAAATGGTGTTACTTGTCATTATTTGGCCGGAGGAGTTACGCTTCACCTTTGCTACATGAACTGACAAACCTGGCTTTTGCTGTTTTATTTATTTATTTATTTATTTTTATTCAGTGGCCGTTAATCTCTCGGGGCGGGTGACACGACTGGAATGTACCACTCTTTTTACGCCTGCCTAGTTGTAACCCCCTCTCACATTAACTCTCAGTCTTGGCCAGGCTTAGAAAAATCATATCGTTTTCAGCATATGAAGTTTGTAATTGAGGCTTTTAACATTTCCGGGCGTTTTTTTTTTTTTTTTTCTTACTATTTCTTTAAAAAGTGTGTGTGTAAACCTCTAGCCGAAATACCCCTCAGATAATGCGTTATGTATCCCGCCAGTCGCGCCGCTTCATTGTTAATGTAAATGTTCCTGCTGTGCCACACAACTTCAGAGAACACCAGGGGAGGGGCTCTTCTTATATGATGTCAGGGGAAAATCTGATTGGTTTGTTTAAGGTGCAGAAATTTGGGAACAATTAAGGGATTGTTTTTTCCCCCCACACACGCACTGGAGACCCATCTGAATGTCTAAAAATGACCAAAAAGTACATTTTTATGTCATGAAGTCGAGGTGAAGTCGAGCCACATGGAGCATGTTTTTCACGTACTAAAGACACAGAAGCAGCGACTGAATCCCGCTAGGTTCAGGACAAGAGGACTAGAGGACAGAACAAGCACAATCAACCCTCTTCTAGATATACATGTAGACGTAGCACGCAGATTCCCCTCAATCATGTCAAATTGATTGACGGTGGAAAAAGAGTTTGACTTCTGTCTCACCCAGAGAGCATGGCCAGTTTTCCTTCCTTGCCTCTTGACCCATGGCTGACTGTGGCATTTTAGGGATTTGAACCTCCATCGATGGGGCAGATCTTTTTCTTTACACTCTTAGATGTTTTATACATGAATTTTAAACATATGCTTGAACATTGCTGCATCTTTATGAAGTCTGTTTAATACCAGATTATATTTAAAACACCGCCTTTATATTTAATGTAATTTTGTGTGTGTGTGTGTGTGTGTGTGTGTGTGTGTGTGTGTGTGTGTGTGAGAAAAGGTCAAGTGTTTGCACTATTGACTGTTCCATCATTTTATGTTATTTTCTGTAAAACTAAAATAAAAACAGCACTATCCTTCTCCATCTGACAGTTTTCTAGCTTCCTCTGTTTGAGACGTCCGGGGGAAAAAAAAAAAAGGTAGAATGTATTCCAGGTAATTAAGCAGCTGCTCATGAGCCACAGTTATATTTTACGTAAACAAAGAATGGTAGCATGTGTAGCTCTGTAAAAAGCAAAAAGGGGAAGAAGAGAAAAAAAAGCAGGAGGAAGATTATATATATTTTTTGGCTTTGTTTTGTAGCTCCTGTTCTTTGCTGATGCTAAGAAAGATTTGTTTAAAGCATACGTACCTAAATGAAACATGTAATCCCGTCTGTCTCTCTGTGTATTCCTCACCTGCTGTCTCGATTAATACACCGGATGCGACAAGCTCTCTCTGTGTTTGCGCGTAGGTTTGTCTATGACCCGCTCAGCTGCTCTTGGCTTTCTTTTTTACACTCTTAAATCAGGGCCGGGCACTGTGTTCCTCGTTAGCTTGTCTGGCTGCTACGCAGAGCTTAACAAGCTATTTGTTTGTGTGCCTTCGGCAGGTGTGTCTCCGGGTTCACAAGCCGTGGCGGTGAGATTGGTTTGTGCGACTTTAATTACTAATTTAGCGAAAGTGCAGTGAAAACAAACAGCGGCAATGGAGGGGAAACTCAGGTTGATGGAAGAAAAGAGGGAGCGGGGGAGCGCGAGCGAGAGCCAGTCAGGCGGCGGCCTCCTAACCTCTTCCTTTCAGTGCCGATGCGGTGCAGGTAATTCCTTTTCGAAGCCATAGATTCGGTGCAGGTGATTGAATTCTGCCCTGTGCTACAAACAACAATCTCGCTAAGTGACGAGCTGCTCGGTGCACCTCAACGGTACGGGAGCGACATCAGGTGTGAGATCCAGCACGGTCGACATCATTAGGTTTATGCATGTTACCTCGTGTTCTCCATAGGCTTCACTTATTTTGAGTGGATTATAAGTAGTTACTAACCTACTTCTATGTAGCCCAGTGCTTTAAAACAAACAAACAAACAAGCAAACAAAAATAACCCACCGTTCTGGCCAGTTCTACAGCCAGATGAGCTGTTTTTGTCCTTCGAAGCACCAAGTAAATTAAGCAGATACACTGTGTCTTTGTGTCTTTTTGAGGACCAGTTGTTCTGGTAGTGACAGGAATTTACAAAAATTCTCCCAACGTGTGATATTTTTAAATGAGAACAGAATAATATAAGAAATAAAACACAATAGTGTGATATGTTTTCCCTGAAAATAATCAGCACCATGGCATGATACTGTCAGATGCAAATTTCAATCCACTCATTTCTTATGTAACACTACACTCACCTCACCAGCTTGCCAGTCATTACAATTTTCAATTTATTATTGATTGACGTGGCATGCTTTTAACAATTTAGTTTTATTTACTCAGTGGTAGCTCAGTGGTTAAGGCATTGGACTAGTGATTGGAAGGTCCTAGGTTCAAACCTCACCACCACCAAGTTGCCACTGTCGGATACAGGATAATGTTCCAGGAAATTAATCGGCACCCTTCAACCCATCAGGTTCATAAAATTTAGAAACGTTGTTTTTTGTCTTCTGAGAAAGCGCCACGGTGACCACTATTGTTGACCAGCTTGTTTAAGCGGTTCCAGAGTTGCTTTAGATTTGAACGCTATTCGGCTCTGATTGCTTTCAGCACAGAAGTTAAACAGAACGATTTGTGTAGATGGATTAAAAAGTGAATCGGCGTAGATTGCAGAGCATCGTTGCAGCAGGAGAGGCAGAAATGATTGACGATTAAAAAAAAAAAGAAAGAATAATCAGAAGTTGTTTTCTGATAGACAGGCAGCAAAACAAATTCATCCCTGTTCATTCTTTTTTCTTTTTTCACGGCCACCTTGCACTATTCTGATTGCTGTTTCAAAGTAAACACAGTGAGCTATATGCTGATAAAGCACTAGTCAACATGAATAAATTGACTGTAAACTTTATAGTAAGTTACAGGCATTTTAATTGCTAGAGTGCAGTAAATATGTGTTACTAGACAGTTTGATGCTTAGTGTAAATTAAAAACTGCTATAATTTTACAATCGGTTACGACTTGTTTTGACATAATTCTATGTATTGTGTGTATGTATGTTTTGTTTTGCTACAACTTTACTTCTGTTATGTATTATTTTTTTTTCTGCTGCGAAAAACAGGTTATAACAACCTTATAGTTTGGTGCCATGTGTAAATATTAAATATTTTCGTGACTGACTGCCAGTTTGCTTTGTTTAAACTTTATATCATTGAAATAAATGTAAACTTGTACATTAAGTTATAGGCATTTAATTGGATTAACAGACTGACTAGTGTAATTAAAGTCTAGTGTCATTTTATCAGCTATTTTTTGTTTTGCTATAATGTGACTTTTTTTTTTCTTGTTCAATTTTAGATAAATTAGTTTGTTAATATAAAGTTTTTTCTTTGTAAAATTGTTAGATTACGGAACAAACCTCACTGTTTGGTACTTTATATAGACATCACTGTATGATATTTGATATAAATTACTAATAGTCTACTTGTAATTTTACAATCAGTTCTGTGTTGTTTTGCCATCATTTTATGTGTCATGTTTTATTTTGCCTACTACATTACAGCAGTGATTATTTTTCTGTAAAAAACATTTACGTCAACAGTACAAATAGTCTGGTAGTGTATAAATGTACATTAATTTAACTACTATAAAGTTAGCAATAAAAGTTTACTATAAAGTTTACAATAAAAGTTGTAAACTTTTGAACTGAATTTTATTTCATTTCAAATGAATTTTATATCTTTTTAACTAACTATACAAACATGACTGAGAAAATAATAAAAAAATAAATAAATTGGTTGTTTCTATGACCTAAAATAATGATAATATGAGTATTTGGTGAGGTTGATGTTTTTGCTAAGAGTTTCTCATTATTCTGGTAGCGGTAAACTGTACATGTTATGAAATAAATGATAACTTGGGTTCTACCTATTACTATAACTAAAGTGTGCCATAAATACAGTCTAAACTATCTGTAATAGTTTGAGGTAAGGACTAGTGCTATGGTTAAGCATTAAGAGAAGACGTACAGTGTGCGCCAAAATATACAGTACTGAAATTTACGCATCTCGGACACGCATTTGCACATTTGCACACTTCGAACACATACATTGCGCAAACCATGATAAATAACGCATACCGTGGCTAATAAAGTTTTACGTAAGTTTCTTTCAGGAGAAATAAACTCACAGATGACAACAGGGTAATATTGTTCGTCTTTTCATTTCATATTTTGGTGCATATTGTATATACCCTCAGTGTATTACAAGTTCAGTGGACCCCCCCTTTTTACAGCTAGCGATACATTACATTAGTGCCTTTGCATTTGTACATATTGTCCTTTATCATCTCCTGAAGAACATTTTTGTAGCCTACCCAGGGGCTTCTGGATTATTTGTGGAACAGGGCATATTTTTATTGCCCCTTCACATCCTTCTTTACTGGAATGAGGTTCGCCCTGCTGAATTTCACACCTCTCCCAGGCTAGCTCGTCCCTCATGTTTATTCAGCAGCGATCAGGGTCGATAAGAGGGTGTCTCCTCTCACTCTGATGGCCATCTACATTTCAGAGAATGAATTTGTAGCATGTCTCCGAATTTGATTCGAATCAGAAGAGCACTTTTGTCACCTGGGAAACGTTCAGCAAAGAAAAAAAAGTGTCGCTTTTTTTTCCTTTTTTTTTCACTCTCGGCTCCTGGGGGAGGGTGTTACGGTTTGACATTTTTTACAGAATGATAAACTGATCTAAAAATATCCCTGTCACTGTATTCTTACATCTTAAACTTAGCATCCGGGTATTTTTCTTACATGTAACACTTACATGTTTCCCTTTTTGTCCTTGACATGACAAGTGATTGAGCCGAATCTGAAACCTTTAACTAGCCTTTGGTGAAACAAAACGCCGCTATACATCTCTGCAACTGTTATGACGCACATTTTGACTTCCATTTTCATGTCACTTGTCAGTGTTTGGTGCCGGCTCGACGGAGGACGGATTCCTCTCGACGGCTTTCTTCCTTGGGCAATTTCTACTTACTTCAGTTTGCTTATTCATCACCCAGGCCTTGATCTCTGGAAACCTGATTTATGACAGCGGCGTATATATGAAAGGAGTTTTACGCATACAGTATACAACTGAAAGGGAATTGAATTTCCCGGGAAGAATCCTCAGCACCTGATTGCGAGCAAATATCACACCGTTGCTAAAATTCTGAACACAATCCGTAGTTGTTCAGAGTCAGATGTTCTGCTGCTGGGTAAAACAATGGTTATCTGTTAGGACCCAATGTGCCGTTTCCTATTAGCGCCTGGTGTCAATCATCACTTACAGTCTGCAACCCCTTGAGCGAATCTACCCTGAACTGACTCACCCAAAAAAAACTTCTCTACCACTGTCTGAACATCAAAGCTTCCAGGAAATATCTAGACGACTATATTGCATTTGGAGTTTAGTCAGACAGACGGTAACCTTTAGGACTTTCACCCCACACACATTTAATCTCGGCAGCACAACATTTAAATAACTCTCTCGGTAGTGGAGTACATAATCGAAACCTCTATTTCGCGATGTAATTACGCACCTAATATAAACACTGCTGCTTCTTCATATCTCTGAGTAAGAATGCGTCATCCCTGAAGTTTATTTCCTCTACCGGTTTGCACTTTAATAGTGGAAGGAGGCGAAGGGATCACGTGGATCCTGATTGACGTCCGGGGTGAAATCTCAGCTTGTGGTTTGATCCTCAGCATCGTGCCCTTTGCAGTCGTTAGGTCGGAGGCCACCGAGGAGATTAACGTAGCATGGATGAAGAGTGTTTAAGCAAATGGATTCCACTTTGATTTTGAAGGCACGCACACGCAGGACAGGTTTTAACGGTGCCTCCAGAAACGGCAGAGGTTGCCTTCCATTTCCTGCAGCAGTTCTTGAGTACTTTGTTTGCGTGCTACCTTTTTACACCCTTTCTAACCCTGTCGAACAAAAGCTCACTAGTATTCCCCAAAGCATGAACAGGGTTTTTTTTTTTTCTTCCTTCCCCCTGAAGACCTTTTGTCTGAATGTTGATCTACCAATTACTTAATTGCCTGTTATGGGGCTGCACTCATCCATTAGTGACCAGCTGTTGTAATAAGCAGCCATAGAAGTTGGAGTCAGTGGTGTAAAAGGCCATTGTCTCAAACGACAAACCCTGGGATTAGTAGGAGGTGGTATTGACTGTTGGAGTGTTATTTTATTTTTTTTTCTTTTCCCCTCTTCACCCATTACCAAGGAGTGATCCAGGCTCTAATCCGACTCCTTCAGGGCTCGTGGGCACGCTGAGAAGCAGCTGGGGTTCTACTTTCTCCTAGCAGAGGAGCAGGACTCCGTGTCCTCATTAGCTTAGCTTCATCCCTCCTCTCTCGAGTGTGGATCCAGCCGGGGCTCAGCTATTGCACCATTTCCACCGAGTTTGCACACCCTAATACTTTCATTTTAGGAATGTCTTCTAATCTTCAAATCCAAAAGGAAGCAGACGGGTGGGTTTACAGATCGGCCAGTACTATCGAGGCTGCCTTGATACACGGGATGGTACACAGAGCACTTGAAATGGAATCTTAAATTTCCTTGAGCTGCTGTGGCACGGGTCCATGTAGATTTAAACTTCTTTGAACTTTTTTTTTTTAGGTTATTACAAGAACTGTGCTCCGTCGAAGCATGCTTTGTGCACAGCTCGGCATCTAAGAGTCAGTTGGTAAGCTTTCACAGGACCTCGACACTAAAACGCAATGAGGTATCAGCCCGTGAGCCCAAGGATTAAAACGTGTCTCTTATGTGTGAACTTGCTGATCCCGTGTCTCGGTTTGCCTCCGTCGATCCTGCAGACATCAAAACGCAGATGACTTACTGATAATTGGCGGGTTTATGGGAAACGAACTACAATTAGCATGTGACCTCTTCAGCGCAGGATTAGATCGTCGAGTGAGTGGAGCCGACGTTCTCCGCGTCGTTCAGATAGATAGACGTACGCTTTCAAGAAGCTGTCTCGGTGTGTCGGAGAGATCAGGCGGGAACAAAGGAGGAGGGGGATTCCGCCTGGCTAGTGCTCCACACACAGAATCAGTCACAGGCCATTTCTTCTCGCTAATTCTGCTTCATTACCTGGATGAAATAACTGCATACCGACCGAGTGTAGCTCAGAGCGGAGTTCGTCGTGTGATTAGGAGAGAGAAACAATGCGGACTGTGGTGCTTAGGTTATTTACACACAAGTTTTTATTTTTTCATTATTTTGGAAATGCTTTGGGAATCAGGATCGCTAGTCCTTTTGGTTTTTTGATATTGGGTACATTTCTGACGATGACTGAAGTTTGAAAATTAAAGCATAACCTTAGTTTCTCTTGAGACAATCCCTTCATTGTATCTTGGAACTCCTTGCATTAGAGCCGTCAGCTTCTTGACAGTTTCATTTCATCATTATTATCTCGCCTGACCTATCATTAATAAGGGTTACGAGTGTGAAATGAT
Source organism: Clarias laeviceps (assembly GCA_030014305.1). Lineage (NCBI taxonomy): Eukaryota > Metazoa > Chordata > Actinopteri > Siluriformes > Clariidae > Clarias > Clarias laeviceps. The sequence continues at coordinate 29,306,983 of JAQMYJ010000039.1, forward strand.
TCATTGACCACATGAGAAAAGAAAGATTCTTTTCAAACCGTTTAAGCCTCTGTAGACTTTTTTGCACTTTTTATTTTCTTTTTAAAGTGTATTTCGTTGGTTATTTTCTGGTTCAAATAAACAAAAGGGATCGTGGGCTAATTAAAACCGAAATGGGATGGAGAAGATGGCGTATGGTTTAAAGCTGGCCAAGCCATTACATGACGTAGGCCCTAACAGACCTACCCCGCCAAATGGAAATTGCGACTCGGGCGAACACTTGGGTGTTCTCTCTCTTTCTCTCTGTCTTTTTTTTTTTTTTTTTTTTAAGGCTATTAGGGCAGCAGCCAAGCAAAATGTCCTTCCACACTTGCCTGTTTAGTGTCAGATTAAGCTTCTCGTCGAACCTGCCAGACATCCATTCTAGACGTTTTGCTCTTCCACTAAAGTGCTCGCGAGCCCCTCTCATTGCTTTACAATAGCGTGGGTTCATTACTGAGTGCATTTGCCTGCCTAAGCGAGATTGGAAATGAGGTGGACGTACCTGGCGAGGCTGTCTGGAGTTCAGGGTGGCGATACCTCACTCTGGAAGTTAATTATGAGAGATCACCAGTCACTCGCTCGCTCACGAAATGATCTACTAGGCTTAAAAGCATGGTCTGTGCTCTTCAAGCTGTGAGGTTATTATTCCAACCACTTGGCTTCGCTGTGAGAAACCAAAAAAAGCAACCTTTCTTTCTTTCTTTCTTTCTTTCTTTTGTTTTTTGTTATGTGTTAGGATTATTGTTATATTAATGAGTGGTAAAACCGGGCACTTGTGTTGCTTGTAAAGTCGTGTGGACGTTAAGTATTATTCTAGTGCCACTCAAGCCTTGTGTCCTGCTGTTCTGAGGTTGTTTTACTAATGCACCTTCACAAACAAGAGCTCATGCATCAACCAAGGAGGATTTAAGCCTTTGGTTCTTTTCTACAAGGCTGTTGTTTGGTTAACTGGCTCATACTGGCACTTTAACCCTTTTTTTTACATTTTTTTTTTTAACCAAACTACAGTACGATCATAATAAATTACCAAAAATATATCTGGCATAAGAACCTCTTATGTACATTTTAGTTTGCATTTTTTCCCCCTAGGAATGCACACACTCTCTAATTTTAAACGTTTACACAAAGATACACTAGTGGCCTTGAAGATACTGTAGATGGAGAATTAAGTTAAATAGTTGTTTTTATCTGAACAGTTTTTTTTGTACACCTTTTGAGAGTGCTGACTTAATTTTTTTGTCTATTTTAATCCATACATACATTAAAAAAAAGAAATCGGAAAGCTACAAAACAGCTCGGTATAAAATGGTTATTCGTGCAGGTCGGGAATAAAATAGCGCATCGTTGCATATGACAGCACACACGCAGCACTCAGGAACCAGACCAGACGCCAGATGTTTTGTGTTGTTATATTATGTAAAATATTTCATTTAGAAGATAAAGAAAGAAAAAGAAAGAAAGAAAAAATTAAATAATAAAACATGGCCTTGACCAAGATAAATCCAAAGTGAAGAAATGAGCGAAGAAACAAAACATCAAGGTAGCATCGAAATTCATTTTCCTTTGCTAAACTGTGCACTCTTCTTCTATCAGTTTATTCTCTTTACAGTATTCAATGTTGTCAGATATTCTTGAGGTGTTCGCTAATAGTAAAGCGGGAAGATGTGTGAGTGAAGCGGGAAGAAGATGAGGGATGATATTGTCTGTCTGGAGGGGTCGTTCTCCTGCTGTGCTACATGAAAGTGTCAGTCAGTGCTTTTGACATTTGGCATAAGTACTGGCACTGTGCATACAAAGTGGTTCACTGACATTATGAAAAGGTGTTCCTGCCAAACCCCCACACCCCCTATAGTCGCCCCCCCACCCAGTTCGGTTGTATTAAGTTCCTCGTATTCAAATGAAACGTTTTGGATGAAAAAAATAAAGAGAAAGAAATGAAGTTTTCCAGCTGCCTCTATAGACCTGATAATTGCCAGGTTTGTGCTGCGACTGAATATCTTACTGGTTTCATTTGCATCGCAACCATTTTCAGTGCTCCCTCGGGTCTCGCCTTGACTGCCTGCTAAATAAAAAATAAAATAAACATAACAATCAGCCTGGCAGCTTCCAGTTTCTACAGTTTTTACTAATGCGATACATACAAGTCTATAGACTATTCAATGTTAGCTACAAAGGCGCTGTTATGTTTCAGAGATAAAGAGATGTCAGGTTTCACAAGAGAGCCTTTTTAGCCCAGACTGTAGATCCATGCAGTGCAGGAGAGCCTGGATCCTGTCCCAGGCAGGGTACAACCTGGACGGTGTGCCAACCCGTTGCAGGGCACAAACACACACACAGACACACGCTATGGCTGTTTTTGAAATGCCAGTCAACGCATGATTGTGGACTGTTGGAGGAAACTTATCAAGCACGTGCCAATCCCATGGACACAGACCAAAGGACTTAAGAGGAGAACCTCAACCCCAGTCGTGCCAGTTGATCTGCCAATGACTAAGCCGACAATAAAACTATGCGTCCTGAAATACGATGATGAGGCTTAACTGGCAGGAAATCACCTACTACAAATTATATAAACATGAACCATGTCGAGAAGGTATAATCCTAAGATCATAGACACTCCTTAACAAAACCGCTAGCCATTTTTCATAACAAAATCCCATTTAAAAAAAAAAAAAAAAAGTGTTTACTATCTTTGCTCTTGTCTTAATGGAAACCCTCATTTCTGCCCCAGTTTTTGTCAGAGTAATTCTTTTTTAAGCAGCAATTAATTTTGCCCTGAAAGTAAGAGAGCACTGGTTGTATGTCTGAGTGGCACGACAGCTTGACGGAGATCATGTTAAGCAGAAAAATCGACCGAGTTTGAAGCCGTTAATTAATAGGTAGCCTTTTTGGCTTTGTGTGTTAGTCACTTAATCTACCCTCAATCAAAATGTTTTTTCATGAAATTGTGTACAACATTCTTCTGATTGTTGGATATGTTAAAAAAAGAAAAAGAAAAAAGAAAAAATTAAAGTAAATGACAGTTTTAAATTTAGGATCTGAGAATACCTAACAAAGAATAACCAACAGCCATCGGTGATTCATTTGTGTGTGTGTGTAACGCCTAGAAAGTAAACGATAAAGCTTATCTTGAATCTGGTTTATAGCTTTGTGTCATGTAGTAAAGAGTTTGCGTGTGATTCATTCGTGTCATTTTCATGAATTGTTAGTGGGGAGTAGTGCCGCGTGTAAAGGGAGTGTTTTGAACGGATGCAGGGAGACCAGGGAGGAGCTGGCTGTTTTGCTAATGCATGTATGAAGCAAAAGCGAGAGAGATGGTTATCACCGAGGCGAGGCTGGACTTCTCCCTTCTGACGGGAGGAAAATGAGAGACGGGCGCTAGGCCTATACATGTTCCAGGCCTCCTGTGCCTGTTTCACTAGATCATCTTCCCTCCCTGAGGTTTGATTAGATCACACTCGGCAAGGGGCTGAGGCACGGACCCAAAGTACAAGTAATAGCTCCTGTTCTATTTGCTAAGACTCCCAATGCGTGAAGTAATCAGTCAGGAAGATGGGCTAAAGGAGTGAGGTTGTTCTAACATGCAACACTGTAATATTTGTAGCTTGTGATAATGATTTTGTTGTTGGAAGAAAGGCTCCAACAGTGGCGCTGGTCTTTTGTAGAAGAGGTAGGTGCTAATAGTTGAGATAAATGCCGGAAATCAAGTGGATGAAGGTCTAGCACTAAAACGCCATCCAAAAGCAATGACGTTATAGTTAATCAATCAGGACATGATTCAATAATCACAGTGAAACTTGCAAATATTTACTAATCAAATTAATTTCTGTCTCGTCAAAATCAAGTTTGAAACTTAGATGCTTCATGAGCGTTTTTTGACAATGTCACATTAACACCTTCAGTACAAATGGCCACCTGACCTGTCTTGAGAAGAACTGAGGGAAGATCTTGCTGCGGTGGAACTCGGTCCTTCTCCCTGAAAGGTCCCTTGCTTCACTCACCAGGACTTTCACATCCTCTGTGGAGAAGTGGTGGCTCGTAGGTCTCGAGTATGTTTCACAGGAACCTGCTGCCCTGTTCTCTCTTTTTGGTTCTCAGCTTTACAGTCGCCATAGATGATACCATATACTAACTGATGGGCTTGAAGGATGTGTGACTTGTACACCTGTTGAAGCTTCTCAGAAACACCTAAAGTAAACGTTCCATCAGTGTGTCTGCTCTTTTTCTCAGAACCTGGATGGGTTTGTCTTCAATGTTGGTTTTCCCCACTTTATCTATTTGTGTACATCGCTCTTGTCAATAGTGTCATCTCTGTAAACACTCTGTAGCGCAATGGAAAACCATCAACTGCGGCAAAGTGGATTCGAGAGTTGGTTTTGATTTTGTTGTCGTAAAAAAATGCCTGGCTTGTGATGGAGTCCATGTTGAGTAGTACCTTTTGAACTGAGGAAACGTGACTCTACAGACATGTGCAATTTAAACAACTTTCGTCAATAAATAAAGATTACGCCCACTTTTGCATTACTTTCAGGAATAACCACTCTACGTTGATGTATGTAGTCCGCATGATTGATTGTCTTGCACTAGCTTAGCCTTGTAATTTTATTCATTCAGGTGTCTATCAGTCATACCTGTCCGGTACTTGGAAAGCCTTTGTAAATCTGATCAGGAATGCTCCCTCTCATTTCTGAATCCGGACCAAGCAGCACACTATTAATGGCCATTTTTTTGTGTCCGTGGGTAATGTTTCAGCATTGACGGGTGTCGTTTCTTTTAAAGGGCCTTGTGCGTCACCAGATGACGAACTACAGTACCATGGAATGAAATCTCTGTAGTAGGTTTAGATTGTCTTGGAGGGTTTTATGAAAAAAAAGAAAGGCTGGGCTTTTAAAACCCGTATATGTCGTATAACATCTCTTCTGAACTATAGCTCATTTACTGTTCCAGCGCCGAAGTGTCTGTCAAAACCGAAGCTTCAAAAGTGTTTTGCTTTTATCAATCTCTCGTCATTAAATGAGCACTCTCTCTTCTTTTACACACTATCTTGTTGTGTCTTGTTTACATGTTTACTGTTGTTGCCGTCAGCCGCGAGTTTGAGAACGCCACCATAAATATCGCTCCGGCTAAAAAGAAGGCGCGTCGGTCAGACCACTTTGTCTCTGTGGAATATATATATATATATATATATACGACCCGCGGGCACTTCACACACCAACCGCACCAGTGAAAACCGTCGTCGTTTTTCACCCTGCGACCTGCCGGGCTGACGCGATGCCCCGGACGCTCCAGATGGCCTGCGCTGTAGCTGTTGCCGCGCAACGTGCTCCCACATTTCCCATAAACAGATGCTGCACTTAAAACGGGCCGTCTGACGTTAAAAGCAGTTAGTGCTCTCCTAAGAGGTCTTTCTCTTGCAGCTGTTGGCCCTTTTCCTCTGTTTAATTGGGGAGATCATAGACTACATTACTGTCACTGCAGACACCCAAAGCCCTTGTTACACCTTTGCTAAAACAGATGCACCTCAAAAAAAAAAAAAACATGTTCTTCCGTATTGTAGACGGATGTGATGC
>JAQMYJ010000039.1:29320695-29332457 GCA_030014305.1 Clarias laeviceps
TAATTATGCAGACATGATAAACATATATAACAAAATTGGTACAGCATATAATATGGTGCTTAAGACTTTTGCACAGTACTGTATGTACCATATCTATATAAATATAAAATAGAGTTACACTGTTATATGTGTAAGATTTGAGGAGTACAGAAAGGACAAATTAACGATTTGGGATCGAAATCATCAAGTGCCAGCCGATACGATATTATCACAATATCTATGTGCCGATTCGATTTGTATCACGATTCTGATTTTATATAACTTAATACTGTATATAAATTTTTTTTCATATTTTGTTACAGTTCTAAGCATACAAAGCATATCGTTTGCTCCTACCACACACGATGGTCCACTGCGAGCCACAGTGAATAGTTTAGAGTGCACCACCTGTAGGATTATACGTTTTACCACAGAAAATGCAAACATATATGTTTTTGAACCGTGGGAGGAAACCCACCAAGCACAGGGAGAACATGCAAACTCCATGCGCACAGACCCAAAGTGGGAATCGGACCCAGGACCTGGAGGTGCAAGGCGACAGTGCTAACCACCAAGCCACCGTTTACCGGCGCTAATATTGATATTTAGCAAGCCGCGGTTTGGTTTCCTTTCTAGAAAAAAAAAAAGGATCAAATCCCCCAGGTTCCAGGTGCAGGATATTAATTAACAGTTAAACATTCTTGATGTGGCCGAGTTTTTTTTTTTTTTGGTGTGCGTGTGTGAGATTCACTAACACAAAATGACTTTTTTGGTAAATTCTGTATAAAACCATGTGCCAGTGCATTTAAAATGAGTGCTTTGGTCCTGTTTATACACATTCATCTCATCTTTCCTAAAAGAAAAAAAAAGCCTAATAAGAAAGACCTATATTGTTTCTCTGTGTCTCAGTATTTGCGTTTTGTCAAAGAATCCCTTTGTTTCTTCTTGTTTTTTTTATGTGTCCGCACTGCTCTTAAATTTCAAATCGAAGCCATATGCAGATCTCCTAAGTTAATTTTCAGGTTCATCGTCTTTATTTGGCTTTCGAACTCTTCCTTCGGTACTCCGCTTTCCCGAGGCTCTGCATGTTATTCTTTAAAATATCTGTCTTTCCTTGAGCGAGGACGGAACGTTTTTACGTGATTAAAAAAAATAGACAGTGCCTGACAATTATCTGAAAATATTTTGCTTCCCTACAGAAATGAGGGTTAATCAGGGCTCCTGAGTGACAGAATCGGTATTCGGCATCTGGAAAAGCACAATTTAGCATGTTTTTCGAAGGTTACTGAAAGAGAGAAAGATTAGTTTCTCTCTTCCTGTCATTTTGCTGTTTCGGGCCGTGTAATCACAGACTTGTGTTAGTCGAGTACATGGAATCGAGCAGTCGGACAGGTCGGCGTGTTCGTCTGTCTCCTCAAAATGATGATTGTGATGGGTGACATGTCGTAGCGGAAGGGTGTGTTATCCCTGACCCTTTTAGGTCACAGCTACAAATTTAAGAATGAACCACAAGGCTACTTGTAGAGAAAATGGCTGTACACTATTCAATTCTGTTTGTGCAAGAAGCTGACGTTTGGCCTACTGATGTTTGACTTCAAAAAGACAATCGCTTGATATAAGTAAATAAAATAAAAAAAATCTGGTAACTTGACATGAATCAAAAAATAAATAAATTAAAAAATGTCTGCATTTTGCTCCAGGAACTCAATATGTCAATTTGGTTTCTTGAAATCCATGAACTTAAGGAAGAGGAGTTGTTTAAGACGAAATGCGCTTATTATTTCAAATTCAAATTCAAATTTAGTTTGTCACATACACAGTCATACACAGTACGATATGCAGTGAAATGCTTAGACGACTGCCCATGACCTTACAATAAAAGACTATTAATAGGAAATAAATATGAAAAAGAAAATAAAAAGTAAATTTAACTAAGAAAGAATAAAATATCTGTTATATTTTTAGCGACTTTCTGTCAGATATTTACTGAAAAAATCCAGTGTAAATCATCCTGAATGATTTGTCCAATTAGAGAAATTTTTTTTTAGATTTTCGTACATTTTTGTGTCATTAATTTTCTAGGAAACACAACCTACGACGAAGTTCTGGAATTGTATATGATTATGCAAAACTCTCGTTGGAAATCCCTCTCCACTCTCTTTACAAAATGATATTTCTCTGATTCAGGACGTCACCAGAAAGTAGTCATTTATTTAGTCGTACTGTACATCTATCCTTAGCGGATCTTCTTTGTATAACCTGACTTGTAGAAGGCGTGTTATCGCATCCCCGTTTATAGCTTTCGGCCAAGATCTTATTTAGACCGTTTCGTACAGTGTATACAATGTGGCGAGTACTAATATGACCCCTTTGGCCATTATGAATAACTCAGACAGCCTCTGGATTATTTTTATCTTGAGCATTGAAAGCTCAAACTTCTACACCGGCATGTAAATCAGACCTTAAACAAAGCCCCTTAACCTTCATCTGCTTTTCACTTACACTGCATTGCCCCAAGGGTGCCGGAGCCTTCAAGGTGGCACAAGGGCAGCCTACACGATGATGTTTTGTATTGATTGGTGTACAATTTATTGTAAATATTAATAATAATCAGAATAAAAGTGTCCACATCAGTATTTCTTGCTCCTTTGTATGGCTGAGAAATACGAAACGAGAGTTCACGAACAGACTTGTGAAATGAAAAAACGCAGACATTTAAATTGCGAATGAAGCGCCAGCGCTAGTAAACAAATACGAGATTGAGTAACTTTGTTCAGAATATTACCCGAGCGCAGCGCACATTAAGGAGGTCTTTCCTAATTTATATTAATATATTGAAACACTGATATATTAAACTGTAATGAGCTTGAGAATTCCAACAAACCCGCGATTAAATTAGCAACAGACGGAGGCTGGTTACAAGGAAAACACAAGACGTCGCCCCTGAAGCTGATCAGAAGTTTCTCATCAGATCTGTTGTTCCAGCGTCTCTTTTTCTCTCTCGAACCTTTTTTCATTTCATTTCTACTTCAGTGAAATGATACCTTTTTTTTTTTTTTTTTAATCCTTCCCAAGTTTTTAACCATTTGAAACATCTGTATTTATTTCTTCCTTGTTTTCTTGCCTTTTCTGAGAGCCGTGTGCGTCGTGTAGTCAGACACCAATTACAGCACATATTTGAGTTTTCTTTGTAGTTGTTACAGATGGTGATTTGGACTTAAAAAAGAAAAAAAAAAAAAGAAAACACTTTGCTTGTTATCTGTATTGCTCATTATCCACCGCTATCGAACAAACATTATGCAGAAAGTCCCTCTCTTTTTTTTTTTTTTTTTTTTCAGTAGTATATGTTATGTATTTTGTATAATGAAGGCTTCACAACACAATAATCCATCAGTTACATCCTACATGTATTACATTTGTACCTGCATATGAGTACGTTATTTGGAACGAACAGAATCCAAATCGTTCGTATTCATATACTTTTATGCGTATTATGAATTTTTCTTGGAAGTTTCATTTCTGCACTGGCCTTCCAAGCAACCATGCTTCATCACATGACCCTGATTACTGTACATCTGCACCTGCTTTCTCTCTCTCTCTCTCTTTCCAATTAGTGTGCCTATTTGTCTCACTTTTGTTGTGTTCTCGAATGTAAGCGCTTAGCATTGCACAGTTTCATAGTCACACTTCCTGTTTCTGAATCTCATTTTGTTTCCAAAAGCTTATTTCGATACCTTCGTTAAAGTCGAGTCTGCACCTGCGTCCTTGCCTCTTCTTAATCCCGATGGAAAGCGAGATCAAGATGGCGACGACTCGGACCTCATTAAGAGCAAATGCTTTAATGTTGGCCAATGGATCGCCTAAAAAAATAAATAAATAAAAATCGTGATATGGACCTGTACAATTATTTAAACGTAAGAGGCTGCAACTTAGTCAGAAATTTATGTAGGTTTTTTTTTTTTTTTTATAATTTTGAGGTGATAAAAAATATTGGTAATCGTTTTTTTAATGAAATCATTTGTGTAAGTATATTTCAATTTTTTTTTTTTCTAATTTCTTTTTTTTTTCTTTTTTTTTTTATCAAATTTTGCAGCCCTAAAAGATCACACTACAGGAGATGAAAATCAAACTCTGGTCTGAGAGGACGGGAGACGGACTCTTTTTAACTACAAATCCGTAGTTTGATCATTCTGATTATTTTAAAAGATAACTAACCAGCTTTTTTAAAGCTACATTAGACAAAAAGTTTTCGATTTCTCTAAAGTTCCACACTCTTGTCTTCACCACGGTTATAAACTCGGGTGATGTAGCTCAGGTCGAGGAACTGTAAAAGTTCCTAAATGGATACAGATGAAGATATTTCCCATTTTGTCGCAGCCTTAATACCTATAAATACAATGCATGTTTGTCTCATGAATATTCCAATAAACAGACGCCGTGCTCATTTTTTTTCCCCCCTCTTTGCTCTCCTGATTTTTCCCAGCCAGGTAAATGGCTTTATTATCGCAGTATGCACTGGTGATGATCTAATTTCAGTTTTTCTGCATGGCCCCGGGCGCTAATGACGGCGTACAGGCTCGGGTGGTAACCTTATTTATGCTGCTGCCTGTCTCTTACAACAAAAGCTTCCCGATGTCACTTTTCCACGCAAGCTGTCATTGTGCTGAGAGCAACAGGAACGCGGTGTACAATTAGACCCAGGCAACCACAATGGAAAAATATTCTCTTTGAGGTGCAAACATCCGGCTTATTTCCATTCTGAAGTGCAGGGGACGGTGAGGAGGGGGAACAAATAATCGCATTTCAAAGTGAATATCTTAAAGTTTGATCAAAACTGTTGTTTTCGTTTCTTTCTTTAAAAAAATCAGGTTCATATTTATTGATAAAATTCACGCCCGAGAGGACAAAAGGGCACGCTTGTGAGTTTGCTTTAATTACAACAATGCAAGCGAGTAAGCCTTTGTGTTGCCTCAAACTGCTTTTCTGTTACAAATTCTGTGTTGTTTTACTTTACTATATATATATATATATATATATATATATATATATATATATATATGGCGAATGATTACAGGCACAGGAATCTTGTTAAAACTGTCTTGCTTAGCTAGTTTAAAACAAAAAAGGGCCGTCCTCAGCATTTTTTAATTATTTCCTTCTTCCTTTGCCTCCTTTAGGCATCACTGGGGATTGGGTTATAAATTAGGACAGTATTAAATTTGACCCGTTTGATGTTTGTAACAGGATGAGAATCGATTTAGTATGCTGCGGTGAATAAATCCACTTTATACACTTAGACAAAGGGTACTAAGTAGTACCATTCCGTGTCACTGAATTGGTGCTCTTTAAAATGTTTAATATGCATCTTTGGGCTAAAATGGTGCACCTTTTAAAGCTCTTTATTTTAATCTTTTTACAGGTACTCCGTATGAACATTTCCACATGAAGGTTAAAATTGGAAACCGACTTGAATGGAGGTCACTTAAACACTCGGATGATAAAAAAAAAAAAAAAAATAGCAGTGAAAAACCATAGCTGTGTTGCACAGTGAAAGTACGAGCATTTCTATACGCATACAATGTGGTGAAGACTCACTGGACTGGGACTAAACAGCTGTGTGGCCATAAGAGAACCATGTATTAATGAATCTAATCAGGAAAAAAAAAAGCTTCATTTTGCTAGGAAGCAAGGTATCAAGGTAAGAAGGGAAGGGCATGATGTAATGCACCCATCATGTATAGTGTCCACTGTACAAACCACTGGAGACAGTGTTATGGTCTGGGGTTTCTTCAGTTGCTCAAGTCTAGGCTCAGCAACATTATGTGGCAAATTAATGAAGTCAGCTGACGACCTGAATGTACTGAATGACCAGGTGATCACATCTATGGAGTTTTTCTTCCCTGAAGGCACAAGTATATTTCAGGACACAAATTGTGAAAGAGTGGTTCTGGGAGCATGAGGAATCATTTTTACACATGACACCGTTTAATATGATGTGGCACATAAAGCCGACATTACACAAGCATACAGAAAAACAAACAAACAAAAAAACTTGGCTTTGGCTTTTACAAGATACCAAGACATATTAAAACTATTAGAGGGGAATATATATTTTTAAACCTCGTAGCATTGATACACCGAGTGAATTATGGAAAGCCAGCTGTTTATGCCGAGCGTGCACTCTTCAGCAACCGAGACGGTCCGATTTAACGGTGTCGCAGTGTTCCTCACAGCCCTGTTAAACTGGATGGAGTAGAAGTCGTGCCTTGGTGGGCATAAATGTACGCCGTCTTCACCATGTGAGCTAGGATTAGTCTTTAGTGACAGAAATATGATTTCACGGGTCATGAATATTTGTCTCTCTCTCTCGCTCTCTCTCTCTGACCCAAAAAATAAAAAATGCAACACGACTCGATTTTTTTTTTTGCCACGCTGAAAATTTAAAAGGTTTTCGTTTTTTTTGCTCCTTCTCTTTCTTTTTGTCGAAGAAGATAGCCTGACAAAGACTAATGCATTAGTAATTTTTAAATAGAATCCTAAACCAAATGTTTGTTATTTGTTCCAGGCCCTATCTTGTTAGATTTTACACAAAAGCAACCTGTTTCTGATCCAGCTAATGACATAGCCATATAGAAATAACAAATAATAGACGTAGGACTGGCTGCTTCTCATCCACCGTTATCCCCCCTCCCCCCGACTCTTTCTCTTTTATAGCGATGATTCACAAAGCCTCACGGAATAATGAGTCTGTTTAGAAGTGAGAGCGCCATTATTACAGTACGGCGAGGCTGCCACTTTGCACATTAGGTGTAAAGGAAAAAAGCAGGGAGAGAAAAGAAGCTTTAAAAGGGGGACGGTGCAAAAATAATTATAGCATATAAATATCATACGCTGGTAATGAGTCGGTAATGCTATTAAAATGAATCTTTTCATTTCTTAAAGGATGTGAGTGCATTGATTCTTTGGAGAGAATCCCTCTGATTATGATGAGTGGCACAAATATTATGGTACCTCATGAATAATGCAATATGAATTTTTTTTTTTTTTTTTTTTTTTGGATTTCATACAGGGCCTGTGCGGTTACTATACACTTCCCTGCTAGATATGCCACGATCATTTCAACCTTTCTCAAACAGCGGCACTGGGGCAATTATTGTAATAAAATATACTATAAACGTGTTCTGAAACTTTAATGGTTCCATATTGGACTATTTCTTTAACAAGTCATCGTTGGTCTCAGAGGTCTCACTCTCAGTCCCAGTAAGATAATTTTTATACCTCAAACTGATTTTATGTCGCTCCACCTCCAAATGTGCCGTTTCATTCTTTACTGATGAGCCACACCCTTCCAGAGAGCAAATACGGCTGGGATTCAACACAAGGCAGGGGCGGGGGTCTTCTTTTATGAGGTCACAATAGGGGAAAAATCTAATTGGCTTGTTGTAGTAGGTCACCTTTAATTGTGTAATTGTTTAATTGTGTATCTTTCAATGCAATGCAGTATTCGCATGCATGTGGTAAGTAAATTATATATACCAACAAATGTTTTCTTGAAGTAATCAAAATAAAACCATCCCTCTACTGCAAAACCACTAAACCATACTCTACATAAAAATATTTGTGGAAGTATCACTTGTTTCTTATCTTCGCTAATATTTAATATTCCTGACGTCTAAAAAAAAAAAATTCTTAGTAGAAATTAGAAATTTATTAGCTAGCCTGTAAGGTAAGTTAAAAAAAGAGAGAGAGAGAGAGAGAGAAAATAATGTCCTGTCTAGTCCTGGGTTTCAGTTGCCTGGAAGCTCAACTGACGAACAAAGATTTCTAGCTAAAAGATATTATTTCAGTCTGACTATCAGCAATAATTTCTCTTAATGTTGCATTGCTTTGAAATAACATAGATTTTCAAACATGAACTAATTATTCTGTCCTACAACAAACTTGGTAAAATTGTCAGCTCATACTGGTGCTGTTGTGGTTGTTCATGGATGACTGAATTGCAGCTAGGTCTGAAACATACAGCTATTATTCAAGCATTATATACATTATATATGTTTACTTTGTTGTGTGTGTGTGTGTGTGTATATGATAAAAAGTGAGGAGACTTTAAAAAAGACAAATACAAAGCTTGTCTTTACTCATTAATTCACATTTCTAAGTAGTACTCGTATTTTTTGTCTGTGCGCTCTGGCTGCGTTAATGTCTGTTGTGTGTTTGACGACGGGATGAGCTCGAGAATGGATGCATCCGTACCACTTTTATAAAGAGACACCTACTGAGATTACGTCCTTTGTTACCAGCTCTTTGTCTGGGTTGTGTTTGATGCGTGATTGATATTACATTATAATAGTTTTTCATGGTCTCCAAGTCATAAATTTACATAAATTGGCGGTACCAACTAAAAGTTTTTGCTGTTAGCATTGCCTCTAGTATTGCTGTGAAAGTAGAGATATACACAGATATCTACAGTATTGTAATAATGTGACTCTCTAGCCCAAGGAAAGATGAAGCAAGTTCTTAGGAGGTTTGCTATTGAACCAGCCCTGAACCTGGTTTAATTTGTGTTGAAAAAGGGGTATGGGTCTGTCATTAACGTGACTGCACTGTAATAACCATAAGCCTTAAAGTAAGAGACGCATCTGTCTGTGGGAACTGTATGCATTATCATTGCCACATCCTGCATACATCATGGCATCACCACACTGAGGAAACTTTCTACCTTGATGGTCTCCAAGCACTAGTCAAACCCTGGGATAAATTATTCTGCACAATAAATTCAAAAGAAGGTGGGACTTTTAAAGCCTCATCTCACAACCTACAGGACTTGCTGCTAAATTATTGCCAGATAATGTGTTTGTAAGGCACCTCTTCACGTCTAAAGAAATTTGCAGTGCAGATGTTCATTGAAAAATCTCTTTGCTTTGGAGATCAGTGATAAGTTGTTCTATTTGAATAACCGTACCGTACCTCTAATTTTTAACTTTAAGTGTGAGACCAAGCTGTAATGAGAACACACACTAGGTGGACTCTGCGTAGACCGGATATCGTGATGCATTTGGAACAAATACGTATGCATACGCCAAATTGAAATAAACCCCCAAAAAATTTTAAGGTTTAGATGACAGGGTTTGTATGGAAATCCACTGAATGGCTCAAAGTAGTTCCCATGAACTGTGCGTGAGATCGATTTGGATAGAAAGAGCATTTTCAAGTTTCAACCCCTTTCAAGTTTAGAAATGTAATTGAGTCGAGCATAATTGAGCTGCTTTTATTATTCCTCTGTTTGTGCACTCTTTCACCACAGCAGATAGAGATATATGGTTGTATTTATGGTGGTGAGAGAACTGACCCCACCTTGCTCTGGTAATGGAGGAAGCCTTTGATCACATCCACTTTCTGTCTGGGCCTCTTTTCACATACTCCCAACCTTGTGTGTGTGTGTAAGTGTGTAAGGATGTGGATGTGTGAGACGTGTGTATGTGAGGTGAGAGCCTCGTTCTGGTCTTCCGCTTTGCAGCTCTGTACTCCGTCCACACAGAGGCTCCTTGGGGAACACTCGCGGCAGTAAAAAAGCAAAAAAATAAAAAAGTTATCACACGGCGCTGCGTTCAGGCCAGGCAAAATTCATGTATTTTTAATAGGCTGCAAATAAGAAACATCTCCGTCTCCATCTCCATCGTCGTTGTCTTTTGTTTTTCCGTTTTCTTGTCTCCTCATCTTAAAGAAGGCGAGGTGTATGCTCAAGATTTACGGTTCTCGGGAGCTAATGAAGGAAGAAGAAAAAAGAAGAGCGTTATCATTTCCCACAAGAGTTGCTTCAATTTAACGCTGAGCTTTGCAGTCGTGTGGCCGATATTTTCACCCTTCACCGAGTCTGCTCTGTGTTTTTGTGTGTGTGTGTGTGTGCGTGTGCATGTGGAGGCAGAATAGTACCAGAGATACGCCAGCGTTCGGACCTGACTGTCGGATCTCGTTAGGCTGACTTGTTAGGCTGTGAAGTAGAAAGACACGTGGGTGCACACTTGCGTCTGTGTGTTTAGGGGGCTTAACAAACCAATTTCCACTCGACTGTGCTTTTGAATTGCCGAGTTCAAGCTAACCATGATGGCAGGCTGCAGTACTGTGAACCAAAGCAAACTAATGATTATCTGAAAGCTGGAATCACCAAAGCGTTCTTGAATATCAACTAAATAATTTAATAATGTTAGTCTTGTATAACTTTTTTAGTTCTCACTTTGTTGTCCAAAACTAACTTGTTCTTCTTTCACTGTGTTCTTTTCTTCTTTTCGGGACAATTAGCCATGACAAAAAAATATAGTTAAAAAAAAAAAAAAAAAGACCAAGTACCTTGACGGTGGTTGAGCTGAAGCCGTGTTCTTCTCTCAGGTTGTGTATTGACTCTCTTTATTCAGCTGAAAGATCTAAAGTGACTTTCTCACACACAAGCTTTGAAGCGCTCCTGATTTTAATAGCTACTTTTAAATTAAGCACCGGCTTTTTAAGGCTAATTTGAGCCTTTAGAGGAGGAATTGTTATAGAGGTGTCAAATGTTAAGTTTACACTCAAGGACCCTCTAAAGAGTCATTATTTTCATTAACAATGGAAGTTCTTTTCAAAGTTCAAAGTTGCTATGATTGAATTGATTTCAATTAAAGAATAACCTTGATATGATCAACCTATGATGATAAAAAAGAAAAAAAAAACATCATGAATTATAGGTTTCCAGTTTAGCAGTAGGTTGTATTTGGTCCTTTGATTAATGCAGGGCGTCGCTAAAGGAGAAGAACTTTTACTTGAAGCAATTAGCAATTCTGTCTTGTATTTTTTGCTGTTTATTTATTTTTATCTATTTTTATGTGCACTGCAAGATATCTTAGATGTCATATATTAAATCTAGGCAAATTTACCTACTATTTCCTTTTATAAGATTGTAGTAAACCAAATATAAGATTATTAAATGTACTTTTAGACATTGTTTTAGTCAATTTAAACATAAATGTTTGATTCTGTTTCACAGAAAAAAAATTTAATATTAAAGAGAAAATATCTTGAATCTACTTAAATTTAACTACAGTTTCTTTACATATATAGAATAAACCAAATGTAAGATGATTTAGCTTGTTTCTAGACATACTTGGAAAGTATTTAAAAATAGTTTTTTTGTTTTATTTGTAAAAAAAAGAACAATAGAACAAGAAATTTCTGTTTTAAAGTTTAATTTTTTTATTTTTTACTTTATTAAATTTTTTTAACTTGGTCTTGGCCTGATCTTATATTTTGGCTTATGAAAGGTTTCACTTAGCAAGTGAAATATATTTTCACTTGCTAAGATATAAATTTTTCAGCGTAGCAGAACTTCTTTCTGTAAAATAAATAACAAAACATTATCTGCCATTAAACAAGAAATGTATGCTTAAAAATAGTAAATTATATGTAGAAATAAGGTTATTAATCTTTTATTTGGTTCTGTTTGGTTTGTTGAAAGAAATTTTAAATAAAATGATTAGATTCGAGATATTTTCATGTGCTAAGATAGATAATGTAGTAGATAAGTAGATAATGTAGCCTTTCTCTGGAAATATATACTTATATTAAGAAATTGTAGAAAAAATTAAATTCAAGATATTTCCACTGGGAAAATCCCAGCTACATTTTGTTTGGAAGATTTTTGTGTGTAAATATATAGTCATGCAAATACTTGTGTATATTGTAAAGGAATGCTGAAGGCGTCCAAAAATGCATTAATCTCCTTTGAACAGTTGATATTGAGATGTTTCTGCTAC
>JAQMYJ010000039.1:29332557-29363040 GCA_030014305.1 Clarias laeviceps
GAATGTAGAAAATAAATCACTAAACAAAAAAAAAGAAATTTGCAAGTGTTCTAAAACTTTTGAACGGTAGTGTATATTAAAAAAATCAAATATTGTCTATTATTGTCTATTATTGTCTATTATTATAGAATGCGCTACCTCTTAGCTGATCATGTGTGTTTTTTTCCCTACCGAGAAATGTTCTGCCTGGGTACACAAGCTCGCACGTAGCTAAGTGCTTCTTTATAGCTGTTGTGTGTTAAGGCTGAGTTCAAACAAGGAAACTCGGACATACAAGTGTGTGTGTGTGTGTGTGTGTGTGTGTGTGTGTGTGTGTGTGTGTGTGTGTGTGAGGCAGGATAATGCCAGGTGTTACGAAGTTGTCTACAAACTCCGGTTAATGACCAAACCCCCTCCCCCACCTGCCTCTCTGGCACACTACTGTTAGATGTAAGACTTTAAAGACTTTCAAGTTCTCGTGTTGAGATAACAAACCCGATCCATATAGTTCCCAAGGTTCTCTCAGAATTCGATTTATCTGCCAGAGCGTTTCCATATTTACAGTTTGCTCGCTTGTCAGAGTCGTTACACCTTTCACATGTACTCCTATAGTCAGATTTCACGTACTGTTAAGTTAACACCAATCTCCGGTTTATTTCCTGTAGCGAAGCAGGAAGTAGACCAACAGACAGGAAGCCGGTCTCTTCGAGACCCATGAACTTTGTAAGATAGATAAAGACACTCACCGAAGCGGGACTGAATGCAATTCACACGTTTGTGTTTCCTGCTGTGGCTGAGAGGTGTTAAAGGCAGGGGTTTAATTATGGCTGTTTCTATCCTTATCTTTCTTTTCCTTTCCTTTCCTTTTCATTGTGCTCATCAGGAATACTGATTTAAAACATTCCTTGACACCGTTGTGACTGACTAAACTAGCAAACATTGTCCTCTCACGTCTTAGTTTTCCTTTGTCTTACTGTCTTGCTCTCTCACTTGCAATTCAGGTTTCAGTTATGAGATAAACCTCATAACTAAACAGCTCACAGTCAAATTGCGTCTTGAATGCAGGTGTCCATGACTGCGCAGCCACTCTCTCAAATTATATGCCTGTGCACAGGAGACTACCAACACCCTATTAGAATTTCAGAATGAGAGATTCAACAATTTTCCACTGTCATGCAACTTTCATCTACAGCATGCTCACTCCCCGGTCAAGTGTCTGGACCTTTTTGTTAAAAGTAAAAACAAATGTTTAAATTATGACGCTAATTTTCTTTCACTGTATTTATGCACCATCATCATCAGGAAATATTAAGAAATCTTCTCCTTTTGTGGATTGGTTTCCAAGTTTTGTGACTCAGCTCAGATCTTCCATCGTACCTGATGTGAACATTCTTTGTCACTACTGTTTACATTGCAGAGCTGTAGTGCTAGCTCTAGCTAGCTGGTGTCTGAATTGTATAATGTAAAATTTGATAATACTGGGATGATTGCACCTCTCCAGCCAATGATCCGGAGTCCAAATACCAGTATATAAACAATTCTCGCTAGCTGGTCTCTGACTCCTGTGATGGCTCATGTTTATCCTTCAATGATTACTTTTGACCAATCAGTGGTCTGGACTATTTCTGGTTCCACTATTATGTCTGCATTTGGTACTCTTGGAAGCCTGGCAAGAAAGGTAACCAAAATTAGGCACTTAGCTATAATTTATGTTGATCAGCAGTGGAAATAATAATAGGCTGGATCACAGATTTGTTAATGTACCATCGCTATACCAGTGTATGAAGTGTTGTAGATAGTTTTAGATAGATAAAAACCCACTCCTGAGTTATCCCTAGTGCCCCAGTATCTACAGATCGAAGCATATGGTCAGCTCGGGTGTTGCATGATTGATATACACTATCAAAACTTCATTATGGTATAAATCCTGTTTAGTTTCCAACTCAGGCCAACCTGGATGCTGTCACTTCACATCAGCCTGTGAGTTCCCAGTTTTCCCAAGTGCTAGTTCTGAGGAATTCTTCACCTCTCTCTAAATTCTTCTCTTATTCTCCTCAACTTGTGAAAATGTGCAGGTTCCTCGTTTTCTCTCAGCTTTTTCTTTCTTTCTTTCTTTCTTTCTTTTTTTTTTAACAGCTGTTCCTCGTTTGTTCCCCTTCTCCCCGCTGTTAGATAAGGAATCGTCCCCAGTTATTTCAAGGCCTTGAATGCCTCCCTTGATATCAATTGCAGAGGGCTCGGTTTTGTTTTTGCCCTTTGCGGAGTTAAGAGATGTGTGCGCATGAGACACTTTGAAGGGGTGAAAAAAAAAAAAGGACTAAAAGAAAAGGAATAAAGAGGAAAGATGAAAGGAGTGGTCGGTGTGACTCACGGCACACGGGGAGAGGAATATTAAAAGAAAAGAAATAAAACAAGCCAGGCACAAGATTTTTCTGTTCTGCCTTGCAGGCGAACACATTTACCAAAGTCCCTGCCGAGATGAGATACGCCTCTCCAGCGCTGTTGGATGAGCGCATACCATTAAAGAAGCTCCCTTTTGTCATCTGGGTTCGGGACTCCCGCGTCTCGCTGCATCCCTCTCGATGGTGTCAAATTGATTAGCTTCTGTGCTTGTGGGACGTTGACTTTTAACGTACTAGATGAAGTGGATATCCATAATGTCAGCCATGCTGCAAAGCCACTTAACGAGACAGTGGCATAAGCCGTGTGGTGTTTGGTAACCCTGCATTCACGCTAGCAGGCAACAAGTTGTTTATAGTTTCTCTTGTGGGTTTGTAGAAACCACTGCTATAGTCGCTTTTTTAGCTCCTGAGGGGAAATTCTCATAGCTACACTGCGGGACAAATAGTCATCATTTCAGAGGGGTCAAATCATTGTTCTGTGTTAAGCATACACCTAAAAAGATTTGAAATAAATGGAATTTGGTTCAGGACTGTTCAATGAATGAATAACATTTGAGGAAGTTGCATGAGAAACAAATCGACAGTAGAAATCAGAGCTGTGTTTAATAGTGAAAGTGAGAGCATTTTCATACACACACACACACACACAATGTGATTAGAGCTCACAGGTTAGGGACTAAATAGCTGTGTCCATAAGAAAACCACTTGTTGGTAAAACTAATCAGAAAAATGGCTTCAACTTGCTGGGGAGCGTAAAGATTGGACTTTGGAGCAACGGAAAAAGCTCAAGTGATCAGATGAGTCCAGATTGACCGTATTCCAGAGCGACGACCGCGGGTAAGGGGAAGAAGGGAAGAAGCCATCCATCATACATGGTGGCCACTGTACAAGCCGGGGGTCTGCTTCAGTGTGTCAGGTCCAGGCTCAGCAATATTATGTGGCAATAAAATAAAGTCACCTGACCTGAATGTACTGGTTATCACATCCATGGAGATTTTATTATTCCTGAACTCAAATTGTGAAAGAGTGGTTCTGGGAGCATGAGGAATTTGTTTATTTTATTTATTTATATATTTTGATGGCTTTGGCAACTTGTTAAGCCGATTAAATGATGTGGTAATTGGCATGAAATTTGGTTGACTTTGTACTAGTAGTATGTGCTCTCCAGGGCTGTATAAGATAATACGTCTGTTGTAAGCTTGGAAGTTAAATTGCTGGTCCAGGTATGCCACAGGATTGGTCCAAGGAATCATATGACCCATTAGTTTGGATTTGACCCTTTAATAATAATAATAATATGTAAACGATATAAAGATAATAATAATCAATTATTTGTCAGATGTACTTTCCAGCACAGTGAAACAATTTTACTTACTGTATATCCCAGGTAGGAAATAGGGGTCAGAACGCAGGGTCAGCCAGCTTCCAGCGCCCCTGGAGCAGAACAGGGTTAAGGGCCTTGCTCAAGGGCTCAACAGTGGCAATTTGGCGGTGCTAAAGCTCGAACCCCGTCCTTCCGATCAGTAACCCACAGCCTTGACCGTTTGAGCCACCACTGCCCTGTTTACTGTGTCATACCTACCTTGTGCAGAACTGCAGGTGTCCCTGAAACTCTTGCTTGCTAGTGTGGTTATAACCTTATGGAGACATTGGTACAAATGTCGTCCTGGAGCAAATGATTTCTTTAACTAGAGAACCGTTAAAAATGCCTTAACCCCAAAACGTAAAGATACCCTTCTGAGTTGCAATTATAGCACAAGCAAACTCTTTTTTTCCCCCTGACAGCTTCTAACACTCACACTTATAACATGTCGTGCAGCTAAAGTACGTTAACGTCCAATATATGTGCATTTTTACGCTCTTTCTATAATTATACGATTGTTCTCAGTTAGATTTTATTCTCGTTGACAATCTAGAGCGAGTCTAGACATTCGGACAGAGGCGATTGTGGTAAAAAGGGGTCTAAATGAAACGAAGTGCCGAATGCAGTAAAAAAAAAAAAAAAAAAAAGTCTCAGCTCTTAAAAAAAAAAAAAAATCACTCGCAACAAAATCCAGATTCTACCCATGCCAGCTGGAAGCTTTTAAACCCTTTTTTCATCTTTCACTTCTATTTAGTGTTTGCGCAACAAAGTGCTTGACGAAATGCATGTCTTTATCAACATAAAAAAGGGAAGGTTTTTGTCCTTCTGCCCACGCACACACTTAAAACAAAGTAAATTCTCACACACTGCAGTACATCCAAAAGCATCCCTCAAGAATTTTGGAAAAAATGAGCTCAATCAGCATGAACACCTTTACTCACTCAGATTTCTGGCTCATAAAATGTTCCCTCTTTCGCCACAGCAGAATAAGACTTTGATCATTTGCTTGTTTGTTTTAATGCTCCAACACTACTGTACTAATTGTGATTAATGTTAGTGTAGACTGCACTTTCTGTGAACCACACTTTTTTGAACTTGTCTGCCTTATTTTGCCTACAGTGTCCAAATAAACTTTTTTTTTTTTTTTAAATCCTTCTTTAATCAGTCGTTGGAAAGCCTGGAGCTGACATGCCAACACTTTCTTGATGTTGCCTTCCTTTGACCTTGGAAACAAATTTTCAATAAAATCTTCTAGCAGTAACAAAAGAAAGAAACAATCGGCTTTACAAACACCCTATCGGGTCTAGAGAGGTGAGAAACAGGAGCGAGGTTTCGCCCGGGCTCTTTTTAAGACACGTTATCGTGCCCGTGAGCGAAGTTACGACAGGCAGACTTGTGACCCTCAGCTGCCTCCTCGCCACGAGAGATCAGAGACGTAGCATCAAAGTGCTTCCCGGCCCTCGCAGCATCTGCTCAGACTCACTCGCCTCGGAACGCCGTCATCCAAAAAAAGCACAGCGCTGACGGTGCACGCACTCTTGTGCCTCGGAATCCCTGCATGATCCCTGCACTATGAATAAATCTCGCCTTTAGAGATTACGAGTATGCTTGACCTTCAAGGTCTGTGTCTGTCTCTGCTCTTATCTGAATAATGGTGTCCTCTTTGAGATAAAGTGTTTTTTTTATTTTTTATTTAAAATGTTTTCTAGACCTGACACTGATTTTTGTGTTTTGTCTCCTTAACAGCGAACTCCAGTCTCCTCGGTGGTGGTGGAGGTAAGGATCCTGAACTTTCACACAAAGTGTTTGGACCACTTAGTAATTATTCGACAATTTCTAATTCTAGTTTTATTTGTCACATATACAGTCATACACAGGATGATATGAAGAGTAATGCTTATACGACTGCTGATGACCTAAAAGATAAAAAATAAGAAAAGTAAAAGTTTTCTATAAGAATATAAAGTATGAAATAAGAGATTTTTTTTTTTTACAAAGTAGAGAACTATTTTTAACAATAAAAAGAATTTTAAATTTACACGGTGTACAAATAATAAAATAACAATAAAAATAAAAATATATTAAAATAAAAAAGAATTAAAGTGGAATGAAGAGACCATGTCCATTCATGGGCAAGACAATGTGCAGAATAATGTGCGAAGTCACAGTTCAAAGTTCACAGATACCCTAACCCTAGACAATTACTGTAGATATATATAGACATTTCTGAATCTTTTATGGTAGTAGCTTTTATTATTATTATTATTATTATTAGAAATACAATAAACTTAGGAACAGGAACACATACCTCTGCAGTTGTTTATACTACAGTAAGGAACAAAACATGTAATGATTTTATAATAAAATAATCAGCAACAGAATTTCTCCTATAACCTTAAAGTGGACTGATTTCACAGCCTGAATGTCCTGAAAAGTTTAACACCACTTTTTGCACCACAGCATTTTGCAAAATGATTAAAATTTTAAATCTATTCATAAATAATAGGTCACACCTTTTTTTTTTATCAGTGTACTTTGGAGTTAAACTTAATGTTGTGAAATGGGTGAAATTTCCTGTTAATTATATAGCAGGAAAAAAATTGTATGTTACAAAACACTAACACTGGAGACTCCTTCTTTAATAAACATATCCATATAGAAAACTGCACCATGTGATGGATTTAGGCATTTAGGTATTTTTTGTTCAGTTGTTCATACTGTATGATACAGTATGTAGAGAACACACCATACTCTACGTCGAACTACGAGCAATGAACAAGGGCTGTTAACATACAAATACGTTACTGCACTGTCTTCATTCAGACTATATCGCACCGGTTCATCCACTTTGCCATCTTTGCACCTTCTGTAATTTATTTTTAACTTTGAACTACTGTATATTCCACCCATATATACTGTATGTATATCAAGTTGAGCATGTTATCATCTTATCCACCGTACACTTTTTTTTTTTGCACAGTTATACTGTGTGTAATCTTATATACCCTGTGCTTATTACCTGCTTCACCTTCTGTACATTAATCACTCTCACATACAGTACATACAGTATGGACCCATATCCTTATTTACAACATTGCTATTTATTGTAAATAGGCCACTTACACACTTCTGCTTAGATGCTAACAGCATTTCATTTGCTTTGTACTTGTACGTTGCACAATGACATTAAAGTTTAATCTAATCTAATATAAAATCTGCGCAACTGTGCAACTGACTTGAGAGTTTTTTTTGTTTTTGTTTTTAAATAGATAAAGTTTCTGGTTAATAATCCACGACAAAACTTGTACAGTTTTATCGCTCGCTGTGATCAAGCACACGATCTCTAATGTCTAAAAATATGGAGAGTGGTGTTTATATAATGTCAGAGAGGGCTTTAGCCAAGGCAGGACGATGATGTTTTTCTTCACCTTGAGCACTTATGAAACACCTCGGATTTCATCAGGGGTCCAGAAGCCTTTATGATTACACAGTACCTTGGATGAAAGAAACCCTTAATACATACATACGAAGAAGACGTTTGTACCATTTCTCGACCCAGAACCTTTTTTTTTTTTTTTTTTTACGCTGGACATAGTTCCTCAAGGGCTTGAATGCCGCCATGTCTGATGTCCGTGTCCTCTCCGGTCTGCCGCTGTGCATCTGCATCAAGGCACAGACGAAATCAGAGGCAACCAACCGTGTATTACATCCAGCCAGAGTTCCTCTATTTGGCAGAATTTTCGTACAAAGTCTGACATGATTGAAATAATAATTGCGCCACGGACTGTGCAGGACAAAGGCGAGGGAGCCGAAGGGGACAGCGTGGAAGGATCGACCCAATTATTCCAGGATTTTTTTTTTTATCGTTTTTGAACAACACATTGGAACGCAAGCTAGTCCCTAGTCAGAAAAAAAAATCAACCACACAGCTGTTTAGCTTGCACACAAATCTTATGTTTAGTCATGTGTTCTTATTCAGGTGTTGCCCGGGTCACATCCGTAGCCCTCACGAGGAAGACACGTTACTCGATCCATTTCACACCAGTGTGTTATTTGCTTCACGCTTAAAACCCCAGTTATTGTAGCAGTATCATGCTGCATGATTGGTGGTCTAGGGTGGGATAGTGAAGAAAAAAGGGAAAAAAAAAAGGAGTGCCTGATTGAGATCAGAGGTCACACGGGCATGACAAAACCACTTACCGGAGCAACTGTCAACCAAATAGGATTGACCGGTCTGAGCGCCGCCGCCCTTGTGCTTTCATTCCGCACTTTCGTGTATGTCATCACGGTTCTGTTATTGATTGGTCACGACAGTTTAATCATTCGAGGGCAATTTGCTTTTCTTCATTATTTTCTCGTAATTGCCCTCTGCCTTCTTGGGTGTCTGAGATGGAGGTTTAATAGCAAGACGTGATACAGTATGTCGCATCAATGTTAAGGCCAGGAAGACTTACCAGAGCATCCGTAGCTTTTGAGTCCATGTTGATGACAAATACCCCTCTCATGCATACAACAAGCTAAAAATTTGTACACGTGTGGAAGCGTCCCGAATCAAATCCGACATCAAGGACACGTTTTTTAAAAACGTTAATTTGCGACCCTTGATAACTGTGTCAGAAACACAATTAACCCCCGCGCCACAAGATGTCTAGCTTCAAAAGCATCCTTAGTGGCTTTTGGCCAGGAACTTTCAAACACATCAAGCGAACATTTGACATTAAAAAGCGGTAGGTAGCTTTTATAGCAGCTCGGGCTTGAAGTCAGGAAGGTTAATCCTATGTGAATAATTGCAGCATCAGAGGAGCCAACTGGAGTGAAGTCAGAGCTATAAAAGGGGAGAAAAAGAAGAAGAATCCGGCTTGGCTGGATGAACAGACTGACGGACTCTTTGATTGAAATTCTTTGGGTGGCAAAAGATTACTGGTTTTATCATCAGGAGAGTTCTGTCAATAAGTCGAGATGTTTTTCTGTCTTTTTCTTTCTTTCTTTTTTTTTTTTAACTCCCTGGTTCACTCAAAACAAAGCCCATCATCCTCTTTACTTTATCTCTGTGTGTGTGTGAGAGAGGGAGACTGACGGCTTTATCTCCTCACTCTCCTTTATTGCCATTGGACGACTGATAAAGCTGCCTGTTTTCTTTCTCCCTCTCGCTTACCTCCTATCGTTTAGCAAGGTGAAGACCTCCAGCTGGGATAAGTTCATCCTGCCCTAGACCTCTTTAAAAAAGACATGGCTTTCTCTCTCTCTCTGTCTTATCAGCGAGCTTTCTCTTCGTCTCTGGAAGTCCACAGGGATTTAGGTTACATTCTCAATTCTCTCGTAATGGTCTGTAAACTTTGGGTGGGACAGAAAATCAGGGTCATTACGCCTCGTTTTGGTGTGCACAGCGTTCTTGCTGATTGGACGGGATTGTGAGCGAATTGGAGCGCGGTTGTTTATTTTATGTGGTTAAAAACCTGTGGAAAAGTGGCTTGCTGTTATTTAATGTCAGAAACCGAAGAACAACACGAAAGCACGCCCAGCTGCCAACATAATCGTGGTGCATACTTTCACTCCGAGTCTTTATAATTTTTTTTTCCTTTCTCCAGAAGGATCGGACCAGCTCTTGGAAGCCACCTGCTGAGACAATTTAGCATCTTAGTTCCTTCTGTTCCTTAACAGGAGGGTTGGAACCCAGTGGTTTGCCGATATCCCTGCTTAAACACACATACTAAACCTGACAGTTAACTGATAAGTTAAATCAGGTGTCTGATTTTTAAGCAGGAGAAACGTCTGAACTGTATCAGATGCCGCCATTACAGGAGTAGTTTAATGCTGTAGTGTAAACGTCACCCCTTGATGGATGAGCGTCTTTTTGTTTTTACGCTCTCTTGTCCTCTTGATTGAGATTTTGGATACATACTCGACTTACACTTACCTAGGAGGTGCGACACGGCATAACCCTTGAGGAAAAAAATTAATAAAAGGCCACGTTTAAGCCTTCTGAGCAAAATCAGCTCAACAGCAACAAGCAGTAAAAAAAAAAAATCCTTCAAGGGGATGCCAGGCAGCTTTCCTCTATTTGAACCTGATCGCTAGATGACATTCTGCACGCTGTGCCGCATTAACATCTAGCGCTTCGTTTTGGGAAACGGCAGACGTTCGAGATGCCTCGCCTCCGCAGACTTCTCAACTGTAATATGGTCCGCCTTTCTTTCTTTTGTTTAATGCATGCTTCCTGGCCACGCTTCACTAACTCTTCACTAGTGCCTATAGGCAACTCGATCCAGCCCGCTGAGTCTGTGCGTTCAGTTTCCTTCCTCGAGGCCAGTACCATGCTTGCTCTACATCTGGTTGATCTGCTGCTGCTTCTTCTTTTCCCCTTGGCAGCCACCTACTTTCTGCCAAGCTGGATGGGTGAAAGGGTTATAGTGATCTCTTTCTTTCTTTCTTTCTTTCTTTTTTTTGTTAAGTTTTGTAAACTGCATATCTTTTATTTATTATTTTTTTACTTGATGGATAAAGCAGGGCATTACAGTTCATCCTTCCTATTGATGACGACTTGTTTATAAGCCGATTCTTTTTGTAGCCCGCTTTATTCTTGTGACTTCAGACTAGACTAAATTCTAAACTCCAGGTTATGTCTGTCTTCTAGAGGTTTATAATTCATTTAGCTATCTGAATGAATAGTGTTAGATTGACAGTTATGGAGGAATGAGCTTTTTTTTTTTTCCTGTTCTCTTTCAAATGGTTATGTAAACTGTCTATATAGATTCAGTTTATTTTTAGAATTCAAATAGGTCACATGTAAGGGAAGTCAGATTTATTAAAAACGCTGTTTATTAATATGTACATGAGAAGGTTTCATCCCTACCCCACAGCTGGTGCAGCTCTGAGACATCGGATAAAAAGTCACATAGCGCTGAGCTTCGTAAACCGAGCCTCCCACGCGGTTATGAATGAGGAGGGGCTTAAGGGATATAACAGATGATGACTAAAACAAGCAAATCCTCATTTCAAATAAATAGAGCCCTGAAAGAAATTAGTCAAAAGTACCAAAGTGGAAAAAAAACAAAAAAAAAAACACATGTGGTCTGTATTAGTGTTGTTACAAAATCATCAATTATTACGAAAGTGCATGAAAAAAAAAAAGCATGTCCGTGTATGTTGTAAGCAAAAACACCTGTTACTTTAACTAGAGTGCGCAACTTTCAGGCAGATGGGCTACAACAACAAAGGGCCACATTCGGTCGGACCACAAAATAGCACCTGTCTAACGCAACATGATCTTCTGCTGTTGAAGCAGATCCACCGTTGTTTTGCATTCTGAAATGATTTTCTGCTCACCGCCATTGCAAAGAGTGATTATTTGAGTTACTGTCACCTTCCTGTCAGCATGAGATGTCCGGTTATTCTACGCCGCTCTCTCTTGTATGCACATGAAATATTTCTTTTCCTTTTTCATGTTTTCTATTCTGTGCAAACCGTAGTGACTGTTTTGCATGAAAACCGCTGGAGATCAGCAGTTTCTGAAATACAAGGCTCTACAAGGCTCAGCAGTTTTTGAAATACAGTACAAGGCCAAGCCTCTTGATCTGTAGGTGCACGATGCCTTGCGTAAAACTGTACAATTATAGCATAACTGTCCAGACGTCTTTCTTGTAAAAGTGATTAGTAAACCTGTTTGTCCAAAACAACGCAAAAAGTTCTCGTATTTAAAATGCAGAGAGTTTTGGGTGAGTTGAGCACGTCATCGTATGTAGAGGAGCTCACCAAGGACATTTCAGACAGAAATGGGGAAGCCTTTTTTTCTTTTTTTAATATGAGAATTCATGTACATGTGACTCTATGCTTTATTAGCGGGACAGATTTACCCACAGGCCTCCGCTGCGTGGAGTGTGACAAGCTCTTTGCTGGAGGGAGCTGCGAACAGGCTGCACGATCACACTCGAGTCCAATCAGAAGTGATGGATGGACTAATAGATGGAGGACGATCACACCATTAATTTTTGAGAGACTTTTGTTAGTACTATATTTGGAGAAAGTGTTGTGTCGTGTGATGTGATGTGGGGAAAGAGTGAGAAATGTCTGTTAAACGGTTCGTCTGTTTTTTTTTTTATTATTATTTTTTTGATGGTGAGATGAACTTTGATCAAAATGAGGACATTTTTCAGCAGTTTACGCCTTTATGCTCAGTCAGATCACGTCAACACTGCAGATGTGTATGATAAAATAATGTTTCATATAAAAGTCTCTTTATGAAGAACGTCTCATGGTGTGCGGTGGAGTGCAAATGAAGAACGGTTGTGCCAGTTCCACCACTTGTGAACGAATAATAAATAATCCTGTTTTTAAAAAAGGAGTATTTGCACCACTTCCTTTCTCCTTCCTCCTTTTTTTTTTCAAAAGTATGCGGACATTCGATGACTTCTTTTTCTTTTTTTTTTTTTTTTCCCGGCTATTTCCTTGATCATGTTGTCACAGTGAATCATTTACTGTACCTCCATCTAATCCTGTTCTCTGCATCCTCTTCTCTCACGCCAACTAACTTCATGTCCTCTCTCACTCCATCCATAATGCAGACACTTGACTATAACTCCAATATGTGGGTCTTCCACCAAATTGCTTCTTGGATTGTATGTTTTAGATGTCTTTCTAAATGTCTTTCTCTGCTGTAATGTTATCGTTTCCCTTTCATTGCAACTAAAGGAGTCAACCATATTCCACAATGACAGTATGTGCAAGAACCAAGACACAATTTTCAGAGAACTTGACAAAACTTTGACCTTAAGACCCCTGGACACCTTTGGGATGAACTGGAATGCTGACTGCACCTCAGGTTTTCTTTCTGCTGCTCTTGTGGCTGAATAAACACAAATCCTCATGACCAAAACCTAGTAGAAAAGCCTTCCCAGAAGATTGGCTCCTACGATAACAGGAAATGGGGACTAAATCTGGAATGGGATGTTCAACAAGCCCACTGGGGTGTGATAAGCCCGCAGGGGTATACAAACCTTTTTTTGTGTGCCATGTTGTGTGTTTCCATCAAGATACTATGCGTTATGAAATTTTAGTAATTTTTTTATTTTTTGTATATTCATTTATATATCAGAAATTACCCCGATGTGCCTTGTTGAAGTCTGTAAACACGACGGACAGGAAGTAAACACTCTCGTTGAACTCTGTTACACAAGGCTACTGGACCGGCGAGAAAAAACTGTTGTCGCGCCTTGTGAAACTCAGCGAGTCTGTCAGAAGCTCAGCTTTCTCGTGTTGCCCGTTTCTTATTATTTTTTTTCTTTCCCCTGTCCAAACTGATGAATAATTTATCATCGTTGTCTACATCCATAAATCACCCTGCATCCCTTCTCCACCAGCAACCGTGTGATAAGATAGACAAGCCGGTTCACATGAGCTCATCCAGTGTCCTCGGTGTCAGCCTAATTAAATACACAGTCTCTCATAATGAACTAAATCACATTGCAAAGGTGTTTTTTTTTTTTTTTTTTTTTGCACACTAATCTTGCATCTGAACAGGAAGTAGCACAGGAACGTCCGGCTAAAGCACACCCTTAAGCACTTGCGGCCTTAAACACTGAAACTCTGGAGCTCCCTGTCCTACCAAGGGGGGAAAAGCCCCTGTGTGGCTTCACATTTGTTTTCTCCTAGCACTTACCAACAGGAAACAATCTATAATCCCGGTAATGAAGTATGCCCCAGACCCAAGTCATTTGTTCAATAAATGCTGACAATATACAGTGGCCTATTTTCTTTAACTCGCACTCGCTACTCTTGCTGAAAGCAATTTAGCCTCTGTTCTGCCACTGTGTTTGCTTGTACTTGCGCGTGCATTTGTCTAGTGCATGCTTACATGCTACACATTTCTATTTATCTGTTGCGAGCCAATGATTTGTTTACTGTTATCTCACACCTGGCGCTAACAGCTAATGGAAAATGTACTTGAACTGACGCTCAGATAGTGCTCTCTCTCTCTCTTCGTTTTCTCCTCTCTTTCTCTTTGTTTCTCTCTGTTTTTCTCTCTCTCTCTCTCTCTCTCTCGCTCAGAGTGAGCAGGAATGCCCTTCAGGAAAGGGAATGCGAATATATCAGAACCAAGTGCTCCACTTCCTGTTTCGCCTGTGGACATGATCTTTTTGAAGCTGCGACTCTGAATAATTACCACTTAGACAAAAGCCAGGTTGTCAAAAGGAATGCATTTGTTTGTTAAACTTTACAAAAGAAAGCTAAATTTACTTTGCCTCCGTGTAGCGTCATTGTTTATTTTCCGCACAAACTCGGATTTGGCTTCTCGCCGCAAATTAGACGAGACGGTAGCAATGCTGACGTAGCATCTTACCTATGGAAAGTGATCTCCATTCTGTTTTTAACATCTCGTGATATTTCGGCCTTCTCAGGCTGGCAGTAACAAACCTTACATATATATATACGCAAAGGTGCCAGTTTACCCAACCTCCATAACAAGTAAAGCGTGTATCCTTACTAATAATTTTTAGACAAAAAAAACCCAATATGCTTTCCCTCTAATAATTCCCTCCTTTTGTTGCTAAGATCTGCAGTTCTCTGCTGGGGCGTCGCTCAAGAGCAGCTCATTTATGTAGACACTGAAACAGTGCATTCGCAGAAGGAGTGTTATAAAGGGAGATTGAGATTAAGATTGATGAACAAAAGCCACTGGGACATGGAGCCTATCCCTGGAGGCGGGGTACACAAACACACACACACACACACACACACACACACACACACACACTACAGGCAATTTGGGAAAGCTAGTTAGGCTAATCTGCATGTCTTTGGACTATGGGAGGAAACTGGAGCACTTAGAGGAAACCCATCAAGCACAGGGAGAACATGTGAACTCCATGCACACAGATCTGAGGTAGGAATCGAAAAAGTCTTCCAAAGTGTGTTTTATTTATTTATTTTTTTTGCATACTTTTTATATTGAAATGTAAATGTTCTGCTAAACATAGTGTGCACTATCTGTGTCATCTGTCTTGAAGGTTTCAGACAAAACTGAACCTTTGGTTGACTATACATGTCATGTTGTGTTTGACCACAGAACCTTAATCCAGTCGAAGTTAAATATTTGGAGCTGGTTTCGGGAACAAATTTAAACCCATAGTAATAATGTAGAATCCTTTAAAACGTGTAACCAGATTTACGTAAAAAAATCGTTAAGTTAAAGTTTTTTTCTGTATATCTGAAGGATTTAGTAGTAGGTCTTCTTAATTTATTAAAAAGATCATGTTTAAACAATATGTACTGTAAACATTTGGGAGGACTATTAAAAAAAAAAAATCAGATATTAAGTCTAGAATAGGAGTGCACATCTGGAGCTGATTTACGGCGAAAGTGAGAAATCTAAATGGCCCCAGGTGACTAATAAGATGGTTTAGCCGATAGGTTTGTACTTGTCCGTGTACTCCCAAAGTATTGGGCTTGATCGTTATCTGGGTGGAAATTAGCTTCACCCGGTCTGCAAACCATTAAGCCGCGCTTAAGATTTGGGAATCTGATCAATAATGGCGCACAATGAATCTAATTCTAAGCCTCATGAATAAGCGTGAGGCAATTATCTTCATTAATTGTGTGTATATATAGTATGAATAGAGTTTTAAATGATTAAATGATATTGGTTCAAAAATTTTAAAGAACTTTCAAGAAAGTATGAAAAGAGTTCCTAGTTCTTAGATTATTAACCAGAAGCACCATCATGCGAGCAGCAAACGCGAAGTACTGTTTCTCGTCTATATACTGTATATTCTCTCAATATTTTCTCAGTCAGCCACCCGCGTTTATCTTTTCAGCACGTTTATCCAGAAGCTACCTCCTGCTGAGGCTGAGGAGACACACATGCTCTTGGGTTACTCTCTTATCTCTGTTGCTTTGTGCCATAGACAGTGAGAAGAACAGGACACAGGGTGGAAAAGAGACACCAAGGCCGTTATTGAGTTGGGCACTGTGCCCTTTGGGCCAAGCGGTATGAGCCAGTTAGACTCTTTTAGCTCCATCTAGGGGTTTTCATCCAAATATTGTCATAATCCCCTTTCAAAAAAAGGCTAGGAAAAGAAAATGTCTTTTTTTTCCCCCATCCATCCTGTAAACATTCTACTGTGGGAGAAATATAATGATGTAATCAGAAAAATATCTGACTCTTAAAATTTTCTTCCAATAATCAGTTATTATAGCTGTTCTGGTGACATATTTCTTCTTATAATTCCTTGTTGTTTAATGTCGGCTGGAATCCAGTAGGTTGGTTACATTACCAACACACATAGGTCTCATTCTCCCTCATCTTAACGCTGATTTTCCAGACCAGCTGTCCTAAAATCATCTAACGCATCCATCCCTGATCTTGCCTTGACTTGTTCTGTGCCTTGATCCGGTACTTCCACACACTCTTTCTTCTCGAAACTGGTGAGATATTTATACTGTATAATTATGTTTATACTGTAGTAGAGGATACCCGCAGCTCAGCCTCTGTCGAGATCCTGATGCCCGCATGCTAACATTACCTGCTAATGGAGTGTGTTGTGAACTTACACACTAGACAGCGCCTCACGCTGCTCCAATGTTTTGTCAGATAGATTACCTCACAGTATGACATCAAAGGTGATAACGCTGTCTACTGTTACTTGGTTAGGGGCGCCCACTACACCGGCCACCCAAAAACTGCTGGCTATAAGCGGCAGGCCAAACTGAATTTCTTTATATATACAGTATATCCATCCATCCATCCATCCAATAGTGACCATTTTGTTTATTCTCATTTTTTGTGACCGTGGAAGGACCTCCGGTCAACCTTCAAACACACATTGACGCACTACGGACAATTTGAAAATGCCAACTAGCCTGCATGACTGTGGACTGAAGGAGGAAACCGGAGAACCCGTAGGAAACCCACCAAGCACGGGGAGAACATGCACACAAACCCGACATGGGAATCGATCCCATGCTAACCACAAACCACCAAGCCGCCAGAGATGTATTAACATATGTAGAGAGAAAGAAAGAGAAAGAGAACAAAATGGTTATTCAAAGACAAACAAATGGTCATGGAATTCTTAATGAGACGATTATTTAACATTTTATGGAAAGGGGTCTCCAGTGTCAGTGCTTTGTAACACCGCAGGTAAGTTTTTTTCGGATGGACATTCTGTGTAACATGAGAGAGAGAGAAAAAATGAGAGAACATCTATAATGCAAATAATATCAGGAATCAGAGGTTAAAATAAAAAAAGAGATGTTTTAAAAAAGTATTAAATAAAATTTTGTTATTGAGGTGGTTGATTATTTTCCTGTTTCAGCACACCCATGTATGTTTTAAATCTGTGACAATATATCAGGTTCAGTGAGTGTCACTGTACTTTAAACGATACACACACACACACACACACACACACACACACACACACATGTGCACACATGCACCCCGGAGGCCCTACTGTGACATATACACCACCTGTGTGTGTGTGTGTGTGTGTGTGTGTGTGTGTGTGTGTGTGATGAGTGACTGCTCCCAGGGACCGTTCACCGGCATACCGGCCCTAATCCTCTCCTCTCACACACTTCGTTATCATCTGCGTCTCTCTAAACCCCACCGAGTAAACAAAGCGCCCTGAGATGCCGTGGGATTTGTAGACAGAGTGAGAAAGGGGGCATAACAGAAAAGGAGGGGGGGAAAAAAACCTGAGAAATGAAATGTAGAGAAAGAAGAGGCAGAGATACGAGGACAGGAAAGAACATTTATTAGAGCTTGGAAAGCAATTTCGAAAAGAAAAAAAAGGAATAAAAGGCTTGATGTATGTTTTGTCTTCTAGCATCGTATCCTATACTGTTTATATAAAACTATATCAAATATTTGTTTAAGGAATATGAGCTGAATAAAGCATGAGGACCCTCACTTAAATATGTCCTTTTAATAAGATTTATATTCATTATGCTTCCCAGGACGTGGCTTTAATTTGTCTGTCGCCAGGGAGCTTAATCATTAAAATGATAAAGCCTTTCAAATGAAGGCTGTTGCTTTTAGGCCAGGCAAAACACAAAGCCAATTTCTCTTCTCGTTCCTTTGAGCTGCGGAAAAAAAAAAAAATATCCAGCGTGACTCATTGGCCATTTGTTTCATTCTCTCACGAGAATAAAAACCTCGAAATTGATGAGTTATAATGGAAACGCCATGGGATTAAAAATAACCAAGATGGGATTCTCAGGGCTTGGGGTTTACGGTACCGTTTGTGTGCAGAATGCGCGACGAGCCGCTAGAACTTTTAACAACTTAATATATTCAAGGTAACTTGATTTGGGCTGGAATAATCATTTCGTGTCACGGCAGATGGGTGGCCAGGCACAGGTTAAAAAGTTAATACTGCTGTTATTAATAAATGCATGCCCTAGTTAACATACTTAACCAGCCTGGAGAGCTTACACAATTGTTGCTATGGTTACGTCTCACCTCAAACACTGCTTCGTAGCATCAGGGGCATTGATTAGGAGTTAGAGTAGCGGGGTAGCATTGTTGCCTCAATCCTAACAATTACTATCATGACAATCATGGCACCCTTTCATAAATTTTTTTATAAAATGATCATTGGTTTATAAGGAAGTGTGGATAATTTTACTTAATAAGAACTTAAATGTATCACATTGGACATGGATGGAAAGTCATCAAGACTTCTTCATATACAGTACAGCGGTATAGAGGAAACCGAGAACTCCTCAGATCCCTGTGAATAATGGAGCTTAGCACGAAACCCCAGGGGAGGATCATGGTTTCGAGTCAGAAGGTGGACTCTTCCATGGTGGTCTCGGTGCTGTGGCGCAGCCCCTGTCTCTCCTGTGGCCTTGCCTTTTGTTTACACATACCCTGCAAACTCCACAAGGCCGGCTCAAGTACCCGACTTTGATGTGTTTTATCGCTTGGCCTCTGGATCGGTCTTCAAAGAGCCACGGCAGCTCTCTCTGCGGACTGCACAGGCCCTGTTTACACAAGGTTGTGTGCGTGTGTGTGTGTGTGTGTGTGTGTGTGTGTGTGTGTGTGTGTGTGTGTGTGTGTGTGTGTGTGAGAGTTCTCAGT
The DNA here is from genome assembly GCA_030014305.1 of Clarias laeviceps. Classification (NCBI taxonomy): domain Eukaryota; kingdom Metazoa; phylum Chordata; class Actinopteri; order Siluriformes; family Clariidae; genus Clarias; species Clarias laeviceps. Next base: position 29,351,381 of record JAQMYJ010000039.1, read on the forward strand.
AAGGCTCAGTAGAGTCAACCAAATTACCACCTTTTTACTAAAATGAGTTTTTACTCTGTAATAATTAAGTGGTCAGGTTCATACTGGGAATTCTCAAACAAACTCTTTCTGGAATGATTTGTTTTGATGTATTGGTTAACTAATAACTACTAACATTTAGTAAGGTTTTTCTAAGTAATAAAAAAAATGAGCACAGCTCTTCGAAATGGATCGCTCTTATACTTGCGAGTGCTGTGCACTGAAAACACAGAACCAAAACTGCAAACCCAGGTCTATCGCTTGTTACCACAGTGCACACAAACACAGTATTTACATTTTGTTGTCCAGGATGTGTTCAAAAGATCTATTGCATGCCTTTTGACCGTTTAGTGCCCTCCAGAGCTTTACCATGGCAATTCTGTCCAGTGCGATAATAATGATTCCTTTAACACCACCGGCCAATGGCTTCCATAATCTGCCCTTTTCCAAACTCTATCCATTATTTTAAAGACCAGCATCGAGACCGGCGTTGCGAAACGAGATGTAATATTCAGCAAGCCGTACAGTATTTCTTGGACTTCTGGATTCTGATAGGATAAAAGGTGATTAATTTGCTATAAAAGCAGCTCTGACAGCCATTTCAGTGGATTTATATTAATGCACTGGGTCTAAAATATTACAGTTTCCATAGTAACAGCTAATAACCAACTTGTATGGCGTTTTTTTTCCCCCAAAAAATACATACGTGTATAATTTATTATAATATAATATATAAATGTGTATAGATTAATATACAGAAAAGGTATTTGTTTTTTCAGATCATCAAAAAAAAATTTATATTACAGAAAGATAACTCGAGTAAATACAAAATGCAATTTTTAATAATAATTTCAGTTACTAAGGGGAAAAAAGCAATCGTTTGTGACAACTGGCAATGAGTCTTTGATATCTCCCTAGAGGAATTTTGGCCCACTCTTCTTGCAGAATTGTTTTTACTTCAGCCACATTGGATGGTTTTCGAGCATGAACTGCCTGTTTACGGACCTCAATCGGAAGTCCAGAATTTACTAGGCCACTCCAAAACCTTAATTTTTCAGAGGTGGACTTGACGGCATAGCAATGTTATGTCGATGGCAAGTAATTGCTGGTGGTATAAGAGGAATAAAACCGGACTACCTCTCTGCAGTCAATCCCGAATCAATAGCTTGATAGCTCCATGTTAATGTCAGCGACAGGTGAGGAACCGTTGACGTCCACATTACTCCTACACACGGTCTGAGTGATCGCATCAGATCGCATGACCCATTCGAAACCTTCAAAGATGCTTTGAACACCAGAGGGACGTTACTGCCAGGTCTGTAGCTGTTCCGTGTCGTACCTTGTGTGAGCTGCTCTGCTCTGCAGCGTGAGCCTGATAGGTGAGAACGTAACGCCTGTTTGGCACGGCAGCCACGGTGCCAGATTCAACACTTCTGTTGTCGAGGGACATGCAGAACGCTGCCATGTTTCAGAAAGTGAGAATGTGTCAGCTCCTAGTGTTCGTGTGTGTGTCTCTTGTGGACTGTCAAATTTACTTGTGTGGATGTGTCTTTGTGTGTACAGTATGTGTGTACAGTATGTGCAAGTTCTGATTGGCGTGCATTCTTTGCTGCATTGTGTCGGAAGGCTTTTTTATCACTTGGTGCGCAAGCCGAGTTTTTTGTACTCGTTTCACTACGGGCAAAATATTAGATCAGGTAAAGGTCAGTGCCCTTGTTTTTAAATTCATCCTATTTGTTTTTATTTTGATTGCATATTTAACGCCATGGTTAATATCAGATGAGGAAGCAAGGAGCAGGAGTGTGTTTGCATGTGAGGCAATCCTCAAATGAAACCTTTCTGCAGTAGCACTATTAACCGAAACCTAAAAGACAACTGATTATCATACCAGCCTGACTGTATCTACTTTGGAAAACAGATTCCTGCGTGAAGACAAATAAGACACAGCTTTTACTTGTTTACCGAGTTCAGCACTTGTGTTTGTTCTTACTGTGCTGTTTGAACAAGGGGCCTGTAAGGGGCTGATCCCGGGCAGTGCGTTTGCTCAGAGACGGAGGTCTCCGCTGGTGGTTGGTTATTTCGCTAGTCAAAGCCGCTTGTGATGGCGGTAGGGTCTTTGATCGCACACGGAACGGCACACGCGTTACACCCGTCTAGGACTGCCGCTGCACCAAACAGATGGCCATTAAATTCCACTCTCCTTTGTTTTATTTTCCCAAAAGAATTGCGCCTGCTTTTATCACTGTCACCAAGGAGGGAGAAAATGTGCTGATTAGAAATATGCACGACTAGAGAGCACGAGTACTGTTTCTTGTGCGTTCATGTTAACTAATGAACCTGTGAGTGAATTTAGAATGGGTAGGTAAATAAGGGCTCATCCATCCTAACAAAAACTACATGCAGCCATCTTTTTGTGTAAGAACACAGGGTGTTCAAGTCAAACTGGGACTTGTGAAGCAATTTCTCTTAAGGTGAATTAAGGTGTAAAACCTTCAAGCAGAGTAGCCTACAGTGATGAGACTCTTAGCCATGGTAAAACTAATGGAAGAACGCCATACGTCTGCGAACATTGACAGAGTGGAATGCCTGATCCTTGAAAATCGATGGATAACGTGTCCAACATAATTGTTCACCAACACCACTTGCACATTGCAGGAGCTCAGCTGGGAGTTATCGCTCCATCCCCCGTACACCATGACCTCTCTCTAAGCCATTTTCACATGTTTGGGCCGTTAAAGGAGTTTCTTGGAGGCCAGCGTTTCAGATGTAAAGAAAGCAGTCTGATCATGGCTCCGGTGTATTGAGAAAACCTTGATGGTATCCAAGCGCTAGTGAAAAGCTGCGATAAGCGCATTAGTGTAGAGGGGGTACCCTATACATTTTTTAAACTCTAATAACAGAAAAGTCCCGGTTTTGAACATCCCTGTTGTTCCCCTCTGAAAAACTGAATTTGAAAAAATACAGGGTAGGCTATGGAAAAGTAGTCCGCCTCCAATACCAGTGTACTTTTTTTTCCGTGGCCTACCCTGTATTTTTTAAATTCAGTTTTTCAGGCTTGTTTGTTTGTTCCAGGACCAGAATGCACGCATCATACGCCAACCCCAACTTTTATGCCTCATCATGCTTGAAGTTAGTGCAGCCAAGGACCCACGCCCAGAACACAACTTCGACGCAGAGCCGCAGGCAGAGTAAAAGAATAGCTTTTTTCCTCCAATTTTCAGCTAGATAGCTTGAAACTGGCCTCAAACAACCCCACAGAGCTCAGCGCATACTGTAGCTCGCAGACTCACTCTAGCACATGCTTTCATTACAGGAAGAAGCCTTTCTCTTTCAAGAAGACTAGTTCGCCACTGTGCTATGTTCTGACCTCACACTATGAATGTGGTTACACCGAGCATGCTATAAAGTGTACCTCCTAAACCACATACTCCTCCTCTGTACGGTGTAGCACCACGAATGTTATCAAATAGCAGGATCTCACAATACCTCCAGAGAGAGGGAAATTCCCAAGTCTTACATATTTCAGCTTTAAGCAAGCAGCAAGTGATATCTCGATTAAGCCGTTTGAGCTTGTGGACTGGGACACTCAGAACAAACAAAGGCCACACCAACTAGACTCGGGTCTGTGTCAGTATCACGCGCACACTCACTTAGGCAGACGCTGTGTCGCTTTTTTGCACATGCCCAAGCAACGTGCTTCTACTCCACTGAAGCACAACGAAAAAGCTTGTTACTCACTGAATCAGTCTAGGACTAATTACACCAAGCTTGATTAGTCACTGAATATTATGTGGAAAGTGGGTGGGGATTAATAATGTCAGCCAGGAGTTCACCGCTGTTTTAACTGCCCACGGCGCTAGAACAAAGAACACAAATATGAAGGAGAAGAATCCTTTTTAGATAGTGTCACTCCACAGGCCATCATTAACAATCCCGAACAATAACAGTCCCGTATTATTCTTGAGCATTGAATTACTGTATTTTGGCTCCTCCTTTGTATTTAAAGCTTAACCGTGTGTACTTTATCATTTTAATACCGTGCAATGGTTCCAAGTGAAAATAGAACATGAATTATTCGCAGCCATTTCTTTCTGGTGTGAAATAAAAGTCGACGTATGGTTTAGCAGACTGCGTTTCTGTCGCAGTGCCACAAGGCTCCCTGACATCCAGAATGAATTGCGTTCTTTTCTGGATCCGAGCCCGGTGCAGGGATTGTAGCCACCAATCTTTATACGCCAGATTTTGGCGTGACATCCTGGTGAATATTATCTGCGAAAGTTCCTCGCATTGGCCGCTTCCCCCCTTTTGTGCTTCGTCTGCCGTACAAAAACTAATATATGAGATGTCTGGTCTATTGCTGTCCTAGCTATCCATCGATTGCTGATAAATGCCGGAGTGTGGAATCCATCACTGGGTTTCCTGTATGACTACAATAACCTTCTGTGTAATCCACACACTCGGCATGCTTTCTCCCTCTCACTGACATCAGCGTATTCGAGATAAAGTGTTTGTTGTGGCCTTTCTTTATCGCGCCGCCTTTTTTGTACCGTACGTTCACTGCTTGAGGTCAAAGGGGTGACGCATTATGGCCGAGCGAGATGAAGAGGGGTCAAAGTTCCTGACAGGGCAATTTGTGGTCTGGCCAGCAGGAGTGAATTCTCACAATGGACTCCTGTGAAGTGTGGTAAAGGAACTCCTGAAGATTCTGGCTTTAATGCCTAATGAGACTCGGTCTGCTACATCTACAAGCCAGTGTTGAAGAACTGTTGAAAAAAAGTGCACAGCAATGCATTACCTTACATGCATTTGAAAGCAGAAGACTCAGTGTTGCAGAAAGACTCCCTCACTCATTCATTCAGTGTTTGCTATCTAATCTCTTTTAAATAGACTACTATATTTAGCAGCACTAGGGGAGACACCAGACGTGCTAGTGAGCGCTCTGGAAACACATGATTTTCTTATGAAAATTATGAAACCTCTATCCATCTTTATCAGAAGCTGAGCAATATTAAAAATATAAGCAGTAGATAAACTAAATACTTAAATACATGCCTTGGCTGCTTTGAGATTCTACCTTAACCCTTAATCCATGGACGCTGATTGGATAAGATGTGTGTTTACAAAGCATTTAATCAGATGGTTCTTCCATTTTTGGAACATAATTTCATTTTTGACATATGCAAAGAAGTTTTCCTCGACGTGAATTGTGTAATCTGCTGGAAGTAGAATTTCAAAAGCACAAGTTTTTTCTTAAACTTTGACGTTAGTTTAGGCCTCCCATCTTTTCCGATAAATCCTGTTTTCTACGTTACGATTGGTTACAAGGATTCAGTCTCATCTCCAATTGGTTAGATGGTTTATGGCAAGCTAGTCAGTGCAAATGACTCACCCACTGGATGAAAATATGCATTAAAGCCTCTGGAGAGAGAATTGTTCTCACTGAGTTTACTGATTAGGAATGGGATAGCAAAATGTCTTCCTTAGAACTCAAGTCCATCATTAGGTGAAGCAAACATGTGCAGAAATAATGTATTTATTCCAACAAGAGAGAAACAAAGGGATCAAGCTTTCACATGGCTAATATTTTCCTACTGAATGGAAAGCTTTACATCACCATCTCGTTCCAGTTGAAAGTTCATCAGGTCAGACTGTTTCGATTGAGGTGTTTCTGGTTGGCCTGTGGTTCTGATTATTAGTGCGATGTTTGTTAGGTTCCATGTAAATGCACCTAGTGTTGGACACCTGATACTCTTCAAATGGCATTTGACCACCGGCACTGACAAGTGGCTTTGTCGGTCAGGACCCCTAACCTGCATTTCCTGAACTGAGTTGACAGCGCTGGGAACGAGAGAAGAGCAATCTATTAGTCTGGAAAAGTTTGAGACATCTGGGGAGAAAAAAAAACAAACAAACAAAAAAAAAAACCAGCACTTGTCTTGCCTCGAATTTTAGCTGATGCAGTAAGGAACCAGTTTTCTTTCTCACAGTATGGCAGGCAAATATTGTCTAGCAAAGCAAAGGTGTTTTGGGTGCAGTTGAAAAATGGGGCAGGGATTCAAACCAAGGTTCATGTGGGGAATTGTTTTCCCCAGTGCACTATTAGAACGAAGTGTGGCCAATTCGTGAGGCACAAAGCCCTTGTCATAAGTTTGAGTGGGTTTCACAGGGGAATCATCAGTCTCAAACGGAGAGGGATCCCTTGTATTGAGTCAAACTGCTGTACATCAGAAGACTTCAAAATACACTTTTTAATATTCATTATAAATGACACATTCATTAGTTTATTCCAGATTTGTTTGCTTAATTTTGCCTTTGAAAATCTACACAAGGTGCAGTTCAGATCTGTGCAGTTGTCAAATATGCAAAGTGCCAAATACTGTTGTGACAACTAGCTGTCGAAATGTTTGTCTTGCTGTTCATTTATTTGTCATCCACCCATTCGTCCATCATACGACCGAGTTATGTGGTCATGTCGGATCAGAAGTCAATATCCTATTTGTTTGTAAAATGTCTTTCACATGATTCTGGTGATTGTGCAAAGCATCTTTTCATGACCACATAGCATCATACTTCTTTTTTTTCCCTGGTCAACTGAAGCTGAAGACATTATTAATTTTTGTAAGCTAATCTGAAATATAACTGCCTCAGGGATAGTATTATTTTATCAAATAAACTAAGAATTTTTTTTTTTTCTTGTTGTTGTAGTATCCCATAAAATCTTTTTGGAACATTTTAAAAACATACAACTGTGGCTGACATCTAGTAAAATCATTATTCAATTGTAATTTTATATATATATATATATATATATATATATATATATATAAAAATACTTTACTGAGCATGTAGTGTAACACAAATTAGCAGTCTGTTTGCACTTTGGGGACTCGTAATCAGACTCAGAAACTTGATATCGGGTCATAGAAGTACAGAGGGAAGCGAGGTTTAAAGCATCGTGCACAAAGCAGATGATATCCCTGACATATGTTTTAAGAAGTCTCGCCACAGAAGCTTGGTTTCCCGAAGGCATGGCAGCTGAGAGATCATCGTTAAATGCTAGACAGAGGATCACATTAGCGCTCTCTTTATCAGTTAACATATTAACTTTATGATGCTTTTGGGAAACTGGGACAGTTACCAGTTAACAGAAAATGTAGCATAGGGCACTCATTTGCTTTCTAAAGACAATCAGTGCTATTGGCGGGCCTACTTTGCTACTGTGATGAATTATGGTATGTATGATTTGAAAAATGCATTGATGTCTACGAATTCCTGGAGGACCTTTCCAGGTTTGGCAGAAAAATAGATATAACTCAACCTTTGCTGAACTAGTCAAGTTTACCTCACAGTTTCCATCTTGTTCAACTCTTCTGTTGACATTTCTCAATTAGGCCAGGCAAAAAAATCAGGCAGGGGAAGAACTATCTTTTCATCCACCCAGAGATTAAACTTGATTAAAGTATTAAACCTCCCCATTTAACCCCCTGACACAGCACAGGCGGCTGCGCTATCAGGGCTATTACACTGCAATAATTTGGAGATTGTCCATTTGAATGGATCCCCATCCGGCAATAAGGGAAGTTTTACTGGCTCTTGGGGTGTGCTCAAAGCCCAGTTTAATAAAGCTGGTCTGTCACGAGCTGTTAAAGCTTGAGAAGAGAACAATAAACAAAGGTGTGCTTTTTCACCTCGCCGTTTCAGCTAGATAATCGCACTACCAAACTTCATTTATCCAATACTGTATAAAAGCTCTGCCATTCACACAATATCTCGCAATATCTTCAATGGCATCTCCGTCTCAGTGGTTTATTGTGCATTCCGGAATGGTGTGCGGGGGAAAATGGATGCGCTATCTAAAATGCTGTTTAGGTTGATTCCAGCGTGGCATTTCTATTTTTATTTCAGGGGCTAGGTGCCTGAAGGTGTAAACAGGCCACTGTGCTCTTCTACCATGGCCTTTTCATCATGGTAGAATGATGGAGGCCCATCTGGCTTATGCAGATAGGGCTTATCGGTTTGCAGGGGCGGATGGGATCTTGGTGGCAGGTAAGAAGAGGCTGCAGCGGATCAACCACTCCTACCCTGACTCGGCGACCGGTGTTATTTTTATTTCTCCGAACCGATAGGAGAATTTGCAGAGACAGCTGATAATGCCTTATATTAGACAAGAACTCTATAACCCTCCTTCTGCAATGACTGAGCCGAGATAGTCTTCAGCTTAGCGATTTCTCTTGTTGTTTCCCAGGCTCTATACCATTGGAGAAGGGATCTGTTCTCCTGAAGGAACGATCTGAAATTGGATCTTCTTAAATGCGGGTCTCGCAGCAGCCCAGAGTTAATGCGTCTCTACTCTCAGTCGCCGCCGTTTAATTTCAAGGGGGTACAGGTGCTTGGTGAACTGAAGAGTGTTTGTGTGCTTTTGCTGGACCTGAATGAAGGGGTTGATTTATTGCTCTGTGGGATTAAAGATCAACAAGATGCCTGCTGACCCAGCATATCTTTTCTTGTATGAGATTAAAGGCAGCCCTAAAGCTTGGTAGGATGTTACTTTCTCCAAGTCAATTATTAAACAAATGATTGTTAATTAGCTAGAGAGTCTAAATGCAATGCTTGGCAGATGACTCGACTGACTCCACTCGTTGGTAAGAAGTAAAAGCATCACTTGTTCTCTGCTACTTTGCCTTTCGTTCATAAGCAATCAACACTGAGACCCTGAGTCTGGTTCTTACAGCTAGAAATGGACTTGCCTGAGCGCATAACTTAATCTTCTGATGAAAAGAGATGAACGGGGTGGATGACAGTTTCAGTGTTGGATGTTAGACAGCCTTGTCTAATATGTATGCCCCAGCGTCCACACAGCTCTGTATTTGCTTTCAGATTACTGATAATAGTCTGAGTATAAAACAGGCAGCTTTAACCGATGTCGGGTGCACATAGCGCTTGCATTTATGATGCTATAACCTTTTATAGCTGTACTGGTAGAGCTGAAGGTAAGAAAGATTGCAGCAGGACAGACAGTGACAACTGCTTAACAGAATGACCAAAGCAGTGGGCCCGGTCCTGAGCAACTGGAGGTGCATTAACACATTATTGTCAAATTAATAATTAGAACATGCTTTCATATATCTGTTATATAAGCTTCCAGTTGGACTGACTGGTAGTACGGGCACATCTTTTGAGAAAATCTGTTTCTCTAAACCCCTCCCTGACTGCGAGGCCCCCTTGATGAATGACTGAATGCTGGTGATCATTGTGTCAGAGGCTTGTTTTCCTAAACAGAAGTGTTGCCGGAGGCATGACCTCTCCACCTGACCACAGAGGGAGAGAGACATGATGGGACCAATCTCCAGCCTGCTAAGGACATTATCTCCCCCCTTTTTGTCTCTGTGCATACCTTACCTTTGTCCGTGGGCGATGCCCAGGTGGACTGATGACCCCCAGATGTCGGACGACCCGCCATCCATTTGCCAACACTACTATTATTTTTCAGCTTCTTGAAACTTTACCTGGGAAGATCAGTGTTACAGCTGGCCTGGCTGTTTTGCCTTGTGGGGGCGAAGAGGTCAACAGTCAGAGTCATTCCTCCTGGTGTGTGTTTAAGAGAAGACAAGGCACACCGGAGCCTGCCTCCCATGGGGCAAACCAGCTCGAAATTCCTCCGCCAAGGTCCCAGATACGAGCACCTGTTAATGCCCTCAACCTCCCCAGCCCCCTCTGTGGCAGACTTGCCTTTGTTTCTGAGTGAACTCATGGTCTTTTTGAATGTCTTTTAATGTCAGCTCTTTGTGCCAGAATCTCTGCCTCCTCTTGAGTCTGTCTTCGCACAAACCTGCTTAGTCGTCGGATGATAAGTGAAGTGTCAGATAGGGCGAGAGGCTTTGATGGAAGTCATTCTCAGTGTGTGTTACCGAAGCACAAAGCGGAAATGAGACATCCTGACGGGATGGGAAGACCTGCAGCTTTGTGAGTTTTTTTTTTTTTTTTTTTTTTTTTTTTTAAACGTCCCACGCTGGCAACCCTGTCAATTCCCACTGGTTTAGGCCAGATTGCTAGAACAGAACCACAGACAGATCCTCTTGCTACAAGGGCATCCCAAATTCTTGGTCAGAGTCTACGAAAACAAACCAGAGAGACCGATTTCATGCTTTCAGCTTCTTAATGGCATTATGCAAAAGGCCATTAGTCTAGATGGGTGCTTTCGCCTTAGATGAGGCTCAAGGGAGAGCGATTTTGCTCATGCTTTCAAAAGTTTAGACTTCCTGCACCGTTTTCCCCTTAAAGAACCAAAAAAAAAGCATATTGCTTTTTGTTTATTTATTGTTTACTGTTTATGCACTGGCTGTCTGTTTATTCGCCATCAGTTCTATTTTTTTTTTTCTATCCCATTTCAGATCCTTTACTTCAAGGGCACCAGCTGTTCTTGTCTTCATCATGTGCTTCCAGTATCTGTTGTAGGCAACAGAACAATCACAGAGATTGCTTAATTGATGAGAACAGTAGACTTCTTTGTTTACTCAGGTGTGTATCTCTGCTTCACCGTCTCCATCTTTTGTCTCCCTCTCTGTCTCTCTATCTGAATAATGAGCAAACCCTTTCAAAGCAGATGTTCGCTCTTCATCAAGCTCTTCAGACAGGGCCTGTTGAAAAACACTCAGAGAGAGAGAGAGAGATGGGGAGAGAGAGAGAGATGAGAAGTATTAAAGAGCTCAATTGATTAATAAAAAAAAAGGTTGGTGTCTGTCATGCTGATGGCAACAATGCACTTAAGCATGTTATGCGAAGCACCATGCGGCGTAATGCCATTCGACACAGATGAGCAAAGGTCCTCAACCTCTTCGCCAGCCTCTTTTGCTCTTTTTTTTGTGTGCTGTCAGAATAACGTCATCACACTTGGCAGGAAATCGAGTTCAAGCAGCGCTTCTCGCATATTTGTGCAACCTGATTTGCTTCCTTTTGACCTAATTAAGCAGTCATACTGCCAACCACATACTGTATACCGAGTTTCTTTTCTTGTTTATGTAGGTATGGGTCACCTTTAAGGTAGCGTGAGAAAGAGAGAGAGAAGGATGGGAAAAAAATTAACAATCAATAAAATACGAGGGTGGAAACAAAAGGTCAAGTCAAAAGGGTAATCCGTAATGGTAGAAGCAGAAAATCCATGAAATTATAGATTCTAAGAAGAAAGTTTTTTTTTCCGCTTTTATGGAGACACAGAAGCATCTGTGGAAGATTTGGTAATGCCGGAGAGAGTTTCTTGTATTCCGGTGTAGATTGTAAAGAAGGTCTTCACCTTATAGATTTATGTTTTTTAAAACGGAGAGACCTTTGGCACTGAATTGAGTTTACGTTTTAGATTGAGACTTGTTTCTCAAACTCTCAAACACACAATCCAATCTAGTTACACAACTTAAAATGTAAATTGAAAAATCTTCATCACAGTAAAAATGGCAACATTTTACCATCTCGAACGCAATCAAATGTATAAAATCGATTCCGTGTGGTGATACATGAATCGCCACATGAAAGAATTGCAATACAGTGATGAAACGAGTTGCTAGGAAATAATTACACTACCGTTCAAAAGTTTGGGGTCACTTTCTAACTCCATGATGGTTCCTGATTTTTATTTCTTTCTACATTGT
>JAQMYJ010000039.1:29374983-29415664 GCA_030014305.1 Clarias laeviceps
GGGATATATATTTTTTATATATATATATATATATATATATCTATATATATAAAATAATCTACACACTCGGATACACACGGTGTGTTAAATGTCACCGCCTGTCATCTTGAAGCAACATGCTGGACATGTTGGACATGTAGTGTGAAGCCCAGAGGAGTCCCTGGATGAATCCGGCAGTGCTAAATGCATGTCACTTCAACTTCCCCATGCCAAATGGCTCAGTCTGCCAAGTCAAGTCAGTGAATACTTAATACATGGGCAGCCGTCCTGGCTGTCTGAGTGTGTGTGTGTGTATGTGTTTGAGGGGTAATGATTAATAAATGGTTTGTTAGTAGTTTCAGAGTATAAGAAAATCAGTATGATAATAGCACAATTCGCTGCTATAGTGTCTTTTTTTTTTTTTTCCATTACAGCAGCATAACGCGAGTTGTTTTAGAAAGGCAGATTAAAAGTAGGCCAGATGATCCGTCTTGTTACTTTCTGATTTCTGCTCATTACCTCATTTAAATGTCATAACCTTTAATAGGGCTGATTATCGCTCTGACTGAAATATTGCCATAAAGGTAAAAAGCTTAAAGGGCAAGGAACAGTGACAAGGTTTCATCAAATACTATTCTTTTTCATTCAGTTTAATTAACTGGTTTTTTTTTTTTTTTTTTTGTATCAGCTTTTGATGAGTTCTGGGTTAATGGGTCAGTGGTAGGTGTTTCAGGTTTGATTTCAGTCTCCGGCTAAATCCGTGCCACCGAACCGTCTCCGACTCGACAAGACGATGCTCCACCTGTTATGTTGCTTAACAGCAGGGAACAAAGGGACCCTGCTGTCGTTCTGTCTCCATGAAAAAGCAACCAACCGCATTGTGGTCAGACAGCTGGAGCTCAAATCTAAAGAAGCCCTACTGTCTCTGTTTATGTCTCTTTGGCCTACAGGGTGTAGGTAGAAAGTTTAACAGATAATGGGATCAGATGTAGATTGTTTGTTTGTTTGTTTGTTTGTTTGTTTATTTATTAGAAATCTTGGAAACGGGGTTTTTAATAAGTAGACGGGAGCTTTTATGTACAGTGCATTTATACGTGTGTTCATACGACAGAGAAATACATGTTCCTTAATGTAAGGGGGGCGGGGGGAAGTAGTTTTTAGGCCATGGGATTTTATTTGGGATTCAGATGTGACTATGTGGAGCATTGATAAGTCTAAATACAGTATATTAGCATTGTTGTGCACTCTTTTAAGTAGTTTTAAGAGCAGCGATAGAGACACTTTTTAAGTACTTGAATTTACTTCATCAGAATGTCATCATTCATCCGCTTCTGTTTTTTTTCCCCACAAGAAAACTGCATTACACAACAGTTTCGGTTCTGTGAATAGACAGGGGGGAAAAGTGCAACTCCGTCCCCCTTTTGCCCTCCGAGTCTGTGAATCTGAAAACTGGAAACGCCATCACATTTTTCAGCTTCCTGTTTCTAAAGAAATAGCAGCGAACCTGTTTCGACCCGAGTGTGCACTCTTGAATTAATTCCTGCGACGTGATCATACATTTAAAAGAAGAAGGTGTAAAAAAACAAAAAAAAACAAACACCTCTATTCTTATTTACTGGAAGCAGTCAGGATGATACTGTATAATGGTATTTCATTTATTTTACAGTATATGTGAAGAAAATATATGATCTATCGACTAGGATGTTATAATTTTGTTATTTATTTTGTTATTTGAAACTGCTATTGAAAGTCAGTGATCTGTCTTATGATGTGTATAATACTGTTTAGTTTATTTAACTACTGTAAATAGAAGGGAAATTTGTAAGTAACCAAGAAATAAAGGAAAAGGAATCATTTTAGTGTGCCACGGAGAGTAATCTCTTTCTTTATTGTGGCTTTTTTTTTTTTTATGTTTTCTGTTTTTTGTTTCCCTCTTCAATACATTTTTTGCTCTTTGTAAACACCTTTATGATGCACCAGGGAAGTACGACTGGAACGATATCATATAACACCCATACATATTAATAATCTCCTACAGTATAACACGGACAGCCTTTGGGCACGTTTCATTTTCGAGCCATAAACATAAATGAAATGTTGAATTTTTATTTCAATATTATGTACCATTTTCTTCTCCCTCAAACCCTCATTCTGACAGAGGGTAATTCACATCCCCCTCCAACCCCCGAGGCCAGCGAAGGGTGTTTGAGTGCAGGAGGTCTTGCATGGCTGCATGCATCTAGAGAAGTGATGAGTCAGGCATGGAGGAACATGGCTGAATGAGGGAGAGCCGATGCGTGACAGTCTTTAAGTGCATCCTCCCTGTCCATCAAAGCCCGGAGTGACAGAGCGCACAATTACTTTCACAGATTGTCCCTGGAGAGAGGAACTGCACCCTTCCTTTCTCACCCGACAGAGAGAGAAAAAGAGAGAGATAGAGAGAAAAAGATCCGACGAGCATGATTCTCCGGGTCTCACTATGTACCATTCTATAGCTGCTCAGATTAAATCTCTTACATTTGTATCGCTAGACTTGTTCTCTTGTTTTTCAGTTCAATTCTTAGTATTTAAAAAATAATTAACAAAAAATAAATAAATAAACAACCAGCGTGCTGTTAAATTCTATAATCTGATTGGTCTGTAGGTGTTGACTGTTGTATTGGCAGACGCTCCAATGGCAAATAAATAACAGACGAAAAACCTTGTTTTTTTTAACAAAGGAAATTATGGAACTCCTGATACTTGCCTACAGGGTCCGGGTTCGATTCCCGCCTCGGGTCTGTGTGCATGGAGTTGGCACGTTCTTCCTGTGCTTGGTGGGTTTCCTCCATCCAGGTACTCCGACTTCCTCCCACAGTCCAAAGACATGCAGATTAGGCAACCTGGCGTCCAGGGAGTTCCGCGCCTCAAGTCTCATGGGATAGGCTCAAGCCCCTGTATACAAGATCAAGCAGTATAGATGAGTGAGTGAATGACAGAATGAGTGCTGTACTATAGCTCTCCGTAATCACACATACATTTTATCATTTAGAGAAGGAGTCTCCAGTGTTGGTGCTTTGAAATGGCTGCATGTTGTGGTTTATTGAAAGTAACAGGAAGTAGTTCATCAAATGTACATACAGTACAGTACAGTACAAATGGATGAAAACTAATGATCTGGTGTTCATTACAACTTTGAGTGTTGATCTGAAAACTGTTAAAGTGCTACTGTATATTAAAGGAAAGAAACAAACAAAAAAAAAAAATCAATCAACTTTTTAAGTTTTTGCTTAACTCCACACAGTCGGGTAGATTATTTTTTCAATAACAGGACGTTTAAAAATGCTTTCTACCTTATGTTCCTCACTCGCACTACTCAACGGCCCGTTAGTGATCAAGTGATCAGAATAGTGCACTTAGTTATTCCAGGTCAGAAGCAGCAACTACCATTAACAAGTGTACCTACAGTAAGCATACACAACACTATTCATGACTTACATAAAGGTTACGGAAACACTTCCAATGGCTTTTTTCCCTCCCTAGCAGGCGTAAGCTGTCATGAGGAGTGCTTTTGTCATTTTTGATGTCAAGTGACAGATTTTTGTGATATGACAGTTTCTTGGCTGAATCGTGTTCGAGCGTGATGACAAGCGACGTTGTAGCTCAGTGTACTTCTGGCATGTCAAAGACTTTCTCTCTCTCTCTCTCTCTCTTTCTCTGTCTTTCTCTTATTCTCTCTATCTGGTTCTGTTTCACTACCACATAAATGCATAATCAGACAGGTTCACAGATGATGTACATCATTCAAGAACGTCATTGCTTTGAAAATGTGAAATGGCGTTCTGGGGTAACGGCGGATTCATAACAAAAAAATATTACAAGCAGAAATATCATACTTGTACTGTTTAAGACCGAAAACTTGCTTGTTGCTGTGTGATGATTATCACCGTCACCTGCTAAAATATGCTTTTAATAAGATTTATAATCCGTGCAATTCTGGCTACATGAGTTTTTTTTTTTTTGTTTGTTTTTTAATACACAGCACCACCTCTCGTTTTCTTTGATTGCCGAATGCCTTTTGCTGACCCTACCGCTTTAGTCGAAGCAGTAAGTGAATCCATGACTCCCACTATGTTCATGTCGGTCTGTCCCAGTCAGCACAAGGTCAGGATTTCTGCCCCTTTTTTTTTTTTTAACCGCACAGACTTTCTTTGAGAGGGCAGCAAGAGGTTTAACCGGGCAGCTGTTAATGCTTAATCTCCCTCATGCTGACACCAGCTGAATTAATTGATAGCACTCTCTGGAAGTCTGCATGAAAGTTGTCAAAGCACATCAGATAAATCACAGGCCGGGATTCCACCGTGGCGTTTACTGTCTCTGGCTTCAGCTTCTTTGTGTGCGCACGGAGTTTACGATAAGAGGGACGGAGCAGCAGGCGGGGGTTGATGGGCTGGTTTGGTGGTTCAAAGCACAGGCTTGACCATGTTTGTGTGTGTGTGTGTGTGGTGTCTTATACAGTATAATCATTAAAATCATTGGATGTGTCTTGTTCTGAGACAATCTGTAATTTGTGGTGCAAACCAGTACATGAAGAAATTTGTATATGGGGTTAAATATCCAACACATTTGTAAATGAGATAATAATAAAAATAAACATACTTGTACTTACAGTACAGTAATTGCTTCCTCTTGATGATTGTTTCATGCTGAGTACTCAGTTAATATAACATAAAATAAACAAATCCGTATCCTAACATTTAAACACTAACTACGGACATAAATGAAGTGCGCACACACACACACACACACACACACACACCATTTTGCTACCAAAATATGCTGAATGAAGCAGTTGTGTATTTATTTATTTTTTTATTTTTTTATAACTAATAACTCTCTAAGGGTTTGCATCATACAGGAGTAAAAAAAAAAAAAGCTGACCATAAGGTCTGTAACATTTTCTCACCAGATGTTATATAACAGCCTCAGACAGAGCAAGCAGAAAAAGCACCATTACTTTAAAAGCGCCATTAATTTGAGGTGTAGCTGTTTTGGAGTTACGCGGGGAAATAAATCTGCCACGCATTCATTTTTCACCTCCCATGTTTTACGGCCTTTAAAGCCATGTCAGGCCATCCGCAATCACAACAGCCATCAACAGCCAGTTTTTTTCTATTTTATTTATTTATTTATTTATTATGTCGGGATCCCAGGTTGTCCTGTTGCCCTGTTGTACATCAATCTGCCATACACGATATGTCACTTTGCTGTGTTTTTACACAACTGGATGTAACGTCAAAGCCGGACAAAGTGGTTAAATACGGCATCAGCGCTTTGTCATAATGTGGGGGAAAAAAAACAAGTGTATGGGTCGTAGGAGTTTCAGGTTTAACTGACAGTTTTTACACTTTACACAGCTGACACGTGTCAAGTGTTACAACAGGTGAGTGTGTAACTTAGATGTGAGATCAACTGGAGTTCAAGGCGAAGACTAGATTACAGGTGACTAGTTTTTTTTTCTTTTTTCAATAGTAACATTTGTTTGCTGAAATTCTGCCCCTTTCTCAAAAATTTACTTGATCTAATCAAATATGCATATATTTGCATATGAAAAAAAATATAGATATGTATGTTAAAAATTTTTTAAATATAGGCTCTTTACAACCGTGTTGAGCAGAAAAACACATCACATGTTGAGGCAGATAAGTTATAGATAGATAGATAGTTAGATAAATAGCCCTACTTACTTCACTTACTTTATTGATCATGAAGAAAATTTCAAACATCCCGGAGAAAGTATATTAACACAATAGACAACAATCGTCAAAAAAAAATGCACAAGGGAAAACACCATGCTTCAACAAAAATGACTAGGAGAAAACACAATATTATAAAAGATATATAAAATACGTTTTCTAAATTCTACAACAATATTGGGGATTTCAACACTATGAAATAACACATATGGAATTAGGTAATTATATAACAACAACAACAGTCATTTGTTATTTTAAGACATGAAGGTCAGCCTTTCTGTAAGAGTTCTTGCAAGAGCAGTTTTTGTAAACTTGCAAGTGCAAATTTGCAAAACCCATCAAAAGCACCATGATGAAACTGGCTCTCATGAAGACCATCCCAGAAAAGCAACACCAACACTAACCTTTGCTTACTTTAGAGTTACCAGCCTCAAAAATCCCCAATTAACAAACAGCACCTCGGATTAGAGGCGTTATGAAGGATTTACAGATCACGAGTAGCAGAAACATCTAAATATCAACTGTTCAAATGAGGTTATTGCATATTTTGGACACGATACTTATAAATGTATACATAGAATGAAATTAATATCTGCAAATATGGGTGGATGAGGATGAATATCGGTGGATTTCAGCCAAGATCATGAATTTAAGCTGATGTCAAACAATAAAGAGGATAATTCTAATTGGGAAACTTTTAGAAATGGAGGTCATTTAGAAAGCAAGATTTTATAAAGTGTCAATGCAGCAGTATCGCAGAACAAAACCCCTGGTTGTAATACATTCTGTCCCTCAGCCTAGCCCTCTCTCTCTCTCTCTCTCTCTCTCGCTCTCTCTGACAGACAGCCTGCTTTGCCCATTTGGCCCATAATTGCATGAACTAGATGGCCATCGTCATTTTTTTTTCCTGTAATAACAGCCGAACAGAGGCCCTCTGTCCCCGTGCTCACCTTTGACTGTGCTTTATTTACCTTTGCGCCACAAGGCTGAACACACATTCATGAGAAACTCGCCTCAATATCGTCCCCCCGAGCTGTGCTCACAAAGCCACAGGATCCTTTTTTTCCCCCATGTATTTATTTTTATCATATCACCCTATAAATATTGAAGACGACGTATAACTGATGTCCTAAACTGATTACTAATATAAAAAACCATGCACTGTCATTTATGCAATTTCAATATCTTCTGTATATAAGTTTCATGCTTTAGAGCAAGGGTTAAGTCCGAGTACTGGAAAAAAAAAATAGTGCACATTCGATTTGTGTGTAATTGTGTGTGTGATTTGTGTGTAATTGTATGCATTTAAAAGCATACATATATTTATCTGTTCATTACAATTTTTTTATCCCTAATGTTAAAAACAAAAGCAGTCCCCCCCCATGTTATGTCTCAAAAGGTTATTAAGCAGACTACACTCTTTAAAACAAGATTCAAAAACATAATAATCATTTTCACATGATTTTAATAATCTGCATCTGTCAGCTGTCTCTCAAAAGATGACCTGGGTGTTTAGATAGTGTCCACTCAGTGTGTGTTCATGTTCAAACCAACCCCGCATGTGTATAACGAGTGAGTGATTGGAAACGTGCTCCGAAGTGCCCGAGTAACCGACCCCGCCCCGAGATCACGCGATGATCCCCACGTCAGTGAGGCGCTTGTTTATAATAAGTCAAGTGTGAAAAATGACTCCTGTATCGCTGGTGAAATGGCAGATGATGCTGTTGGTGTGTGTTGTGTTGTGTATACATGTGTAGAACCCTGTGATTTATGACCCACGTGGCATGTCTCCGGTGTGTCTGGTCGAGCGCATAAGGTGGATGCATTCGTACAGCGCGGTTGATGTCATTTTAGACGGACGGGTCGGTCATCCTTGTTTCCAAAGAGAAAGACCTGAAACCCGAGTCTAGAAAAAACAAGCGTAAAACAATCACAGCACCCAACGAGTGTCGGTCGGAATCCAGCTCAGCCGGGGTCTGGCACCGGCCCGTCCGCAGCTGTTCCAGTCCTGTCAGTTCACTACAAGGTCTCATAACCCTACCAGGACACTTCAAAAGTTTTTTTTACTTATCTCACCAGCCCATCCCTACAGTCATAAAATGTTTAAAACTTTTTAAATAACTTTTAGATAACTTTAAATAACTTTGATTCTTATTCACCAGTGCGATAAACTTTTCGTGTCCCATCTTCCAGTGTAAAAACAATACTACTGCAAAGTGTTGAACAGTTTGTTTCATACAGAAGAACCAAACTTGAGATGAACACCATTGCCACCATTAAAGCACACCTTAAAGAAACCTGCTTTTACGTATTTATTAGCATTTGGCTCGAATACCTTGAATGAACTATTTTCCATTGCATACAGTATAATAATTAAAAAAAAGTCCTGTTTGTTGAATTTTAAACGACCGTTTCGTAACACTTGGCGGTATTTATTTAACAAATTGAGGCAATTATCAGGCCATTTGTGAGTTGAGGTGGTCCGAAAGAGCAGGGAGGGAAAAAGTTGGAGAACCTACAGATTTTAAATTGTGCTTTGTCGAAATGTTTGCGCATGCCAAAATCATTTCCAAGTCAGCGATTTGCTCGGGATTCAGTTAATTGTCTTGCAGCGATTAAAATTCATGAGTAGATTATGGTCACTAATTACAGACAACTGCAGCAGCACCTTTTTTCTTTTTTTTTTTTTTTTTTTTTGGGACAAGCCTTGATTTTTAGATTAACGTCAGCATTTCCACTTCATTAGGAGTCACTACAGCTTTTCTCTAGAAATAGTTTAAAGTCTTGCTGAACACACCTCACCTGATGATGTCCTTGGATTCATGATCGGTCAGCATTTATGTTTTTACAAAAATAACGATGCTAAAATGGGACGAAGGTTTCTTTTAGATTCTTTCAAAACTTTGCTGAAACCTGTTCGCAAATAAATAGCGGGATGACAAAAAGGGATAGAAAGAGCAAGGTTAACCTTCTAGAGACATATTTGAACTGGTTTATTTAGACAAATTAATTCCTGGCATAATCAAGAGTACAATCTGAATATAAAAGCTGTATAACTTAGAGGGAACATACTGTATACTTAAGGCATAAACTCTTTTTGTTTTTCATTTTTTTAATCACTGTATTTAATTATTAAACATCACAATGTATATGGCAATTTGTGTTTCAACATTAATATGTTATTTATTATAATGCTTTCTAACGACGCTAAAGTAAAATATAAAGATAAGAGCATCTTCTTGTTTATGGAGAGCCCTTGAATAAAACAATAAGACGTCCCTCTCATCCTGTTTTCTTTCTTTATTTTACTTTTTTGTTTTCCCCTTCACAATCCCTGAGTGTAAGCTGATCCAGTGACGGGGCTGAGACGTGTAATATCTGACATTTACAACACTGAGAATGCCTGATTGGCACTTGATTAGGGCTTAATTCATGCCATTATCTCCTTCAGTGCAATTAGCCGGGTAGAAAATTGTGCGGTAAATCACAGGGGTTGGGAATCCGAGGGGCTGGATTTGCTAACTAGACCCGAATTCATCGGGGCACGCAGACTGGAAGTGTACTGCGATTTATAATTTTTTTCCCTTCTTCCTGTCATACCACAGGCGTGACGCTACCTCTGCCTGGCAGATTAGCATGCTATCAGAGTGCCTCTGCTCATAATCAGTTCATGCAGGCCAATTTAGTATTTTCAGGCCTTGTTTCTCACCCAAAACCCACCCTAACCCACCCTTCTGTACACTTCATGGCAGCTCTTCCCCCAGGCCTGATCTCCGAACCTCACCAGGGACGGAAAATAATTAGGGAGGGAAAACTGTGCCTGACACCATTTTAGAAAGGCAGGGTATTGTAATGAAAGCGGAGCACGACTTCTCGGTATGAGAAGGGGCGAGGCAAAAGGAAAAAAAAAAAACCCGGAGAATAAGAAGAAGAGCGTTGGTAGCGGAGGAAAGAATAAGGGAGAGAGGCGGCTCTATGAGAAAAGCCTGAGGAAGATTCACACGGCGTTAGTGGCTAGTTAGAATGCGTGCAGGATATGGCACCATCCTCAGCATGCCAAGGTTACGCCGCTGCTCACTTTATCTAATAGGGCCACTGTCAAAGGTGCAGGAAGAGAAGAAAGTGGGATGATGTGCTCTAAGAGGGAAAAATAAATGTCTGAAAAAGATCTCATTCCATCTTATATTCTCAAATTCCTTCAGTTCTCGTCATTGCACCGTGGTTCACTTTAGTTTCGCCTCGAGCGCTTTCTCGAGTGCGTTCATCTATTCCTTTCAGGAACTCGAGATGCTTTTGTTAGTGTCAGACTGAAAGGTGACCAAGGCATTTGAAATGAAAAGCCACTGTCCCACTTAGGAAAGCATCCCGAGCTGCTAAAGAATTATTCGATGTGAGAACTAAGGCGGCGTGGGTTTGGACGGTGGATGTGGGCAGATGAGTTAAGGGTTAAATATTGCCCTTGGTAACGTTGAAGGCTTAAGCATTGCTTTTAAGTACTCTGTCTTTCAGAAACCGGTTCCTTCTGCGTAGTAGCGGATGTTCCATGATGGCGCCGCTGTTATTATTTATAACCCAAGTGAACATATGGGACAGAAACAGATCTCTTGGCAGAGATCGCTAGTTTTAACCACAATACGGGCGTCTGCACAGCCGTAGCTTCATTAACACGTTGATAAAACAGGGTTTGAATCTTTTGGGGAAACTCCTACTGTGGATGGGTTGGCATGAATCGAGTTGATTTTGTTTAATTGACAATATTTGTGTCACTTATCCTGCAGAAGGAGTTTTTTTTTCCCTTTTTTTGAATATATGTGAAAATAGCTTCAGACTCCCTTCTCATACAGAAACTTTTTCCCGCAGCTGAGACTGTTGGCATGCAGGCTCGGTCCCTGCTGAGAGCAGATTTATGTGACACGTTCAGCTCTCGAAGGTGACAATAAACGCCACACTTAGCTAATGAGGATCAGGCATCGCCTCCATGAGTTTGCACTCTCATCTTTAGCATCGCAATCAGCAGGGAATTCCTTCTTAAATCCCTCTTAGATTAGAAAATAAATTGACAGCCTGTCTTGCATCTGGGTCAGGCTTCTCCTGCCACAATAGCTGAGACCTGCTTTCTGTGTTGTTAATTCATTTATTATGAGCAGAAATCTTTTAAGTCGCCAGGGAGACCCATGTTTTTGAGTCCCCCCCCGCTGGATCGCTAAGACGTTTTATCGATTCTTATGCTTACATTGTTCTGGATCGTGCATTGTTGCCTTTAAGTTGGACAACAGCTGAGTGCCAACCGAGGCTCAGTGCTTGCTCTCATTACGCATTCAGAACGCCTGGCACTTTCATATCCGAATTCATCTCTGCATATTCCTGCCGAGGTGACTGCGGGATGGGATTGAGAGATTATGGTATTGAACCGCCAGAAGAGTCCAGCATTAGCGCCTAAAGCGTTTTCAGATTGCCTGTCTTTAGAGATCTGTGAATTCCTATTTCGACGCCTGTGCTCAGGCTACAGAGGCACGCCGCCGAGCTGTCAGTCATCCTCGAGAAGCCTTTCTCGGAATGTAGCCCATTCAGACGCAGCCGAATTAAACCGGTGTCACTTTAAAGTAATGGCGCAAAAAGCCATCAGCAACCCACTCAGTCATTATTTCCAGGGGTAGCCAGTATGCAGAGAATTAATATCAGTCTGGTTATGGCTCAAGAATCATTTTTAATATATCCCTGTAGTGTGCGCTGACAGTTTCTCAGCTGTGGTTATTAGTCTCTAGGGAACTCAACAGTCTGTCCTGATCCCAGTATCCTACAGGGAAGTATTGCAAACTTTATTGTTTGATGACAGATGGTCATTTCACAACCGGTCACACTTTTGTACTTTGGGATAGTGTCACGTCTTTGCGTTTTTTCTTCCAGAGAAAAATCTTCCGGTGTCTCTTCTGCATAGCTTTGGTTAGGCCTGTATGAGATTTATGAATGGGTGTCTTCACTCATGTGGCTTATGGAGTAGTGTACTGTATATGAAGAATCAGCACATTTCAGCACACAGTTCAGTTAAGCGTGAGAACTTGTACAAATTAAAATTCTGACCCCCCAAATTAGCCATGTTAAAAGAAAAAATAATGAAGCGATATCACACGGTAAGGAGTTGTGCTGCATTTGGGCTTGACTGTGAAGCGGCCGAGTGCGCAATGCTGATTGTCAACCAATAATCTAGTAGTTCTCTGGATATAATTTGTTTATTTATTTAATCAGTTATTTCACTCCACCAACATATATCCTTATGCCACTAGTGGAACAATTTAATGAAGAATGACAGAGCTGGTGACCAACATTTAGTGTAAGACTAAATTTACACTTAAATGTAAAAGTAAAGTATTAAATCTTTACCAGTACTATAAGGAGAATAAAGCATGGGGGTGGCGAACAGTCCTGAGAAACTTTCCTTGATAATTTCTCCTTATACTACTTTACTACTTATACTTCTGGTTTTCATGGTTGAATCCCAAATAGCGTTAAATGGAAAGGGTGTATAATCCCTTGTCCAACACACACCAAGTAGTGTCTTTGATCAGCTGTTGGAGAGGTACTTGGGATACAGCCTGGGGTTTAAAGCTAGTTAGCTTTATAATTCGAGTTAGCCATGAATAGACCAATGTGGCGGTTCAGAGGCAATTTGGAGTGACTTAGAAGCGGTTATTAAGGAGACAATGTGTTGCCTAATATGACATAACTTTACCAGACTTGTTTTCTTGCTGAAAGTGCTTCTGTGACTGTTTTTGAATGTGGATTTTTGGAGGCAGCTGCACTCTCCTCTGTCCTGTACTGCGGACTTTACCAACCTATTTTATTGTTACTGTTTTTTATCACCACTCGCGGAAAGCCTCTTGTCCAGTCAGAGCGATTAGTCAGAACTAACTGATGTACAAGTTACACTATACAACAATAACTACTTATTGTGTGGAACAAGGGGTTCTACAATCTACATAGTGCACTACCATTGTATTTTATGGTATTTGGGATTCAACCCCAGAACAGTGCCTATGACCGCATCACAGGCATGATGATATTGAGTACAGCAACACACCCTCTTATGTGATATTAAAATGCTTAATTAAAATTTTTTTAATTCAGAGAAGTAAACCTCAGGCAGAAAATTTGCTTAATCTGAATAGACAGCACAGAAAATGGATTTAAGCAGATGCATAACCCAACTCTGAATATTGGGAACTTTCCTCAAAATATTTTAGATTTAGATTGCCAAGCCTGAATATGACGAAGAGGCAGAACATATTCAAGTGGTGGCTGTGATAGTTGTGAGATGTTATTGTATTCCCCTGGGGCATTTTGCACATTGTCCTATCCTAGGAAAAGTTCACTACGCGTCTTTTGAGGGTGATCTAGCCCCAACAGAATTACTGCAATCACTTATTTATGCTGATCCACTTAAGCACTCCGGTTTAAGCTCAGCCTTGTACACTACCATTTAGTTAGAACCAAAAAAAAAAAACCCTTCCTGCTTTATAAATTAAATCTTCCTTGGAAACTCCAGCGTCTGTTTGTTAGTAATCTGACCACACAGCACTCATT
Source organism: Clarias laeviceps (assembly GCA_030014305.1). Taxonomy (NCBI): domain Eukaryota; kingdom Metazoa; phylum Chordata; class Actinopteri; order Siluriformes; family Clariidae; genus Clarias; species Clarias laeviceps. The sequence goes on from JAQMYJ010000039.1 coordinate 29,388,279, forward strand.
CCTTTATGTGTCTGATGTATTAATGCATCCTTTGTTTTATAGCTCTGCTATATGATTTAGAAAAGGTCTATATGATTTATTTTACCTCCAGCTTGTGTCCATCACAGCTTTAACTTTATCGCTAAAAGTAAATTCTGTAAACTCCCATTGTGTCTTTTTAAGCCATGCACGAGGAAAAAAAAAGGCAAACATTCGACAAATTTGTTTTCTCCTCCCCAAGTTGGCTTCATTGTATGCAATTTCAGTCTAAGCTGGTATGGGGAATCAAATCAAACGTGTTCAGCCTTTTCAAAAGATGAAAGCTCTAAATCCAGCAGGGAATCCGGCTCCCATGGGTTGAGAGCGCATTGAACATATATTGATGTGTGTATCAATTTGTAGCAAAAAATACTCCTTACAGTGAATGGCCTTGTACATGATAGAAATCAAATCTGATTTGTTATAATGATATTATTAGTGTGACTATAGTTTTTTAAATTTAATAAAATGTGTGAGATGAATTGAATTAATTGTCAGTAGACTACAATGACTTTCAACAAATTAATATTTGTGTTTAAATATAAAGTAAAGGAATAAATTCTACTCTGAGAAACTCTGGCAGGTCAAAGTATCTTTATACTTTCACATACCATGGATTGACATGGGAACATCAAAGACTTCTTTTAAAATGGCAGACTTAAAGGAATAGGACTCAAGTAATTCTTTGATTCCACACTATGACACACAGGTGTTATAGACTCGCACATATATACTGTAATTCCTATTACAGTTGCATTATATATAGTCACTGGATACTTCATTAGATATATGTGTTCAGCTTGTTTGCACGTCGACGCAAAAATATCACATCACATGACAGCACCGCATTTGAAGCTTCGGTCTGCGGAAGTTTAAACCAAGTATCAGTATGGGGAAGAAAGGTGATTTTGAATGCGGCATTGGTGTTGTTGCCAGACGCGCTGGTCTAAGTATTTGTGAAATAGCTCATCATTTGAGATTTCTACAAACGGCCGTCTCTAGGGTTTACAAAAAATGGTCTGAGATAGAGAAAATAGTGAGCAGTAGTTCTCTGGATGAAAATGCCTTGTTGATGCCAGAGGTCAGAGGAAAAAGGCCAGACTGTTTTGAGGTGAAAGAAAGGCAAGGGTAACCCAATAACATCTCGTTACAACCGAGGTATGCCGAATAGCATCTCTGAACGCGAAAGTCTGACCTACAGCAGCAGAAGACCACACGGGCTCCACTTCTGTCAGCTACGAACAGGAAACTAAGGCTCACCAAATTTGGACCAGAGAAGACTGGTGGGTCTGATGGGAAAATATTTCTGCTGCAACATTCAAGGTGGTAGGGTCAGAATTTGGCGGGAACAACATGAAAGCATAATTCTATCTATGGTTCAGGCTAACTCGCCGTGTCACAAAGCTAAAATCATCTGGAACTGGTTTCTTGACTATGACAATGTGTTCACTGTACTCAAATGTTCTCCACAATCACCAGATCTCAGTCCAGTAGACAACCTTTGGGATGTGAGATTTGCATCATGGATGTCCAACCAACAAATCTGCAGTATATGCGTGACGCTATCATGTCAATATGGACGAAATTCTCAACGGACTTTTTTCCAGAACTTTATTGAAGCTCTGCCATGAAGAACTAAGGCAGTTCTGAAGGCAAAAAGGGGTCCAACCCAGTACTAGAAAGGTGTACCTATTGAAGAGGCTAGTGGGTGTATGTCCATGAATCAGATGTTTGGAATGTCTGGTGCATCTGCTAAGCATTATGTTTTTACTTCTTGGAGAACAGTGGTAACAGGCACAAAAACATTTCTGTATAAAATGGACAGGAATAAAAGGACATACAGTGTAGTACAGTATCTGGTAGTCATAACACATCAAGCTGGAGTATTGTTTACTTGTTCTTGACTTGTGATCAGTCAGTCATAAACATGGTGAATTATTATCATAGCATTGACAACATCTGAATTGAATCGATCAATCATTTGTCCAGCTGCTAGTTTGTATCCTGAGGAAATCTTACTGTTGTGGAAAATAGATATTTTCCAATAAATATTCTGGAGTACATTTACTGTGAGAAAATATTGCCTGAAGTTTGCAAGTTTTAGGTTTTAATAACGGAACAAGAAATTTCCAGTTTTCGAAATTGTTTCTACTCAAAGCACAGCAGCCATAATCAGTTTTTCTGAAACCCTTACGTGAAAACCGTATTTTTACAAGAATAGCGATGACTGTGAAATGATGAGATGTGGCTGTGTGACTTTATAATGATTACAAACCCAAGTAGTCTAGCTTGGAAGTTAAATACGCTACACACTGTGTGATTCAGGCAAGTAACAACGGCGTTAACCTTTCTCTATGCTGTGACAGAATATTTTCAACTGTTGCGTTATTCTGACTGATTTTTTTTTTTTTTTTTAATATGAGGTTCACACTTTCTTGTTTTTTTTCTTTTTCTTTGCTGTTAATTTTGCTCATATGTTTTCTCTGGGTCTTGTGTGGAAATCTTGAGATTTAACAGCTTTCTTGGGTAAAAAATGGTTGTAGTCCTGCCCAGATCCATTGGCTTCCATTTTTACTGGCACTGATACTTTGTGAAATGAGCTTAAATGAGCAAAAAAAAAAAAAAAAAAGTTTTGGCCCTTTTATGTGCATTGTTAGGAAAGGAATTTCAGGTTAATTCTTTAAAACTAAAAAAAAATTATTGTATACATGGGTATGTGGTATGTGGGCTACCTTATTCGTGTTGTAATCATGTTTGCCAGCGGGTTGAATCTATTTGAGTAGCATGGCATGAGTTTAAAATACATTACTGAGTGTTTTTGTATTTTATTTTCTTGCAGAAATTTCTCCCGAGGCATTTTACCGAAGATAATGGTATATTTAAAAAAGAATAGAAAGAAAAACACCTGCTAGCAATAGAGGAAGTATGAGACAAATAATGCTTTGGGCAAAGTGGAAATATGGTGCTGTTGTTTTGACGGGTGATCGCGTTCATATGAAGTGGCACCACTTTTTATATGCAAACCGCATGGACAAGACGTCACCTTAAAGCAAAAAATCAGTGACCTTAAACGTTAAACAAAGCCAGGCGGTGAAAATGGAACGGTATCGACTAAGCTTGCACAGTATTGATTTTTCTTTCGTCGCAACTTAACATTTTTAATTGTGGTTCTAATTGTCCAGAACGGACAGCCTGCAACATCAGAAGCGGCGATTGTGAAAATGCAGATAGATGGTGGGTTCAAGTCTTGTGAAGCAAAAAGACTGTTTTCGACTATATTTTGAGCTTTTGATTTTGCAGAGATTATTAATTCATTCAGGCGGGTAAGAACTAGCCAGTTTACTCACCAGAACGACAGAAAATATTCTACGTTTATAGCATTTGATAGACTTCTGTCTATCCAGAAGAACTTGCTTTCGTACAGTTAAGAGTACTGTTAAGCCCAAACCCTGTTATGTGGGAATTTGTGCAATGAATTTGAACAACCTTTTTTCCCTAAGGTTGGCCTTTAGTCTTCAATCTCAGTCTTCAAGACAGCTGGTTGTGTATCCAGGGAAACTGTTCCGTCAGTATAAATACAGAAAAGAGGCTTGATGCATTTCTTCCTTTTACCTTAAGGGCTGGTTGGTCGAGTTGATGCGCACTAGAGGCTTGATGGAAGCGTACACTTGCATAACAGGGATGTAGGAATCTGTTTTTGACTTTAAAGTCAAGCATTGGTGTTTTAAATCTGTTGTAGGTGGCTAGAGAAAGCCAGGAAGCCAGAGTGGCATGGGAGAACTTGGCGAGATTGCGTTCTGGATCAGTCTCAGAAGTGGATGGTGCCCGGGGGAAGACCTGCCAGGCATGAGTTGCAGTAGTCCAATCTCGATATGATGAGGGACTGAACGAGCACCTGAGTTATCCCTGTGGTGGGAAATGACCACAGCCTCCTGATGTTGCTGTTTACTTGGGGGGAAAAAAAGAAGAGCTTTAAACCAGCAGGAACTGAAAATGCATGCTTTTAAGGCCGGACAGAATGTCAAGCCAGTCTGATACCCAGCATCTAGTGATTTTAAATACTCACAGATTATAGGACATCATTGACTATGGCGTTTTTGATCATATTTATCACATTCAAATGAGCATACGATTAAAGTCTAATTTGCAATAGACTGAGGGGCAGTTAATGCAGTTTGAAGACTGCTTAATTGGTTAAACTGCTTACTTTTAAACATGAATGACCTCAGTATTTTTTCCTCCAGCTGGTGTTTCAAAAAAATTGTCTGGAAATTGAAAAATTATCTAGACGCTACGATTTTGATGAGTTTGTTTGCTTTATTCCAAGCTTTGTTCATGCTCATTTGCCAACTCATTGCCCAATGAATGAGAGAGGAGATAGAGTGGAACATTACATTTGATTTCTCTTCAGTCTTTCTCTCAGTTCTATATTCACAGCCTGTCTGCTTTGTGATATTTGATGCCATCTGATGGTGTCATTACCCTGCTGATATCTATTTGCCTCCATCTGATTCTGAGCTAAGCCAGATCCATGATAATGACAATAGCGTGCATGTGTTCAGATTCACCAAGGACTTGGTTCTGGTGCAGTATTGCTGTTGTAGTCGTTATAAATCAAGGTTTCTTTTTTATTCAACTCGGTAGCTGTGTGTTTTTTTTTTTTTCTTTTTTAACCAAGTCCTGTCGATCCCACATTAAAGCAAAACCTCGGCTATGGAGAGATGCGCCAGTTTCGCCAAGGCGAAGCGTTCTTCACGTGAACTCCCTTTGTGAAGAACAGAGCGGATATGTCGATAAAGTACATAAATCAGCCAAGGCTGTTGGATTTGAAGGTTTGAAGTTAGTGAAGACCAAAACAGAGGAGGAGGAAGAGGAAGAGGAGGCGGAAGAGGAGAGTTGACTGGAGGAATCTAATCCTTTTTGCTTCCTAACCCAAACACCTCTGTGGAGATATCAGAGATGCTAGCGTCATCTTCTATTGTCAGGACTGTTTCTATAATTGCCTTCAGCTTCATAGTCTGATGTGATCAGCCCTACTTTTACTGCGGAGTTCTGCCAGAATTTATTTTTTTTGATCCCTAGGCTGATTTCAGTTTATTATGCTATCATTAAAAAGAATCTTATAAAAAAATGAGAGCTATTTCATTGTATTACCTTTTCCTATCCTTCTTTCATGAATTGCCATGTGCAGACTCTTAGAAACTTGTATTAACCAGTTGTGTAATTTTAGCAATATTGAATGGTCTGTTTCTTTTGCAGTGGACGGCTGTATTCACAGAGCAGCAGGACATTACCTCTATGAAGAGTGCCACTCACTAAATGGCTGCGATACGGGCAATGCCAAGATCACCTGCGGCTATGACCTTCCTGCCAAGTGTAAGTACCGTTCTGTCAACCTTATTTACTCAAGGAAACAACACTGTGTAATGCCGCGGCCAAGTCAGCATTACGGCTCTGCTCAGCTCCCATATGCTGTGTCACCTTGCTCTGCCTCGAGATGATGGCGACCAATTAACCAAAAAACAGCTCATCAATTGATTAATTAATGACTCTTCCAGCCTGTACCATCTGAATGTTTTTTTTTCCCCCTGTACATTTCAGCAAGCGTCTCTGATTAATGGAGTTGTATTATTACAAGGATTATTATTATTATAATGGCTTACTATCATATGACTAGTTGAAGGAGCCATCTGTACCCAAACAAAGACATTAAAGGAACTATTAGCTCGTAAAGTGATTGATTTTTCATCTGTGATTTATTTCATTAGCTAGTGCCTTTCTTGCTGTGTTCTTGAGAGAGTGTGAGTGATGAAGATTGTCGTTTCTGGTAATGGCGGAAGGAGGACAGGGGATGTCTGCAGTGTTAGGGTAGGGATTGGTTTTGTTGTGTCAATGTGCACGTTCTTAAATGCACAGATGCAGAACAGTTAAAAGATTTGTGGGTATTAAAGTACAGTGGGTGTCATGGCAATATTAGAAGCTATGGGTTTAAAAGGGGAAAAAAAAAGACTCTTATTTCTGTCTCTCATAAGGTTCACATGTAGTTATCAGACACATAAATCAGAGATTGTATTTTTCTCGCAGGTAGCTTTCAATGTCAGGCAGCAGCACAGAAGGAATAAGAATCCCATGCCAATTTCCCTGCTGTCTTTTGATCTTATATGGTGAGCATCAACAATTGAATCGCATGTAATTTTAGCCAGAAACCTTCAGGCAATCCAGCCAGAGAGGCATCAGCAGGTTTTTATAGGTGGACCAGGCCTCTCTCTCTCTCTCTCTCTCTCTCTCTCTCTCCCTCTCTGTGAGTGTGTGTGATGCTTTCACTCAAAATGTGTAATACTGACTAATGAAAGACAAGTTCCCAGGCTGGTTTCTTGAGCCCTAAGGAGCCTCATATGGCCTTCCAGGAGAAAGCAGTTTTTATTCTGCTCTTCCCACAGCCGTTTTTCTTTATTGTTTTCATTGCTAGTAAACTATCAGAGTAAAATTTTTGCTCTCTCTTTCACTTTTCCCTCTTTCTAGCTCATGATTTCTGTTTATCCTGTGGTAAATAGTTCCACGTGCCAAGACTGTCAGTGTATTTATTTTCTATCTGATTAGGAGTTTGTAGGGCAACATGGAAAATTTTTTCTGTATCAAGACATCCACAAGAACCAACAGAGCCAAGGGCGTTGTTGTAGTCGCAGTGACTCCTCCTGTTTATCTAGAAGTACACGGCTGTCAATTTCTGGCTTCTCACCAGTATTCATGCATTTGCTTGTATACCTGTTTATCTATCTATCAATTTGTACATTATCTTGCCATCTGTCATCCATATAACAATCCATTTATCCAAATCCCACCCACCCATCCTCCAATCCATCTCTCCAAACATTAACCCAGCCATCCACCAATCCATCTATCTAAAAACCAGCTAACCCATCTACCAATCCAACTATCTAAACACCAACCACCCATCTATCTTTCCAAACACTAGCTAACCAATCCATTTGTCCAAACACCAACCCACCTATTCACCAGTCCATCTAGGCAAACATCTAAACACAATCTATCTATCCAAGCACCAACCCACAGATGTCTATCCAAACATCAGCTAACACATCCACCAATCCATCTATCCAAACACCAATACACTGATTCACCAGTACATCTATCTAATTACCAACCCACAATCCATTCCTCCAAACATCAGCTAGCCCATTCACCAATCCATCTGTCCAAACACCAACCCACCCATCCACCAGTCCATTGATCCAAACACCTAAACACAATCCATCTATCCAAACACCAGCCCACCCATTCATCTATTCAAACATCAGTTAACACATCTACTAATCCATCTATCCAAACACCAACACACTGATCCACCAGTTCATTTATCCAAACACAACCCATCTATTCAAAAACCAGTCTGACCATCCCCTAATCTATCTATTTAAACACCCACACACCCATTCTCCAATCCATCTAACTAAATACCAATCCATCCATCCATCCATCTAACCATCCATTTCTCTATCTATCTTTATCTTTTTTTTTATCTCTGTTTTACTGTTCAATCATCTGTCTGCTGTTTCATTCATTACTCTCTTGTTGTCATGGATCTCTTGCACTGGGTGTCACTATGAGAATGTGATTTTCTTTTTTTAGTAGTCGGTGAAAGTTGCTTCCCTTCAGAAATGGGCCACAGCTAATGATGTATTAATGTGCAGCGGCAGAACAAGTCCAGAGGCAAGATACACAGTCAGAGTTAACAAAGCTTAGTCCATGCAATGACACAGCAACACATAGCAGCACAAATACTATATGTTTTCTAAGTATCTATTGCTAAGCACTCTGAAATATTATTTGCCAAGTCCTTATTTAAGCTAATAAATTGATGGACTAAGCATAAAGAGACTTGTACCACAGACGAGCCACTTGAAGCTCCTGAAGTCCAGTTGTATTTCAGCAATTAAACACCACACAAATGATTTCCATCTGTATTCCTTTCATACGACAATGAATCAGATTATTATAATGGACAATGGAAGCATAGAGAATGCACAAAGAACAGCACATAGACAAAACAGGCTGGATCTGTTGCCATGGTTATGGAAGCTCCATGATGCATAGTAAAGTGTGCGTTTATAGTGTGATGAGGTGGGTCAGATGTCTTTTTGGGAGAAATATGCACGGGTTTGTGTTTACATTCTGCCGACATCTGTAAGTGGCAGATTATGTTGCTCTGTTTACCAGCCAGCGAGTGCAGCGTGTACGAGACATATGGGCCGTTTACTGTTTATGTCCTGGCAAAGTCACAAATTTGCGACATTAAAATTACCTTATTTTACACACAACCCTCCCTCTCTTCTGTTTATGCCTTTTTTTTTGAGCCCCTCCTTCTCAATCCTTACGTGATCATAACCTCTAGATGACAAAATGACGATATTCATCATCCCCTCCCTCTTGCCACATTTCTCCCCTTCTCACCCTCTCCATCCAGTTTCATTTGGCTTAAGAAACCCTCTGTTTACCATTATAGCACTGAGGAATTAAATTACTTTTGCTTTAAGAGCTTCTTGATATGCTCTGACTAGTAAGAATTTATATAGACGAAGCGGCTTTTCACAGAATGGATGAACAGGAAGTGTCCCCAGATGTAGCTTCCAGAACACTTTGTACCGTGCTCATCGTCTTGCAATTTAATGATCCTGAGTCCATCTGAACTTAATTATGTTTACAGAGAAGTACGTTCTAGTGATGATCGATACAAGACCATCTCCTGGGTGTTGCCCTTTTTCATGCTTCCCCATCTCGACTGTCAAGAGGGTTTCTGTCTGAGTAGCTATGATTAAAATTTTATTTGTCCCATCAAAATAGATCCAAGAATGCATCGAAAGCAGTAAGCAAATGGAAAAAGGAGTGCGAGATGAGTCAGGAGACTAGTATCGGTACTTCTTCCAACGCAGCAGTCGTTCGCACCTTAGCAATCTGTCAAGGTTACAAGGTTGATTTCAGTTCCACTAATGTGGACTCAAAAAACAAATAGGACATACGGTGAACGAAACATAATATATCTGTGAGAATAAATGGCTTCCTTGTGTTTGAGATAGACCCAAGGGACAAGGCCTCGTGCTGGCCCGAGAAAAGTGCCTGAGAGTAATAATGTAAAATCAGATGGTTACCCACACAAGCAAAGCTTGTTTCACATAGAAGCAATGCAATTAGACATTTCTCTTTCTTTTTTTTTTTTGGTAAAGACAAGAAAATTGGGTGCTATTAGTTTTAAGCGGGCGTCCATGCCCGCACAAACGCCCCCCGCCCCCCCCAAAAAAACCTTTTAAATTGGTAAATCACAGGACTGAATGACACGCCCCAGTGAGAGCACTTAACATGTGGCACACATTAGTAAAATTGTGAATGTAAGTATGTGTTTAACGTTGTGGTACCGCGTCATGTCATACTTTCTGATCTATCTAAATACTCTGAAACATGTTATTTGAAGATATTTTATGTCTAAGGAAAGCGTCAGAGAAAAGAAATGGTGTGTATAAAATAAGTCATATGCAATAATTTCCTTTTCAACAGTTGATATTGAGATGTGTCTGCTACATGTTCTGTAAATGCTCTAATCTGAGGTGCTGTTTATTAATTGGTGATTTCTGAGGCTGGAAACATTAACTTCTCGTCTGCAGCAGATGTTAGTTTTGGTCTTGCTTTGCTGGGAAGGTCTTCATGAGAGCCAGTTTCATCATGATGGTTGATGGGTTTTGCAAATACTGTTCAAAACATAAGACAATACTGTTCTTACATGAGCTGTTTCGGAAAGGCTGACCTTCATGTCTTAAAATTACTGACTGTTGTTGTTGTTACTTGATTACCTAATTCCATGTGTTATTTCATAGTTTTAAAATCTCCAATATTATTCTGGAATGTAGAAAATACATTACGAAACAAAAAGAATTTATTCAGAAGGTGTGTCCAAACTTTTGACTGGTACTGTATGTATGAGGTCATGGTATGTAAGTTAAAACGCACCTTAAACATCCCCTGTCCTGGGTCTGCTAGGATATTTTAAGAATGTGAAATGGTCAGAGTAAAACTAGATTTACTTTAGCTTTTATTTTTTTCAGGTGGATAAGAATTAAGAAGTTACACTTAGTTATACCCTTATCTCACCTATGCGGTTTGACTCACGTTGAGATACGGTGTTGGGCACCGTGAGCTGCCGCGATTGCCTGCCGACGCTCCGCTGACGTTCCGCGAAGATCTGCAAGGTTCGCAAACTTCCGCGAGGACTGGCAAAAAAATTAAACATGTTTAATTTTTCGCGCGGAAAGATGGGAACGTACTCACAGCGTCAAAAACTCGCGGTGAATCATGATAAACCGTACTTATGGCCACCGCGTGAAACCGCATAGGTGAGATAAGGGTATTAGTGTTTAGTAATACAGTATTACCTTTAAATTGTGTAATCAAATGTTTCAGGTAGCTTTCTGCAAGCTTCTTACAATAAGTTGTTAGAATTTTGGCCCATTCCTTCAGACTGGTCAGGTTTGAAGACCTTCTTGCTCAACGCACTCTTTTTTTTTTTTAGTTCTGCCCACAAATTTTCTGTTGGATTTTTGCCACAACTTGGGGTCATTGTCCTTTCGGAGGACCCATTTGCGACCGAGCTTTGACTTCATGGCTGATGTCTTTAGATGTTGCTTCAATATATCTACATAATCTTCCTTCCTCATGATGCCATGCATTTTGTGAAAACGCCCCCACAACATGATGCTACCATCTCCGTGCTTCATAGTTCGGATGGTTTTCTGGTTTTCCTCAACCTTTTTCCTCCAGACATAACGATGATCATTATGGCCAAACAGTTCAATGTTTGTTTGATCTCACCGGCGGACGTTTCTTCTAAAACTAAGATCTTTGTTCCCATGTGCAGGTGCAAACCATAGCCTGGCTTTTTTATGGTAGTATTGGAGCAGTGGCTTGTCCTTGCTGAGCAGCCTTTCAGGTTATGTCGATATTGGTCTTGTTTTATTGTGGATATAGACACTTTTGCACCACTTTTCTACGGTGTCTTCACAATGTCCTTTGCTGCTGTTCTGGCATTGATTTGTACTTTATGTACCAAAGTATGCGTCTCCTTTCTGAGCAGTTTGACGGCTGTGTGGTCCCATGGTGTCCATGTGATATATGTTGCTTTTAGAATAGTGTTTTATTACAAAATATATATTTAAAAAAAAATGCTTATTAGAGCATCCAGAAATTTCCGTGAGGTAATCAGGAAGTCTCATAAACATTTTTCTTTTGCCTCATGCAAGAATGTTCATATTCAAAGCCTTTTATGAAATATTAATGTACGCTGATGGCATTTGAACCAAGCCCTTTTTTTTTTTTTTTTTTTTTAAAGTAGTCATAAACAGCCCTGTAAAATGCAGGAAGACAACACAAGCTCAGGTGGTAAATTATTAAAACCGTCACACCACAGCTAGTTAAGCAACTCCTTAGGGCTGTACAGAAGCAGAGCATTTCTTAAAAATGTGATTATCTTCGGGAAAATAACATGAATAAGGAATTTTTAAAAAATTGCATTATATTATTTCATCATGGTTTGTTCTTAACGTTGTTTCCAGCGGGTCGACGAAGTAACCAGCAGGCAACTACGTAGAATTGAGTGCTGCAAAACTTAGTCCTACAGAAACTGAATGAAAAAGAGTCTTTCCGTCCACTTGTTGTGTCCAAGCCCGGTGGAAAGCATTTTATTTTTTAATGTCTCCGCATTAATTAATGTCACCCGTTTGCCCGAGGCCCTTAGTGAATGAATAGTTAACGCTAAGGTCATGGCTGGGAGGTCTGACGTCCCTGAGGGGCGTTTACAGCGCACGAGAAGAAGGAGGAGGGATTGGCTGGTGGCTTTTAGGTGATGAATTGGTATTGACTTTTTTTGTAACACTGCCACAGGTTTTTAACCTGACCAAGATAAATGCTCCCAGCTCACAAAATGTAATAGAGTATTGCTAGCTAGTTATCACTAGCCGGTTAACATTGATACAGACGAATGTGAAGGGCGAAGGCTTTATATAACCGTAGTCTTTATCCTCTTCTGATCCTCGACAAAACAATCTGCAGGTCGTTGTTGAACGTTTCAGTTATGAGCTCTAGCGTTTTGGTTACATTCGAGTTAAAGATGATATTTGCCAATGCTGGCGAGTGTATTCATTTTGAAAAAGCAGGAGAGGAAAGATTTGTTTTCGATAAAGTCAATAAGAAGTAGAGAAGAAAAGCACTTTGATTATTATCCCAGGTACTCAAGCTGGTCGTTTGTTCACCACTGCTCTGTGTGTTCAGCTTGAATGTGTAAATGGTGCTTCTGGACTCTAGACTCGCACTGAACATTTGTGATTGACTGCGCTTGGGTACCATATCTGCATCACATCAATCGTAAAAAGAATGAAATCATAAATGGATGACGTACCCTTTGTTCCCTGTGTTCATTCGCCGTCTCACCAGAGCCTGAATTTGAACTTGAATGTGGTCATGTCATCTAGCAACATGCAACCTGATTTGCTGCTCACTGACTTTAAGCTACTGGTTTGTTTTAGTTAGAAGTCGGAAACCTCTGTGAGATCGAGCTGCAGTTAAAAGCAGAAATAAAAAAACATGGACACTGCTGTGTTGGGTGTTTTTCAGCAAAAAGATAGCCCAGGCAACTCTAACTGGCTTGGGTGATGTATATTTGTATATCTTCAAAACTGTAAAATGTAGAGTCAGTTTAATCGTTATGAATGTTGTTTGATCTAAAGCAAATGCTTGGAGTAATACTTAAGGTGAGGAAGGAGTATAGTTTCAAGCCCGTCACAAATTCCTGTATGTGAATCCGAGTTCTGACTTTTTTTTTTCTCTTAACTCAGATGCAATGTATCTCAACGATAGTCCAAGCAGTTCTAACTAAAAAGAGAAAGCAAAGTCGTTTATATTAGACTTCTCTACGCGTTTTCACATTAGGAACAATTGATTCGTATTGAGCTCAGGAACGATTGCACCCCAATCCCTATTCCACAACATTCACGTTACTCTTTGGTCTCTGTTTTCGGGCATGCTAGCGTTATTCATACCCTCCGATACAGCAGGTGACAATATGAATCTACTTGGTCTGTGAGTTGGCACTAGAAGAAGAGAACAAGGTATTTAACTTTCGCGCTATGCCTGTTATTATTGATATTTCGGTGGGAAAAATTACTCTTGTGTGACTTCCTACTGTATCAGCTATGGATTTGTAGGTCAGAGGATGAGGCTGGCGCATGACCACTTTTTTCAGTGCACTCGGGAACAATTCCCAAGCGTGGAATGATTGTGTTCTCACTGATCAAAATGAACCAGGCTTTGGGGTCAAGTGTTCTCGGAAACGATCCAGAGTCCCTAATGTGAAAAGTTTTAACATCATGATGGAGAAATCTTACTACTTGAATCTAACTTGGTATCAAAACAGATGCTCATATCTCTGGCGCCAACATGCACATGCAGTTTTTTGTCATATTATGCATAATAAAGTTTTTTTGGGGTTGTGCTGTTGCAGATTTATCATGAAATTTTAAATGAAAAAGTTCATCACTCGTCCTAATGGTATGTGTAATTAATTCACTACATCCTGGTGTCTAGGAAGGTTAGCATGATGGGAAACATATGGCAACGAAGCCAAAGGTATGTCTGCCAATTTTAATATCTGTCAAACGTTCTCAGTACTCAACTCTACTCCTATTTATTCAAAGCCAGTCACTTTTATTTTTTTGGTAGTAGAAACGATATATACAGTAGAACGCATTTAATTATGTAAGAATGACCAGAATAGAATATATGCTTGTACCTTATAATGATTAGGATGTGTGTGTGTGTGTGTGTGTGTGTGTGTGTGTGTGTGTGTGTGTGTGTGTGTGTGTGTGTGTGGCAGTTTCTAAGGCACGGCTCTTTTGCCAGCCCGGGCAGATGTTGTATTTCAAACAGTGTACTATTAGATCATGTCAGAGGCTCAAAGTGATGGATGCGCAGAAGCCATTTAAAAGAGCGGTGACGACGGGCAAAACAAACCACCGAGACGGAGTGGAGAATGCCGGTCTGTTTGAGCTGTGCCACACTTGACCTCGAGCACACAGGGGTCACTGACAGCAAGTGAAGCTTATATGACTCTCAGAATGGCGTTTTTTTCCCCCCCTCTCCCCCTCCGGCTCGTCGTTTTATTACCTCTCCGTTCACACAGAAATAAAATGCTGAATGATGGAAACTCACGGATTGAAACCGAAGGCAGGAAGGTTTTATAGCCTGCAGCATTTTATGACACCCAAAGACAAACAGAATGGCTTTAATGCGCTAACAAGAAAAAAAGGATAGAGGCGTTCGTACATGCAACTTTAAATTCACGTTCCTCCGCTGACGCGGCTCCGGGATTAACGACCGTTCGTTAATTTGTTTGTTTGTTCGTTCATATTTTCCCTTTGTTGTGGTGTGCATTTATTTGTTTCTCCTGTTTATGTATCTCTGCTATCTGGCTATCTATTTATCATGTCTATTATTTTACATTAAATGTTCATATATATCTTTTTTTTTTATTTGCATATTCGTCACACTTAAATGATCGAGATCATCAAGCAAATTTTAATATTTCACAAAGATAGCGCGAGTAAATGCAAAATGCAGTTTTTAAACGATGATTTCATTTATCAAAGGAAAAAAGCTGTCCAAACCTGCCTGGCCCTATGTGAAAAAGTTATCGCCCCTAAACTTTAATAACTGGTTGTGCCTCCCTTGGCGGCAACAACTGCAATTTAGAGTTTGCTATAACCGGCGATGAGTCTTTCACACGCCGCTGTGGAGGAATTTTGTCTCGCTCTTCTTTGCACAATTGTTTTAATCAGCCACACTGGAGGATTTTCGAGCATGAACTGCTGGTTTCAGAGTTATCTTTGTGTAATATTAAAATTACTTTGATGATCTGAATCATTTAAGTGTGATGAACATGCACAAAATAATATAATGGGGTAAATACTTTTTTTTCACAGTACTTATATATATATATATATATATATATATATATATATATATATATATTTTTTTTTTTCTCATTTAGATTGTTTATTTATGATTTGTTTCAATTGTCCCCCCCATTGTTGGACATTGTGTTATTTACTTGTTTGCTAATTAATTTAATGCTTTTTAAATTATTATTTTGTTTTTCACAGTGGTCTCATAAAACTGTTTAAAATGATTTTTGGGATTATTTATTAATTGTTTTAAAGAATGAACAGACAGCATTTTTGTGCCAGACCACTTGGAGATAGATTTGTTAAAGGAACGCTAATGAATTTTTTTTTTTAATTGATTGGATTTTGATTTGATTGAGGATTCAAATAAACTCTCAGAAGGCCGATGCAGCCTCTACAGATAAACTCTTGTGATAAGAACTTTAGAGCGTTAAGTCTACACAGTCTGGTGTTAAAAGTTTACCATATAGTTTTTGTAATGATCCTTAATGAAGACCCCCCCCCCCCTCCTTTCTGTCTCTTTATTTCTCTGTAAAAATTTTTTAGATATGAAGTGATAGAGCTGAGTAGCCGACGGCACCCGCGCCACCGGAGTAACGGATCTAACGGGGTGCCATTTTTACTTTCTAATCTCAAACAGTACTTCTGATGTGCTTTGTCTTTAATCTCAGTGTTCAAGCGGGTTCATTAGCTTCTTTTCTCTCAGAAGCCTGTGTTAATCTTATCTATTTCCTCTTAAAGTAACTGAATGATTAGTGGGCGTGTGTGTGTGTTTGTGTGTGTGTGTGTGTGTGTGCACATGCCTTCAGACTCCAAAATCCAATTCCTCCCTTCCCATCTGTCATGAATAAGTTTGATTTCGTTTTACCCTGGTGCGATTCCTCACTTATTTCTGTTTGCTTGTTTATCCAGCGCTTTTTGCTCATCACCATCATCTCCGTCAGGGTCAAAGCTCCCCTCTCTCTCTCTGAAGCACATGCCGAGCGCCTGATATTTACACCGAGCACACCTGGAGCAATAATGCTAATCGTTAGCCTGTGATGCGTTTTGAGCTCGGCTGAGAAATCACGTCTGCTTCTGCTAGAGTCTCTCCACACACACACACACACACACACACACATACACACACTGTGCAAAAACAAATCAATCACAACAAAGTACCTACTATTAGTAAGTGACATGTAGTTCATTCTGATTACGCCTCCCCATCCACTCCCCAAAACATACACACATACACACACACACACACACACAAACACACACACACACACACACACACACACACACACACACACACACAAACACACTGATTGGGATTCAGTGAGGTTGTTTTTGTCACTGTTAGCTCCTCCTCGCAGTCTGATTGATCAGCATAGATTAACCGCCTGAAGCCGAGAGCGACTCACTTTAATTTGGTGATTTGCACTTTTTTTTTCTCCTTTTCTTCCCCCCTCCCCCCCCCTCCTTTTTTCCCTGAAAAAAATTCATTAACTTTTGGCACCTGTGCTGCCATTTTGAAATCAGTCCGCTAAAAACGTTCAACGTTACTTTCTGCCCAAATAAATGCTTAAGATAAATTGATGAAGCCATTAAAGAGTAAGCAGAATATTTTACACGGCTAAATTACATGTACTTAGCCGAGCTCCTTAATGAAACTTTAATGCGTCTGTCGGCGGTAAATAGGTCTAAACAAAACTGCTCGATCAATAGCGTCAGATTTTCTCGGGGATAAACACGGTGCTGCTGGGGATACTGTGACAAAACGCCTTCAGGCAACAATCTCCAGTGTTCAATCAGCTCTCGTGACTCATGCAGAGGAGAAGGAAATACATGTAGGGGGGTGGTCTGGGAAACCCCTGCAAGATTTTTTTTTACTTCTTCCACCTTTTACTTTAAGACAGCATGTACTGCAGATTAGTGATGAGAAGTTTGAATCATTTTAGTGACTCGGTTCTTTGAATCTCGTTCATCAAAATGAAAAAATCATTTTTTGAGTCATTTAGTTAATTTCGTTCTTTTGATAAGAAATAAAATAAAAAAAAAGACCCCCAACACGTCTACATAGACACATTTTGGCTATAGTTCCAGTAATGAAAATATTACAATGCAGCTAAGGACATATTATAATAAACAGAATGAGTAGCTCACCTCTTATATCTTCCAGTCTGAGTCGTTCGTTCTTTTGAATCTATTGCACTGCATGGGCGTCACGTGACAAAAGTACGAACGACTCGCGACTTGAAGACTCATTGAGGAGAACCGTTCAATTCTGTTTCCTGTGTACTGCACTGCATAGCGGCTATGGGAGTCACGTGACAAAAGAACAAATTACTCGGAGTAGAAGAATCATTGAGAGAGAATCGCTCAATTCTGTTCCCTGTACATAACCTATGGAGGTTTTGCGATGATTTGCGCATTCACGCCAAGTAGAAATGGTCGAATCACTCTCCGAGATACTCATTCTTCTGAGTCACTTTAAAGATCCGTTCAAAAAGAACGAATTGTTCATGAACGACCCATCACTACTGTAGATTGTACCAAAACAATGTGGAAATGTTTGTTTTTATGTCCCTCGTTTGTAAACTTGCTTTGTTTTTCTAGTGGTCTAAAAAAAAAAACTTGCATGGTCTTTAAATCTCCCAGTTTGATGAAGTTTTTGGACAGCTTTATGGCATAGTGGAGCAGATTTTCTTTTAAAGAATCAGTCATTATTTCCTAATTTCCCACTAATGCCTTCGTCACACTCCAGCGAAGACCATGAATTTCACAAAAAATATCGACGAGTGCAGCGGGAACGGGGTCAAAATGGAAAATTGTGCGTTGATCAAGTTCCTACTACATCCTAGGCACGTCCCTGTCGCGTTCTCAATGCGTCTATCATGTTGTGCGCGTTATTACTCTGTCCGGTCGGATTTTGCGCAGCGCTCTTACACGCGCTTACTACTTTGTCATTTGCTTTGAAGACCTGCCACATGAGCGCCATAAACTTGGTATGTACCAGAGAAATGTAATTTGAACATAATGTGGTCTTCTACAACATGACATGGATGGTCATGGCAGAAGGCTGAACATAGCAACAACACCATGACATCTTAATGACAACTCAGTCATGAAATCCAATCTTGTACATCTGCACCATGCTTATAGTACGTCAATAAAGTCTGTAAGAGGTGTTAGTTACGTCATTAACTTGTCAATCCCATCATTACTATGTCTTTATTTAATTCTAAATTAAAGCAGACAATACCATGTCCCTAATGGTGTCTACTGCGTTTTCTGCCAAGCTGTGTTCAAGTTATTATTGTATTTTTTTACATCCTATTCTTTAAGGATGTCCAGGGTTTGGGAACGTGGCTCAGTGTGACAGAGGTATAATAAATCGAGTAAAGAGACAATAGTGATTCAGGGGTAGTTCAATGGTTAAGGCATTGGACTACAATTTGGAAGGTCCCAGATCACAGGTTCAAACCCCACAACCACCAAGTTACCACTGTTGGGCCCCTGAGCAAGGCCCTTAACCCTCAGCTGCTCAGATACATGATAAAATAAAATGTAAGTCGCTTTGGATAAGGACGTCTGCCAAATGCCTGAATGTAAATGATACTAGATGTTTCAGTGATTTTTTTACATAATTTGACGAGACAGATGATACCCACCACATGATAACTTAAGTCCTTATATTGTCTAATGGTGTACAGTATGTGAAGGTAGGCATGGCATCTTTCAGTGGAATTGGAATGAAACCTTTTTCTTTTCTTTTTCTTTTTTTGGGGGGCCGAAAGTAGCTTCGGTATTTCCCTACATGTTGTAGACGGCAATTTTAGTCCAGGAAAGACTTCAGAAATAGTATAAAATCTCATCAACTGACCATATGATGGGTTTTCACAGGCTGCCACATGTGTTTACACTCAATCTCTGTATGCAACTCAAAAAAAAAAACCTGTTTGCCTGATGGTACTTAACCAGGTGTAAGGATCACTCTGAATAAGAGCGCCTGCCAAATGCCTAAATGTAAATGTATTTCAAAAACAAAATAAAACACTCTTTTTGTGATGAGCAAACAATGAAAACGTCAAGCTCAGTCACATCGTATTCTGTAACTTTGAATTTGCAGACTTTTCGTGTAGCCGTGTAAATACAATGCAAGCGCTGCTGATGTAATCACGATGATGGGGGAGATTGGAAGTAATCAAGACAGCTGAAAGAGATGAAACACCATCAATCATTTGACAAGTTATTATTATTATTATTATTATTATTATGTACTGTATTAGGTTTAAGATGTTTTAATATATTTGGAGATATTTCTTAAGCTCTTTAAAATAAAACAAGAAGAAAAAAATACTGTATATGCCTTATGCTAGGACAAACTGATGCTGACTAACGTATCTCGTTCGTAACCTGGTGGCTGCCTGTGTATACAGTACAACAATCTCCGTATAAAAAAAGCAGCCCTTGATCATTATTTAAAATCAAGAAAAACTCTGAAAACTCTTTAAAAACCTGAAAAATCCCAAGCGTCCATGCCGGCTAATCACTAGAAGCAAAGTAGCTTCGGATCTCCGTGTCCCGTTGGCTGCGCTCACCCGAGCCCCTGCAGGATCTGGCACACTGCTGCATCATCTCATCATGTCATACCCAAAACATAGCCAACAAGGACCGTAACTAGAATTTAATCAGTCTAAAACACTCTTTAGCCGGACACGCTCGCTCTCACGCTCTGGGAAGACGCTGCAATTTAGCGAGCTAGTCCATTAGTGAGTGGCCCTCGGTGCTGCATCAAACAATTTCTCACGTTGTGATGTAGTCAGAGCATCGCCTCAGGACCTCTAGTCTCTTCGCGCTCATTTTAGAGGCCATGATAGCGCGGCAGTGATTAATGGGTTTGCTAAAAACCGACGCGGTGATAATTCCATACTGTGGCTGTGGCTAATTATATGCTGTTTGTCGTTAATGTACAAAAATGATTTTTCCCCCCCGTTTTCTGTCTTTTTTTTAAAACAAACTCGCCTTTTATCATCATCGTCATCATCATCATTGTGTGATTTATACAGATAATAATAATAGCACCAATGTTTAAAGCTGCATGTAGTGTATGTTCAGTACATACATTTTTTTATTAATTATACACTCTGAACGACTAAATGAATGATTATATTTTTAAATTCATATGATTTCACAAAGAGCCCAGATGTGAAGCAATCACGAGACAGAAATTACCTCAGCATCTGTGCGCTAATCAAGAGCCTCTCCACTGCCTAATTAGACATAATTAGTTCTCTGTCAGCCTCCCACCAAATTGTGCCCCCAACCCACCCCACTCCCTCTTTTTTAAAACTACTCCTTATGGTCCTAACCTTCCGCTTTTCAACTTGTCTATGTTTGTGTTTTTTTCCCTCAGCCGGACTTGTCACTCAGAGCGTCCCCCCTTGGGTGTTCGGTGTAATTTAGTAATTTTGTCCGGACGACGATACAGTAATTATGTGGCATCAGCTGCAGAGCTGTCAGAGTGATGTCCAGCGCTCATCCATCACCTCGAAACGCATCAGAAATGCCTTTTTATTCATGCAGCCCCTCTGGATTAACATCGAAAGCTTGTTTTTACTGACGACGAGGAAATACCTGTTTTGTCGCCCGCTGATTTAAACTGAATGACAGATAGAGGAAACTGATGTCTGAGGTTTCAGGATTTAGATTTGTGCTGGTTAGAGGTGAGTGGAGGGGCTGACGGTCGGAACCAGGAATGCGCTGAGGTCACCGTGTAGACACCGTGTAGTGCAGCGTGTAACACAAAGCCTGTATCTGTATCTGAGTTCAGCTTGAAGTGGGCATGGCCTGATCCTGCCAGTTTCTTTCTTGGCCTTTAGAAATATCACGAGGTCGCTGTGCAATGTCTGTCTTCTTCTTCTTTTTTTGTTTGTTTCCATCTTTCTTTTCTTTTTCTTTCTTATTACTTTCTGGATGATTTTTCCCCTTTTTTTATTGACCTTCTGATTTTGCTTGTTTGATTTTGTTTTTCTTTCTCTGTGCTTTTTGCTTGTTTTGACATCTAATTTTTTCTTACTACTGTTTCTTAATTATTGTACATCTGACTTTTGTTTGTATTCTTTCTTTCTTTCATTTTCTTGTTTACTTTCACTTTTCTCTTACTGTTTTACTTCTTTTTATTGTCTTTTCTTCTTTATTTGTTTGATTTGTTGTTTGTCTGTGTGCTTTTTTCTTATTTAGTATTTTGGCCATTATTTCTTACTGCTTTTTATAATTGTTCTATTTTATTTATTGTTTCTCTGACTTTAGTTTCTTTCTTGTTTTTCTTTTTTTCTTACTGTTTTTTTTTCCTTTTTACTGTCCTTTTTCCTTTTTCTTTCTTTCTATCTTTCTTTCTTTCCTTGTTCCTTTCTTAGTTTTTATTTCAGGTTTTTTCTTCTGACTTCATTTTTGTTTTTTGGTTTATTCCTTCATTTTTTATTAATTCTTTCTTTCTTTTTCTTTCTTTCTCTCTTTCTTTCTTTCTTTCTTTCTTTCTCTTATGTGTTTTTTCCTCATGACATTTTTCTCTTACTGCTTTTTTCCAAACTTTTTGTCCATCTGTTTTTAATTTTCTTTTACTCTTACTGTTTTTCTTCCTTTCTTATTGTCTTTCTGACTTTCTTTAGTTTTTCATTTCTTTCTTTCTTTCTTGTTTACTTCGTTAGTTTTTTATTCTTCTGTTGCAAAGTATTATGTGACATATAACCCATTAATATAACAAGGGTTTTATGAGATAAGACGAATGCAGTTCATTATCAGCGCCCATCGATTTTAAGTAAACTTGTAAAGGTTTTTACATTATTTACCTACTGCAGATTAAATTTCATGATCTTGCATAGATGTTTAGTTGTGATAATTTTGTAAATTGTGGTGGCTCCGTATTGATTGCTATATATTAAGACAAAACCACAAGCTGCTCGGGTTCTTTCTACTAAGCAGCAGTGTAATAAATTTGTGTTTTTGTACAGTTTTGTCACGCAGATGAAACATAATGGAAAATTCTTTTTGTAATCAAGTTAGACTTGTAAGAAACAAGAAGGCACAATGTATGCGCTCACCCTAAGCCAGAAGCAATGCAAGCTAATGCAGTTAACGATTAGAAAACAGATGGGTGCACTGGAAACCTCGAAGCTGACTAATTAAAGCTGTTCAAAGTGTTCACGTATTACTTTGAAGTTGTGTTTCCAAATCAGCAAAAAAGTGGGGACAAACCTGAGAATCCTAATGTGCTGTGAAAATATATTGCATTTGTTTGTTTCCTGATCAAATTTGAGCGGCACTCATTACGATGTGGAACTTTTTCCGAGTGTCATTTTCTACATAATTATGTCTGAAAGCAGACTTCAGAAATAGTATTTTTTCCCCCTTGATGTTCTTTTTAGCTACATTTGAATTGTTACAGCAGTTTTGTGAGTTTAAAATTTAAATACTTGATGCATTTAGTCAATGTTTGTATTTATTTGCATTTGAAATGTTTTTTGTTTGTTTTTTGTAACAGTACATTTAGATTTTTTTTTTAAGGCTGGAGGTTTAGGAAAAAGCTCAACACTGCAGTAAATCATTTTAAAGGGCAATTAATAATTTCTTTTCTATAGCTTAAGCTGTCATTGTGCTGGAGACTGATTACAGATTGAGTGCTGTACAGGAAGAGAAGAGAATGATTAGGACCTCGAGGCTGTTTTTACAGGCAGAAATTTAACTCGTGCCGCAGTCAGTACTTAAACAAACCCGGTCCCGTCATGGTCCCACAGTGCCTCTATCGCCTTTCCTATGTTGTGGCTGTAGACCTCCTGTGCCCCCTTTAAATGGCATTAACCTGCTAATAAAAGTATGTGGCTGTCCATAAAGCCTAATGGCTAAGCCAGGGGACAGACTACAGCCTTGTTCAGGTTAGTCAGCACTGGAACCTCTGTGAAAATACAGTGCTTATAGTTTCACTGTTTTGTGCAGAGATTCTATGAATATTGTTTAAAAGAATATAAGATTATAGGAGCTTTAGCTTTAGTTTTTAATGATATCTTTTGCCTTTGAGAATATCTGGCGTTCTGAGTACAGCGTGGCTTTGGTAAAGACCTGAACCCAAATCTCAAATTAATTTCTAAAACAATATTTTATCTTATGAATGTTTTTCTTTCTTTCTTATTTTAATGCAATTTGTTCTTACTTGGTGTTTTGACTTTAGTACTGAGTTTTTCTTTCTTTCTCTTTTTCCTTTCTTTCTTTCCATGTGCTTTTCTCTTACTTTGTGTCTGACTTTCTTGCATATTCTCTCATCTTTCTTTCTTTCTTTCTTTCTTTCTTGTTATTTAGACCCTTCTGTCTTACTGTATTTTTCTTTTTTTGTCTGACTTTTATGTTTATTTGCTTTCTTTCTTTTTGCTTATTTTTTTGTCATTTTGACTTTATCTTGTTTTTTTTTTGTGTTTCCTTCTTTAACTTTTTCTTTCTTTTCTTCTTTCTTTCTTTCTTTCTTTCTTTCTTTCTTTCTTTCTTCTTCCTTTCTTAGAAATATTTTAATACAAAAATGACATTTGCTATAATTTCAGTCATCAACATGAAATATTCTAGACCTGAAAGCTGACAGCTAACTATTAATAAATTTCAGATAAAAATCTTAAAAATCTTTTTTAAGGAAAGTTTTTTTTTTTTTTTTTAAAACTATCACGTTCTAAAAAGTTGTTTTAGAACCTGAGATAATGCTTTCGCCATTAAGTATACTATATAACTATTTAGAGCTAAAATTTAAATTACAACAGAAATAAAATTTCATTAGTTTTAAAGATATACAGTAAAGGCTAAGATTAAACTTACACAAAAGAAAGTATCCAATTATTTTTTTTTTTTGGATAATCTTTTGATAATTTATTCGTTAAATGTGTTATGAACAATACTTATAATATTTGTTAAGAATCCATAAGGCATAATAAAGATATAGTCATAAAGTGCGATGCATTTTCTTAAATTATTCTATTCATGTTTAAGATACTTGCTAACATGTCACACAATTTAACCACGCCCACTACAGCAGTAAATTGTATACGGAATGGAATAAATACATTATCTTGCCTTTGGAGATTGAGATTTATTTAGTCAGAATAAACTTGACATTACTTCTCGCTCTATTTATTTTTCTAATAAGCATGTTTATTAGCCATTAAACACACTAATAACTAATAATGTCTATACATGGATAAGTGGTGCTGCAGTGATGTACAATATCGATCGTGGAAACTAATTAGTGGTAAATTATTGTGTGTTTTTTGTTGTTGTTTTTTTTTTTTTTTACGTCTGCATTAAAGCCTAAGTGATTACACGGAAAGCAGCGCTAACACTCAGACTGCATTTGCAACCTAATTACTGACATCCTGCTGTGGCAGTAGATTGAGAGCTTAGACAGACCATTTATACATCCACACCATTAATATCCAGCCATTCCAGCTGATAAACGGCCATCTTCAGTCTGAGAATGTTCCATCGATCGGAGAGAATGTCAGCAGTTATGAGTTATCTGTTGATAATTTCCTCAAATGACCATCAGCCGGGTTAGTGGCTGCTGCTTCTTAGAAGGAGGAAAAAAGAGGGAGGATGGTGGAGGAAAAAAGGAAACTCATTCCAGACATTTTTAGGACTCCCGTGCTAATGAATTTAACTTGGCAGTGAGGAGCAGAAATGGAGATGGCCATGAAAGCTTTTACGGCCATCACCGTGAGCTGTTTTTTTGGGATGGAGAGTGATGTTCTCAATGGCTCCAGAGGGACTTGGTGTGGATTTATCATCCCATCGTTCCTGCCTTTAATCTCTTAAGAGCCAGCTGTGGATTAAAAAAAAAACACAATACAAAAAAATTACTTTTGAGAACATTCCCAGCTAATTTCCTTTGTATGTTGGACATCTGATGGGAAGATCATACTGATGGAATACCAAGATGTTGGACTACTGATGGGAAGATCACTGTGTAAAACCCGAACACCACCAAATCGGGTCCTAAGGGTTAAGATCATTAACCCTTAACTACTCAGATGTATGCTGTCTTCACCCATAAGTGATAACAGGAACTTGTTTTGTGTACAATCAACATTGTAACTATAAATGAAGAATAACAATTAAAAGGTTTTGGAAATGACCGTGGTGTAAAAGGAATAAAACACACTGGGTTGTAAAGTCATCACCCCAATCACAACATGCCACCAAAGTGTGTTTTTTTTTTTTTTTTTTAATCCATTCGCATTATCTATGGTCTATTAGGTTACCCTAAAGCAAAGACTCCATTCTCGAAGATATGTCTTTTTGAAATAGCTGACAAGAGTAAAGACAGTGCAAATGTCTCCTTCACTGTGAGGTCTTGGGGATCTGATTCTTTCTACTGCAGATGCCATCGATCCAGCTGGTATTGTTTTTTCAATTGTCTCAATTATGATGGCACTTGTGTTTGTCAGCTCGGTGGCATCCTCGCCTACATAATTCATGCTCGACACCTTGGACTCGGTTCAGCCTGGAAGAAAATGAGAGGAATGTCGATACAGAAAGAAGGGGATTGAATTCTGCACGGCTTTGGAAAAAAAAATAAAAGGGCGGCGGACGAGACACCGTGAGGAGCGAATGAGATTGTGTGAAGTGCTCATCATACTGTATACACCTTTCTCTCGCTCTCTCTCTCTCTCTCTCTTTCTTTAAGAGGACACATGATGATGATAAAGCATGTTCTTACTCTCTAATCATTCAGTGAATTTTAAAGTGCCAACTATTTACCCTCATTCCTGCTTAGTGCATGCAATTTGATCACTGATTAGGTGATTATGCTGACCTAAAAGTCATCCTGAGATATTATTCCACCTGCGTATTACAGCATGCACATGGCAGCATCGAGAATACTTAACCACTGATTGATTTGTAAACCGTCGAATTTTCTTCAAGGCCTTTACGTTTAGGCGTTTAGCGCACGCTCTTATCCAAAGACCATGTCGAGTGTGAGTGCGAGTGCTAACCCCAGCATCCTGTCTTCACACGGACCGTAGTACCTGCATACAGTAGGTGTCACCGATGCACGTGTTTACAGGTAACCTGATCTCCAGGGCGATCGGCACCTCCAGACCTCCCGGTCAATAGTGGTGCATTAATAATTAACCAGCATTAGCCTGAGGACAGCTTTACCAACACTGCGAGGTTAACCTCAGCACCACAGCATGTAGAATCAGCTACAGGGAACAGATGGACAGGAGGAAAACTGGAGAGGGGGAGAAAGGCGCTGCCAAAGACGCAAACTGAAACGAATCGTTTAAGGAGGATTGTTTTGCACCAAAGACCAAGGAAGAAGGACCGGGTTGCCAAAACTATGGAGGAAAGATATCCGCTAAATAAATGGAGAAATAAGCCAGACTGTATCAAGAGCAAAAAAAAAAAAAAAAGCATAAACATTGATTTAAAGACGAGCTATTACATTTCGTTAAACCTATTTATTTATTCGTTTTTACATTTCTGTGAGACATTCTCTCCAAAGGTGTGCGTCCAAATAAAATATTTTTGGAAGCTTTAACAAGCCAATTAGATTTCCCCCTATTGTGACCTCATATAAGAAGATCCCCTCCCCCGGTTTGTTGCTCAGCTCTGCTGCTCTGTGAAGGGGCGTGGCTCATTTGCATAGACACTGAAAAGGCAAATTTGGATGAGGAGTGAAATAAAGCGAGTTTAAGACGTACAAAACGCATTATCTGGCAGGTATTTCAGCACGGGGCCTTAACACACTTTTTCAAGGAGCTTCGAGATGCGAAGTAAAATATATTTAAGCAAAATAAAATCAAGATCCTGCATCTGAATAGTGCAGATGGTCAGCTGCTTGTGAAGGAGCTACGAGTGAACACTTGAAGAAGAAGAAATGAATCATAGCGCAGGAAAAGGGGAATTTGCAGAAGAGGAGCTCTTGTTCTCTGAATACACACCTGATGGATGTTCCAGAGGTGTGAATCTGTAAACCAGCAGCCTTGACCATTGGGCAGAAAATGAAAAAAATTATATATGTCAGGCAGCTTTTGGAAAAACATCCACGCTGAGAATTTTTGACATTTTCTTTTGTATGCAGTTCTTAAAAAAAAAAAAAAATAAATAAAAATACTCAGCAAAAAAAGAAACGTCCCTTTTTCAGGACTGTGTATTTCAACAATAATGTTGTAAAAATCCAGGAAATCTTCATTGTAAAGGGTTTAAACAATGTTTTCCATGCATGTTCAATTAGCCATAATCAATGAATTAACATGCACCTGTGGAATGGTCGTTAAGACCTTAACAGCTTACAGAAAGTAGGCATTTAAGGTCACAGTTCTA
>JAQMYJ010000039.1:29418120-29439527 GCA_030014305.1 Clarias laeviceps
CTGACTGTCATTTGCATTGATTAATTATGAAAATCAGGGAAAGATATCATTTGCGTAATAATTTGGAACGCAGTGTATAGGCTTATAGGCTATAGGATACTGTTAATTAATTTTCAGTTTAACATTCAAATATGTCTTTGAGCATCAGCAGTGATTTTCATTGATACTGCATGTGACTGAATGTCAGAATAGGTAATGTAGTTAAAGATGGTTAAATATTTGACTACACAGGTCTCAGAGCTGCCCCTGAGTACAATATGTGTGTTAGTTAGAAATGGGAAAATTTGATCATTACTTGATTTTTTTTTGTGTAGTGATGTATGTACTCTATTGCCACACTGTCTCCAAAATCGATAATTTTCTTTAATTATAATTTTTTATTTTCTATATGTTTGTATTTGAGATGGTAAAATGTTGCTGGTTGCGTGGTAGTACAGCTATAAATCTATTCTGAACTATTCACATTTTCAGGCAGGACAGGATAGATGCTGTGTGTTAGGAGCAAATTATATGCTAACATAATCTAAAAAAAAACTAGTACAAGACACAATGATACTTCGGCCCCACTTTAAGAATTTCCGCCTTTTGCAAATTTTGCAAAAAATAAGGTGCACTTATGTCCGGTCAAAACTTGTTGTTAGTTTTTTAAAGCAGCCGGTGCTAAGAGGAATCAAAAATTAAAGTTAAGTAAGGTTTAATGTCTACTTATTTCATATTTTACTTAATTTGCATGTCTTTTCTACATGTTTTGATTGTTTTTATATGCAAAAATATGATGAATAGTTTTGAAAATTGGTAATATTGGGGATATTTTTGCGTGGCTGAAACAGATTATCTACATTTACATTATTTATGTATTTTTTAAATCATAATGATATCATAATCACAAGACAAATCGAATCAGCACATGGATATCATGATACTATCGCATCGGCTGATCCCTGGGGATTCCCATTCTTAGTGTTAACCTTTCACTCCTCCTTCAAATGTACAGTTTCAGTGTTTATTTAAATGAGCTACAGCTGAGCCACGCCCACTCCAGAGAACAGCAGAGCAGAGCAGCAATATAATGTCACAATAATGGTAAAAATCTAAGCTGTCTTGCCTTGACAACACAAAAATGTACAAAGGACTAGAAGGGAGTGTTTTTTCCCCCTCATGTCTTTTGTTTGTACGCGCACTCCTGAGATCTGAATATCTAAAAATGACTAAAAAGTGAATTTTGCATAATAATTCCACTTTAGTACTACTGTTGTTGGCAATCCAATTTTAAAAAAAAAAAGAAAAAAAGTTTGCTTGCGCTGTTTACATTTGGCTCGGCATTTAAGCTCACATTTATTCTGCTCCTTTGCTCTTTCTCATTTCCTTTCTCTCTTTCTGTCTATATTTCTCATTGATATTCAGACTCATGCTCTCTCGGAGAAGGAAAAAAAAAGGAAGTCTTGATTCTGTATCAGCCACCATGCACCATGCATACTCTTTCTGTTTAAGCTTCATCATAGGAGATCACAAATGGTGGCATTAACAGATGTTGGAGCCTCGACGGATCTTACAGTGGTGCGCAATCACACGCGCTCTAATTTAGTAAGAATTGAAATAACGAGCGTTAATGGTTTGCGCAGGTAATGAGATGCGTAGCGGGTGCAAATAGCGGCTGCGTTGTGGGGATCGAATATGGAACCATCTCGCTACTGAGACCATCGGACTGCGATAATGTTAATTGATCTCTTACAACAAAAAAAAAAAGAAGGTGTAATTCCAATGAGCCTTCTCATTGTTAATACTTGGTATCATTTTATTTCTCTCCAGACATTAATTTTCACACACAATCGACGTTCCCAAAGTGACTTTCAGGCTTAGTGGGTGCAAAATTAATCAACTCGCATCGACTCCACCTTGCATTTTGCACCTTTATGAAGGAATCCCCCGCACGGTACACTCGTTAAGTCAAATATGCAAACGGGACATGCACATTTTTTCCAAAGGCTGTTGGGGAATTTGTGTTGTTGTTTTTTTTTTTTTTTTTTTAAGTCGTTATCATGTTCGCACATGTTTTCACACTTGATCTGTTCAGCTTTACATTCTTATGCAGCTCGACTAACCGTTATGCTCATCATGCTGTCTGATATAGTCGGGATTGTGCTGTGAATATATTAGTACTGTCCTGTACTTACATTATGCTGCACTTGTTCGAAATTACATCGACCTTGTCTTACTTGCGGCCTTAAATTTTGCCCCAGAGTCAGCCTGAAGGCTGTCCCGTTTGTCCCAGTTTAGAAAGAATTGGCTTGACTTTAAAACACGGCCGTGCATCTCATAAGCACAGGAAGCCAATAATCAGAATATTCAGTACAAGCATTTCAGTGCAAGACTTCTGTTTTTGTGTGTGTGCGTGTACGAGAAGGAGCTACATGCTGAGCTCCAGGCTGCGTCTCGTGACCAGGATTCGAACACGCAGTGCAAATGAACAGGTTATAAATGGGAGGGTGAGTAAATCAATACTGCATGGTTTACCCGTGTAATCCTTCATTGGAATCATTTATTTTCTAGCGGCAGTGACAGAGTATTAGAAAGATGTGCAAACGCGCTAAAGGACATTTCGGCACAGGGGACATAATTTACTAATTCTGTCCTTCTCTTAATTAACTTTGCACATCACTGAAGGTTCATTATGTGCACGTATGTTTTTTTTTTTTGCTTGTTTTTTTTTCTCCTTTGTTATTTTTCTAAGGAAAGTGCGCATTCTGCATTCTGTCTGAGACTAAATGAATCGGTAGAGCTTATAATTTTAAACCTGGTGTCGGTATTGAATGGTAACCTGCTCTAAAAATATTCTCACTGCATCAACGCACCATTTAAAAAAAACATGGTTAAGCTGGTTAAAAATTATAATAATAATAATTATAATAATGAAAGGAAACAAATGATCAAACCAGATATTGATTCTGAGGAAGAATTTTAAATAAAATCAAT
This sequence comes from Clarias laeviceps, assembly GCA_030014305.1. Taxonomy (NCBI): domain Eukaryota; kingdom Metazoa; phylum Chordata; class Actinopteri; order Siluriformes; family Clariidae; genus Clarias; species Clarias laeviceps. The sequence continues at coordinate 29,421,094 of JAQMYJ010000039.1, forward strand.
AAAATGTTATTGTTTTAAGAAAAGAAAAGTACAGCTAGACACTTATAGACGGAAATCTGTTTCGATCAATATTTCCAAAATGTCACTTGTGTGTTAACATTTATGTCATACACTGTGTCTACACATGAAACCATTACGCCATAACAACTCCCATATCGTCTATCCATCTTCCCCTTCCACCATGACGCGTGGTACGAAACGACTGAAACCCTTTCATATCTTTCAGCTCCGATCACAAGAACCTCACCTGCCCCCCGTTTTTCTTCTCTTCAGAAAGCAACTCCAAACCAAGTCCATGTCTGCGCTGCTTATTCCCCCCCACGATTATGCATTTTTTAAATGCATTATATTTAAAACTCATGATCAGAAACTTTTGATCTGAACAAAAATTATGTTCTGACTCGAGTTTCCAAATATTAATAACGTCCCCGAGTTTAGTGCTGTGTCGGAGGTGATGCTATCGTGGAGAGCCAGCGTTCGGTTTGAATCCCAGTGTATGGCCATCCTACACTGGTACCTACTGTACACTGTACCTACTTAGTCATGTTGCATTTGTGCATGAACCAATACCAGTATCGATTCCATGCATATATATATATATATATATACACAAGGGGTGTTCAAGTCAATCCATGACTGTTGATTGTGCTGAATAACAGAACACAGTAAACCCTGCTTCACTGATGCACTTATCCCAGAGTTTCACCAGATCTTGGACTCCTTTAATGGCCCAGACATGTGGAAATTGCTTGAAGCGAGGTCAGGACTTTACGAGGAATGTGATGATAACTACTGGGCAAGTTCCCGTGATGTGCAACTGGTGTTTGTGAATGATTGTACAGTTGCCGACAAGTTATCCATCGATATTCAACGATGAGGTGTTCCACACGCTGAATGTTCACGTGAATGTGCTCCAAGTCACCTCAGCCTCATTCATGGACGTACGGCCTTCTTTACGTACGGAGTTTTTTATATATATATATATACACTACCGTTCAAAAGTTTGGGGTCACTTGCAAATTTCTTTGTTTTTGTTTAGTGATTTNNNGAACCATCATGGAGATAGAAACTCACCCCAAACTTTTGACCGGTAGTGTGTATATATATATATATATATATATATATATATATATATAGAGAGAGAGAGAGAGAGAGAGAGAGAGTCTGCACTACTACTTTAAACTTAACTGTAACTTTACCACTATGTGTAGAAACGCACATGTTTGAGCTTCCATGTTCACATTGAAGTTGATCTCCTTTGAGAATAAACATATATTAAAAAAAAAAGATTCCCAAATGAATAAATCTGCTTCACATGACTTACCTCAGGCTCCTCTACTACTGTATGTGACACTCAAGCTGAGACTGGAGTATCGCTTAAGGTTCCTCACGCTGGGTTGAGGAGCCAGATGCTGCTGAACGCCGTGTTCTCTTCGTGCTCTGTTCAAACTGATGAGGAAGAGTGGTTGTCTAAATTGTGCCCTGTGAGGGATCTGCGAATATGCGTAACACACGCAGCTGTTTGTCAGCTCCGAAGGCCGGCCTGCCACTAAGCACTGGGTGGCTGATGGAATTTCTTTTTTTTTTGGTTATGTAAGCTCGTTCTATAAGGAGTGTGGATGCTTCTTGGCTGTGCTCCAATGATGTGTGTTGAGAGTACAGCTGTGTGGTGACAGGTTTGGGCCAAAACATGAAGGCTGAATGCAGTCACAGCTCCGCCTAGTCTGTTGACTGTTAATTAGCTGAAATGCTGAGGACGCGGCGCAGGGTTCTGTTTACTATGTTGCATCGCGTAGGATTTGAGTAACTCGGTGTAATTCGTGAATTAGTAAAGCTATTCGTTTTGACATGAACTTTCTACTTTTGATACGACAAAGCTTGGGTGCGGTTGATTTTATCGACAGAACAGTTATCACACCCAAAATAATTCAAAATAAATAAAAAATCTGATCTGGTCTAAGAAAAAAAAAAATGAGAGAGCCAGAGAAAAAGAGATTAAAATGCACGACCTGAGCCACAGTGCACACTGGGTTTTTAGACCAAAAAAAAAAGGTTCCGCCTTTAACACAAGTTTCATGTTGTCCCTGTTGACTTTTTCGTCATCACCGTATTCATGCGTTTTTAAACTTTTCCCAACTTTCCACCCAAACAGATAATTTTTTTTAATTACATACAATGTGAACGCAAACTCAATCTAATGAACCAAATATATAAACCAAATGCTCTCTGATTATTAATGCTAATAGGCGAAAGTGTCCTTAGAGACTCCTAGCGAGGTGTTCATTATCTTTCATTTGTAGTTTTTACGCTAAGAATAATAGATACAGTAATGTTTTTTTAAATATTTTCTGCCTTACGCACGTCTCAATTTGAATACATTTGAATTTTTATGCGCCGCTGCACACTACGCATGTTTCACCCTGTTGTGAATTGTATTGAATTAACTTTATTTGCTCCGTTTTTGTCTCTCTCTGTCTCACCTTTTTATTGTGTATCAAGGAAGTCTGCACGCTCCCCACTTTTTTTTTTTTTTTCCCCTCATGCGTCATGTTAGGAGCAAATTATTTGTACGTGCCAAAGATTCTGTTCCTCCGGCGTTAAACGTTAGCTAAATACCTGCCATCATGGTCTTTTCCCGGCTCATTAGAAGAGCAGCTCATGTCTTGGTGAAAAGTCAGCGGTTTTCAGGGCTGTGGCCACGCAGCCGTCCTAGCCTGGGTGCCATCCCTCTAGGGCTGAGACAATGTGAGTGAGTCAGGGAAATAATGAATGCTTTCACACTTTACCTTGAAAACTCACTGAACAGCCCTCGCACCAATTAAGGGCTTGTTTTTTACTGGAGTGGCCATTATCAAACCTGACCTTCCAATTATTTTTCTGAATTCTCTTCCCCTTGCGTCACCTCGCCGTGGCCCCAGCCAAGGAGGAAGGGAAAAAAGATGGCCCTGGAATGGGTAATGGGGTTCCCGAAGATGAATATCACATCCGTAAGCCTGGAGACGTGTCCCCTGTCCACAAGCCAGCTCTGTTTTTGTCGCGTCTCCTTGTATCCTTCTCACCTCTTTCTCTCCTTCCTTTTCTTCGCTCTCACTTTAATGATCCGTCTCTCCATGGACATGTCTTTTTTTTTTTGCTGTCTCATCGTCCGCTTCTTTGTTTCCGGCGTTGACGCTTTTTTTTTTTCCCCCTTTTTCAGTCTTAAAGTTTCTCTGCCGGTCGTGTCGAAACCTAGATTAGTAGTGACATGAAGAGGAGAAGTGGGGAAGAGCCTTCTGTTTTTAACATTACAAGGCTGTAGCATGCCAACTACTTCCCTGTCCACTCTAGGAGGATGTCTGGACTGATTAAAGCTGGCTCAAATAAACACTCTTGACAACCGTGCTGAGCAGAAAACCATCGCACAAGATCACTAAAATAGCATCCCCCCCCCCCCCCCCCTTATCCTGATGTTTGGTGTGAACCTCGACTGAGACTTTTAACCTCATCCTGCATGTTTTCATGCATTTTGCTAGTTTTATACGACCTGTTGTCTGGATCATTGCACGAATGATATTTATACGTGTAAACCCGATGTATGCATTTTCAAGGTTGAGGGCAACATGACGAGACATCCGGATTATGTCACTCTATAGCAGCAGTGTCTGGAACAATAAAGGGAGATTTTTCCGATTTAATTTCACTTCATTAGTCTGACTGTAACTCAGAATGGCTCCGTTTTCCCATTAGCAGTTGTCCCTGTCTTATCCTGCGAGAAAGAAATTGTCCAAGCGTCAGGCATTGAAATAAATCTGGTATAACTCTGAATGAAGTCATTAAACCTAATATGATTAAAAAAAAAAAAAAAAAAACAATGAAAAGACTTGAACAGGAGCCAAAGTGCTAGAGCAGAAAGCTGAATTTTATAGCTGACCTCCTGATCATTAGTGGCGACACTGCCAAATGCATGTCACCTCTATGCGGACAGCCTGACCATAAAAAAATTAAATAAAAAAAAGATTACTACAAAAGTCCCTGAACTAGAGCTCAGGTAAGACCATTATCCTCTCTCCCCCTTTTTCTCTCTCTTTTTCTCTTTTAAAGTGCATGTTAACTCATTTTTTTCCTTCTGTTTTGTAGTAACTAATGGTAGATGTGACTGACTTTGCAATTGCACCCTTGATGTTCAGGGAGACTCATGTCTGTCTGTTGGTTTCTCATTGACACTATGACCGATTCCATATTGGGGTCATTCATCTTTCAGCAGAGGGATATCTCGATGTTAGGGGCTCATTGATCATGGCTCGGAGCTGTCTTTGTGTAAGGGAAGGAGCTCTGTGACAGGCCGACATCACCACCTCCTATATCATGGGCGGGTCACTTATTGATTATAGAACGCTTTTCTAATATCCTGCTCGATCCTTGCACCGCATTGCTCCTGCTTTGCTTTCTTACTCATTTATAAGCAATTTGTCAGAGTCTGAATGGTGCGGTGCGATATATGTACCAGGTATGTGTATATACTGTACAGTACTGTCAGCAGGACCTATTGACCTTAACACTGGATCAAAATTACAAAAGGGAAAGAAATCCGTGACCTTGACAGAAGGCTCTTTATTAAAGTAGGACCTTCAGTCAAAGACGCGTGTTTCGATAGAGGCAGTGCGGAATGTGCAGCAAGAAACGTCCATCTCTGACATTATGACAATATCCACTATAATATAGTGTACGTCAAGCACTCGGATATCAGACATCGCAAGTCTTTGGCTCAGAAATATGCAAAACCATCCACTTTGACCTAACCTTTAATAGGAAAGAGAACCTACTATACAACAACAGCTCTCTTCCCTAATATTCACGTCTTTTCAAAGCTCGACAGTCTGCTGGGATTTGTCTACAGTTAGTGTCGCCAAGAAGCATTTACTTTTCACTATGAGAAGTCTTCTGACTGACACCATGACCAACCGCAGACTGTTGTTTTTAGCTTGCCATGCTTTGTGCTAAGAAAAACAGAACCATGTGTAGCAACTCGCAAAGTTTATTACTAGCAAACAGCACGGTTTATTGTTCCTCGCTCGTCTTTAACCTTCCATGCACATTTTTTTTAAACAAAACCTTGGAATGATTTTACAGCTCCTGGAAGACAGGATGCTCTGAACCTTATGCACTTCTTTCTGATCTGGTATTGACAAGAGTATTAAAAAATAATAAAAATAAAAAGAATTCCCCCCCTAATGCTAATGTAATACGTTTATATAACAGTTTTTAATGCTGTTGGTGAATTACCATAGCTTTCATCCTACATCCACTTTTAATCCAATTCAAGCACTAACTATCCAGTGTGCATTTTTAAAAGCTATTTCAGATCTTTTTATATCCAAACCCAATCCAATAAAGCACTAGCTCACTGTGAGCGCTTTCTTTTTTTCTTTTTTTTTTTGACCTTAAGCAGTTGAGGTCTCACGAACCCTCTAAGGTCTGAAGCATAAGGTTTCCAGTTCTCAGTCATGAACACAAAGTCAAAGGCCCGAGGGCGAGCCAAAGGTTCACAGGTTTCCACAAACGACACCTGGGCAAGACCTTTGTGTCACGTTTCGATTTGGGACGTGTTTCCGAAGACGGTCCAGAGATGAACTCGCTGCTGCAAACATGCCACCTCTTCCTCTGCAGTTTTGATTGGGATAAAGTGACTCCAGAAGACAGAGAGCACACCTCATCACGCTAGTTCAGACATTTGTCATGAAGCCAGTACGTATTTGCCGATTTTCGATCTGTCCATTTTTTTATTTTTTATTTTTTTTTGCAGCAGTTTTCACTTTGGCAATGCAATGTTTGTTGGGTATAACTGAACCCAGATCCGCTTCGAATATGCATGCTTTAAAAATCCAGAAAAATCCAGACTTAATGGAACCAGCGTGTTGTCCTTAAACCCTCGTTCTCCTACCGTATGTCAGTGGAAATCTGTATAACGTAGAAGATTTCACAATTGATTTTGGGCACTGTTAAGGAGGCATCAGTACTCTTTAGTTTCTGACGTGTAATTAAAAGTGAAATACTATTAGTTACTATGTTACCACTGGAGCATTTTATTCGGGGTACGAATGAATGCGCACCATGTTGGATGATCCCTAGTGTCATTATTAATGCGTCCGTATTCCTTCGAAGACTCATTGCTTAGTCGTTCTATAGTATACTGGTCATCACAACTCAAAATCCATGTTTGAATATATTTCTGCCTTTTTTTTTTTATACTGTTTTCTTCCATGCAGTGTTTTGATTTAGAACAAGGCCACATCATTATTTACTGTATATCTCAGAGAAAGGACAAAAGGTTAAGACCCATGATTGTACACTGCATGTCTCGAACATCCCTGAATGAGAGAGCTGATCATAGATCAGTATTTGCCTTTCATCTCCAAAATAATTTGATTGCCAAAATACCGAGCCGTCCCCGGAGCAAGCAGCGTCTGAGATTCTTAATACACACGGGACGCTGACTTTAAACTGAGTTTTGGGAAAAAGTCCTTTCTTTCTCCTAGTTAATTCTAGTTTTAGACGGATGAGCTCGCATGCAAATTATCCCCCAGACGCCTACTATCACTTAATGCCTGTATTGCATCGTTTTGTTTTTTTTTTCTTTTAAACCAAAAGCCCGGGATGCACAACAAAGCAAAAATAAATGACCTCCGAAACAGCCATAATGCGTGAGCGAATTATCATTTCTCCCTATGCTATCTCTCTTCTTTCATGCACGCGTACAGACAGTGCTGCTGTTGTTGTTGTTTGTGTTTCTTCTCTTCCTCCTTTCTCTTCCCACACGCCTCTCCGTCTTCCATGTCCCTGGGTGCGCATCTCTCTAAGATAAATAAATGATTGCATGCATTATTTACTGCACTCGTTCCACGACACAGCAGCCAGTGCACGAGGCTCATTTTCCCAGGCTGAAAGGCGGGAGTGAGGTGGGGGTGAGAAGAACAGAGAGAATAGAAATCACTATCCAGAATGGAAACCTGCAGCCATATTGAAACACGCTCATTTGTTTCTGGAGCTAAGCTGTTTGAAAACTCTGAGGCTACGTTCGGCTCTTCTCACGCTCGAAATCGACGGCGTGGCCCAGCCGAGACCGGCTCCGTGATAAATTATACACAAGCCCCTCGAACTCAAAAACGAATCTGTTCCTACAGTGATTTGCTGCCTGAGGAGGGCTAAAGAGATAACTATTGATGTGGCTGTTGCATTATGTTTCGACCGAGTTGGAAGTTATAAAATTGAAATTGCAACAGTCTCTCACCGAGGACTGTTTTTTTCTTTTCTTTGGTCTCTTGCGAGAGCATTCGTCTGAAGTGTTATGGCGAACTGGAAGAAGCTCTTGTCATGTTGATTGAATATAGTTAGCCCGCTGTCAAGAGGAACTTCGGTAAGGATGTGATTCTACATCCGAGCAAGCTTTATAGATCAAGCTTATTAAACCTCCTCTTTACACCATGATCAATAATACCTGTTTTTCTACTTGCATTTTCTAAACAGGGGTTTTGATATCAGCAATGCATCATAGTAAACGTTAGTCAGACATTTATACTGTAAAAGCATGTTTTGGCAGAAACTTTAAGAGGTAAACCCAGATTCTAAATGGAGCTCTTTCTCAGAATAAGTGGAATTATCAATCATTACAGTATACGGAGGAAGTGGAGAAGAATCTAGGCAAACAATGTGAAGTGGGTTGTTCAGTATGAGCAGATTACAAATAAGATCACACTTTTTGATTAGACCAGCTTGTATTTGTAGACTGGAACAAGAGTGCATCTTGTGCATCAGCTCTCTGAACATAACTGTCGCATTCATTTAGAGGTCTGGTATCTACCCCAAGGTCTAACATAGCTTCTTAAACAACAACGGCTTTATTATCACTATGCAGATGACCGCTGTAATAATGCTAAATCAAAATAATGAAAATAGAGTCTGTCTTAAATCAAAATTGAGGTGCAAATAAGTATATCAGAATAAGTCTTGGTTGTTAGAAATGTTCCTGCTCTGCATACTGACCGTGAAGTTTGCCAACCAGAACACAAGTGCAACGTAAGTAATCGGGGCCTTACCGGGCCTACCCATGAGGCCAAACCAACGGGGAAAGAAAAGAGTTAAATTTATCCTTTGTGCCATAACTTTGAAAGATACAAAAGATGCTACATATGAGTCTCGGCTAAACTCTGGAATGTATTCTTGCACGGAACGAGGGTTGTGAAATTTGAGCCCGATTGCTTACATTGTACTCGTGTTCCGGGAGACAAATTTCACAAGTTGGTTTGCAGAGCAGGCAAATTTATAACGACCAAGACTTATTGTAATGTACTTATATGCACCTAATTTTGATTTAAGACAGACTTAAAAAAAAACAACAACTGTACAATCCCTTTAACTTCCATTAGTGGACCTCCATCATCCCAACCCAATGTAGTCATTTAACACCATTATATTTCAGTAACCACTTCATCTATGTGATGATCAAGAATCACATAGTGTGAGGCAGGAGTACACCTTGAATGGGATGCCAGTCCAGTATTAAGTAAGAACAGTTGCATTTACTGTAAAGTTACCTTATTTGGCTCATTTTTGTTTTATCCATTGTAACTTACGGTAAGATTGAGACGGGTTATAACAACTGAGGGTTAAGCGCTTTGGTCAAGGATTCAACCAAGGCAGATTGAAGGTTCTGGGATTTGAACTCATGGCCCTTCAATCAGTGGTTCACCTCCTGGAATCTTTTTTGTAGTTTTTTTCGGCAGGGGAGAATCAAAAATCCATGTGGATGCTGTGAGAACTTGAAAATCCACCCAGATAGTAGCCCAAGTTCAGGATGAAACCCTGGAGCTGTGAGGACGTAATGCAGCGTAAAGCCAGGCATTCCAAGAAGAAATGTGGACTAAGATCTAGTGGCTTGCTTCCAGTCGATTGTGGAGAACACCTCGTTATAGAATGTAGAAATGGAGGACAAAAGGACTTTTAAAAAGTCCCAGGAGTTAGTTCTACTGTTTGTCCTTTTGCCCCCGTGTGTTTGCCCAGACACAAATCTCTTACTATACATTCTTTTCTGTCTGGAGGAATTTGAGATTGAGACCCCAAAGTTTTTGCACTTACACAATATAGAACATCTCACTGAAGACATTACATCCTGACATGTCAACAGTAATGCTCAGGAAGAATACCCTTGAGAGTGTAGTGGAAATCATGCCATTACTGGCAGCAGATTCCCCTTAGGACATTTTCAACAGACCCTGCTCGATTAAACCGTACACCGTTATCAAGATCCACAGTCATCCTGGTCACTCTGTCTTAGTTCCTCCATGTCAGCATGCACTAACGGCGAGACGCACTTCTGAAATGGTTGGATAAACACTAGAAAGAGAAGGACTGGAGAGTGCACAACGCGAGGAGATGGAAGTACTTGTCGAGAGGTTGTGCTGCGGTGTAGTGCTGCAACAAATGGAGTAGCTGTTAGTTTATTTTCATTTGACAGTAGTAAGGTTAGTGGAGTTAAGTGCATTATGCATTATGAACCCATTAACAGCCTGTACAGTATGTGATTTAGTGCATCAATTGTGTTGTGTTTCTCTTTAAAGTTAAAGCAGAAATCTCTAGTCCTATTCCTTTCCAATTATGAAATACATTTAACACATGAACACAAGATTTGGTTTAATCCACCAGAATTGGATTATTATGTGAGAAGCAGGCACTCCAAAAATATGAAAATATGAAGTTTCTTGCAGTCGATTATGGAGAACACCTTCTCTCCTACAGCACCTCATTAGAGAAGGTAGAAGTGGAGGAAAAAATAATCTAAAGCAGGAAAGAAAAAAAAAGTCCCAGGAGTTAGTTTTAAAGTTTGTACTTAAAGGCAAAGTATTATAGATATTATAGAATCAGTGTTCAGGGACTTTTTATTGAGTTACCTGTACATGAAAGAACTACACTTGATCTTGATTAGCGTTCCTGACACCGTGCAGTTCTACTGTACATCTTCCACAGAAAATCCTAAATGTTATGTGTTTTGATCTGGACATGGCTAATAAACCGCATACTGTTATTATACGCTACTTACAGTACATTCCAGGATTTCAGAAGTTTGATTCGGGGTTTAGGGATTTAATACTTGACGGTGATGAACTGTATTGTCCCTAAATACATTTTGTAGACTTGTGTACTACAAATTTGCTCAAATTTTGCAGCAAGGTATTACTATATTAGATTTTAATTTGTGTGTGGACTTGTACATGACAGAATTCATGCAGTTTGTATTAACGTATGCGTATCATTAACTAGGCACGTGTTAAATAGACAGGATACCAAGGAGATGCAGGTTAGGTTTGGAAATGTGCGTAATTGACCCATGATTTGAAAGTTTTAAAGTAGTTCATTGATGTGCAAAAAAAAATGCTGTAGAGCAAGGATGCTTTGAAAAAAGAATATAAAAACAAAGCCCAGCAAACAGTAATTAATTAAACAAAGTCAGTGTTTGGTGTAACGATGCTTTAGTCTCAGGTACAGTTTGTCCAGTTTTATAAGGAAATTAGCTACCAAGTTTTACTGAGCATCCTTCAGAAACACCCACAGTTCCTCTGAGGAATTTGACTGTCGCACCCTCTTCTGTTTGGCGTGCAGCTTCCATTTTGTTTTTTGCCTAAAAAGTGGTCACTTATATAATATGCTGCTTTCTCGTCTGGCGTTAAAGAAAAAATATTTTTCTTTAACTTTTCATTTTGTGGTTGAACACTGTTGAAAATCAGAAATTTTTCTGTACTCCTTCAATAATAGTAATTTTTTTCCTCTTATCATTAATTCCACTCATGCTCTTGCCAAAGGAATTTCTTTCGAGTTAGTTTGTCATTATTTTAAGGATAAATAAAACGTAGCCTCATATGAGCTGCGCTTTCGGAGCCGCGGGTTGCACATCTCTGTCTGATCCCGCTCGGCTAGTTTAGAATCAGATCAGCGGCGCGTGCCAGCTCAAAGAGGCTTATCAAGGCGAGTTGTTGCTACGGAGGCCAGAGTTAAAGATGTAGGGGGGGAAAAAAACTCCTTTAATTTTCAGACATTACATCTGAGCCTTTAAAAAAATGTGGTACACAAATTGTTGAACTGAAAGCTGATTAGTCAACTGTTTATCGATCACATACAGTATGGAAAACTTTGGAAGTATGGAAAATTGACCTGAATGTCCTCATGCTCAAGCTCTGATTTTCAAGAGTTATGGAAGATTCATCTTGATGGTAATGAACAGGTGTGTGTGAGAAAGAGGGGGAAAAAAAAGAGACACAGAAGCCATGAATGAATTTGAATCCCATGACATGTGAAATCGGTCTTAGCCATAGCAGGGTTAATATGCACATTGTGGTGAAGTGCATAAAAAAAAAAAAGTTAATGAGCTATCATATGGTGCAGCATTAAGCAGGAGAATCTGTACGGCGATGCATCTAGTGAGTGCGCTTGTGTTTGTGTGGGCTGAGGCCACTCACACTCCTACGTGAAGAGTGTGTGGGTTAAAAACGATGCTGCTAGGCTAGCACAGTTCAAAGTGGAGGAAGCTGTCACAAACCCATCTGGAGGGGATCATCATTTATTTATTTATTTTTTGCCATTCAAATCAAGATTGCTCCTTTGTATGAGAAAGAGAGTGGAGCGCGTGGCAAGGAAAAAAAAACCTCCTTCTGTCTCTCTTTCTCTGCCTAGTCATTCTTTGATGCTTTGTTTCATCGTCGCTTCAGTCTGATCCCCCATTCCCAACCTTCAAACAGCCATGGCCGGGGTGCTGAGAGAGAGAGAGAGAGAGAGAGAAAAACGCTTAAGATCATTCTCAACAAACTTTCATGTATGACCTAAAACAGGTCACAAGTTTATCCAAATTCCTCTCGAGTTTACACCAGACCTTCTGTTTAAAAAGATGACTCCAGTCCGACAAATCTTAAATGTTGGTTGTTTTTTTTTGCACCATCAATCATGTGTTGTACAATCTCATTTGGCAGATGGAGACTGGCACGTTTGAAGCCCATCAAAAAGGGAATTAAATGAATATCGTCTGATGCAGGACCAGCCTGTCGTGCACAAAGAGACCAGAATGAAACAATTTTTCTTTTTTTTAAGCTGATTAAACATCGCATCTAATCTGCCCGAATTGTCTTTTGTATCTCTCGTCTCATCGAGTGTTGATTTACCAGATTTAGTTCATCGCTTTATGAACTTCGCTCAAACGAGTGCAAGTTATTCCTTAATAGTGGTCATGTGTGAGGTAATGAGAAACCGCTCCGGCTTGTTGGGGTCATCCGAACCCGAGTGGCTCCGATTAGCGATCTGAGATCATCATAAATCAGTTGGCGCAAGTTCTCGGTTCGGGGTGTGTTTCTGCAGTTTTATCTCTGTCAGCTGTATAATATGGTTTTTATTAATTAGGAAAAAAAAAAAAATTCCGGTACCATATTTAGACTCTTCGCCTTAAGTAGAAATTATTTCTTAGCTTGAAGGTTGCTTCCCTTTCTCATTTCAGTTTTCATTTATTGAAAAAACGTAGACTCTTACATTATACATGAACCTGTTTAAGTCAGCTAGGAAGTGACACGCAGCGCAACGTGGCCTGGTGTTAACCTCCACAACGTGCAAATCTGAATCTCGGCAGCGGAGAATAATAAAATAGGAGTGTGATATACTGAGAGTCTGAGACCGTTTGTCTCGGGTCAACGGCATCCAACGTTTAAAAAAAAAACTAAACATAAACATCCAATTATGATCTGACTAAAAGCCCTGTCGCTCTCAGGCCTCGGAATTTAAGTCCGGACTTAACGCTCCTCCGTTTTGGATCGTGTTGCGATATTTAAGGCACCTTTACCACGGAGAGAATTGAAGGAAAAATTATTCTTTCTTTGTATTGCCTTTTCACATCCCTTATACAATGGCCATAAAAGATAGAAGGAGCTTGTCATCTTTTCAAATTACCTCTGTCTCCTAAAGCTGCCTGCGCTTTCCACGTGTGTAATCATGCGAGAATGATAAAGATATAAAGAAAATGTCTTCCGCTGTCATGCGCCAAATGGTGTAGTCCTTAGAAAATTCTGATTTGGGATAATTGGTCAGTTTTACATTCACCATGACTTTTTTTTCTTCTCCTTTTAATGTATAAAGTTACTTAAAATGTTGAGACTTTATCGAACTAGCTCATATTTTACTACAAAAATGTGGTATGTGATGAATTGAGAACAAATGAATGTTTTTAATTACTGGATATTGAATGACATCTGCAGTATATACAGTTTAATCACCCTGTCCACTCAGCGGCGGCTAATACGTTAAGAGTAAGACGTGACATGGTGTGCTGTTATAGGAACATAATCAAGAGAAAGATGTCAAGTCGGTTCCCTATAAAATTAAATACAAATAAAATGTTAGAAAGACTACAAAGCACTGACACTGGAGACTCCTTCCACAAACAAACTGTGAAAGCTTTACCATGTCAATAATTAAATTATACGAGTCAAAAATGATCAAAGATTATTCTGTTGGTCAGCACCATCTTATCAGCCACTCATAAACAGAAATGTGTGGATATCTGCAAACTAAATTTGGACCGATACTCTAAGGAAGGTGAAAATTTGTTAAAGAGAATCATTACTGGTGACAAAACATGGATTCATCACTACGAGCCTGAGAGTAAACCGAAAGAGTATGGAACCAAAACATCCTCAATCGCACACCAAAAAAAAGGTTAAATAGTCAACCATCAGCTGGAAAATTTATGCTTATATTTTTCTGGGCCAGTATCGGAACATTATCAAGTATTATCATATTTGTCTTTTCTAAAAGTTAATTGAAATAAATTCTACAGCCAGAATGCGGATAATTTTTGATTCACCCTCAGACCTTTTGCTAATTAGGTTCTACTTTTAAGCTTAAATTATGCATTTTATGAGTGAGCTGTTGCTATGGAAACACAGTTAGATGTGGTTTCAGAGATTATTAATCCAAGCATTGAGATTGGAGAATTCAGCCATGTTGTGCTATAAAGTAAAATATAACGGCGCCACCCACACAGGAGCGAGATGAGCGGCGGCAGCCAAATGTGAGGAAAGCCGAACGTGTGGTCTTTGCTGTTAATCGTTTGGTTTCGGGTCACAAGGTTTTACCCTCTGCAGAACCGTTTCTCACTGAAGTTTTACCTCCCCGCTAGACAGTTTTATATGATGTATAAGAGCGAGGCAACAGGTGTTGATCTCTTTTTTCATGTATATTACCTTCTCACTCCTACCTAGAGACCTCGGCACAGAGCGGCACAGAGATGAAGGAGACCCCGTTCGCGCTGGACTGACGAATATGCGCGTTATACATAGCTTCAGGCCTGACTACCAGTCAGCCATGAATGTGACACAGAGCCCAAGCAACTGTAATTATCACCTCATTATGACCTGTGAGAGTGGAGTCACTTTCCCTGCCTACACCTACGTGCTTAACATCTACTTCCTGGCCATTTACCAGGCTGTGTCTGAAAAAACAGGATGAGTGTGGTGTGTGAAATGTCTGTTAAGGTTTTAGTGTTTATTCCTTTCTTTGTTATTAAGCCCTGATTCAGGTGTACTGTGTAATGTGAACATGTAGCGAGAACTTTAAGACCTTTGTCTCACCCTCTTCATAACACAAGCCTGAAGTGGATCAATTCTGTTTTGTGTTACCCTGATGTAAAACAGATCAGATTTTTTCACGTCTGTCTGAACGCACAAATGTGATGCAGATCTGAGACAATTTCATATGTCATCCTACTAGATCGGATAAATATCCGATACGTGGCCATGCGACCTCAAAGAGATCTGGTAAATTGGATTCCTCTGCGCATGTGTAGGGCGCGGAAATTTCATAGCAATGTTAGCAACAGCTGATAAAAATGGCTTTTTTTTTGTTGTTGTTGCTAAAATCGCATTCATTGTTTGAAATGAATGAGTGATCGCACAAATTCCTGACTATTTTAACCCACTTGGTGCGAGCAAAGACGTATCAAGTCACGTGTAATTGTGAATGTGTACCGTCATGATATGGGAATCTGATCCAACCAAAAAAAAATGAATGGAATTGAGCAAAGTGGCTTGTAATGTGAACGTAGCCTCTCTCTCACTCTCTCTCTCTCTCTCTCTCTCTCTCTCTCACTCTCTCTCTCTCTCTCTCTTTCTGTCTATCTCAGAAATGCTTTTTTCCCCCCCTCACTGCACTCTACATAACCATTGCTCTGCATTGTTCAGAATAATAGAACTGCTCCCTTCTCCCCTGAGAAGCCGTTTTGGTGTGTTAATACCACGGAGCAGGGGGCATTTCTTTGAAGGTGAATTCACATGACACATTTATCCTCCTCGTCCCTTTTTTTCATGTTAAGTAATGTCTCTTACTGCAAAAGTGATACATTTGCAAAGGCAACTGCAGTTTTTTTTAGCCAGTCATCAAAAACTAATGCAGCGCTTCATTATTATTAACCTAATATTTGATATGACTGAAAATGAAATCATAAATCATATGATTTTCTCAAATATGACATACCTTCTAATTAACTCCTGTATTAATAGTACGATGGATATCATTCTTCTCTGATGTGGTTTATTCTTATGGCACAGCGGTTCTCCAAAAATTGCACTGATATATTAATTATATCTGAACGGCAAGTCGTACATTTTATCCTTCTATATTTCTGTTTAATGTTGTGGAACTTCTGCAAGGCAAGCTATAACTTGCATTATACGCATTATAGCAGCGATAAACAGTAGTGTTATTGTTATTTCCACTTCTTTTTAAAGTTGTTAATAATAATAATAATAATAATAAATATAGTTGCGAGCAACAATGACTGGGCCCAAGCACCCTGCGTCATCGCCACCCGGGTACACCATACAACCGGAGTACGTAGGTGTTTAAAGAACACGTACCAATACCATTATGACATGATTTTAAAATACCTTCCAAAAAAGTCTAGACCTTCAAAAAGCTGCGGATGCTGGGGAAAAAAAGCATACGATGATGCCGCTCAATGTGATGTCACAAAATATGACTTCACACAAAAAGTTATTAACCACTTTTCGGCTAAGTTTAAGGCATTCCAACCTGTCTGCCAATTTCCATGAGATTTTGAGCATGTTAAGACCCCAAAAAGCTCTGGAAAAAAATAATAATCCTTAGAAGAACAATAGGACCCTCACACACTATGACGACATAGGGCTGATGTCATAGTGCTTGGGCCCTAATAATAATAATAATAATAATTGAATAATAGTTTAATAGTATAATAGTCTTGTTATAAAGCAAAGTTGTATCGTTTTTTTTATCCTGACACTGGAGACTCCTTCCTTAAAAAGTAAAGTTTAACGCATATCTACTTAAAGGAAGCTCCACTATATAAAACACTATACAGTACCTTTTTCTTGGTTCGAACAACATGTTGTTTTTCTGTTTATTATTCTCCTTAGGGGGTCTCTCATGTATGAGCTGTTACTATAGAAACAACGTTGTATTCGATCGTGCACATTAATATAAGCCTTTTGTTGAAATTGCATTCGGGAATAACCGTCACAGCTGCCGGTATAGAAAATGAATCAACACGAAGAAAGCAGTTACATCTGAACTTTGTGTGTGTGAGAGTGTGGCCCATTTTGTAGCAGTGATTTAGCTTGAGCATGAAATGTAACTGTAGCACACAGTATGACCCATGATGTGCTCATAAGTGCTCATACAGTTACGGATTAAAGGTGTGTATATATATCAAAAAGCATAGGAATATATATATATATATATATATATATCGAGAAATAGAGAGAGATCCTGTGTTGCTAATCGCACGACTAATAAATTCATCAGTATTGTGTTCCGGTGTTTACGGTTCATCCGAGTGAAAAGCCTCGGAAATACTCTTTTATTTTGGCTTTGTTCAGGACGAGACAGCCAGACAAAGCTGCGTGGGCTTTGGTAATTAATTAACTCTACGAGAGCACGAGCCTGGATGAGAGGCCTGTGCAAACAGCTGTGGCTTTTACCTGTTTGCAGAAGCTTCAGCGATGAACCGGACTTCGCACACACGCCCAAAATCTGCATCATGACTTTGAATTAATTATCAGATTCGGACTTTTAAGCTCAATGAACGATACCAGAAGGTAGAAAGATACGTCTGTGTGAATGATTGTGCATTTGCCACAGAAGACAACATTTGTCTTCCCTGATTTATACAGTAACTGCTGTTTCCTTTATTATTTGGTGAATATGTGCACTGGTCACTTTAATAGGAACATCTCATTTATGCAGGCAATTTCATCGACTGAGATAAAATCATGTGTATTATAGCTTCGCATAATGCTCTCGGAATCCAGGCCCCCCAAAAAATATATATATATTTTTACTTTTTCCATCTGAGCCTGTGCCTAGTGTGCCATCATACACTGAAATGCTTTTCAGCTCACCATGGTTGCAAAGAGTGATTGAGTTACCCTCTTCTTTTATGACTATGCTTAATGTTGTGGAACATCCGCAAGGGCTCAGTGGTTAAGGCATTGCAATACTGATAGGAAAGTCCCAGGTATAAACCCCACCACTAAGTTGAGCAAGGTCTTGAGCTTAACTCCTTTGATGTATAATAAGATAAAAATGTAAATCGCTCTGCATGAGGGCGTCTGCAAAATGGCATAAATGCAAGACAAGTTATCACTTACAGTATATTGTAGCAGCAATAAACAATAGTTCTGTCACTGCAATGTTGTTTAAGTTATTAAAAACACTGGTTGTCGTGTTATGAAGAACTCAAGGAACAGAGTTTTGCAAAACTGGTGCAAAGGTCTGTTTCTGGAGACTCCTTCCTTAAAAAAATAAAATAAAATAAAAAATAAACCAATATCTTCTTATAGGAAACTTCACCATATAAACAACTGAAGCTTTTTTCTTGTTTTTTTTTCATATTAAAAAAAAAAAAAAAAAGTCTCCAGCAGCAAAACTGGCACCAGTGTTGGGTGTACAAAGTAACGCGTTGGATTACTTTTTTGATGTAACAAGTAATCTAACGCGTTAGGTCCGCCATTTGAGTACTCCCTCTCCATAAATAGTACTCAGTTATTTAGTTATATTTTCGAAAAAGTGTAATCTGTTATTCAGACAACTTATGTAGTCCGTGAGCCAGACAGCAGTGATTCCGTTAATGTGTGTTTGTGAAAGTGATCCTACAAGTCCCGCCCCCAATAACGCGCCCCCTCTGCTATTCCTGCTGTTATACCCCTGTCTCATCTATGCGGTTTGACTATGCGAGGGCCGTCACGCGGAAAGATGGAAACCTAATCACAGCGCCAAACTGGTGAATCATGATGAACCGTACTTACAGCCACTGCACAAAACCGCGTAGGTGAGATAGGGGTATTAGTAGTTAACAGATTATGGGCCAAACTTCACTGAGTGATGATGGTAGA
>JAQMYJ010000039.1:29448278-29470978 GCA_030014305.1 Clarias laeviceps
TCTTTATAGAAGTTTCTTTTATGCAGAAATGTTTTCAAAAGCATCTTTTGCTTATGCCATATTTTTGTATGTGCCCATGACACAGTACTATAAGTAAAATAGTTTTACCGAGCTTGCTGGAGAAGTTATATATGGAAATACTGAATGATTTTGTACATAATTATGCAGACATGATAAACATATATAACAAAATTAGTACAGTATATAATATGGTGCCTAAGACTTTTGCACAGTACTGTATATATAATACAGAAAACGTGTGTGCCAAACAAGTTACTTCTGAAGTTTATGCAACATTGAAGTGACCAATCTTGCTTCCCATACGTGACCTTAAAAATAGCGTTACATTGTCTCGGTTCAAGCAATCATTATTTAAAATGCTAATTATTTCTATTTCTTTTTGAGTATTGATACTATAATTGGTATAAGCATCTGTTGGTAAAAGCTTGAGAAGCAAAAAAAATCTGTAGTGTCCGTAACCATGTCAAGTTCATGGTGCAATATCTTAACAATTTAGCATTTTAGAATAATACACATTTTCAGGTTTGTGTCTTTTCATATGAATCTAAATTGGCCAAGTTAGAGAAAAGGGCATGAAATTGTATTTACAGTAGCAAAGGTACATATTTTGTATCTGATAAAAATATAAATGATAAATGTGTACACATATTTGCAAAAAGCATGGATCGCGAGATGAGAAGCATTAAATATTATGAAAAATGCTGTTATATGATGCTATTCACTTGGGTGAGACACCTTTTAGCACCACTACCATGTTTTGGCTGATAACTTGTGCCAACTCCATGGGAGAACCTGAGTCTACAGCATGGTATTAACTTCTACTATATATCACATATTGTAGCGTATCGCAGGGTGTGTGCTAGGACGTTCCTCTTCGAGCTTGGTGTGGCAGACCATAGTGCTGGCGCTTTGGGGACTGACCACGAATAGTGTTAGTGTTCATGTCCATGGGGATGACGTCAGGATCTGTCTCACTCGGCATGCACCGCTGAAACCATGCAATGAAAATGTTTCAAGGCCCCCAAAATGACTTTGTTAGTGTCGTGGTACTTGAACAATACCGATGGGGAAACAGCTTTTTTTTCTTACCAGCTGTTAAGAAATCCTTCATCTTCTAAATCCCCCGGTGACTCAGTCCTCTGTTGAAGTGTCCTTCCTCTGACCACTAGCATGTGGCCTTGGGCGAAGCAATTAACCTCTAGCCACTGCAGGGGTGTTGCAACATGGCATCTCGGTCTTCCTTTCCTCTTTTCCTCTCTCTCTCTCACTCCCTCTGTCTCTCTCCTCGTCCTCCCCAAGGGCACACGTGTAAATGAGAACATTTTTACCATGCCTTATAAAGTAAGGGTTAGAAAGCATCGCCGGTTCATTCCTGCACGCGCCACAGATGCATTTGCGTTTCTGTTGTATTTGTGGCCAGACATCTACGGATCGTTTCGCGAACTCCTAATCTATATACGACTTGTGAACACGACGGCGTATACCTTTCTCTTTTTCTCATTCTGCATTGCATTCTGCAATTAGATGGAGACTTTTGGCATCTCCATGATCGGTTGTGGGTAAGTAGGCTGAATGCCGAATGAGCAATTTCGCCCCGCATTATTCTTTTCAAATAGGTTTTATTATCAATACGGCAGATGTGAGAGGCAGCTGGGAACGATCCGCAAACACACGATGCCAGTCTAAAACTTTTTTTAAACACTCGGTTTTTAGCTTTTTCTTTAAATGTCCTTTTAAAAATAAAAATTTCTAGAAATTGTAGTAAAAAAAATACAGTATTTAAAAATACAGTCCAGGTTGAAATCTTCATCACTGTAATTAAGCATGTCTAGCACACCATGTATGAGTCTTTAACAGGTCTCAGGAGCTCATGTCTTTAATAACACTCATTTTCAAGTCTCATTAGGCTCCCAAAGCTAACAAGTTCCACAAAGATTTAGCTTTTCCCTTTTTAATTGATTTTGCATATGATTTTGTTTGGTCTGCGGTAATAACAGTGATTAAACCGGATTAAAAGGTTTAAGACGTCTTTAGAGCTCTTCAGTAGGGAAGCTAACGACCCGTAATGATCCAAGGAACCCTTGAAGAACTGCTTTTTCATTGCTTTATCCAGAAAGGCTTTGTCCTTACCAGGGACACGTCGAGAGGACCTGGATCTTACGAATACCATTTGATGGGATTTCAATCCATTGCAGTTCATTGTGCATAAATGTGTTCAAAGACAGAGGCAACGTGGCATTCGTCTACGGTAAATGAAACCTGAAAAAGGAAAAACAAAAAAGAAATTAATTCAGAGACAAAGTTACGAGACCTGGAGTTACGCGGCCATGCCGCTCGTGTATTTTGTTTATCAGTCAAGTTAAAATAGGGAAAAAAGGGAAGCTTGCTTGAATGAAAAAGAGGTTCGTAACACTCCCCGATGACTGCAAGACACATCAGTGTTCACATCGAAGCCAAAACAACAAGTCCTCCCCCTCTACGATGCTATTCTAATTCGGCTAATCAGCAGGGAGTCATGTTCCTGTTGAGTTCTCTCACTCTGTTAAGAGTCATGCTTTGGTCTTGACCAGTTCTATTACTATTTCAAACAAGTTTAAAGAGGAAAAAAAAAAAAAAAAGAGTCGAATCTGTTTCATTTCCAATCCTTTCGAGACACGATGCCATGTTGGCGTGACTATTTCAGCAGGTGTGCCTTTTATCCCTCTCATGCTCCGAGCCATTATGTCTCTTATGGCATTATTTGGGCCACTACTTCCATTCTGGCGTCAGAGAAAGAAAGAAAAAAAAGCTTCCTCTTAGTGGCACAAGGTGATAGATTGAGTAAAACCTGCTGACTGTTTCATTCTCTCTCCTCCCTGAAATCTCTCACTCCACCTCTCTGTTCAGCCTAGAGTGATGGATGGAGCGTCTGTCTCTTCATCCCTGGCATGACAGAGCAGAAAAGTGACAAAGCAGTGAAGGGAAAGGAGGAGAGAGAGGGAGAGAAAAAAAAAGCGAGCCAGCAAACATATTGTCCTCCGCCACCCTGTGGTCACCAGGCTTAGGTCACTCACAGTTCAGCCAGCCTGCCACTGGGTGACTAATGATAGATTTCCTCCCTCTTTAATTCCCTCGTCCCCTCTTGTAGCTGCTCCTGTGACTTTTGAGGCAGTAAGCTACCGGGAAATACATCATCCACTGCTGACCGATTGCTTAAATTAGCTTGTAGGCAATAACCTCACAAAAGGTTTAGCATATTTTTTTTTCCCTGTAAAAGTTATGCTCGCCTGCATGGCTCTATTATTTATGCAAACTGCGTGCGCTGATTGGGAGTCGGGCATGGTGTTCTTTGAAAAGGTTCAAAGTTAATTTTAAAAGCATCGATCGTTGTTTTTTTATTTTTCTTCGAATTTTGTGTTCCTAAGAAACAAGCACTAGAGTTCCCTGATTATCAAGTAGCTTGTTATTTTCTTTTTCCCGAATATGTTTTTATTTACAAGAAGAAAAAAAAAAGAAAAAGGTAAAACAACCCTGCCAGATATTATGCGCCATCTTCTCCAACAATGATATTCTTTATGCGATTAAAGGAGGCTCCTGTTCAAAGCCTTTTGTATGTTTAAGCGAACGAGAGAACTTTCTCACAAAAGAAAGCATAGCTTCTGTCCAACAAATTCCCGGTTGAATTGGTTTCCTTGCCTGCTTAGTGGAGCCTTGGCGGATGGTGTGTCGGTGACCATTTGGATGGGGCTGGCTGGCAAGAGCGGGTGTCATGTTTGAAGGCTTCCCAGTGCTCCCACAGAGCCTTTTTTCAGCTCCTGCCCATGTGCGAGCTGAAATAGACTTTGGAGCTAATCTCGCTTCCACTGATCCACAAAGTTTAAAATGGTAGAGAAGAGATCAGAGACGTGGAGCTTGGAACTAAACTTTTCTGTCATTCTACCAAATGCAAGTCTGTATTAGTGATTTAATACCGAGTAACTTTTTTTCCAGAAGGAGGAGAGCCAGAACAGTTCATGATATGAAATTCATCATGTGGCAACGGATGTCACGGTTCTTGCTACTGTAAAATTTCCAAATGGCAGTGCATTAAATCAGGTAGCTTATCTATTAATGGACTGTAATTTTCACCTGGTATATTATTTTTTACAATTTAGACGACATGTACTGTATCTACATGAAAAGGCACTGCATCCACGTGACCCGTTTTTCACTTTTTTAGGCATCCCATATGTCTTCAGTTTAAACAAAAATATTAAGAAAAATGCTATTTCCTTTTTTTCCTATTTCCTTTTTTTCCTAATCTAGTTTCTTTTCCTATTTTTTTTTTTATATAGGCCATGGTTTGGAGAAAGTTTTTTTCCTTCCTAAAGTGACCTCATATACTGTAAGATACCCTCCACTGGCTTGGCTGTTCTCTGGGGGTGTGTGGCTCAGCAGTAGCCCATCTATATAGACACTCATGTATATGAGATAATATTTATTTCATATGCATATATTTATATATTAATAAATAATAAATAAATAAATAAATACACTTTGGGGGAGCTGTGGGACCTATTTTAATTTAAACATGTAGTATACGGGACCTTTAAAAATTGTGACCCTTCATACCAAGTCACACAGGTTAGTTTTGCTCTATGATCAACAGAGTGCAGTAGGTGAAATGTAACAAGTTTTTATTTTCAGCAAAAATCCGCTGATAAAGACTTTATCTTTAACAGAATTGATAAATTTCCCATCTTAAGCATTGTTTAAAAGCACTTTAATGGACACTATTCAAGCCGGTTTACTCCAGGTATGATAGAAAAACATGGATTTTTTCACTATAAGTTATATTTCACTTCAAGTTCTATTTTTTCACTATAAATGATAAGTTATCTTTAGGCATAGCAGCGAGGACCTGGAGTCAAAACAAGCCTGAGGGATCGCTCTTTCTTAATATGTCATAGAATCCTCATATACATATTCTAAAAATAGGATTTCAACATAAAAAGAAAAATTGCACTGGCCTTATCTCAGAAAGCAGACATGATACAATATACAGTAATAAACTTGGTATCAAAATGGAGCTTTTTTAAACCAGGAATCTGAAAATATCCATAACGCAAATCACTCAAAATGCGACTTAATAGTTGATTTGATGTGACAGTTCACATATAGACGTGTGTTACTTCTGACCTCAACAATAAACTCGCTGAAGCCTGTAGCTCTTGACATAAATCGTAGCGTCTCAGACTGGCTAGGCGCTCTCTTGGACGAGGTGCAAATTGGATGTCAAAAGCATGAGCAGTGTAGATGTAGCCCGATCACGTTTCTAAACTTTTCTTATTAATAAATTAACCGGATCTATTAGAATGAATATAAATCAGTTCACTCTTACAACATAAAAGTTTGTGGGAAAAACTTGGGATCTGGCAACGCTCAAAGTCCTACTGTAATGTATGCACACACACACACACACACACACACACACACATTCACACTGCTGGTAATTGCTGAAACATTTATTTATCATGTGGGATATGTCACTCAGTCACTCAGCCCCTCTTACTGTTTCTCTACCCTTGTTTGCTCTGACGTCCCACTTTTGTTCCGTCCTTCCTTAAAATTGAATATGTATAAGACACAGATGTGGACGCCGCATTCTGCCATGTGCTCCGCGCTTAAATCGTGCAATTAGTGCGTGCGCGTGTTGCGTGCATAACATGCAAGAGAATTAGAGTCTCATGAACAGCTCGGTGCAACAGCTCAGCGACAATTATGGGACGGTGTACATCATTTAAGGCACAGATAATCGACTTCATGCCTTAACTCAAAGCGAGTACAGAAAGGCATCGGGTTGTGGTAGTCATTGTCATGCAAGAGCGATGCCGTCTTGTTTACTTGCCACAAGCTGTCTTGTACAGTATGTTAATCCTGGTTGGCCACATGGGCTCCGAAAAGAGTGAGTTTCTCTCCAACTGCTACACAAAGATTCTCATAACATACAGTACAGTACGCTGCCTGTCTGGTTCATGTCGAGTAACCGGTAGTGAATATGTGAAACAGATTCTGTTTGTTAATATACCGCAAACCTGTAATACTTGAATTATGGCAGGAACTATTGTTTGAATTGCAAAAAATTCAATTGTGAAACTCTTTAAAATAAATCTTAAGCCTTGTTTGGGAATCAGAACCTGACATGATTCGGTTTTTCTCTGCAGCGTTACCGTAACCGTAGAACTCCTCAGTCTTTTCAGAAACTACGCCTTTCAGCTGCTCTCAGGCAGAAAAGTAGTATAACACAGTGTTCTTCAACAAAGGTCAGGGAGTGAAACAGAGTGGGAAAAAAGAAAAAGTAGAAAGTGGGGAAAAAAAAAAGCGCCTGGAATTTATTTTGAAATATTGCAGTGTAGCTGACCAAGTATTGAACAAGCATTAGTCTTCATTTGACTGCATCCATTCTTTCATAGCACTAATGATTTTAATATTTTTGGGGTTCTTTTTCATCTAAAAGTTAAGCCTTTTTTCTCTTTTTCATTTTCTTTCTTTCATTTTTTTTTTTTTTAAACCGACTGCGTTTTAGTTTAGACCTTCTCCTGTGAGAGGGCAGTAATTCAGTAATGTAACTGCAGCTCTGCACGCTTCGGTCCCTGATTCACTTTCATGCTCATCACTGTGAGAAGAAGACGAAGAAGAAGAAGAAGAAGGGTAAAAAAACAAGGTTTCTGGCTAGAAGGAGTCTCTCTAGTCCTCTGTTCTTTCTCAGAGCTCTTCAAAGTAATTCGGAATGACACGCACTTCATTAGACGTGTCTTTGACTGAAGGCTGCAGAGATGCGTTTCCGCCTCTTCGAGCACTTAGGGCCTTCATTTCACTGAGGGAATCAATAAGACAATTTTTCCGTCCTTTCTGTGCGGCGACTACTGTTACTTTTTTTTTTTTTTTTTGAAGCTTTGCTACAAAGTGAAGAAATTCGCACTTGTGACCACCACGGGTATGCAAGGACCGGGAGGTGTGTGAGCGCTATTGTATGTTCTGAATAACTCGTATTAAATGTCTGAGCGATCATAGCAGAGTTATAAAAACAAACTTGAAATGGTTAGTCTGTGTACTTTCAATTATTATCTTTTATGTTCATAATCTGGCCCACGTCAAGCCGGTAAATCGAGGCTCACGTTGCGGCTTATTCATATCCAGCAAGTGTACAGTCGCTAATTTCATGATGGACATACATTTGCTAAATATCATTTCATGTCGTCTGCCGTCTAGAACTCATACATTATCTTGTCACATTTTACCATGAGATGCTGTGGAGTGGAGTGAAGTGGAGTGGAGGACGCACATTATCGTGAAGGCGCTAAGAACGTGTTGGCCAGCGTCTCTCCCGCTAACACACACCTTCTGTTGGGTCTGTGTGCCGTGAGGGGTGACTAAGTGGGAAATGAGCTGTACAGAATGATCATGAGTACACCTGGCCCACACACAAGCTTCTCTCTGTGAGTTCCTGTTCTTCAAACTCACACTGCCACCTCCAGGCTACAGCCCCTGTCATGTGTTCATTACGTTTCTTTTCTATTCATCGGTTTCTCCAGTAGCACTCCAGAAATGCCTAAATGTGGCACGATCAGATCTACTCTTGTATACTTTACTGTAGTAACCAGGAGATTGTCTGGCTTTTTCTTTTTTTTTTAATGCTTATTGGGTCTCATTTATTGCTCTTAAATTGGTCGCAGGGGTATTTCTACAAAAAATAGTAGCATTCATGAATATTCAGTCATTCTGAAAGCATGTTTGTGTCCTAAGAGAGCTCATAAGTTGTGTAAGCGTATAAGAAGATTCACTAATGCAAATAATCGGCTTCAAATCGCATAATTGTCGAGTTAGTCAGTAGCTAAGGGACCTTTCGCACATACCCAAACTGTTTTTTTTGGGGGGGCTAAAATTGTCCCAGAATTTAAATTCTTGACTTAAACCACCTATGAATTGGCTATGCATCACCCATGAAACAGTGATGTAATAACCCAGGTGACTGTAGAAGCTATTAAAGCATACTATTTAGTACTTTAGTGCACAGGGTTGGATTTCGCCATTTTAACAGATTTACTCCACCCACTACATGAGATGTTTTTTTTTCAAGTGCTCTAGTTTGTGACAGCTCAAACCTGAATGAGGAATTTTGGATCTGTTTTCAACTCTGTTCAACAATGCAAAAAGAACAAGCTTCTGCAGTCCAGCTTCCAGTAATGTAAGAATGTTATGCTATGATGTATTTTTCAGGCAGTGATGATGTTAAATTTTCAAGCATGGTCCAAGTGATTATTATTTGACAGGACTACTGAGATTCCTCATTACTTGTACCGCATTCTGACAAAACTTCAAAAAGTTCTCCCTACGATTTTCTGTTTCACCGCTTTGCAGGTACGAACATGTTTCATTAGTTGATTTGTAACTGTGGTGCGAGCAAAAAAGGATTCCCTACAAAAGAAGAGCTATTTTGTGGTGTGCCAAAACTATTTACAGAAGAGCATAAACAAAAGCATTTGGATATCTGCAAACAAAATTTGGAGCGATACTCTAAGGAAGGGGAAAGTTTGTTAAAGAGAATTACTGGTGACGAAACATGGATCGATATCATCATTATATAACCCTGAGAGTAAACAGAGTATGAAACGGAAAGACGCTCCGTCAGACTTTCACCTGTTTGTTTCCCCTGAAAGCAGAACTACAAGGATGAAGATTCACTTCTGATGAAGAAGTGAAGACAGCGGTGCTTTCATAGCTCGCAACATTTTTGATGAGAGAATACGAAAGCTTGTTGACAAGATGGACAAAGGGTAATAATAAGTCAGGAGATTATGTAGAAAATTTTAATATTTGTCGTTTTTCAAATAAATTCTACAGCCAGAGTGATGATATTGTTTAACGGATATGGTTGACTGCACCGTTTATATTATATTTACTGTTACATTTTTATTAAGTGTTGTAATTGTTTAAAATCCACACAGCTTCCTGTTGTCATTTCTTGAACAAATCGCCACTTAACACGTTGTTTGACCTCGTGTGGAACTTTGCCCAGATTTTCCTGGATGACCTGCTTTGAAAGATCACGCATTTAGAATGCTAATGTGATTAAATAGCCGAACTGCTGTCACTGTTAACCTAAAGAAAAAAAGCAGGTTCAGGTCTAATAAAGAAGTGCTTATTAGCTCGAAGGGGTGGCGAAATGTGTTGCATGAGGGTTGTAACATAGGCTCGTAAATCTCACACAGCAGGAGGAACTGCCTATCTCAATCACTTTGTCTCGGCTTTGCACCTCAGAGCGCGCATCGGTGCAATGAGCTCCGTGACGCCTCCAAACACGGCAAACAAGTGGCCTGATGAATGAGTGCACTACGAGCACTCAATTACCATGTCAACAAGAGGAGCACAAAAAAAAAAAGCTCTTGTGATGAAAGCGTTGATGACTTCTTATTAAAGCAAGCTAAGTTTAGAGCCTATTTGTGCGATGTCAAGGACATGACTTTTTGAAATAATATTCAGTCATTGCGTTTGGGAAGTCATTCATCCGAAGCATTGAAATTTCCCAGGAATTCCATTGTAGCTTTTTTTTTTTTTTTCCCTCTAAGCTTGTATATCTCATGTTTATCGGTTGAATCGTTTGAGACGTCTGTAGAACGAGCGCATAATAAGCACGATCGTTTTGGGGAAGGTCGACTCGGATAGTAACCTCGTGCAAAGCGGTCCGGCGTATAACGACAATATAACGCATCCAAGAGCTGTAGCACATAAAGGCCTCCGTTGATCTAATCATCATCTTTTTTTAATGTTATTAATATGGGCATGTGCAGTTAAAATGAACTGCACTTGTGAAAGCAATCCGGTATTAATCTACATTTTAATCAGGAGGAACGTGTCGAACAGTTTGCACTTTACAGCTCTTTACACGCTGCCATGTCATTTAGCTGTCCCAGAGCAGCTCAGTCAAATGATATCTAATGGCTTCAGCAGGCTTCTTAAAAAAAAAAAAAGAGTGAGGTTTTAGCTCATTAAAGGAATGGATTAATATTAATTATATTCATTATATTAAATGTCTTTGGAATGCGTCTAGACTGTAATGTGACTGTATTTTTTATGGAATACAGTACATTCATGACTGAGATATAAAATAAACATATTTTTAAAAAGTTGATATTAATTTATTACATCACTATCTTAAACTTCTGAAGAATCACGTAACATCCTTCATATAAGTGGTAAACATATTGTAATTATTATTTGTAGCATTATTTGGGGTTTTACTCAATAAAACTATTGGTATTGCTCACTATTTATGGAGGAATAGCGCACTCTTTTTATTCTTGTCGATCACAGAGATACAAGCCAGAGCAACGTTCATAATAAGACGTTTGCAAAGATGTCTTTGCCTGATTTCCATGTCTCAGAGAAGGCCTACACATGCTCCACTTG
The DNA here is from genome assembly GCA_030014305.1 of Clarias laeviceps. Lineage (NCBI taxonomy): Eukaryota > Metazoa > Chordata > Actinopteri > Siluriformes > Clariidae > Clarias > Clarias laeviceps. The sequence continues at coordinate 29,458,728 of JAQMYJ010000039.1, forward strand.
GTAGCTGTAATATGATTGGGTAGAACCGCCCAGTGGGTGGGATTTGAGAGCAAATTACGAAGAGCTAAAATCTAATTCTACTTCATTTTTTTTCTAGCTCTGAACTAATCATACTTGATTAAGCATTAACTAGAACCTGTTATTACCTTGTGTCATATTGACCTTGATATAAATATAATCCCTGGAAACGCTACAGCGGCATTCCAGCACTGATGATTGTATGGCACCTTAGCAGTGATATATGTATATAAGCAGTTCCTTTGATATGATGATTAAAAAAAAACCTCACTTTAATAAGAAGCCATCAAACCTTTTCATCACGAGTGTAGTTCTTTTTCCTGTCGTCGTTGTTGACGTGTTAAATGAGCCTCAGTAGCGCACTCATTCATCAGGCCACTTGTTTGCCATGTTAGACAGCATGCACATCGCTTACCGAGTTATCTTGATTATCATTATCACAATTCGAAAAATCCCTGGTACGACCCAAAAATATATATAAATAAATAACATAAAATAAAAAATAAAAAGCTTTGCCTGCTACTTTGGGGAATAACTACAGGTTGTGTTTAATGCAGCTTTTATTTGTGCACACGTGTCTTTATAGCACCATTATCCTTTTACAGCATAACAGCGCCCAGTAATCTTCGTGGGTCAGAAAAAGATCTAGCCGAGGACCGTATTTAAAGCACACCGTTCAAGTCGTGTCAGGTTTGGCCGGCGACCGAATGCTCAGCTGTCTCTCCGGAGGCAAATTTTAGTAGCATGAAAACCTGTTGGCCTCTGCAAGCGATTAGCTGAACGTTTTGCATTCAAATTGCCCATATACCGGCAGCTGCACAAAATAGCTCAAGCCAAATTGCAATAAGGTTGAATTGCATAATCCTGCTTTAGACTACTGGCTTGTTTGCTTCCACAGACTGTAGCCGTGAATTCTAATTACTGTTTAAGCAATGTAAGAAGACAGCTGGAGTGCAATGGGCTATTTAGTATGTCTTTAAAATAAGGCAGGATGAAATATTCAAGGAGTACATCTGATCAATTATGGAGCACTCTACACGCTACACTGAAAATCATTCAGTCATGTGGTATAGGTTGGAAAATATAACACTACAAAAAAAAAAATAGCTATTTCTGGTACAGTATAGTATTTTTTTATGTTATGTTATCTGTAAGTGTTAGTTTTAAAAAAACTCTTGAGAGAAAACACATTTGGAAAATGTCTTGTGCTGTGAAAAGTATTTGCCCCGTCCTGGTTTGTTTGTTTGTTTTTTTCCTATTTGTCACACTTAAATCATGAATGAGCTGTGATTATAACCACGTTTTTTTGGAAAGCTGTGTTAAATTCCACACGCCACACCCAGGCCTGATTACCTCCAGACCTATTGTATCAAGAAATTTGTTTGTGAATCATGCTAAACGATCTAAAAAAACGATACATAAGGCCACGATGTAAAAAAAAAAACACAACCCAGGAACAGATAAGAAACAAAGTAATTGTATCAGTCTGGAAAGGTTTACCAAGCCATTTATAAGGTTTTGGGAGTCCAGCGAACCACAAGAGAGCCATTATCCACAAGTGGAGAAAACTTGGAACAGTGGTGAACCTTCCCAGCAGTGGCTAGCCTACTAAAATTACTCCAAGAGCACAACAACAACTCATCTAGGAGCCAGAACAACATCTAAAGAACTGCAGGCCTCACTTAAGGTGAGTGTTCATGATACAACAGCAGGGAAAGACACTGGGCAAAATGGCATTCGTGTGAGAGTTCCAAGGCGAAAGCCACAGCTGACCAAAAAGAACACAAAGGCTCTCATCTTACATTTGCCAAAAAATACCTTAAATATCCCCAAAACTTTTGGGCCAATACTCTGTGGAGTGATGATGAGTGGAACTTTTTCGGAAGGTGTGCATCCTGTTACATCTGGCATATAACTCTAGTGTTCGAGTACAGTACTTGGATTACTTTTTTGATTTAACGAGTAATCTAACACGTTAGGTCCGCCATTTAGGTATTCAGTTATTTAGTTATATTTTTTAAAAATGTAATCCGTTATTCAGACAATTTATGTAATCCATGAGCCAGACAGCAGTGATTCCGTGTGAGACTCGCGTGTGAGACTCGCGGTCAGAAGCAGTGACCGGAAATGTAATCACAGCACCAAAACTCGTGGTGAATCATGATGAACCTTACTTACGGCCACTGCCAGAAACCGCATAGGTGAGATAGGGGTATTAGTAGTTAACAGATTATGGGCCAAACTTTGCTGAGTGATGATGGTCGAATAATTATAAAGGTCTTGACTAAAACAACATGCATGAGGAATCACAAAGGAGTTTTCATTTTCTGCAATGCAAAAGTACTCGAACTAGTTACTTTTATCAGAAAGTACCGCTGTAATGTAACTGATTACTTTTTAATGACAGTAATTTTGTAATGTAATTAGTTACCCCAACACTGCATATACTGTAACTAACACTAAGCATTTCATTAAAAATAATATCATACAAACAGACAAACATGGTGGTAGTGTGATGGTGGAAAAAACTAAATTAGGTTTTGGCCTAGTCAAAGTCAGGACTTAAATCCGATTGAGATCTTTAAACAGTCCATTCATGCTTGAAAACCCTCCAATATGGCTGAATTAAAGCAATTCTGTAAGAAGAGTGGGCCAAAATTCCTCCACAGAGATGTCAAAGACTTGTTGCCAGTTATTGCAAACGCTTGATTGCAGTTGTTGCCGCCAAGGGTGGCACAACCAGTTATTAGATTTAGCGGGCAATTACTTTTTCACATAGGGCCAGGCAGGTTTTCCCTTAATAAAGGAAATCATCATTTAAAAATGGCATTTTGTATTTACCCGTATTATCTTTTTGTAATATTAAAATTTGTTTGATGATCTGAATCATGTAAGTGTTAGAAATATGCCCCAAAAAAATCAAGATGGGGGCAAATCTTTTCTTTCACAGCACTGTATGTGAAATAAAGCAGATTTTTATAGTTTTTATTATATACTCAGCTCTCGAATGTGTTGCATGACATCGCATTTTCTCCCACTAGTCAGTAACTGCAGGAGGACTGCATTTTAAAAATTCCTGATTAGGCTTAAATTGGTTGTAAATTAGGGTAAAAGCCCTATTCAGAGATAATTATTACTGCAGGTTAGTAATGCCTATTTTGCTCTTTTGCATCAGTGATCTCAATGAAAGGTCTCGGTGTGGAAAAAAAAAAAAGCCTTCTCTAGCGTTCCTACTCAAACATTTTCCCATTGATACTCGCGTTAAAAAGTTTTGGGTATCTCCCACACGGGAAACGTCAATGCGAGAAAATCTGCGGTGAAACATTTCCAGTAAGTATAAAAACTAAAGTGTGGGTGAAAAATCAGCAGAATGAAACATCCTGAAAATAGGAGTTGTCATGATGCTGGTGATCTCCGGGCCTGGTTTAAAGGAAGCATTGTGTAACATCCAGGAGACTTTGAATGGATATGTCAGGAAAAATACGTGGGAGGTGGGTTTTCGGGGGTCTCGAATATTAAAAATGTGAAGATTTGAAAGCTTTAGAGGATGTGAAAGAGATGGATGTTCTAAAGACAAAGAGTGGATCTGTGGTTATAAAATAATGCTGTATAAAAAGAAGATGCAATTAATGTTTTGCATTATTAACCTTTACAACCTGGAAATTTTAGTTGCTTGAAATAATAAACAAGCGTCTGTAAAACATTACACTGAATATTTTGTTGCTGTAATTTAAAAATTAAAGATTATAAGGCAGATTTATTTTTATATTTGTCGCAGAGTTAGTACTAGGCTTTGCAATGCTACTGTACTGTACTATACATACTGAAGGTACCAAAGATGTTACCATGGTAACAACGACGAAAAATTTCTGTGAGGAGACTGTTTTTTCTTTTCTTTTTTTTTTTTCCTTACCTCTTGAGATCAGTCTGTTATTAGCTTGCTAAGGGGTCATTATGATCTGGTGCGAAACTGAGACCTCAGTGCGGTCACTCTGTATTTATCCTATAATAAGTGCATGACGACATTGTTTAAACCCATCGGATTCCGCTCCACTCAATTGCATGCCGAAAATTGCGGCAGATTTAGATTCGAGGATGTTTACGGAACGCGAAACAGGCCCAAAGTCATATGTCTCCATTTCAGAAAGGGGGGAAATCCTGGGCAGTGTTTACCGCAGTTGTGCCGAATCACCAGGAGAAATAATGTCATATGTCTCCCATTTGAGTTCAAATCCCACAGATTGGCTCTGTTTATTATAATCGCATGCTGCATGGACTTCAATTGGGTTGCACACTGTGGGTTTACGTCTCGATCGTACCGCTGTTTGGGATCCTGTCTCTCTCTCTGCGTTAGATGTGCAGTAGCTGATAGACATTGCTGCAGCGGGAGGACAGGGGAAAAGCTGCAGGGTGGAGGGGTCACGTGTTTGACGTGCAGCGCCGGTTTACTTGTCTGGGACAGGTGGTCAGGGCCAGCGCATCGTTGCCCTTAACTCAAACTAGCTAGCTTCAAACTGTTATGTCTTTATCTCTCTCTCTCTCTCTCTCTCTCTATCTCTCTCTCTTTGTGTGTCTTTGTCTCTCTCTAACAGCCCCTCATTTCACTCCGGCTTATTGTAACATGACATGGGAATGTAGTCGTGCCTGTCTGGTCTCTGGGAAATCTTTCTATTTTGTTGCTGCCACAACTTGACTATTAGGTGCTATATTTATTTTAGTTTTAACGCTTAGTCCATTTTTGTGCTTTGTATTTTGGTTTTCTTCTTCTTCGTCTTCTTTTTTTGCCTTGTTTAGAATTTTTTTTTTTATTGTTTTTTTTCTTTGCCTTTTTACTTCTTTTTTTTATTTGTTTTGAGTTTTTCTTTTCTTTGTGTTGTTTTTTTTGTTTTTATTTAATTTTTTGCTTTGCTTTAGGGGGTTTTCTTTTGTATTTTGATTTGCATGATTTTTTTTTTTGCTTAGTGCTTTGATGTTTTGCTTTTGCCTGTTTTTCTGCCTTGTATTTTTATTTTCTGCTTCATTCTTTTTTTTTTTTTTTACCTGGTTATGTTTTTGTCCTGCTGTGTTGTGTTTTTTCTGCTTTTTTGCTTTAACTTTCATGTTTCTTTTTTTCTTTTCTTTGTTTCTTGTTTTGCTTTTCTTTCTTTTTTTATTCCTTTGCTTTGAGAGGTTTTGTTTTGTTTAGGTTCTCAATTTTCGGTTAGCTTTTTTCCTTTGTCATTGTGTTTTGTCTTACTTATTTCAAGTGTTTTTAAACTCTCCAACGAAAGGGACATTGGTGAGGGGAAAATGTGATTATATGTAAAGCAAAGAAATGGCCGGAGCATGGACAGAGTGAGTGGAATGGCATTGCGAGAGATATTTGTTACAGATTTATTCACCCGTGTTTTTTTTTGTTTTGTTTTTTGGGTGGTTGTTGTTTCCATCATCCCTTTATCATTGCCTGCATGGCACTAAAGCTTTAGGGATTTTCCAAGCTGTTGCAGGTCTGTGGCCAGAAAACAGAAAAGCACCTGTTTAATATTGATGGTCCACTCAATGGATAAAATAACTTGTCTTTTGTAAAGCCAGAGCAACATCTTCTTAGGGGAGCAGAGCGAAGGAAAAAGAAAAATCTTTTCAGCACTTTTTCCTCATTGTCCCAGTGCTGAATGGTGTGAGGAGATGAGGCATGGACCAGAGCCACTGCTGTGTCGTTTGATGACAATTTCTTTGTAAACACATTTGACACAGTCCACAGTCCACGCGTCTGAAGCACAACACTAAAGCTGTTTTTTTTTCCCCCCCAAAAAAAAAGAATCAACAATGTTTGTAATGCAAATAAGGCCACTTCAAAGCCAACATTATTAGCATTTTTAATTTGCAGAGTCTTTATAATATTTTGAATGTTATTATTGCGTTTCCTGGAGCTATGCTGGAGGAATCTATTTGACACGCTTATAAGACTAAATGATATCGCTGCTGATGAATGCAGAGGAAAGAGTAATTGTGTAAGGATCGCCTTGTACGCTTTATAGATCGAGTGACATTTTGTGGCAGGCGAGAGACAGAGGGGATAATGAGGGATTTGTGTCTGAAGAAACATTTTCAAATGCATTTACTTCACTGTATTATTAAAGACTAAAGCGCTGGAAGCCATGTTGTGGTGTGTGTGTGTGTGTGTGTGTGTGTGTGTGTGTGTGTGTGTGTGTGTGTGTGTGTGTGTGTGTGTCTGTGTGTGTGTCTGTGTCTGTGTGTGTATCTCACTGTGTTCATTTTTATTCTTTGATCCTGTCTAGAACAGTGGTATATGCTCAAAAATGCAGGATTTTTTTAAAGCATTTAATTCTTATCTTCTCTGTGAATTTGTGGCAGCTTGTGTCCAGTGTAATGGTACATTTCATGCTGCAGTACAGTGTGTACATTCATATCCTTTGCTATTCAGTCACATCCAACATTCGACACTGTCCTATTATCTTAAGTCTAGCATATTATTGAGAAGAAAGTATTGGAATTAAGGGTTTTTTCCTTCATCTACAGTAAATGTTCTTACTTATACTTTGTTAAAGCACCTTTTGTAGCACTTTTATTCCACTCCAGATCTGAGGGGTTTGCACAGCCTCCTTCAAGTCCTTCCACAGGTTTTCTACCAGATTTAGATGCAGGTTCTGACTTTCTGACTGGGTCTTGGGTAAAATACTGTAGACATAGCAATAATTATTTCTACCTTGACCAGATCCTCAGTCTCAGATGAAGAGAATGAGCTGCAATAGCATGATGCTGCCACCACCGTGCTTCATCATGTGTATAGTATTCTTTGCCCAAAACGTTGAACTGTATAATACTAATATTATGATATTGTGATAAAACTGCAATATTAACAGCGGTATTAAAGATCCACATGAGGCATAGAGTTTTAGATTTCATCTTATATAGTATAGTTCCTGTCGGGGTTGCCAAGTTTGAGGTTTTCCTGCAACAACTGAGCTGGAGCTGACGTTTTCGTCTTTCGAACACAAGTTAAGGTTTAGAGCGTTTTTCCACACATCAGACTAATGTGTTGAGTTGTTTTGCAAGCTAAGTACATAAGCGAGAGCAAGACCACCCTGTATATTTCCCTAGTCTGGATGAAAATATTTTTAAATAAGGATCATTACATAAACAAACAATATCTATATCTACAGTAGAAACTACATCTTTCTAAAGCAATATTGAGTATTGCTATACAGTAGAACTTTTACCAAAGACCACTTTAAGTCATTTTTACCCATTTATACACTGCCTGGCCAAAAAATAAAAAAAGTCTACACTCTAAGATTTCATTCAGTCACTTTTAGCTTTGATTACAGCACACTGTGTGGGGGCCAGTTCATGTGTGAAAATGATTCCTCATGCTCTCAGAACCACTTCTGGAGTTCTGGAATATGCCTGTGCCTTCAAAGAAAGAAAAAAAAAAAAACTCCATAGAAGTGATCACCTGATCATTCAGTACGTTCAGGGCATCAGCACAATGCATGATGGGTGCATCGCTTCATGCGCTTCCCTGTTTACCTCAACGCACTTATCACTCTAGAATAGGCTAACTCTGAATTCATCAGACCACATGACCTTTTTCCATTGCTCCAATTCCATTGTCTAATCTTTATGCTCCCTAGCTGAAGCATTTTTTCTGATTATCAAGTGGTTTTAGGGCAGTAGTGGCTTAATCAGTTAATGGGTTACTGATCAAAATGTCTGGGGTTTGAGGCCCAGCTCTGCCAAGTTGCCGCTGTTGAGCCTTTGAACAAGGCCCTTCACGTTATCTGCTCCAGGGATGCTGTATCCTGGCTGACACTGCACGCGCTGACCTCAGCTTCTTAACTGGCAAAAAAGTAATTTCACTGAACTGTAAGATAAGTTACATGTGACAAATGATTAAATATATTATATTATTATATTTTCGTATGGGCACGCAGCTGTTTAGTCCCAATCTTGTGAGTTCTCATCACATTATGTGCGTACGGAAATGCTCTTACTTACTTTACCAATCAACTGTTTAACTGATTCTTCATTCATGATTTTTTTTCCTTGACCACATTTCTTTCACAAACTTGATGGTTTTAGCATTATCCCTCAAGGTTTTGATAATGTGTTGAAGCATTCTTAACCCAGTTCCAGTAATTTCAAATCTCCAAGTCTTTGCTTGAATGCAGCTCTATAATATGACCCTTCTGAAACGGCATGGCAGTGTATTTTTTCTTGTCTTTTTTTTCATGTTTGTCTCTTGTCATAGCCAACGTGCATGAATGAAAGTGCTGTAACTAGAGACCATGGACTTATAAGAAAACATCTGTAATTAGCAATAAAATTGTTTCCTAATGGACATGGAAACACCAAAACCATTAAACTATAATATCTACGTGCAACAGACATATCTGGTGTGCTGCACTTGATGTATAGGCCTTAACTAAAAAAAATATATACATATATATATATATATATATATATATACATATTTTATTCTGCAATGCCAATGCATCATTAAACACTCTTTCCCCCCCCCCAACCTTTTCCTCTTCAAGGTTTAGATTTGGAGTCATTAGTCCTGTAGATTTGCCACATAGACCCGGCAACCCTGCTTCCTATTCATAATTAAATGTTGCGAATGGTTAAATGATCTGACGTCTTTAGCGTAATTGGTTTCCATCCGGAGCATTAGAGCTGACTCGGATTAAGCCGTGTGGTCTGGAAAGCCATGTCTGGTGTAATATTCAGAAATAATTGGGATCCTGTTTCTAATTGAAATCCCGTCTCTGAGAGCACGGGTGAAAATCGAGCCAAACAGGAAGACGGCGAAGCGAGAGGTTCGGATATGCATCCCGTCGCTTGGATTTATCTTTATCTTCTGTCCGAAGTTTAAATACCGAAAGGGCCACTCCTGCCAATCAAAGCGTGCTTATGTAATCGAATTCGAATCGTAAACATGCTGAGAGCCCGAGCATCAAAGCATGTCAATTAGTGGCCTCTGTAACGTCGTGCGCGTTTCCTGTCGAGGCAGCTAGTGAGTAAAAAGCAGCCATCTGTTTTTGCGGCCGTGTGGGCTTTAAATACAAGATGCATAAAAGTTCTCTTGCGTGACCTGCGCTGTTTGTTTTATACAGCGCACATGGTGTGTGTGTGTGTGTGTGTGTGTGTGTGTGTGTGTGTGTGTGTGTGCGCATGCCTGCCTGCAGGAGGCTATATATGGGAGTCTGGTCGGCTCCTTTTTCTGTCACACACACACACACACACACACACACACACACACACACGCACGTAAACACAGAGGTGTCTGGAGACAATTCACCATTTCTATGTGCAGCTGTAAAGTATGTGAGTCTGTCGTGAAGGTGCTGCACCTTCTACACACACAGTCAGGTTCATCCATCTAATATCACGACTATTTAGTCACCTTATTTCTCGTCGCTCTTTGTTTAACGAGGTGCTGTGCCCATAAATCTCTCACGCTCCCGTTTATTCTTATTTTGTACCAGAATAAATACTACAGACTCATAAACATGCTGCCTGTGAAATCTGGCTGCTGCTGAAATTACGCGTTTGGTTTAAAAACAGAGAAAAAAACAAGTATGTCTGTGTAGCTGATGGTAGGGGCAAGGTGATGCTAATTATTCATGGCAGTTCAATTACATTCCCTCACCCTTCACCCCCCCTTCACTTGTCTCCCCTTCCTACGCTTAAATCTGTATCAGGTGAGGATTTGTGATGGTGGAGGTTATTTTTGTTTCATTTGCACCCATTTTTGATACTGCTTAAATAATGTGAAATGCTGCACATATCTAAAGTCTTGTATATGTGCAGTTACGCCGAGGTATCACCAAGGTCTAGTCTTAGTCTGGTGCATTTTCCTGGCCATTTTTTTTTTGATGCATTTTCCTATAAACCATAATTTTACCTCCCTCGATCTAAACCAGACAGATTTTTTTTTAATCTGCTTCTGGTTTTCATAGTAATCACTGAATAACTGATGCAAATGTGAACATTAAATAGCTCTTTCAGGTTTAATAAAGCACATTATGCTTTTTGTCCCCCTTCAAATCGTACTCACCTGCACGTTCCAACTAAAGCACTCATGCTTTTAATGCAATCACTTATTAGTGTTGATGCCCAGCCAGCTCAAGCTTTTTTACACTTTTTATTTTTGGACGTATACAGTACATTATAAGTGTCTACGGCTTGGCGAATGCAAAAAAAGAAAAAAAGAAAAGGCAAGCAGGATTCAAGAGCGCCGGGGTGTTTTTAGGGACTATCTGCGCCTGTCTGATTACACCCCCATGACACCCGCTCCGGATTAAAAAGTGGCAGATTAATTGGGTTGTCAATCATGGCTGACACTGGCTCTTTGTCTCCGAGAAGGATCGTGGAAGATCGCGGTGTCCAAAATAACGCGGCTATGCCATTGGGAGTCAGAGGTGACATTGCTCGACGTAGCTTGATAAGTCCATGGTAATTATTTGGCAGCAGGTAGCAACTTCTGCAGAGGTTATTTTTTATTTTTTATTTTTTTATTTAGGTCATGATGTCACTCAAAAACTTGCACAAAGACTGTATGGCCCCAGACCCAGCGAGGTCATTAGTTCACAGATAAGAACTAATGTTGAACTAATTGTTAAACAAACAATATGCCAAGCAGGGTGAAGAATTTTTTTTTTGTTTGTTTAGTATTAAGTCTGATACAGGTTTGTTCTTATATGTTTTTTTATAATAAAGATAATGATAAACTTTAACTTCAATATTAATGTGAGTTCCTTATATTCAGAATTGGCTCATGCGTAAGCCTGACTTATTTTTATTTATTTTTTTAAACTACTCTTGTTTTAGCATCTTTTGCCAGATAATTATCGAATAAAGACGATCATATCAAGTATTACTTGATATTATATTATAATACAGGTATTACTGTAAGTCGCACAGGTTAGTTTTTTTTAGGTTAGTTTTTTTTTTTTTTGGAGGGGGGAGGGAGGTTGATAAATACCTTATCTTTGTGTTCCTTCATCAAAATTGTGAAAGTTTTTGTCCTAGACACTGTTTATAATCAACACTATGCAAGCTGGTTATTCCTTTTTTTTCACTGTAAAACCAAAGTTATTTTTAAATCTTGGTGTAAAATGAGGGTTGTCTTTTTTGTATTACCTCATGGGTTCATTTAATTATTATAAATAAAAAAAAAGAAGGGTTTCAACAAGGCCCTCCTCGTAAACAAACTCACTGATCATATCTCAGTAACCAGACATGGTACAGTAAACCTGGTATTAAAATGGATCTTATTAAATCACTCACTCACTCACTCATCGTCTTTACCGCTTGATCCTGTATTCAAAGTGGGGGTCTGCAGCCTATCCCAGGAGACTTAGAGTACACCCTGGATGGGGTGCCAATCCATCGCAGTTTATTGAATCAGGAATCTGAAAATATGCCTAACTCAAATCACACAAGATGCCACTTAATACCTGATTTGATGTGGTAGGACACATTTATTAAGAGAATAGAGCATTGCTGCAACTCTGTAAACTCTTAGCAAGCAGACGTTACTTAAAGCATTAGAGAAAATTCATTGCCTCAAATAATTTATGTTTTATAACTCACTTTTTTGAAAAACTTCACTGTTGTTTCCAATATAATTTATGATACAGGAACTTATTACACCATGTTGAAATAATTTTCACACCTATCCAAGCTTGCTCATACATCATACTGTACATCATAGACCTGAACCCCTGATCTCATGATTAGTGAGTCAGAGTCTTAAGCATTGAGCCTTACCACTGGCCTGTCCATGTTCTTGTTGTTTTTTCACCTTCACCACCAAACTACAGTTGAACGTACAACATGCGATAAAAGTGCATCTGTTTTGGTATCATCTATTAAACAAGCCTGGCCTCACCATGCCTGAATTTTAACCACTGAGAGCTTGAGTCGGGAGGATGGCCAGTGCAAAAACAAATAGTGAAATATTAGGATGTGTAATGAGTGGGATTATGTGTGAGGTGATGTAATGCAATACTGCATGAAAAGAGCTGTATCCGGACAAATATGGGTATGGGAAATCCCCGCTAAACTTTACGTTTGCCAGATTTATGAGACAGAGTGCTTGGAAAGGTAGCATGCAAAAGGAAATTTTGTGAAACGACCAGATACCTTATGTATGTGGATGTATACGGGAATCGGTGAAACTTTCTAGGAATCCTCACAGCTAGCAGTGAGAGGTGATGGCTGTG